>JARLTB010000023.1:9047500-9752500 GCA_030141615.1 Unio pictorum | reverse complement strand
TCACCAGGAATGAAGCATGAAAATGAAACCTTTACATTTATTTCAAAAACGTTAGATACTATTTGTTTTCAAAACCATAAAATACTAAATTAAAAATCTAATTGAAGAAACGTGGGTACAAAATTATAGTCCATTAAATGACATATATGTGAAATTTGTATATTTGAATATTTGGGTAAAATGGCTCATAAAGCTAAAACAATACCTTCTGTCCTTTGTACAATAATAATTATAAACAATACCTTCTGTCCTTTGTACAATAATAATTATGAACAATACCTTTTGTCCTTTGTAAACTATGTTTGACCTCTAAATGTGACCTCTGAGCTTGACACTCGTGAAAGGTATATAACAAATAATCATGACAGTCTCACAACAATCATTACGGTTTCAATGATAGTTCTTAACTCATAAAAAACCTCTGGATACTATTGCCAGACTTGACTTCGACGAAACCGTCAATAACACCATATATGTTTGAACCAAGATTATCTTCGGTACAAAATGTTTCAAACAGAGACACAAGCTCTGGGTCTGACTCGGACGTCACCTTTCGACCAAAGAGAATGAAGACTCCTTACTTGACGAAGAGGTTGATGAAGTGAATCTTTGGTAAGATTTCTAACAAATACTTATATTAGGAACAAAATGCAATCGGTGTTTTAAAGTATTCGGTTACTGTTTTGCTCGTTTCAAAAAATAGTTTAAAAGGGGGAAGGGATGATGTTTTGTTTTCAGACTATTTCCCTGCATGTGTCAAAGGACCTTACATTGTATATAATGTGCATATTTTTATTCACATCTGCTTGAAAAAATTTAACTTAAAATGTTCATCCGTATTGTCACCACAAATATAATGTTGATCAATTTGTTAGTACATTTTACAGTTTATATGTAGATCTTGGAAAAGGTAGATTTTTAAATGAGAATAAACTGATTTGGCACACTACTTTAGTATATTCTTTTAATTGTTACAGGTGTTCTTGTCAACACTGCATGACAATGCAGACAAGAAGTGAGTCAAAGTGTTGCAAAGATACGAATATAGTGGATGGAAAAATGGAAGAAGCAGGCATTTCCTGCATAACAGAGCATGATGGTTTCCAAGCAAACTGTTTGAATGAACATGTTTTGGAAACATCTTATTATGTTCAAGTTAAATAGTTCGTTTGCACCTTCTAGTAAACACTAAACACCCGGTCTCTTTTCCCCCCAAATCAAGTTTTACCCTTTTATGTATAGTTTTCTTAATTTGTAGAAATAAAACACAAAACAACAGCTGTTTATAGAGGTGCTAATAGTAATGCAAAATAAAAGTAGTAATAGATGATGAACATGACAGCAACAACAAAAATGAAATCAAATCAATTTAAAATAAATATATATACTTGTATAAATGATTATTCATCTGTACATCTATGTGCCACATTCAATTTTAATACCTCTTCAATGATTTCCATCCTTGTGTTTTCGATTCAAAATCGATTTTTTCGATTTTAAAATCGAAAATTGATGGTATTGCATCTCGTTTTAGACGTAGTTTTTTCAATTTGTAGCCGATTATCATTGCTAATGTCATAAAGGATCAACAACAAACTGGTCGTTGGTAAAGTGCTTTGCACACAGCCTCGAAGTTTTCAATGGACTAAAATCTTTCCTTTTTATTCGGGAAATCCAAACTTTTCTCCACTTTTCGTCTTTCGGAAATTCAAATAATCCTACCCCTTGACCTGACCCAGTTTTACAGTTAAAAGCGACGCAATACACCATTTCACTGCTTATCGATTCACACAGGTTAAACAAAGCTTGTTGTGACACAAGTGGCGTCATCAGCTAAGGGAAGTAAGCGATGTAAATATTATGGCGGGAAATATGTACCCAATCATTTTGATCGATTTAAATTGGGTATGATCATATTTTTCAATCGGGAAAACGTTAATAATGATTTTAAATACAAAACTGTACAACATTTTAAATAAATCGTATAACTCATATAAAATCGTTTCATTTGACCTTTAACAAAGCCTCCTAGCTGACAGGAAATGGTAAAAAATATTTTCTTACTTTCTGTCTGTTTGATCTAATGAACTAAAAGATGGCAGCTGTCAAATACTTTAAGTGATATGACTTCTCTTGACATAAATCTCGTATAACAGACTAAATATTACAAGACCAATAGTTTATGTGTCTGCTCAAGAAAATAACTAATGCAGATCAATTTCTAAGACTAATCAGTACATAACAACGATTTACAACAATTTGAGAAATAATAATTTTTTTCACAGTGCATCAGTTTAAAGAGTTCATATAGAGTTTGATTATTCTCCCTGAAGGTTATCAAAGTTTATGTTTATAGTTTTAAAACTACTAACTGAATATTGTTTGTCAGATGTCAATAATCAGACTGTAAACCAGACTCATACTGAATCAAGACCATGTCTTAGGTTTATAAAACTCACTAAATTCAATGTTGAGCTAAATATAGTTTTGACTTGGATCGCAAAAGTTAACCTTCCATTTCTCATGGTCACTTGGTAACTTTTCATAAGTATAACGGAGAAAATAATTTTTTCTTCTAGCTTACAGTTGATTCAATGATTGTTCCAATACCCGACAGGCGCTGTTTGACAGTGTTACTTCATTTAGCCTCAGTTCAAATAATTTAGTCATACTGAGATCTAGCATGCAGTTGCTGAGGTCTGTATTGTCAAGGCAAAGTACAATCAGCTTAGTACAGTGTGTCAGTGTACTCCCTAATACATCAAAGCAGCTACTGGAAAGTGTTACCTTCGACATGTAAAGGGATTTTAGTTCCATCATATTTGAGAGATCTAGGACACAATTGTGGAGATCTATGTTGTTGATCTTAAGACTCTCCAGCTTAGTACAGTGTGTCAGTGTACTCCCTAATACATCACAGCAACTTATGCAAAGTGTTACCTCTAACATGTCCAGGAATATTAGTTCTGTCATATTTGAGAGATCTAAGACACAGTTGTGAAGATCTATGTTGTTGATCTGAAGACTCTCCAGCTTAGTACAGTGTGTCAGTGTACTCCCTAATACATCACAGCAACTACTGGAAAGTGTTACCTTCGACATGTAAAGGGATTTTAGTTCCATCATATTTGAGAGATCTAAGACACAGTTGTGGAGATCTATGTTGTTGATCTGAAGACTCTCCAGCTTAGTACAGTGTGTCAGTGTACTCCCTAAGACATCATAGCAACTACTGCAAAGTGTTACTTCCGACATGTCAAGGGATGTTAGTTCTGTCATATTTGAGAGATCTAGGACACAGTTGTGGAGATCTATGTTGTTGATCTGAAGACTCTCCAGCTTAGTACAGTGTGTCAGTGTACTCCATAATACATCACAGCAACTACTGGAAAGTGTTACCTCTGACATGTCCAGGAATGTTAGTTCTGTCATATTTGAGAAACCTAAGACACAGTTGTGGAGATCTGTGTTGTTGATCTGAAGACTTTCCAGCTTAGTACAGTGTGTCAGTGTACTGCCTAATACATCACAGCAACTACTGCAAAGTGTTACCATCGACATATGTAGAGTAGTTAGTTTTGTCATTTTAAAGAGATATAATAGACACATGTGGAGATTTGTATAATGTATGACAAGATTCTCCAACCTAGTACACTGTATCAGTGTCCTGCCTAATACATCACAGCAACAGCTGGACAGTATTAGTCTCATCATAATTAAGATAGACAGAGAACCTGACTCAGGTAGATACAATTCACAAGTCAAATCATCTAATTTTAGATACCCAAGTCTTGTAAGTCCTCTCAGATCTACCAGCGAATAATCAGTGCTAATTGTCCCTCTTAGATTCAAACTTTGTAGGAAAGCTGGATTCCAAGGATGTGGATCAAAGACATTTTGCTTCAAAACTAATCCAGATACATTCAACAGCACATTTTCTCCCATCATGTCATCATTACATCTAAGGAAAATGTTGCTAATATCATATAATCTGAAATAGGCTGGTCTGTCTCCAAGCATATGAATTAAGAAAGGCATTTTACAGGCAATATAATTTGACCTTCCTTGGTTCATCAGATTGCTGTTTTTTCAATACCTCCCAATCATCCCTGCACAACTCATTTATTTTTCTAACACACGGTTTCCAAGCTCTGGCATCAGGCCAACAAGGAATACAATGATATTTTCATTCTGCTGTACATCATTGAAATCAGCTATTGAGGAAACAAAGTTTGCTAATTTGTCTCGACTGACAATAAAGCAGAGAGCTGTGAAGAACTCTTGCAATGTTTTGTGTAGGAAACTCACATTCATTTTTCTATAAATATAAGACACAGAGTCTGTCACTGACAATACACCCAATTCTTTTTTCAAAAACTAGTGAGTTTTCCTTTTGACTGCTGAGCAAGAAGTGGTGGGCAACTTCACAAAGTGACAGAAAAAGCCCTTCTCCAAAATTCACTACTAGAGAAGTTTCAGATGTTTTGATAGGAAGTAGAGACTGCATGTCACCTAGTGTAAATCTCATTTGCCTGCGATTAGGATCTTTCTTGTACTTCTTTGTTAATCGATCTGTCAGCAGGTTGAGGAACTAAATATATAGCTCATGGAGTTTACTCGGTAATGACCTATTATTTTCATACCACACCTGTGTAAGGATAAGAAGGAGAAGAGGAAAATGAATTAGCTGTGTAAATAGCTTGTTACCTTCTATATCCTTCATAAAGTTTTCAATGCCATTCCCATCTTTGTAACAGTTTTTAAAAATCTTCTTTGCATATTTTATGGCATTTTCTTTGCTAAAGCCTTTAAGTTCCAGCAGTAGGTCTATTTCAGTCCCCTCCTACAACTCCATTTGGGAAATTTTCCATGGTCTAGAAGAAACCAGAAAACAACAATCTGGATAGACTCTACGGGTGCTAATATTTTCAAGGAACTTAGGTTTTACAATAATCTCATCTAAACCATCTAGGATAAACAATACTTTATCTCCATTTGCATTCAAAAGGGTCCCCAGGACATTTTTAATGGGTATTTCCTGCAAAGGAAGCTGACTACAGATGACTTCAATGAAATGTTTTTCCTTTGAAACCTCTTGAAGATTTAAATAAAACAAAAGGTCAAATGTTTGAAGAACAGCCACATCCTGAAAAAAACTACCTTGGGCAGTTACTCTATTTTCATGAGCATTGCACCAAGCATGTAGAACCTTTCTACAAAAAGTCGTCTTCCCTAACCCTCCTTTTCCTCGTAAATAAACACGTTTCAACTTGAAACCTTGCTCATCCAGGAATATTTGTTTATAACTGGTGACCTTGATTATCTTTTTGGAGTGAGGCTGAGCAGTCTTAAGTTCTGTGACATATTTACTTTCTTCTTCCATGTTTCTGCTTTCTTTCTCCTCTTCAATGACTATATCAACATAGATACTATCAATATCACATCTCTTCTTTTTAAATATTGGGGACACCTGAACACACCTCAAATTTATGTATGCTTTAATTAAAACATCTCGTAGCTTGTTGATGCCTGTAAAGATTATCAAACAGCTGGTAAGATTTGAAATTGTGAATATTCTAAATTTAAAGTTTCCATAGATGAATGTACTGTAAATCAATGATAGGAAACGCACAATGGATGATGATTGACGAAAGCTGGGTCATACCATATGCTAACCTAGCCTGATGCTCAGGTTTGCTAGCAAGAGGACCTAGTGGGTCTGATATCACTCACTGACTTAAATAACTTAAAAGTTGGCCATTTCACTATGCAGGATCATGTAATATTCTAAGAACATAATCTATGTAACATAACCTTTCAAAATGTTTGCTGTATTGGTTTTTCTTATTTTACCAGTCTGATCAAATTCTTTAAATGATAATGATCATATAAAGCTATTTACTAAGTTTAAAAGTTACTGAAATTTGATGATAAATATGAACTCAAGGTCTAGAGTCAATAACCTATTTAGAGAATGATTATATTGATTGAAAACATAAACATCCTGAATATATTTAAGGTAGGTAACATTTTTAGCTCTTTAAGTTTGTTCTTGCAGTCAAAAATGTTTTAAGAGCACTCTTTTAAAGGATCACTATTTCTTTGTATCTAATTTCAGTGGGCAATTCATTCTGTGAGGTAGGTGGGGGTGTATCCCATTAAGCCTTAATTTGCCCACACTGAGCCTTGACATACTGTGTGCAAATGGATAATTTCTGAAAACAAAAACAATTATTAACGGTATTCACTATAGTGGGAAGTGATGTGAGATCAGTGCTCAAAGAAACTCAAAAAACAATAATACCTTTGCCTTGCATGTGGCATGTGTTAAACCAGCAATTACGGTATGAATATAGTGAAAAATTCAATAATAATGCTAGTATAAATGACCAATTACAGTACGAATATAGTGAATACTTCAGTAAAAATGCTGGTATAAGAGTCCCTAAGAGTGTCTCAAATTTGACCAATTACAGTATGAATATAGTGAATACTTCAAAAACAATGCTGGAATAAGAGTCCCTAACAGGGTCTCAAATCTGACCAATTACAGTACGAATATAGTGAATACTTCAATAATAATGCTGGTATAAGAGTCCCTAAGAGAGTCTCAAATTTGACCAATTACAGAATGAATATAGTGAATGCTTCAATGATAATGCTGGTATACGAGTCCCTAAGAGAGTCTCAAATTTTACCAAATACAGTATGAATATAGTGAATACTTTAATAATAATGCTGGTATAAGAGTGCCTAAGAGTCTCAAATTTGACCAATTACAGTATGAATATAGTGAATACTTTAATAATAATGCTTGTAAATTTGACCAATAACATATAACCAATGAATATTCAAACCAGAAATTTTCAAAATATATGCAGACAAAATCAGACATCACAGATCAGGAGATGAAGAAGGTATCCATCTATGCCTACCAAGTACTCAAGATCAAATTAACCAACATTAATTGAATTGTAACAATCGTAGAAATAATTACGGTCTACCTGTCGTCAAAGAGGAAGGTAGTGAAAGGGACAAAATGTAGAACATGATGTTTAAAATCTCACAAGAGAAACTCTTACTTAAAAGCATTGACTCTAGAAGAGGATAATTTCAAATAGAATGTGATTGATTTCATCCTAATTTAAGAAGATGTATTTCAAATAGAACATAACTGATTTCATCCTAATTTAAGAGGATATATTTCAAATAGAACGTGGTTGATTTTATCCTAATTTAAGAGGATACATTTCAAATAGAACGTGGTTGATTTCATCCTAATTTAAGAGGATACATTTCAAATAGAACGTGGTTGATTTCATCCTAATTTAAAAGGATACATTTCAAATGGAACGTAAATGATTTCATCCTAATTTAAGAGGATACATTTCAAATGGAACGTGAATGATTTCATCCTAATTTAAGAGGATACATTTCAAATGGAACTTGATTGATTTCATCCTAATTTAAGAGGATACATTTCAAATGGAACGTGATTGATTTCATCCTAATTTAAGAGGATACATTTCAAATGGAACGTGATTGATTTCATACTAATTTAAGAGGAAACATTTCAAATAGAGCGTGGTTGATTTCATCCTAATTTAAGAGGATACATTCCGAATAGAACATGATCGATTTCATCCTAATTTAAAAGGACACATTTCAAATGGAACGTGATTGATTTCATCCTAATTTAAGAGGATACATTTCAAATGGAACGTGATTGATTTCATCCTAATTTAAGAGGATAAATTTCAAATGGAACTTGATTGATTTCATCCTAATTTAAGAGGATACATTTCAAATGGAACGTGATTGATTTCATCCTAATTTAAGAGGATACATTTCAAATGGAACGTGATTGATTTCATACTAATTTAAGAGGATACATTTCAAATGGAACATGACTGATTTCATCCTAATTTAGGACCAACAGAACATACTAAGCGGCTCTGTGTGGCGAAAGAAAACTCATCTGGAGAAGTATTGGCATAACAATCTACACGATAGCCTCCACAATGGCCATATTGGATGCCAAATTGGCATCAATTTCACTTAGTTATAATAAGATATCTTTTGGTCAAATGTCGATATGACATTTCACTTGACAAGTGTAGAGATAACTGGATTTTTAAGATGGCTTCCCTGTTAGCGGCTATTTTGTGTTACTTGTCAGATCTGTATAATTTTTATTTTTGGACCAACTAGACATTGCAAGAAGTTTTAATGGATGATAACCTGATATTAATATAATTATATATCCAGGATAATAAGAATTTTAATATGACCATCACATCCACACTGGATGTCAGTTCGTCATCATTTCAAAATGACATACTTATTAACTATTAAATGCGGTAGCAAATTTATTGCTGCATCTCTGGTATTAGTATTATCCTTTAAGTACCCAATGTTTTTTTTTCTTAAAAAAAATTATTTGTTAAATAACAGCGTAAATAATTTCACTCGGTAACAATATATGAATCCACTCTACTTAGTTTAAAAATTAATTATTAATAGACAAGATATATATGAAACAGACCTTCAATCTGAAATATAATAACATTTAAGGGAAAACTTTTCCCAGCAAAGTTGATGGACAGTAAAGTTTTTTTGGGGGCTAAAGTTATCCAAAAACAAGCCTTGGCGAATGATAGCATAAGATAGTTCTTGTTGCAATTATATTTTATTAAATTCGGGCCGGGGCTATATATATATATATATATATATATATATATATATATATATATATATATATATATATATATATATATATATATATATATATATATTGTTCTATAAGTCGAATGTACTGACTCCAAGTGACACAAGATACTTGTAAAACACATGGTGTGAAGGATTAATGTAATGTCTTTAGAACATTCCATGCAATAATCATTCAATTATTGAGTATTTAAAAAGTCATAGAGGTAAGTTTTCTTGTGCTTTGTGAATACTGATTGCTTAAACATCATTAAAAACATAATGATCAATGAATTTGTATAATATCATTTTAGAGCAAATCATTAGATATTCTTGAACTTAACTGATTTACATTCATACCTACTCGTCAATGAATTTTTTAGGATGGTATATCGTGGAAAGTTTTACAATGAACTTCAAATTCTGGGATATTTTCACCCAATCATTTTCAATTCTGTCTAATAACGTTATCACAGTAGAGAATACAATGTATCAACCCTGCTGCTACTTTCCTTTTCCTATCAGTCCAGAGTTAATTATTCTCTGCATCCATATATTTCTCATGCAATTTGATTCTGAAACAAGTATTGTTAATGCTAATTAAAATAGAAAAGATACAAATAGGAAGTACAAAAGTGGCTAGCATATGTACTTCACAGCTAATCTACAACACCTGGACATCCTTTTTCAACTCAGTTTACCTTCTTTGCAAGCAATGTTCTCAACTGTCCTATGTCCACTCTCCTGCAGACTTGTCAACGTTTCCTCTACTGCTTCAACTCTTACTCCAAGTGGTGGTAAACTTGCTGATATGACTTTAGACAACTCCACCTGTTGTTGTTGTGTCTTTTTTAGAACTGACTGCATCTCCTTGTGTTCCTTCTCCAGACTTTGTAATGCAGTGTATGTCTGCTCCTTTGCTGACTCAACATCTTTTCCAATGGTGTTCTGTCTATCCTCAACAGCGCCTACCCCATTCTCAAGTGTCCTGCCTATTCTCAACAGTGACTGCCCTATTCTCAATAGTCTCCAAGTCATTCACGACAGTGTCCTGTCTATTCTCAACAGTGACTACCCTATTCTCTACACAATCCACCCTATTCTCAATAGTCTCCAAGTCTTTCACAACAGTGTCCTGTCTATTCTCAACAATGCCCACCCTATTCTCAACAGTGTCTATCTTTGTTCTCATTTCTTCTTTAAGTTGTATATATTCCTCCTTCAAAGACTCAACACTGCCTAATGTTCTTTCCTCTTGCTTTCCCATATCTTGTCTGACTGCATTTACAGCTGTCATCAAAGCTGACCTCTCTAACTCTTCATTAAAGAACACTCCTATTGAATAATTATCAATCTGCAAGGAGGAAGAAGAGGGTATTAATTACAAATACAGAACGAGGCCCTTAACATTTAGAATTACAAATAAAAATGATAGTATTCATTCCATTCTCTTTGTCATCATCATCAGCATATATAGCATTCATACCCATCAACTGTTTATCATGTTTAGCTTTCACCACATCATTGCAACATATTTATTATCTTTGTCATCCTTAGTCTCATCCACAGCATTTCTCCCATTCATTATCTTTGTCATCTTTATTCTCATCCACAGCATTTCTACCCATTCATTATCTTTGTCATCCTTAGTCTCACCACAGCATTTCTCTCCATTCATTATCTTTGTCATCCTTAGTCTCATCAACAGCATTTCTACATATTCAATAGTTTTGTCATCCTTAGTCTCTGTACCAGAATTGTTACCGAGTGGATGGTGGATCAAATGAACAACACAAACACAATATGTAAAAGAAAATATAAATTTATGAAATAAATTACACAATATGTGAAAGAAAATATAAATTTATGAAATAAATTATTAATGAAAAATAATGATGAATCAACACAATAACTCATGCGTTCAACCCACAATTACATTCACCACCATTCACAATACATGAATAAATTTAATACAAAATAAAACACAGATACAAAGGAATCTCTTGGACTATACACAGATCCAAGGAATCTTTACAAAAGTTATATTACCGCAAGTATAAATTGCGATAACAAATACAAAACATCAAACTATACTATCGCACGTATGGATTGCGACAACTAGCACGAACATATACATGTATTTAAGCAAGTTGCTAACTTTTATTGAGATTCATGTAATCCCTTGAAATGCTATTGTGATTTGAAGTAACTATGTAAATATAACAATGTATTCAATTGTACTACAATTGCAACACACACATGTGTCTCGACCCTGTATAACCGTACGATTCACCAACTGATGAATCGCCGCCCAGTTTCCCCGAATACCTAGGGTTGACCAATACTTTTATCGGCCGTTTGCCCTTCACGGATCCACCACAGTTATACGTACAGACAGCATACAGCATCTACTAGAACCAACGTTCCCAAATACCTAGATGCCACCCCGGATGTTTACACCTCTAGACAGCTCCGACACTCAGACTTCTAGATTTCCGGATATTTACACATCACAACAGATGTAGACGGACAGACAATCCGACAGACAGACAGTCAGATACCTCAATTTGATCTCACAATCAAATGGCACAATTAATCACATTCAGCTACAATTCAGATACGTTCAGAGACGTTCAGCTTTAATCAGATACGTTCAGAGACGTTCAGCTACAATCAGCAACAATTTCAGAGATGCTCCGCTACAATATCAGAGACGTTCCGCTACAATATCAGAGAGGCTCCGCTACAATATCAGATACGTTCAGAGATGCTCCGCTACAATATCAGCTACGATATCAGAGACGTTATCAGCTACAATAAGAAACCAGACTAATAATAGTTGTCTCTAAAAATAATCTAAACCTTCGATTACGTTATTGCATTTTAAGTCTAATAGTGACTATTAATTCCATATATTCCACGTTTTAAATCTGCATTGTAATAAAGGCATCAATACATGAAATGATAAACGGAATAAAATTCACAATAAAACGAAATATAAATTTAACACTCACCCCTTTGGCTGGAGATAGAATGACGAGCTATCTTTCCTGTGATAATATACTTTTGGACTCGTAATTATTATCAGAAATATTCTGCTTATATATCCTCAAATAGGTGAGCACAATTCACGGCAAAATTACCGTGTACCCCGTGATTCTAATGTTCCGGACTTCATGTGATTCGAAGTCAGGCACATGCAAATCGTTACACGCCGCTTACCTTGGAGAAAACCACTTATTCACCCCAGGTAACGCATGTACGACGGAAACAAAAAAAATGGTGACATTAATTTGTAATTCAAGAAGAAAAAAAAATCAATTTTCGCCTAATTTTGTGACAGTCTCATCCAAAGCATGTCAAAATATTCATTATCTTTGTCATCCTTAGTCTCATCCACAGCAGTCCAATAAATTCATTATCTATGTCATCCTCAGTCTCATCCACAGCATTTCTACCCAATTATTATCTTTGTCATCCTTAGTCTCGTCCACAGAATTTCTATCCATTCATTATCGTTGACATCCTTAGTCTCATCCGCAGCATTTCTATCTATTTGTTCTCTTTGTCATCGTCAGTCTCACCCACAGCATTTCTACCCATTCATTATCTTTGTTATCCTTAGTCTTATCCACAGCAGTCAAATAAATTCATTATCTATGCCATCCTTAGTCTCATCCACAGCATTTCTATCCATTTGGCTCTTTGTCATCCTTAGTCTCATCTACAGCATTTCTACCCATTCATTATCGTTGTCCTCCTTAGTCTCATCTAACATTTCTACCCATTCATTATCTTTGCATCCTTAGTCTCATACACAGCATTTCTAACCATTCATTATTTTTGTCATCCTTAGTCTTATCCACAGCATTTCTACCCATTAATTTTTTTTGTCATCCTTAGTCTTATTTACATAAACCTGGTTTATGTCAGGCAAGAGCAAATAATGATTCTTTGTAGCATTAAATCTTTGGGCGAATCTAGCTACAACTGTGCATGTTTTCCCTCCAGAGGTTGTGCCAGGTTTGAAGCAGACACTAGTAGGGAACCAATTTTGTATGAAATGAGCTTCAGCTAGGTCCTGGATAAAGGCTCGAAGTTGAATTCATCCAAGTCAGTGTCCAGGAAATACTCCACTTTGGGAAAATGTGATTTATGACTATGCAAATCAAAGATGAAGAATAAATCAGAGAGGTCTTCTTATGAGTGGAGGAAGGAGTGGGTCACTATAACAGCAACGGTCTTCTTTTGCTCCAGACTTGGGCCAAGTATGAACTGTTGATCACCAATACAGTCTTCCACATCCCTACCCATAGCTGGATACACCCTTGCTCTAAGCCCTAGCACCTCATCAACTATGTAATTGTCAGGTAGAGGGATAGGCAAGATCTGTGTGAGTGACCATGTCCTTGTGTGGCACTGACTGCTTGACATACCACCATCATTACCATTCTCAACATATGTATGCAACCCAAAAAATGCCCACGGGGAAAGAAGGCTCCTAAATGACTAAATATCACCAAACTGAAATCCACCAGTACCAAACAGTCTCTCATAGATGCCCTGAATAAACATCTAAATCCACCCCTCTGGACAATTAAATATAAAAACCGACTGGAAGGCATTCAGAAAGCTGGTCTACAGCACAGCTTTGGAAATCGTAGGATCCGCAACCAGAAAGTATAAAGACTGGTTTGATAAGAACTGCGATGAGATCAAGCAGTTGCTGGATGAGAAACACAATCTCCTTCAAACCTACCTCAAAAACAACCCCAAGTTCACCTACAGGAGAGGTAGGCACAACAATATACGCTGAACTGTACAGCAGAAACTCAAATGGAAGACACATGGCTGAGCAGCCAAGGTGATGAGATCCAGTGCTATGCAGACTGGCATGACATAAAGAATGTATACAACGCCTTAAAAGAAGTGTATGTACCTACATCCTCTGGATCATCCCCCTTTCTCAGCACAGACGGGAACACAGTAATTACTAACAAAGAGATGATTCAGAAACAATAGGCTGAACACTTTGATAGCGTTTTGAATCATCCTTTAGCCATCAGTCGTCTCCCCCAATTACCCATCAACGAAGCACTGGATTAACCCTTAATCCTTGTTCAAGACACAGAAACCAATATAAAACTCAAGTTAGTGATCAGCTTCACCTACCTTGACGACAAACTGTCAAAGAGTGTCACTATTGACGAGGAGGTGAACCTTTGCACTGCCAGAGCCAGCACAATGTTTGGCAGACTGGATGCCAATGTCTGGAATAGAAGAGGCATCAGCATCCAGACCAAACTAAAGGTCTACAGGGCAGTTGTACACCCCACACTACTTTATGCATGCAAGACATGGATAGTGTACCATTGCCATGCCAGGAAGTTGGACCACTGTTACACCACAAGTCTCAGAAAAATCCTCAACATCAGAATGCAGGGAAAGGTATATATTATTATTTTAGAAAGAGATAGCCTGCCAGTATTTGAAACACTGATTACCTTTCCAAAGACCTAGAATTTAACACCTATTTCCTTGCAGTCAAATGAAAATAAACTTAGACATTTACTGGTTTAATGACATTTCTAATATGGACAAAGGTGAACTGTGTGAATGCTTTAGACAACTCAGCTCCTGAGGCACATCTTAATAAAAAAATATTTCACATCAGTTGTTTTTCCAATAACAAATTGAAGAAAAATCCTGATTTTTTTTCTTCTGACTTTAGACACCCATTACACCTCCACCTCGATAATCCCCGCACAATGGGGTCCACAAAACATAGGACGCACTATAACCGAAGGCGTGAGTTACCAAGGAACCTCCAAAAATTGAGAGAAAAAATTGCGTTGACATCAAGAAATTCATGGGGGGGGGGGAGATTAGGAAACTGTTGTTTAATGACTGAATCCTGTTTTTCAATCATGTCGATAATAATTTTGAATAACACACTTTTTCTAATGAATGTGTTCTTTTTTCTATTTAAATAACATTTTCAAAATGACCATGTGAAAGCTCGTTCCAACTGGTTTTAACAAGTCATGTGTACGCGAGAAATCTGTGTGTTATGTCACTGTTTTCGTTTTCTTGATGAATCTGGTTCTCATATTGGTGTTTAATTGTTTAATATTAGCCTGCTAAATTGGGAGTCCACAGGGCAGGGAACTAGACACCACCCAACAAGATTCCTTTTTTCTTCAAAAACAGGAGACATTTATTTGTGAGACAATTGTCTATGTTGAAACTCAATTTTGTATTGTTCAATTGGTACAATATTGATGTTGTGATTTCATTAGAAGTAATAATAAAACTTCTTATCATCCTTGAGGCTATTTTTAAGTGCTAATTCAAGAATTCTCTAAAACGCACTTGCCCGCAATGGTCGCTATCTGTGAAACCAAGCTCTTTATTTTATGAAGCATTTATTTTGCTTGGCTGACTTGCTATCTTTGTTTGCAGTTATGAAAGAGTCGGTTAATATAAGGTAGTTGAAGTTACATACACAACAACTATTCTAAAAGTGTTCGATTGATCAAATGAAGTAAGTTCACCCGACATATGACCAAAGCAGCTAGATTTTAAGTTTGGAGGATTTTCATGCCCTTTAACTTCCACCTCTCTTTATTTATTTGATTCAAAAGATATAATTAATGTGATAATACAAAGGAGGCCAGCTTTTAAATCAATGCATCAATACAACAAATACTTTCACAAGTCAATTATCAAAACACAGTTGGCACTTATTTGGAACTATTTTAAAATTTCGTATTTCATAACGCTAATTAAATTTTCCAGTTCCTATCTGATGTTCTGAATGAAAAACAAGCGATCAATCAAAGTTTCCATTACTAATTTTGATCACAATTTTCTTCAAGTTCAACAAACAGGGATCAATTTTTGGGGTATATTCTAGTTTTAAAAATGGGATCGACACCTGACACCACATTATAAGTGGGTTTACGAGTTATCAGGGTGCGAGTTGTCGAGGGAGTGGTGTACTTTACATCAATACAAAATCCTATGAAGGGTAAGGGTGTGTTGGGTTACGTCAGTTTGTTTGCCCCTTCACAGAAATATACACAGAGATTATATGAAAATGAAAATAAATGAATGTGAGGTAATGATCTGAAAAACAAATCAGGTCATCTACTCATGACTAAGAATTTCAAGGCTCTAAATAAAATACTTTAATCCTGTTTTACTTTAATGTATTTGGGACTGATGTGAGGACTTGTTGACAGAAAATAGAAAAGCAATATGTTCCTGGTTGCTCTCACAAACACCAACCATATCTGACACACATTCATTTGGAAAAGAAATCTAAAACTCATATACCATAGTGATATAAAGCCCTTTGTACAGACCTTTATCAAAATTAGCAATTTACTAATACATAACCATGTTCCATACCTTATTTATCTCATTAACAGCCACTTTACATTCCTCCAGTGATTTGAGATGAGTTGGGTCCTCTAACAAATGAATTATATCCTGTATAAAACTTTTGCTGTCACCATCTGACAGTCTCATATCTTCTGAGTGCATCACACTGTTCCTTATTTTGGAGACCTGTAAGTGATCAAAGCAACAATTCCAATAAATTGTAAAACAATCGATATATTCATGTATTATTCCTAAATAATTCAAATTCTGTTCAGGCACACAACTGTAAATCTCGGTACAATAAATACATTTCTGCAATAACATATTTGGGAGGCCTAGAACATAGTCGTAATACTTATTTTATTATTACACATTGTCCTGTCTATATATAAATGTCTGAATTAAAACAATAATGTGACTTCCTATAAATTAACTGAATAAGCCTTTCATTAGAGTCATATTGTCAATTTTAATTGAGATATTCACTTGATGATTACTATAAAGCAGGAAATTCGATATCCATCAAACCAATAAGATTCCTTCATGGAGACAATAAAATAAAGGGCAACCGATGTGATTATGACAAGAATGTTACGCGGAACATTTCATACAAGTCTGGTATACTTTCAAAACGGAGTCTCCAGGACCTATAATTAAATATCCTGAAAGCTAGGAATCAGTGCCTGCACAAGAAGCAGGTGTTGCATAAAATCAAAGAAGCATGAACCTGAAGCCAGAGGAGAAGTGTTAATAACAGTCAAACTGGGATTGGCAAACTATAAAATAAATCATCCTTGCCAGTTCAGGCCACAGTGTTTATTTAACCTTAAATTTTAAAGAATAAAATTTCTGTGAATGCAAAAATGAGTTTAAGAAAGGAAAGTGTCTGGCAAGGGGCAAAGTATGTGACGCATGCAACAGGAGACATTTCAACATGATCGCGTGTGCGTAATATGCAGGAACAACACGCTAAATGGAATACTACCTTCTCAGTGGCCAAATGAAAATAACTGATAAATAAATGCTGGACTTCATTTTCTTTTAACCAATGAGATGATCTCACCTGCATGTAATTATGGCCGTATCGAGCATTAGCGTGGAAAATGGTCTGTTATTCCTTAAAGGTATGATAGTAAGTCAAACGGATTCAAAGTCGAATGCCTGAGCTAAATATCAGTATGACACTACACAATATTTAGCTTGAAATAACGATGTTTATTCTTATATTGGTCGCATGAAAAAAGGAGAGAAGTGTTCTCTCTTGTAGTTTATGTATAGTACTATACCAACAAATTGTTCTCCGCCTTTTTTATATTTTGACTTGAGGCAGATCAAAATAAAAAAGAGAATAATTTGTTGGTATAGTATAGTACATGTATGACAGGTCAATTGTAAGCAACGATAAGAGTACCTGAGGGTGGATGGGGGTAAATTAAATGTCTTCCTGGTGACAAATTCCGGTGCATTGAACTACAGGAGTCTGAATTTTTATTAATAAATTAGGACGAAATCTCTGACAGCATGAAATCACCTTATCGGTACTATATATTATACTACCGATAAATTGATTTAATGTTGTCAGAGATTTCATCCACAGAAGTCTGACATTTTATCAATAAAGTACTTCGAAATGTCTGACAAAATAAAATACCCTTATCAATAATATATATAAAGTGTATATATATATATATATATATATATATATATATATATATATATATATATATATATATATATATATATATTATTGATAAGGTATTTCATTTTGTTAGACATTTCGCCGTACTATATTGATAAAACGTCAGACTCCTGTGTTTCATCGTACTTTAGTGATAAAAATGCAGACTCTTGTGATTGAATCTTCATGTGATACGATCAGTGGTGTGTGTGTGTGTGTGAATAAAATAAAGCAATTTATGTTTTAAAAAAATAACAAGATAAATAATTCTTACCGACCATGCAAAGCAGGAACGCAACTTGGCCAAAATGGTGGAGCGAGAAATCGAAAGTAGAAAAGTACAACATATTCAAGGTGACAAATCTACTTGCAGGTAGATTTTTTTTCTTTGGTTTCAGAACCATCCATCTAATTAGCATTTTTTTCAAAAGGTAAAGTTAATATTACAAATGCTGTTGCATTACCTTCGCTGTTCAGCTCTTTATAACGATCACTAACTGCACTGTAGATGTAACTAGAATATGTAAATTCCATAATTACGTATTGCTCTAGGGGTATGACTAAAGTGCGAAAAGTTAAGAAAAGTGCGAGAAGTTACGAAGGTGAGAAAAGTTACGAAAAGTTGAGAAAATTCACATAAATGAAATTTTTTAAAAAGTACAAAAAATACCAAAAATTAATGTAAGCTAGGACGAAAACAGTTGCCTTGAATTGATTATTTTAAGTTCATTTGTTCCCAAAAAGCTATACTATACCTAAAATGACATTAACTGTTAACCATACAAAATATTTCCTTTAATTGATAATGTTTATTTTGTGTATTAGATATAGCCAACATTAAAATTTAACACGCAATAATTAGGACAAATTGTCGGAGATTGCATAAAATATAACGAAACAAAGAATTTCTAATTGCTTTAGTTATTTAACGTATTGCATTTTAACCCAGAACTTAACTTTGAGAGGAATTTAAAATCTCTTTAATTGTAAATGTATCACCTGCTTGTTTATGGACAGTATTTTGGAGTATTTGGGAGTATTTGGGCAGTATTTGGGTACATTTGGGCAGTATTTGGGTACATTTGCGTGTATTTGGGTAAATCGTGCCACCCGAGAAATGTTGTTTCCACAACTGCTACGAAAGGTTAATATCGTAACCGGAATCCAAATTCCCGTTGCTTAGAGTTACAACAAAGTTATTTTCTCGACATTTTTTTAATATTAAAACAAGTAAATATCAGCAAAGACTTTCGTTATCTTCATTTGCATCAGCATAAATACATAGTTCGAAACAGCAATAATAACTTGATTTTGGCCTTGAAAAAAAAGTTAAAATGGGTACGAAACGTGCTTCTAAAATATAGAATATTTTCGCAATGTAGAATACTTTTTGGAACCCATGCAATTTTGATTAGAAGAAATAACGATGAATGTACATTTTGAGCTAGTGCAAGAAGCAAAGAGGTAAATATATTTATTGTCATTAGTATTACTCTCTCTTTTTTTTTGGGGGGGGGGTGCACCAGACACATGCCCCCCCCCCCCCTTCAAAAAAGAAAGTAAAAAGTTTTTATGTATGTCATTAGTATTACCAGCTACAGTCGTCCTTGTCTCCGCCCGGTCACTTGCGTGTTCTTTATGGAGTGTATCCAGCTATTTACATGACCTGTACTCCTTCTATATCTGTAATAAATCGAACCATTATCACAATAAAGTAAACACTGGGACATTGCAAAGGAGGTTTACTAGCCCTTTTTTCCAGACGAAATGTTACTTATTCGCCATTTCGATATATTGACTCTAATGTTCTTGACATTTTACCAAATGCTTTAATATATATATATATATATATATATATATATATATATATATATATATATATATATATATATATATATATATATATATATATATATATATATATATATATATATATATATATATATATATATATATATAGTGTGTGTGTGTGATTTGGAGTTTAATAATTGTTCAGTCATATAGCTATGATGTCTGCAGTATGACAGTTTATACAAATATCAAAACTCGAGGCATGATGTCCCAACCAGTCACATTATTCTGACACCAGGCCGACCAGTCCTAAGACTAGCTTGCGAACCCGCGGCCGTCCGCACTTGAGGCGGACGCTATAACCACTGACTTGTGTATTAATATCTTCGTGTAAATATTGGATTCCAACTTAGAATACGCCATTTTTCGAGAACTTGTGCGCAGCAACTTGGAATTTCTAATTGTTGCGCTCTTTCTCGAGAAATGGCATGGTTGTTAGCTCCAACTTGGAATAGCCATTTCTCGTACTTGTAGTTGAGCAGTCGACTTACTGTCTATCCAATCACGAAAAATGGCAAGGACCAAGCAAACTGCTAGCAAATCCACCGTCTAGTGTTACATTTCATATATTTGGATTTATTCCATTTTCAGTGGTAATAGGTAAATTAGACAATAGTCAGTGACGAGCTGTACTCATAATTTTGAGTACCGCCAGTACTTTGCTCTAAGCAAACCACTGAGCTGAAATTTGCTCACATTTTTGATTTTGACTATAATTTTGCTTTTCTTTAATTTCCTGCACCCATTTATTTAGTTTATTTAGCTGCACCTTCTTTAATTTTTTCTTTTTGTATTACCAATTACATAAATTTCCCCACAGACAGTTAGTTTACACAATGGACAGGAAAACAACTGACTGAAATGGCGGATAAATACAGAGTTGATAATAAAATAAGCAACTTTTTCAACACGGTTGTAGAAGGGGAAGTGGGGAAAAAAAAACTTGTGATTCCTCACCGGGAAGGTTGTCAAACCTTGGATTTTGGGACCAATACAGCATTTACCAGGCAAACCGAAGTCTTAACGGAGAAGGCGATCATGGGGATAGATTTAAAGGAGATAGACGCTTTACAATACGGAGGGAAAAACAAATACACTCTCTACCCGAAAAGCCAACGTCTGTTGATAAAGAAGACGGAAATGCAGATAACGGGGCAAAGGGTCACCATCTATGACACAGAGCCCATTGTAAGAGAAATAGAACAGCGGGCTATAGACCTGATAGTGTCAGGCCTACCACATGAGGTGACCACGAAGGCTGTCTCTGACAAACTAATGGCGACTTTCCAGATCCATGTGGGAGAAAACAAAAGCGCCTCATGTTATGGTCACAACGAAGTGAAGAGTGGAGAAAGAATCATCAAGGTTCCTGCAGAGGAAGCAAAGAAAGTACCCCCGTACTTCTACGTAATGGGCTTCCTTTGCAGGACATGGTATAGGGGTTGCGACAAAGACAGACCTTGCCCACGGTGCAAGATAATAGGACACGGGGCTAAATACTGCACACAACCCGCAAAGGCAAGAGACCCAAACTCTTATGCGGCAAAGGCCGCTAAGGATCCTGAAGAGGGCCACCATGAAGAAAACGAAGAAAATAACCCAGAGAAAAATGAACAACAACAGCAACAAGAACAAACGCCAGAAACGGAGTCACAGAGGGAAATTCAAAACCAAGTGGACCCGGAACAACCACCGCAACAACAGCAACAAACCCCAGGGCCACAGAGAGACATCCAAATAGACAGGAGGGAAATTCTACTGCCCAATGATGAAAGCTTTATAACACCGAAAAAGACTACAAGGAGAGAAATGCCCACAGCCCCTTTAAAAATGGGCAATAGATACGAGTGCCTCGCAGTAGAAGAAAAGGAAGAAGAAGAGGAAGAAATGGAAGCAATAGAAGGAATCGAGCCTTTTGAAATAACCATAGAGAACCCAGAGTATATGCACAAGGCTTCCACACCAATGCCACCGCTAGGAAAGAGGAAAAATCATACTCTTTCTAGCTCGTCGACTAGTGACGACCCAGTCACAGTCACCGAAAAGACACAGCCTAAATTAAAACTTGCAACAAAACAAACGAGGAGAGAAAGAAGAAGGAAAAGCCAAAACACTTTTTGCATCAAGCTCCGAACCAGACTTAGACTTTGACCTCACGCCATTATATCCCACTTCAATAACGACAAATACGACATCTGACAAAATAAACGATACATACGAACTATCAAAGGGAAAAAACCTAGAAGACACATATGACGTAATAGAGCGGACTGACGAGGGGCCAATACCCCACAATGCTACAATATAATTAAGTAAAAAATTTCACTAACAATCATTGCTAATACTAATCACTAGAAAATTTATTTAAATTAAAAAAGCCACCTGGACAACCAAAAATGGAAGAATTAAACTTCCATATTGCATCAATTAACACTAATGGATTAGATAAGGACAAAATTACACAACTCATAAAATTAAAGCAGCACATAATACTAATACAAGAAACACACAATAAACTTACAAATACAATGATAGCAGAAACTGAAGCTCAAATGAAAGCTATAGTTGTAATCAATGAAGCCAAACACAATGATATTAAAGCGGGGGTTGCAATCATTATACGAACAAAAAATAGGCAAAATTGGGAAAGAATAATAGAAGATAATAGCTTAAAAGGGAGGGTTCTACATATAAAACTAAATAAAATACATATCTTGAATATATATGCGCCAGCACGTAGGGAAAGTCACTATGACTTTATAATAAACCTAAATAAATATATAAATAGCTTCACAGCAGAGCACCTGATTATAGGGGGAGATTTTAACTGGGCGGGGGAAGAGATAGACCGAACTGGGAAAGTTACAAACAAAGACCAAACATCATTTGAAGTAATGGGAAATTTAATAAAACAAAATAAATTAACCGATGTATATAGGAAACTAAACCTATTAACAACAGAATATACACATGACTATAAAACAGGATCAAGTAGGATAGACAAATTTTATGTTTCGGATTTCGGACCTAAAACATACAAACAAGCAAAAAATTTAGATTACAAAATTTCGGACCATAAACTAATAACTCTAGAAATGGTGATAAAAAATGATCGGTGGGGATCTGGCCAATGGAAATTAAATAACTCAATCCTAGAAGATGAGCAATTAATAAATGAAATAAAACTGGAAATCCCTAAAATACTCACGAATGAAGAGGGAAAAAATATATAAGATATTGCTACAGATTGGGAAAAATTCAAAGTAAAAGTTAAACGAATAGCGCAATATCACTCAAATAAACGTAAACGGATAAAAAAAATACAGAAAATAGCACTAAAAAGATTAATTAATGATGATACAACACTTTTACGGGATAAAGAGAGCTACTCTGCACAATTAGAAAAGCTTAGAGAAATCAAAACAAAGGGAATAGAAACAAGGGTGGGAAACTTTCACCACATATACAAACAGGGTAAGAAAATATATAAAAGGGAAGAAAAAAGAAAAGGAGGGGATAAAACGTTAGATGCACTAAACATTGACGGGGTGGAAATTACAACAAAAGCTGAAATTATGAGCGAGATTAAGAAATACTATACAACACTATATACTTCTCAAAACATAGAGAACGACACAATCATGCAATACTTAAACTCAATACAATGTGAAGCGATTTCATCAGAGCACAAGAAGCGGTGCGATGATCTCATTTCTGTGGAGGAAGTAAAAACCACAATAAAAGAACTTGCAAAAGGTAAATCACCAGGGCGAGATGGCCTCACCGCGGAATTCTATAAGACATTCCAAAGTGAGGTGGCACCGATATTAGAGACCTTATTTAATAATATATTACTAAAAAATGACAAAATGACAAAAACAATGCAGGAGGGTCTGATTACTTTAATATATAAAGGGAGAGGGGACAAAACAGACTTAAAAAACTGGAGGCCCATCTCCCTCCTAAACACGGATTACAAAATACTGAGTAAAATTTTAGCTAATAGGATTAATCACGGAATAAACACCATAGTAAACACTAATCAAACATGCGGTGGTAAAAATAGAAGCATACATGACAATATACTTAACATTAGGACAATAATAGATTTTATAAACACTAATAACTCGAAATGTGCTATGGTACTTCTCAATAAGGAAAAAGCTTTTGACAGATTAGAACACAATTATATACAAAAAGTACTGGGGAAATTTGGATTTGGAAACAATTTCCAAAACTGGACTAAGATAATGTACAATGAAATAACTGCAAGTGTACAAATAAATGGAACACGAACAGAGAAATTTGAAATTCAAAGATCAGCTAGGCAAGGCTGCCCACTATCAATGCTATTATATGTAATAGCAATAGAAATCCTGAGTATGAAAATCAGGAATAACACTAACATAAAAGGAATACCGATACCAAACTTAAAAGAAGAATTTAAGATGCTACAACATGCAGATGATTGTACGAACTTTATAAACGATTCAAATTCCTTTAAACATCTTCAAAAGGAATATGAAGCTTTTGGTAGAGCTTCAGGATCGCAAATAAATCATGATAAAACAGAAATTCTAAAAATAGGCAACTGGAGGGGAAATCACCCTGGTTAACCCCCACATTTGATAAAAAATAGAGTAAAAGCCCTGGGGATATTCTTCGGGGCAAATGAAGAAAAGGAGAACTGCATAAAAATAAAAAACAGAATAAAGAAGTAATAAATATCTGGGCACCATTGCCACTTAGTCTAATAGAACGTTCACAGGTTGCAAAAACATATATGTATTTAAATTTGACATACTTACTATACACTGCGGACATTAACAATAAAACACTAGAAACAATAGACAATGAAATAGTAGATTACATCTGGAATTACGAAACACACTATATAAATAAGCAGACATTATATAGGTAAAAAAAAAGGTGGGGATGAGCCTTATCTAATCCCCTCTTAATTAAAACTAAAAGTATTTTAAATAGAATTAAAAGGATAAACAGTACACCCCAAACACCTTGGGAAGCACTCTACATTTCTTGGATAGGCTTTGGCATGAGACACAGACATGACATATACACGAACAACAAATTAGTTAAGAAAATAGACACACCACATTTATATAAGGGGATAAAAGAAATTTTATATAGGTATAGGGACAACAAAAAATATGGGAACTAGATAAAGCTGACACTTACGACTGTATTTTGGAAATAGAATGTAATAAAATAAGACCAAAAATAGAAATGGAATTTATTTCTATTAACTGGGACAGAGTTTGGGGGCATTGGTCCGACATCAGCTCTCCAAAGGTACAAAGTATTATATACACGTACCTCCACAACGCCTGGCTTACTTTTTTTTTTTTTTTGGGGGGGGGAGGGGGGAAACAAGACAGATACCCCCCCCATTAATTTTTTTTTTTTAAAAAGTTTATATGTATGTGTTCTCCCAAGTGTTTTTATGTTGTTTTTTTTATTTATTCTTTACTTCTAAAGTCCCCATTTAGTTTTCCCCATCGGGGTTATAATATAGTTTGACAAGGGGTATTTTTTATTTCCCTAATGTATTTTAAGTAGTCCTTTCTAGTTGGGATTTGATCTACCCACTCTAGTAAGCTACTTTTAATTTTGTTGACCATGGCTAGTGGTCTCTTTTTATCCTGGTGTATGCTATATGTATGGTGCTTTTTGTGTGGTTGCTATAAAAAGTATATTATATACTTGTGTATGTGTTAAGGATAGCCTTGTCTCTCTCCAAATCATACTAGTTGTCTTATTTTGTCATTTTCTTCACCAATATGGAAGATAAATATTCAATTTTAATTTAATAATTTTAATGATTTAATTTAAATTTTTAAATTTGGAATTTGGTATAAATTGAGGTGCATTATTTACAAATGATTATATGTGTCTCAATTTATCTAGTTTGTTATTTGGATTGGTCCGTTTTCCTTGAGATAGAAGCTGTACAAATATATTTTGCTGTACAGCTCCTTTCTCAATTTGTCTAACATTAACACGCTCGAGCATAAACGAGCGAAACGTCCGTGGGTCAATGCTGTCATTGGCTAGCAACTGCTGGCAAATTTTTATGGTCACATTAATAATTTCTAGTGCGTTGTTGAGCAAAGAAATGGACCCCACAAGAGTCTCCAACTCATCCGCATGGTCAATATGGCCATACAGTCCACCAAGACTTATTGCGTCTTTTGCTTCATGCTTTCTCTACATTTTCATTTCTGCATTCACCCATTCGGATTGTTAGTCTGTGAAATTACTGCACAGGTTATTGCTTTGTTACTTTTATCAGCAGATAGCGTGAACAGACCTTTCGCCGAATGTAATTTCTGCAAAATAAGCTTCCATCGAAAATACAAAATACATGGTTAAAAAACGCGAAACCAAAGCCTCGAACTGACCGATAGTTTCTCTAACTGGGTTAGCTTATTTTATTACTTTATCTTTTGTAGGTTTTTCTTCTTCAGAGTTGTATATTCTGTTTACCCACCGGACCTTTCATTGATGTTGAGTTCACCTCTCTGCTGGTGTAATTAGGACTTATAGACAATTCGGCCCAAAGACAATTCCGCCCAAGACAATTCGGCCCAGCTTGGACCGAAAATAAGACAATTCGGCCCAACTTTAAAGACAATTCGGCCCAACTCGAAAGACAATTCGGCCCAATTTTGCGATAGTTGTATAAAGATATATTTCTTCAAGCAGCAAGTAGATACTATGTTATGTGTGTGTGTGTGTGTGTGTGTGTGTGTGTGAGAGAGAGAGAGAGAGAGAGAGAGAGAGAGAGAGAGAGAGAGAGAGAGAGAAATGCCAAGTATTTTGTCTGTTTAGTTGCTGCAACATCAACCTCATACCAGTTAAGTTTATGTTTTATTGTGTGCATCAATTGAAATCTTGACACTACCAGTCAGTATCGTCAATCATAGTTCCTCCTTTACTCCATACAAATTTAGAAATGAATACACTGATTACTAGTCTTAACTATGGTACCAAAATTCACTAATGAGACACAAATCGATGTCGCTTACACGTTATTACTAAAAGTAACAAAGGGTAATGTTTTCAGATGATCAGGCGTAGGGCTCTTGCGCGTGCCCACAAAAAATATAGTTATTCAGAATTCTGACGTTTGAAACATGAGACGTAAGATAAAAACAAAACATACGAAATTTGAGCGACTAAGTAAAATACTATGACTGTAAGCGAGAAACTAAGGAATTAACACCATGTAAAAGAGCAGATGCTGAGGTGTACAAATTTATATCTGACCCCAAGAAGATGGAATCTTGTAAGACGAAAACTCCTTGTATGCAATGCAGTTTTGTCTGAAACAAAAGAGTCAGTTAAAACAGTCTCGTTCTCTAAAATGACGCAGTGTTCTACATCAGATTTTTTATGGGCTGAATATTCAAAATGTCTGATGCCAAAATGGAGTTAGTTAATAATGCATATGCTTCACGTTAGTGAAATGCATACGTTATCTAAACAGTACACGTAAGGGGACTCCTTAAAATTGTTTTCTATAGGTGAGACTGTATATAAGTTCAGGCAATTTTAATTGCACACAAAAGTGTAAATTAAGTTGTTTGAACTTTAAAATATATCTTTGTTTTACACTACAACAAATACGTTATCATTCTACGTTACAAAACATTTTATAAAATACATGTTATTTTTTATTTTACAAATTTCGTGAAAGCACTTAAGTATAAAATTTTTATTTATTTTATCTTCTTATAAAATATAACATAAGTCATAATGCTTATATCATATTAAAGATCATGTGAATAATGATGATGTTCAGCTGTCACATACAAGAGAAATAACCACAATGACGAATGTACGTGTTTAATATGGTTAATCAAATATATTTGTAATAATTTCATGCCATATTTTCATGATTAAAAGGGAACCAAGAAAACTGAGTGAAAACGATTACATATTTAATGAACAGTCTTTTGTCGTATGTATCTGATACATACGTTATATTTTTGGAGTGACTGAAAAAGCATACACATTGTAAACTTTCGTGCTTATATTTTGAATCAGAAATTGTTATGATTAGAATGGTATTAATTTGACAACTTAAAATGTTTTTGGTGTATTGAATATTCATTATTATCAATTTTAATGAAATTTAAAATACGACAAATTTGGGTAAATATGCATTTTATGTCTTTTTCATAACTCATAATAGCCCAACGCAATAGTGTTATGAATGAAATTTATGTAAAATTATCGCAAAAAGTACCAAATTAGGCAATTTTCAACCATTTTACCGGTATAATTGTATTTGTAAATCATAATAAATACGTTCAAATAAGAAAAGATCACTTGTAACGTATGTATTTTGCTTGAGAAGTAAGGTTTTGAGACCAAGTGGGCAAGTGCCTAACAAAATCGACCTTCTTCCATAGGAGATATGATGCATCTCATTATTGTCTACGTAACTTCCAAAGCATCATGCCCATCTCTACTATACTTCTTTTTTTTTCAGACGTCCTTTCTCCACAGTAATATTTGTCTTTAGGACGGTTTTCTTAAAGATATCAGAAAGCTCCAAACCATTATAACTTCGGAAAACATTTATCTAGTTCCCCAAATGTTTCAAATTTTATTTTCAACCTATTCTATTTTACAAACTAATTAAAATGACAATGAATAATTAACTTACCAAACGCAAGGACTTTGAACTATACGGTAAAAACATATTATATAAGAATTGTCAAAATATATGCTAAAAAAATACTTGTTAAAACTATTGTCAGTTGTATTTTAAAATTGGGCCGAATTGTCTTTCGAGTTGGGCCGAATTGTTTTTTAAGTTAGGCCGAATTACTTTATTTTTGGTCCAGGTTGGGCCGAATTGTCCAATAGCCGTAATTAGATCGCTACTGAACCAAAATATTTATTAAGACCTCCACGATATCGCGACCTATTAGCATGTAAATGTATCGTTATAAATTTATGTGCGGCTACTTACGTAAGTGAGAAGAGTGTTTCAAACTTAATTATATTCATACCCCTTGAACACCAAGTCTGATGAATATGTCTAAGTGTATGTGAATCACCTCCATTAAATACAGCTACAATAATATCGTTATATATTATCACTTTAGGTATCTACGTGTATTGCTGAGTTATACATTATATCAGTAATGTTATGTCTGCCTCGAGAACATATTCTTCCCGGATTTCATTGTTTGTACAGCTTTACATCATTGTAGACAACTAAATTATTAACCAAACCGTCTAAATCTTCTACACTCGGCGCTTTATCAATACCGGTGATAAAATTAATAATATCATCATTAAAATCTTTAAGCACATCGTAACATCTCTAATCATCAACTGATGGAGGTACTAAATATAACTTATCCCGCCTGAGCCACCTCATTACTAGGTTAAGTAATAATTGGGTTTAAACAGACCCAGATGGGCATATTATCATCATCCAAAAATAATTCGGTAGCGCGGGATGATGATGTTTGAGAGGTTCTTGTTTCTTTGTTGCTGAAAAATCAATTATATTCATATTATAAATATAAGAATTTATATTGTTTATGATGTCGAGTTAAAACTCGAAAACTGATTTAGCCAGAGGTAAAAAAAATTTGGAAAAATAGCATTTGATGGAAAATATGTAATATGTAACAGAAAACAAATTTTCTTTTTACCTACTTACCAATATAAAGATTTGGGTGATATAGTTACATTAATTTATAAATATCCATAACTCCATGAGCTAAATACCCAGGGGGAAAACATCTCCTTGGATATATTTATTGTGGTCCTGGAATACGGCTTGATATTCGACTTAACAAACGAGATCAACCAAAACCTGGAGTGTAACCATTAAATATTATTGATCAAGCATGTTACGTTCATGACCTACCATATAAAAATCCAAATTTACAACAACGACATAATGCAGATGTAAAGTTGAAACACTCGTTAAATTCCATAAAAAATAAAAATTTCAAAGAATCAAGATCCGCGCTGAACGGTAAACTAGCATTAGCGGCTTGTAATTAATCAACCAATTGTTATTATAATGAAATTGATTTGTTACAGCCCAAGAGGAAGTTAGAGGGGTAGAACAGATATTAGTAAACTCGCATATGCTGCAAATGTTACGTGGTTTGTTGGTTTTTTTTTTTTTTTTTTTTTTTTTAAAATTTATTATTGAACACAAGGTATCAGGATTTTACATATTCCCCTACATCACCACCTGACCTGGCGTATGGGGCATGATCTTAAATTCTTTTGTGTCCTAATCTCTACAAGTGTTCCCTACACAACACGCACACACATGCACACACAGACACTTACTTACAATCACAATTATTGTACACAAAGTCATACTCGCATACAAACCCCAAGATGCTTGAAATTGCATTAAAAAAATAATAATAAATATATAAATTTTAAAAGTAAAAATAATAATAATAATAATTCATGTACAAAAAGTTGATAATAGGGTCCACTTTCTTTTAAACTTGTCAGTTCTGTTATTCACTTTGGCGACATATTTTTCCAGCGTTTTATATGATAAAACACAATGTTTTGTAATAGGCAAGATTTGGGATTTTTGATGCACAACGTGATCTGTATATAACATATTTTGCAAGCAAAATTAGGAAGTTAATAAGCTCGTCAAAGTTGTTATTTCCTATAGAGACATCTTTTCGTGTAATTCTAAAATTTGGGTCATAAGTTTGGATCCATTCTACCAACAGTTTCCAAAAGTTTTCAGTAACTAAACAGTCATAAAATAAGTGCTCAATTTCTTCTATTCCCTCATTATAAAAGGTACATTTATCATTATCACTTAAATTAATCTTTTTTAGAAACTGGTTTGTTGCAATATGTCTATGGAGAAATCTATAGTTAAATCTAATCAGTTTTGTGTCTTTTGTACAAAATCTAGCCGAAACAAAAGAGTTGGTCCATTCATTTGTACCAATCGCACACTCAAGCTGTCTGGACCAAGTTTCCTGTTTACCATTTGGCTTTATTATTTTGGTTCTTATCAGGTCTTTATAGATAAATTTATTCTTTGCTCTTACCCTAAGGAGAGGTGTTTTGTCCAAAGCTACAAGAAAACTATTTCCACTTTCAAAGAAAGTTTTAATTTTCTTTTTCCACATCACAGAGATCTTTGAAATAAGAGCAAAGTACTGTATGAAATTATTTGTTTTTGTTTTTTGTTTTATTTCATCAAAACTTAATAGAGACCCTTGTACATCAAAAAGATGTTGAATAATTACAATACCGTTTGTTCTCCACCTTGTGTATGATTTAAAATTATCTACAGTCACTAAATTAAGAATATCTTGAGACAGGTATTCATTGAAAGAAGATGGTTCATTTTTCCATTGAGATAACGCATAAATAACATCACGCCAAAAAATATTTTTAATTAATTTAGAGATTACTTTTAATTTAGTTTTTCCTAATGAAAGTAACAGCATACCTCCAATTTTTCAAAATATTTGTTCAGAAACCAGTTTTTGCCATAAGCCATCTTCGTTTATTAAGAGGCGCCTAATCCAGGTAAGTTTTATATAACACACAAATAAATGCAAGTGAATCATATTTAATCCCCCTTCCTCAAAAGAAGCTATAAGTTTAACTGCCCCAAATAAACTGGAAAAATAATGTATTCAGTTCCTTTTCTATATGGGGTGGAGGATTTGGCAAAGCTGCAAAAAGATGAATGAATTTAGGCAAAAGCAAGGACTTTATCAAAGTAATTTTTCCAATAATGGATAAATTTGTTCTACTCCACCAGCCAAGCAGTTTCTTAACTTCCTTTAACTTCATCGAATAATTAAGCTCTACCATATCCTCCAAGTTCAAAGAGAAATATACTCCCAGCAATCTAAGATTGGACATTGACCAGTTAATATCAATTTCTGGACATATTGTTTCATTAGAATATTTTTTCTTTCCAATCCAAATTGCTTTCGATTTCAAAACATTGCAGTGCAGACCTGACACCAAAACAAAATCATTTCAAATCTGCATGGTTGTCCTCAAGGACAAATGAGAACCATCTAATAATAGAAAAGCATCATCAGCGTACTGCCCTAATTTGAACTCCATTTCATTATAGAAAATACCTGTAACATATGTGTTTTTCTTTAGTTCTATTGCAAGAAGTTCAATTCCTATTATAAAAAGTAGGGTGATAAAGGGTCTCCCTGGCGACAACCTCTCTCCAAATTAAAGAATGGGGATAAATGTCCGTTATTAATAACACAACTTTATTGATTCTCCAAAGCTAAAAGACTTCAGAGCAGCTTCTAGAAAGTCCCATTCAACTGAGTCAAAAGCTTTTTCAAAGTCTATCAATAGGAGAAAACCAAATTCATTTTTTTCCTCAAGGTATTGCATCAGGTCATACAACAATCTTGTATTTTCACCAATGAATCTCCCTTTCATAAAACCCTTTTGGGTGTCACTGAGGATAAACGAGAGTACTTTTTTGACCCTATTAGCAATTGACGCTGAAGCAATCTTGTAATCCACATTAAGTAGAGAGATTGGTCTCCAATTTTTTTTTATAAATTTCCTGTCTTTATCTTCTTTTGTAATGCACGTTATGATCCCCTGAGACTGAAATTCTGAAAAATGATTCATATCATATCCAGTATTTAGAGACCTAAAGAGAAAACCGACTAGGTCTTTCCAAAAGAATTTGTAGAATTCTACCGTAAATCCATCAGAACCAGGACTAGTTTCATTTTTCATATTTTTTTTAGTGCTAAACCACATTCCTGAAACGTTAACTTACCTTCACATGAACTTCTTTCAAACTCTGAGAGTTTTTTATCATGGTTAACAAAGTGGTTAAGCGTTTGAAAGTTACATTTGTTTTTACTTTGGTATAATTTTTCATAAAAAGTCTTTCTGTTGATTTAATATTTCTTTTGAATCTGTTACCCTTGTTCCATCTTCCTTAGTTAACTCTTTTATTCTTTTGTTTGTGTAATTTCTCTTTTCGAGATTAAGAAAATATTTAGAGTTTTTTTCACCAGATTCATACCATCTTGCCTTAGATCTTAACATTATACCTTCCACCTCTTTTTTCCTCATTTCTTCTAACTCCGCTTGTTTTTTGTTCAATTATTTCATCGTAGTGGGGTTATTATTTTGATTCACTAAAGATTGTAAGGTATTTATTTCAGCTTCCATTTTCCTGAGATTTTGTTTTTCCTGTTTTGCTTTAGCTTGTGAATACATAATAGATTCTGATCTTATTATCATTTTAAGGATTTCAAAAAACAGTTGATTATTACATGTTAGTTTCACCTGAAGTGGGTTTTTCTTATCACCTTCACGATAAAATTCTTCTACTGTGTTGGTTATACATTTTTTTACCAATTGAATATATTCATTTTGCTTTAATAGCTTTGAATTGAATTTACAGTATCCAGGACCTCTCGGTGATGCAGATATAGATAATTTTAGTGTTATTGCTGAATGATCTGTTTTATAGCCAGGAATAATAGAGGCGTCCATACAATTTGAAAACATGTCCTCAGAGATTAAAAATAGTCCAGTCTACTCTGTTTCACAGGGCTTGCCGGATGCCAAGTAAATACTCTACTGTCAGGATTGACCGTTCTCCAAGGATCCAGTAAATCTAGTTGATTCTTGATGTCCTGGACTGCTGCTCGGGCCATGGAGTGTTTATCATGCAAGATATTATAAGAGTCAAGCTCCCTGTCCTGAACAACATTCCAGTCACCACAAATAATAACAGAGGAATTTTCAAAATTTATAATATCCTCTTTCAAATTTTTAAAAAACTCAGCATTATCATCATTATGACCATATAGATTCACTAGTGTGAATCTCTGTCCATTAACTAATAAATCTAAGAGAATGTATCTGCCCTGACAATCACATCTGTTTCTAAGAATAAGAAATTCAAAATTATTTCTAAACAGGATAGCAACACCAGCACTACCGCTAGATTTATGGCTAAAAACACACTTATATCCCCATTCTGCCTCCCAATACTCCTCAGTCTCAACTGTACTATGTGTCTCTTGTAAACATATAATAGATGCTTTCTTTTGTTTGACCCAGCAGAAAATATCTCTTCTTTTGAGATCAGAACTATGTAGACCCCTAACGTTCATTGACAAAGTTTTAATTTGATTATTCATTGTTAAATCTTGTTTTAAGTAAAACTTTCACAGGGCTTATATAGACATGCATCACAAAACCATTATCATGAAAAATGCTCACATACACCTTGGGATACACTCTCACACACATAACCACATAATGCTTAAAAAATCGATAAGTGTAGTACAGTGTCATGCACCATTGGGTACATATATAATGTTGCCCAATATAGTGATACATGAACTCTGTTCTACGCTGGAGTGTTGGTATAATTAGTAAATATAAACATCAATACAGTATGATTGAGAAATAATACTTTTTGTCCATCGATTCAATATTAAAATACAATATGCATATTTCAAAACTTTAGATACAAGATTATAAGAACATTCTTACCTTTTACAGGTTTTGCCCTTTTACGAAAATAACTTTTCTAATTTAAATATATATAATTAAAATTAAAACTATGCATATCCATTTTGGAACAAAGTTCTGTACCTCCAAATGTATCCAGAATCAATATGGAGAAAAATTATTTTGCTTATAAATTGCGGTTTAGGGTTTCACTAATGTCGTCAAAAAGGTCAAATTTGTACCTTTTTCCCGCTTTTGTTTTTGCATGCACACTGCAATTAAAGTACCAGGCAGACTGGTTTGTTGCTTCAAGTTGGTTAGCACGTGAAGCAATATATCACGTTCATCTATCATCATTTAAACACATTCAGTACGCGCATTTGATATCAGTGTTCATCAGGCAGATATTTTGTTTTATCTCATAATAATAATATTAAAATTGGTAGACGCCAATATACAAACAAATACGCTTTAACTGTCGTTGACGTTGCGAATAGATAAAAAGAAGCAGAGTCGTTAACGACTAAAATGGCTGTTGAATTTGTATTAGGTTTTGAACGAATTTATCAACAAGGACCCTTGCGATGGACCCTTGCGATGGCCGCAACCTTTGCAAGTTGATCCTGGCCAAAAATATATTGGTGCAGTATCATCTCTGATGAATTAACATGACGTGAAAATCAGACGAGGATATACCCCAATTTATCGTGATCAGGAAATCGTTTAACAATTTAATCGAACATTTGCTGACCGGTTATTTGGATATCAATATGCAAAGGATATTGAACACTATATAAGATCATGTGATTTGGTTGCAAGACTGTCAATTGTGATAGCTGCATTAAATAATGAGAATTCTCGTGCAAATTCTATGAAACCTACCAATGCGATCTATCTATTCTTTATATCTATCTATCTATCTATCTATCTATCTATCTATCTATCTATCTATCTATTTATCTATCTATCTATCTATCTATCTATCTATCTATCTATCTATCTATCTATCTATCTATCTATCTATCTATCTATCTATCTATCTATCTATCTATCTATCTATCTATCTATCTATCTATCTATCTATCTATCTCTACCAACCAATGCACCATATCTCTTTCAAAACAACCATTATTAGGTAATTTTACCCTAAGATATTTATATGAACCTGGTGAACTTGAAGGTGGTAAAAAGAGCGCTGATACTAATTGCAGTTTAACTACACGTAATATTTCACGTGTGGTAAGATCAACGGGTCTTGCAATATACAGATCTGATATAACTGCTCCTCAACGAGGATTTGTACGTGAACAAGTACAAGTAATTCCTGAAGATAAACAATTACCACCGTCTTAATTTAAAAAACCGGTGCCTCGACTTCGTTAACACTCAAGCAGGTTCGCGTTTCATTTTTGCGCGTGTGACCAAAATTACTATTCCTTCTATCTACGGTAAATTGTCTTGGATCATTGTTTGAATATTGCCAAGACATTCCTCTGTTACATTTTGCACAATGATTATTATCTCGTTGTTTTAATAGCATGATAGATTAAGCGTCAAGATCAAAGTCGCATTTGTTTGTGCCACATTGTATATAACCGGATAGTTGTTGTCTTACTATATCATCGCTAACAACATCGTTATTGGTGGCAGTATTTTCAATAACCATCTGCAGCTGAACCATTATCTTAAATCGAGATAATGTGAGATAAATTAAATGTGTCTATTGAATAGGATCATCGACTATCCAAACAACTGTATCAAAGATGGTTAATCTTCTGGATGAATGGATTGACATTGTTTATCCTAGCGTCCATGGAGTTTTGTCTTTAGCTAATGCGCTCTCATCAACACTGACAGGAACTAAAACAATATCATTTAACACAAGAATACGCTTATCTGACGCTTTTTGTATATCAGCTTCAATCTTTTCTTTGCGTGTATTTTCTGCGTGATAACATAATGACACGAATATATTTTTTAAAATTTCGTAATGTAACGAAGCAAATTTGTTGTTGAAGTGTATCATGAACAATCTTTTTACTTGCAACTATCAAATCATCTGGTCTCTACAAGTTCCAAAAATCCTTTATATTTGTTTCTGAAATTATATCACACTTTTTTTCACACTCATTATTATTTGTTTGCTTCGATCATATCACGTAACAAGAGAATTGGTACCCACATCTTTTCTGAAAAGTGTCTACCAAACAATGCATACCATATTGGATAAAAACCTTTAGAGAACTCAAATGACTCTCTACAAGCGAATCAAGTCATGTCAAGATCCGGTGAAGGTCCGTTTATCCCAACTCTGGTAAACTCGTGGGTTGGATGTCCCAAACATTTAAAATATACATGACATTCACCCGTTCCAAAACCACTCATGGACAACACGCTGTCATATCAGGAGAGATAACTTTTTGATAATCGTATTTAGTATTCCACGATCCGCTGTATCCATACTAAATACAAGTATGCTGTAAATCCTCAAGAAATTAAATTTGTCTTGGCTTCCACGAAAGTATTTTTATAGCTAAGTGTACAACAACTGACGGAACGGTAAACGAATTATTCATTAATTGTTCAGTATTGTCTGCGATTGAGTTTTCATTTCTTCGTGGAGAGATCTTCTCGAAATTCTTTCTTGGCGCTACGAATACGTTTCGTCCGATAAAACAGATATTGTTTCTTTAAGTCGCGTATTCTTCTGCCAAGGTGAAATCTAGATTTAGAGGTCTTAATGACGGATTTATTAAACTCCTCCATATTATAATGAAGACAAAAGAAAACATATTTGAATTGAAATATGCCGTGTTTGACATGTGATGTTGGGGTTAGAGGTGAAACACGGTTGTGTAAATGTGGTGATAAAAATACAGAGAACTGAAAAGATATGATGATTCAAACAAATAATGCCGACACTAATAAGGTTATAAAACGTGCTCGTGAAGGCTAAATAAGATTTTGTTTTAGAAAAAAGATTTAGCATATAATCATTTAAACAAATAATTTTATAGAAATGGAGCAAAACAAGTTTGTGAAGCATCAACTTATCAAGAATTATGAGGCACATTATCTTATTAGATGTATTGCTGGAAGAGAAGGTATCTTGATCATAAAACAATTACGAAATGCTATATCTTTTCGAGGTATATGAGTGGCCCTCAAAAGGTCCTTTGGATACTTCTTCTTTTATTTTCTGCCATTGTTCCACCACCTTTTGATTTTACCAATGAGTCCCGTTTTCTTCTTCTTTTCCACCTCGGGAATCCAGGTATGATGTACCATAGCTCTAAACGTTTCATGAACTTTGATCCATCTCTCATTTAGTTTCCAAAGTCCTCTTACTTCTTTTTGTTGTTTTGTTCCTTTCTCTCCTTATCACAGTTATCTTTAATCTTGATCATCTCTTCATCCATTACCTTTCACTTGATTGCGTCTGCTTTCTTTAGTCGGCCTAGTCTACACTTCACATAATCCCACTCTATCAAATTTAATGTTTCTTCTAGAAAGCACCTGATTTTGATGACATTATCAAGTGCCTCCTTTAAGTCCCCTATTCTTATATATTTTGTTTTAATAAGTCTTCTTAATTTCTTGACTTCCTCCTCTATCATACCTTCTATTAGATCTCTCGCTAATTTCAAATTGCTTACAAAGTCCAGGTTACACTGAAATTTTTCCTCAAGTCTTTCCACCACATATTCTGCATCAATGATCCCAAACCAGCTGTCTCAGAGTTGGATAAACAAGTCGATGGCCATCTTGATGTGTTTAAAATTGAATGGCTCAAATGACTGACGATTGAGTATATATATCTTAAGCAGGGACGTGAAGGAAAACATCCCTTACACTCACTTTTCATATTATATACTATTCAAATTATACACAGACGGATCAAAAACGCAAAACCCAGATAGAACAGCCGCAGCTTTAACCATCCTGGAATTCCAACTAGAACTAGGAAATAGACTACCCAATAATTGTTCAATCTATACAATTCTGGGCAATCTCTGAAGCACTAAAAATTACACAGGAACAACAACACAAAAATACACTGATAATAAGCGACTCTCTCAGTGTATTAAGGACATTGTAATCACAACACTCAAATGGACGAGAAAACCTCCTTAAAGATGTGCTTCTATTAATTAACAACATGACCAATCTAAGTCAAAACATTGAATTTTTGTGGATTCCATCACATATCAACATCCCAGGAAACGAACAAGCAGACCTAGCAGCCAAACTTAAAATCACAGAGCATGAAATTATAAAATTCGATTACAGTGTCCCTGAACTTTACAGCATTATATCCAAGCAGATAACCAACAAATGGCAAAAAGAATGGGATATATGCCCTAGGGGTCGCACGCTGTACGCAATCCAAAAAACTGTGAGTCATAAAACAAAAGGACCCATCATCAATAACATACACCATCAGAGGATTATTAACCAGATCCGAACTGGAAAAACACTGCTGGCAGGCAGTATGGGAAAATACATATCAGCCCTGAAGACCAACGGCTCGAAATGCACACACTGTATATGTGATGAGAATCTTCAACATGTATTCAACATCTGCCACAAATATAAAGAACAACGGAACAAACTAAAATGTTCTCTCAAGAAAATTGGATCACCAACTACATATCCACAATTCCTATTGGAAACTAACCCCAATCCAAACCTGACGAACGAAACTATCTTAATATTTATTAACGAAATCAACAAAATAGGGAAAATTTATTATATAACATTATATATCAATCTAACATACTTAATTAATATACTTTCTTCATACTTTCTTCTCTTTTCTTCACCTCAATGACATAGTATAAATTACATATAATTATAACTTATATTAAACCCACGGGCCTATAATGGTTCAATCAGCACCTATTTCTGCAAACAGGCTCTAGGAATCATACTAGAGGTACCTGGGTTGAGTCCACACAAATAAACATCCCGGTTTATGCCTGCGTGATTCTCAATTAAAATAAATAACCATTCTGATTAACCAATTTTAATCTCGCACTAGAGCGGCATTTTAAATTTTACTTAGAATAATAGGTTTATATAGAACCCCAAAACTAGATTTATAAGGTGGCTTAATCCCAGAGCTATCAGGGCCAACTGCACAATGTGGTAACTAAAAAATTAGAATAATAGGCTTAAATAGAACCCCAAAATTAGATTGATAAGGTGGCTTAATTCCCAGAGTCATCAGGGCCAACTGCACAATGCGGTAACTAAATAGTTAAGAAAAATAGGAAACCAAAATATCAATTTATAAGGTGGCTTAATCCCAGCCATCAGGGCCTTCATATAAAACTATACCAACTATGCCATCTACCACTATTACTCTATAAACAGCACAAATGATCATATGATTAATTCTAAATTTAAATACGTCAGACGATGCTTTTGACGCAGGCACTCTCTTTCCAGACAGTCCGATCCACCTTGCCTCCTGCTGACATGTAACACTACTGCCAACGAATGAGTGTATCCATTCCCATTCGTTTGTTAGGACTTCAATTATATCCCGTGAGACATAAATGTCTCGAAATCGGATTAATGGTGCATTAATGCGTAGGGAGGTGTGGTACCTTTCCACCTCCCTCGAATAAATCAATTAGCCCCAAAGGGGGCATTAACTAGTCGTACATGCCCAAATGGGCGAATACGACTTTAATTTAACTGGATAGGATAGGATACTATTCACAAAACATACACTCTACCATCCACACACGGGGAAGCAGCCAAAACAATCCATACAATTTACTATCCACACACAGGGAAACAGCCAAAACAAACCATATAATCTAATATCAAATATCACACACTCCACCATCCACACACGGGGAAGCAGCCAAAACAAACCGCATAATCTACTATCAAATATCACACACTCCACCATCCACACACGGGGAAGCAGCCAAAACAAACCGCATAATCTACTATCAAATATCACACACTCTACCATCCACACACGGGGAAGCATCCAATACAAACCATACAATTTACTATCCACACACTGAAAAGTAGCCAAAACAAACCACATAATCTACTATCCAAAATCACACAATCTACCATCCACACAAACACACGCAAGCACACACACTATTATATCAGTAAAAGAGTCAGTGTTTATAATCACACTACTCCTCTTTCATACCAATTGACAATTTGAACAGTCTCTTTTTTAGACATTTGGTTAGCCCTGAGAAAGGCTGTTTTTTAAACATCTAAAATGCACCCGGCTAATGGTGGCACCTCCCAGGTCTAGCCCCGCACACACATCTTCTACTCCAATAATTCTCCCAATTTATTTGTGTGATTGGGAGCGCAGAGGGTGAATGAGTAGCCTCACTCTCCCAGTCTTCACTTTGATGGATAGTGAAAACTTCCCTATCTCTTCTCCTATGCCACATGCGTGGATGTTGTGTCCTCCTGTTATCATCCACACGAACCTGTACTGGTAGCGGTTCTTGTGGCTGTTGTGGTTGTGGTGTCTGTGGAGATGTCCTCACCATGGGTGTTACTTTACAACTCTGTCTCATGATAAGGTGAGGTAAAATTGTTATTTTCATTTCCTTCTCCTCTTCTTTCTTTTTTCTCTCCTCCTCTTCTTCAATCCTGGTCTGTTATGCTATGGTCTCCATAGTCAGTTCGCCCAGGAGCCTCCTAGCATGCTCCAGGTGAACTTCCCTAAGCTTATTAAGTCCGTTCATCTTCTTTAAGTTGATACGCCAACTATAGGTAGCAGGACTGACGAGTGCTTCTCTCTCTCTTTCTCTCTCTCTCTCTCTCTGTATATATATATATATATATATATATATATATATATATATATATATATATATATATATATATATGGGACAAGGGCGGACGTGAAGGTAAACATCCCTATCTTTTTTTCTTAGTCTTTCTAGCTTTAGAGATATGAAGGCCTCTGGAGGGGTGTCTTCGTCGTCGCTTTCTGCCTTGTCCTTGTTATGTCCTCAGGGAAGCAGGAATGCCAGACTTGGAACTGTTCAGGGCATTTGTTGGGCTTTCTTGTTGGCCCAAAATCTTTTTACCCGTTTGAAGCAAAACATTTTTGCCTGCTTTCAAGAAAGCTTTTATAGGGTTTTGTTTTGTCAATGAGGACATTTTTAAGAAATTTTTTGCCGTGAGTGAATGCGGCATCTTTTAAGGCGTGCAATCCTCGTGTCACCATCGGTTTCAAAACAAACAGGGACCACTGAACGAAAGGCCGATTTAAACATATCTCTTAAACCATGTCCTCGTTGTCGAGCGACTCCTCGGTACACAGGATACATAACTTTTTAGTTCTTAGAGAATCGTTTTCGAAAATGGAGTTTCACTGTGACTTTCCCTTTGGTAAATGGAATATTTTGTCCTAGAGCTCCTTTTATACTAATGTTGATACTGTCGAAATACGACTTACTGGCAGGCAAATAATGACGATGTACAAATTTGCGGTGAACATGATAGGTATTTCCACCTTCCTCGTCAGAGGCCGCGGCAGAATTCACTTTGAAAGGAATGACACGCAGTAACGGTACAGAGATGAGTCCCACCACGTTGTACTCCACCACATCGGAGTACACAAAAATCAAGTTGAGTCCTTGGTTAATTTCTACAGGGAATCGAAAATATTTTGCAAAATCCAAGTTACTGGTCATAGCAGGTATTTCTTTTTTCTTAACCAACCTGACGTCTCCACCCAAAATATCATACAATTCAGGACAAAAGGTAATGGCCATAATTTTATCCTCTGAAAATTTGATCATTAGACGACGAGCCACTTTATTGTACTCAAAGGTAACACTTTTTCTGGCTTTGTCCATGACTTTACCAAACACAGTATTGAACCTGATAGCAAGTGTAGCCACTAAATGTTGACCACTAAAATAATAGCCTACATGAATGGTTAACATATAGGTATACCGTTGTTTTGTTTTGGGGTCCTGTGTTTTCATCAGGTCACTGACAGTGATGCGTTCGTCTAATTGTTGCTACAATTAGTCGTCATACACTTCTACTATAAAACTGTTTTGATTTTCGACGATGTTTTTTAATTTGTGTCGGGTGTACCATTTCCACTAAAGCCACTTCCCAATGGGGATCTTGATCCAAATGAATGGCTTGAGGTAATTTAGCCGTGTAACAGCACAACGTGTTGTTAGGTAACACCTCCATGGAACTGTCACTGGGTTACGTTAAGTAAAATTGGTTAATAATGTTGTTCATAATTCCAACGTTTTTCTATCCGAGGAGTCACTCGAGGTTAAAGGATTGTCTAAAAGAGGATTGTGATTGGAGGGGTGACTGTTAGGAGAATGACTGATGCTGGACGCAAGGCTCCCAATATTGTTACTGTTGTTCCTGTTGTAAGAGTATTTCAAGGAAGGATTGGGAAAAAGATAACCGATGCAACTGCTGAGTAAAATAGTCCACAATTATTTCTCTCCTTGTTGCAAACTCAGATTAGCAATGGCTGCACCGATGACACAATATACCACAAAGATTTGACAGAAAAAGACGATTTGAGTTTTAGGTACACGTTCTCCACACCACACCCACAAGGGTTGCTTTTGTAAATCTTGCAGAGAAGAACTGGGTGAAGGAGTATTAACTGTGGTAGCTGAGGCTGTGTTGAAAGGGCATGATGGTCATTTCTTTTTATAGTCCTAGACTTGCGAAGCGTGAATCCAAGTATCAAAACTAGGAGAATATACTTTCCAACGTACAATGACTTTTTTGACACGACGTTTTCCTACTTTACGGGTTCTTCGTTCGAGAATGCTTTCAATGTCGTACACGTCGTCTTCTTTTTGGGTGACACGTTGAAACTCAGGCATGTAAAACGTTTGTTTGAATACTTCTCCGTTCATGTCTTCCAATTGATAGACGGTTGGATGGCGATCACGCACTCGTCCAGTAACACGAAACAATTCGGTAGTCCAGTTGGTTAAGTAACCTTTGTAGAAAGTGCGTTTGGTTTTGCCAATGCGAACCCAAGCTCCAGTGGTTAAAATTCCACCTTTCTTGGGGAAAGCCATCGTCCGTGACGTACCAAACAGACGCTGGAAACCAGTCACTTCGTTGTCGGGTGTCACATCTTGTGGGGCACGTCCAGTGCTTCTTTGGTAAGATTGGTTGTATGCTTGGACTAAGTGCGGTAAGACGTCGATGTACTTGAGAGTGTGTTGATGCGTAAAATATTTCCACATGCGTTCTTTCAAGGTACGTTGAAAATGTTCCACGATGCTGGTTTTGGTTTCAGGATTTTCGGTGGTAAAAGATGAACGTCACGTTTCTTTAATTCTCGTTGGAAAGCTTGGTTCAGAAATTCGGCGCCTTTATCGGTTTGCCATCGCTGAGGGTGACGACCACTTTGTTTCAACACCAGTTGCAGGGCTCGTACTAATTCTCCACTCGATTTGGATGTCAATGGTACGACCCAGGCAAATTTAGAAAAGACGTTGATGACACAAAACAAATATGTGTAGCCACCAATGTTGGTGGCTAAATGAGAGACATCGGCTAAATCGGCTTGCCATTGATGATCGATGTCTTCCACTTGAGTGCGACTTCTGTGAAATTTTCGTCGAATAGGTTTGTGTAATGTGTACGTGGTTTGTTCTTGTAGCCATCGTTGTACTTCAGGTAAACGGAGATTTTAAATGAGAGTTTTAGCAGCACGATACAATTTCTGAACGCCTCCGTAACCTGCATGGTGGGCTGGATCGTAGTAAATGCTGGCTAACACCTTCTCCGTGATTTTGCTAATAAGGTACCCACTCTTCGATGATATTGCTTTGGATGGGGCAAAATGATGGTTGTTTGGAAACGGTGTTACGTGTCCGATGTGCCACAGGAGTAAACGTCGAGGGTACTGGTGATGGTGGTGGTGGAGGTAATGTGATAGTTTTGGTCTTTTCTTTGCTCAATTCTGGTTTCCTTTCTTTCATTTTCACTTCTGTCGAAGGAGGAGTGGCCATCATCTTTCTTACCCAAGTTTTGAGTTCTTCTCGTTGGGGAGTGGTGGAAGGGGTCAACAAGGAAGCTGCAATCTTACTAGGAATGGGAGTGGCAGTGGGTGTTTTAAAACTGTCAAGGGTCTCCTCTTCCTGAGTAATTGTGGGATTACTTCTGTCTTGTCCGCTGTAGATAGTGATGGCTACGGACTATTGACTAGAGCCTTAAGATCGGTCAGAGCGGGTAGAGCTGTTTGTTCCACAGCTTTCTGATGAAAGAGTTGCAGTCATTTCAAGAGTTGACTGTGCATTTGCAATTTTTCGCTTTCGTACAAATCGTTGCGATGCATCAAGGATTGCAATTCGTGTTGCAATTAGGACATCTCGGTCAAACGAGGATTGGGTGGTAAATGGGGGGGGTACCTTTGTTCTTGCCAACGATGGTATTATATCCATCGTTTGTAAGGGACCAAAGTCAGTTTTCGTCCTTCCATTGGCTTCCAAAGGTTATGTCTGAGATCGTTGTGCTCCATACGTTCCTTTTATCCTCTGGAAGGATCATACATATTTCTACCGATTTCTCGGGGCATCCCTTGGGCCATCCCATGTGTCATCCCGTGTATCAAACCTGGCAATAAGCCTGTCAACAAAGGAGCAAGAAAGGATAAAAATCCTCCGCGTTGCACCAACATCTTTTTCTTTTGATGGATGGGTATTTTCTTGTTGACCATTTGACGAAGAACGTGTCGATGTTTGGCTAAGCATTTTTTTCTGGTGTGGAGACAAAGGTATCGTACCTTTCAAGACATTCAAACAACATTTGCACACGGTATCGATGACATCTTTGGAGGCAGTTTGAATGATTTGTTTCCCCATGGTCGGAGAGACTTTGGACAAGATGGACAACATGTCACCGTGTTTGGCTAAACGAGGAGGTAGTCCTTTTATTCTCTTTCCATTGTGGTTGGATAAGAATGTTTTCCGCAGGGTGACATCTTTGCTTGTTTTTCCAGAAATACACTGACGTCAAAGATATGGTTTACGCCCTCTTTTATCTTCTTTTTGGAACTAGCGCTTTGTCATAAACGTGACGATCTTATCTCGAAAAGTGTCGCTAACGAGACCAGTTCGGTTCTGAATCATGTTGCTTAGTTTGTTCATATTTTTAACAAAACCAGTGAATATGCCACCCCTTTGGTGACTTCTCCTTTTCTTTGGATGACAGTGTGTTGTTAGGGGGTGACGTCAGTGTTTGACTAAACGTTTTGTGGGTTGACCAAATTGTCTTTTTCCTTTTCCTTTTTGGACAGAAGAACGCCGATGGTTGTGGTGTGCACGTTTTTAAGGAGACATCATTGAGTGTTCAGAAGTAGCACAGAAAATACTGATTCACGTCGTTGTCATCAAGTCATTTTTATACTGGAATGCGACGCCACTGATTATCTTTGCGTCGTATCAACTTCATGACAGGTAACACACGTCGTGAAAGGGTTCTCAACGGACTGAATTGGGACAGTTCTTGTTTGGACAAATTCAGTAAACTCTGTAACATGCCTGATTTTTCTTGGACTTTGACTTTGGGGCAGGTACGTTTTAGCAGCTGGTACTGCCGCTAATGTTTCAAAATGATTTGCTTTTTGGTTTGAGTGTCGATGCGAGGATCGGCCAGTTGCGTCCAGGCTACTTTGTTTCTGTCAAAAAAGCGTTTGGTTTGATGTAGAATGTGAATGATGCCTTGCAGTAATTGAGGTGTTGTCACCGCAAACCATCGTAAGACTTCTTTGAGACTGGCTTCTAGGACATGATCACGTATTTGTGGACTTTTTTCGGGACTGATACCTTACAAGGCACGAATCAATTTGATGGGAAGATGAGACTGAATGGACGTCATGTTGACGATGTATGAAACAAGGTCAAAGTGACCAAGGTTTTTATAAATTTTTTAGTTGTTGTTATTATGTCGACGACGATGTCGTGTACACGACAGGTCCTCCGTCTTGGCACCAGTCGTGAAACAAATGGGTAAGAAATCGGAAATAATCGGGGGTAGTGGGTTTTAAATCCACGAGTAAATAGGCGTGTGGAGTTTGAGTGGCATCATCGTACGCTTGAGTCAGCCAAGGTGTTCCTAACTGTTTGGTTATGACTTGCACTTGCGATTTATCTCTAGGGCTTTTAAACAAGACTGCGTAATGAGCATTGAGACTAGTGGTACGATGGGCTTTACTTTGTTGAAAGAAATTTTGTGTAATGTAAATGACACTGGCATTACGATGATGCCCTTTACGCGTAAACCACAATTTAGTTTCTTCTTTGTCTTCTCCTAACATGTCGTCGAAAATGACCAAATGAGTTTGACTGGGGTCAGACACGATCCCGTCGTCTTCGCTAGGAATGCCTTCCACAAACACAATTGAATCACCTGGACTTATTTGCAAGAGGCTGTATGCTGATTGCCACTCTTTGTAACACCAACGATGCGTTGAGGTGAACGATCAATCAAATGATGTTTATTTTCGATCAATCATTTGACAAATTTGGTCTTGCCTGAACCGTTCGGTCCAGCAATTAATATGTTAAAAGGATGACGAAGATACAAGGCCTCCTAACTAGCATGATATAAGTGTTCGTCAACTTTGAATGTCGAGAAGGAAGGAGTAGAAATAGCAGAGGTAGCCATAGTAGTGTAGGGTATGACACTTTTGACACAAAAACAGACAAGACAAGAGGTTTGTATACTCGTTTCAGGACACGTTTATTTCAATTCATGTTTAAACTGGAAGAACACGAAAGACAACAATACATAAAAACCAAATGGATAAGTTCAGGAATAAAAAAAAACACATGGTAACGATCCAAGTGGCAAATTGGTGTCACACTGAGGGTAGCACATGGGACATCCATGAAATAAGCATCTGCTAAACTCGTACACGATTTGAGGGTTTTCTAAGTCCCAGCCATCCACTGAATAGGTTCCAATGGACTTTTCGCCTCCTCCGTTGCGGGCGTGTTGGATCCATTTGTCTTCCTTATCGCACAAGTAATGTAGCCAGCGTAGGGCTTTGACCGAGTACTGCCGTTCTACAAAGTTTGTCGTTTGAGGACTGATGACAGCTAGGGCATTTTCAGGCATGAATCGTTTTCGGTACACTAAGGAACACGTTTTGGCGATGATACAAGCTTCTTTCAAAGGATCGATCCCTCCGTGCTCCACGAACAATTCTCCAAAATTTCCACAGCAACGTCGTAAAATGTCCACGTCAGATCGACAGTACTTTAACATTTCTTCTTGAAAGTCAAAGGGGTCTGAGGCGTGAGTCTGGTACCAAGCGTGGAAAGATTCTCGTTGTTCGGTGCGCATCTTATCGGGGTAGTAGTCGTCAGCCTTAGACAAATGGGGTAGAACGACATGTTGATTGACTTCGGTATTGCAAAAGTGTGGAATTTGTTTTGGCAATTTCTGTCATTTCAAACGTTTTAGGCATACAACTCAAAGGTATGGCCAGGTAACTCATTGAATCTTTAAATTGTACTTGTCCTACTTGCATATAATGATTTTGGCTCAGTTTAAAGTCATTTTAGGACGTTCGGTACTTTGTTTTATATAGTATCTGAGCAGAAATTGCCCATCGTATCCCGAGAAATTGTGAGCCATTACCGTGGCATGGCGATGACAATCTCCGTAACGTTCGATGTATTCTTGACTCCACGTTTCGACGATGGGATTTAAGATCCATTGGGTGAAATCGGCCAACGTGTTTGACCCTCGAAAGATTTGGTCACGTCCTCCAGGAATCTTGCTGCAGTGAGGACAATGACTAAACATAGGCTCTTGGATGCACTTCTCGCACGCTCGGTGAGCAACGCAGAAATTAGGAATGTGAATACCGGTCTCTTGCATGCATTCGAAATCAAAAAAGATAAAATTCCCTTTCTTCTGGGTATCTTCTTGTTGGGGTTGGTATTTTTGGATGAAGCATTCGTGTTCCAAGTCCACTATTTCCCTCGACAAACGTGAAACTTTGCATTACTGGTACGTATGCCTTGTCCACAAGTAGGGAACAATCTCAGAAGCTGACAAGTACTTTTGTGCTGTGAACCTTGCATCTTCAAATGTAGTTGGTAACAGGTAGGACTGACAGAAGTGCGCTGACAAACAGCGCAAAGCACTCTTTCTTGTCCTTTGTCCAGACAGGGTTAAGAGGCCAAACATCCCTCACATTTCTATCCACAATGCTTGTGTTGTGTACTCGATTGTTATAACCGTAATCACATTTCTCACAGTAGTAACTATATCCCCGGAATGCAGTGATGCTGGTAATGGTATCAAAATCCTCATAGTGATGATGGACGTTAATGTATTTTCCGTCTTTGAAATCGTTTCCTCGAAAAAAAGAGGTCCACGTATTTCTTGAGGATGCACTTTCAAGGTGTAACGTAGAGCCAAGACGTCTTGCAATTTTTGCAGTTCTGGAATGCCGCAAGGGGTGTCTTTGGATATCCCCGCTTGCTGTAATAGGAGTTCTGCTTCACTTCGTTGTTTGGCTCGGTCCGATCGTTGAATAGTTTTCCAGGCTCTTTACCATTCTGCTGTGTCGTTCTTGTTGGCATATGTTCGTCCCACGACGATGGTACTGGCTAAACACATCTGGTCTTGAGGATTGTTAATTCGGACGAGACTTAGTTTGATGTTGCGAAAGTTGTCAACCTACAACACATTTTTTCGTTCTATTCCCTGGGGAAGAGACGCGTGGGTCATGAACAGTGTGGCTTTTCCGTCGGTGATGTGAAACTTGTCGTTGGATTCTTGCACGTGTTGAATCTTGTCGATGATTTTGGAAGGTGCCAATTCTGATGGGCTGCTAAACTCGATCCAGACGGGAGACTTCAAATTATCGTGATGAATAGAAAGTTTTAAGCGATCGTCTCCTTTGGCTTGACATTGCTGTTTCAGTGCAGTTAACACAGAATCCCTCACCTTGGTAATGCACCCTTCTGAATTCTCCAAAGGAACGTTGGACTTGAAATCTTTAAACTTTACTGCGTACGTGTAAGCCGTTGTTCTAAATTTTTGAGAGGATCGCTTTTCCGTCTCTCGAATGTCATAGTAATTTTCAGGGTTTACTAAGGGTGGTGAACTTTGCTTGGACGTGGATTGTCTGGGTCTGGATTCGGGCTCATTTGAATTTGAGCCAAGACTTCAGCTACTGTGCGAGGCGATACATCACGTTTCTGTCCCTTGTTTTTTTTCTTTCTCGACAAAATGATGCAATCTTTTCATCTTGTCTGCAAAAAGTCAAATGACTACTTTTTAAATACCATGACCCCTATATATTCATGTCCGATCAGTGCATATATAAAAGGTCAGTGTCTAACCTTCCAGTATTCATTTCACTCTCACATTGACCAGAACGATGAAAGAGCCTACACAAGTTGAACTTCAAATTAAAGCTTTGCGTGGTGTCATACGAAAGTATTCTTCAGACAAGCCGACGGACTACACCCACTCCTTTCGAGATAAAAAATCAAGATACTTGCTATATTTGTAAAAAGAAATGACATTTGGGATACAGAATGTTCAGATCGTGAAAAACACAAAACATGTCTTAGAAGAGACAAAATGTCAATATACCTGTTATCATTGTAAAGAGAAAGGACATTGGTCTCCAAACTGTCCTTAGAACCAACAGGAGCATGAGGAGGGAGAGAGGAATTCTGAACAGGAGGGGGTAGAGGTACCCTCCCCAAAGGAAGAAGCACGACACGTTCACTAAGACAAGAAAAGAAAACGAAACGAAAGTGAGGAGGAAGAAGAAAAAGAAAAAGCTTGACAGCAAAGAAATTGAAAAAACAGAAAGAGTGAACAGAAGAAGCCTATGAACTTTTTAAAGTTGTATTGGGTTATGTTATGTTGTAGACTTAAACACCACCTAGAAAGTAACAACTTGATTTCTGAAAATCAATGTGGGTTTAGAAATAAAAAATCCACTACGGATCATTTAATAAGATTAGAAACCGCTATCAAACTGGCATTCAACTCTGTAAGAAAAGCGGAAAGAAACTTAATTGCGGTATTTATTGATCTGGAAAAAGCATTCGATCTTGTATGGACCATAGGCCTTAATGGCAAATTAAATCATTACGGCATTACGGGTCGTATGTTCAACTTTATAAAAAATTTCCTGACCGACCGCAAAATTATAACTAGGGTAGGGGCAACTTACTCTGAGGAATACACTCTTGAAAATGGAACTCCGCAAGGAAAGGTACTCAGCCAAACCCTCTTTAATCTAATTGTCACAAGATAGACCGAGTCGGGACTGGATTAGTGAAGACACGGAACGCAACTGCGTTAATAAAATATTTATTTTATAAACGCAATTTTAAAAATCAACTCTGACACCAATATTTTACAAAATATAAGAAAAATCTATTTAAATAAATGTTCCTAACATGGAACTATAAATTTCAGTAACGTAATGACAAAAAAAAGTATATGAATGAAGTTACAAATATGAATATATATAAAAGGCTCGTATAACGAGATAGATGCAAATATGAAAAGATAATGCGTCGTCAATATGACGAGACTAGAATGAAGATATTAAATAATTAATACGTCGTCCATATGACGAGACATGCAATCGTGAACCCTAAATTCTGAAGTTCTCGTTCATGGGACGAGATTTTGTGTAGAATGAAATTATGCAGGTGTCGTTCATATAACGAGACTGCAAAGAAGATATTAAATACATAATACGTCGTCCATATGACGAGACATATGCAATTGTGAACCCTAAATTCTGAAGTTCTCGTTCATGGAACGAGATTTGTGTAAAATGAAATTATGCAGGTGTCGTTCATATAACGAGACTGCAAAGAAGATATTAAATAAATAATACGTCGTCCATATGACGAGACATATGCAATTGTGAACCCTAAATTCTGAAGTTCTCGTTCATGGGACGAGATTTGTGTAGAATGAAATTATGCAGGTGTCGTTCATATAACGAGACTGCAAAGAAGATATTAAATAAACAATACGTCGTCCATTTGACGAGACTGGAATGAATAAATGTAAACTACTTGCTGAGGTATTTTGCTACTAGCCTGGCGTCCGTTTGACGTCAGGAAGTACATCCGGTTACACAGAGTCAAACCTAACAGTTGTGACTATCAGCTCACGCAATCATATATAAATACCATATATCTATACATTTAAACACAGCATACATAAATGCAGCATACGTAAGCACCATACACAGGCACCACACACGGGCATTACACGGTCAGCATAGACAAGCCCACACACGTAGTCACCACAACATGGCACCACACACGCAGTTACCACAACACTGCACCACTTCAGCACAACACGTCACCACACTTCAGCACAACACTTCAGCACTTCACTTCAGCACAACACGTCACCACACCACTTCACCACACCACTTCAGCTAAAATTAAAACAACCGACCCATGTAATACATACGACACGGTCAAGTATTCTGACACAAATATGTAGCGCATGCGCGCACATGAAATAATTATCCATGTACATTTAACGTTACGCATGCAGCGTATAATTGAACTCAATTATGTTCAGATACAAAAGAACTAATGAAACAAAATATAGTACTTCTGATAGAATAGCGCTGCCTAACCTATGTATTTATTCTATAGATTTTATAATAAATGCTAAACATCTAATATGTAAAACAATGAATTATATCATAATACAAATAGCAATGAGAACAAAGTTAAATTTATTGTTACCTCTTTTAGCTGATAGATTGCTCAGTTTAGGATGGAAGCGTTTCCGACAAGACTACATTGTAATGTGATTTCTGTCTTATAATTTCGTCCTTATATACCCCTAGCTGTGACAGATATGCGCAGCTAGGTACTTTAAACTGCAGGCAATTTCGCACATACAGCATGAGCTGAGTGTTCGCTCATTATGCCGAAATAACTAAAAAAAACCAAAAATATTAAACTACCCTCGGTAAGGGTGTACGCAGTAACGAAATCAAGACTAGATTTGTTGACCACATATACATATTGAACATAGTCGTATACAATTTCGTGACACTAATGATAAACGACTTTGATACAAATTTGGCATCACCTAAAACTGGATTAACACAATCTGCTGATGATAGTCGACTATGGAGAGCAGGCAACGCCTCCAACCACCAACATATGGCTGAACTTCAAACCAGCTTAAATGACATAGGAAAATGGGCTGATAAATGGAGCTTCAAACTATCGCACCAAGAAACGGTAGCTGTACTTTTCACCCCACGTAAGAAATTCAAACAATATCCCAAATTAACAATACAAAATAAAGAAATATCATTTGTAAAAGTAGCTAAATTTCTGGGTATGTACTTTGATCAACACCTAACACGGGCGCATCACATAGATGAACTAGTTAAAAGATGCAACCAGGACTTAAATCTATTAAGAAACCTCAAAGGCACTCAGTGGGGTGCCAATCAAGAAACTATTATAAACCTGTATAGGGCATTAATAAGATCTAAACTTGACTATGGGTGCCAAGTATACGCTGCAACACCCAAACGTCACTTAAACAAACTAAATAAATACAGAGAAAAGCCCTACTCATTGGTACCGGCACACTGCCATCAACCTCGATAGCCGAGCTACAGGTTTTAACAGGGGAACTGCCATTACATCTTAGAAGGCAGGAACTCATCTTAACATATACAGCCCGACTGTCGACTCATGAGAAAACGCACCCCACGTACCTGGATATCAACAAATGCAATACCCCCTATAGAAAAACTCTCAAAAACACAACCTCCACGAGAAAACGAGTTCATGAATTAAAATCTAAACTTCCAATAGACATATTCCAAGTAGAAAACAACATAACGTACGACAAAGAACTTTATAGTAATGTACGAACGAAAGTAAATATCTCCCTATCAGATAAAGGAAACAAGGAAATCCAACAAAGCTATTTAAAAAGATTAGCATTAGAAATAATAAATAATCAATATCAAAATTTTACAAACATTTACACGGATGGCTCAAAAATAGCAAATCCTTTCAAAACAGCTGCAGCAATGGTCATGCCAGAACATAATATTCAAAAGGGCAGACGTCTACCCGACCACTGCTCCATTTATACAGCTAAATTTTGGGACATCCTAGAAGCATTAAAGTGGATTGAGGAAAATAAACCGAATAAGACTGTGATTATTAGCGACTCGCTAAGCGTCCTAACCTCAATCCAAAATAACACCACAAAATCTAGAGAAAATTTCTTAAAACAAATTAACCTAATACCGAAAACCCTAAATTCAAATAAACTAGTAGTAGAATTTATGTGGATTCCATCCCACATTGACATCAAAGGTAAAGAGTTAGCAGACCAACTAGCTATAAACAAACTCGACGAACCTAATTACATGCCACTTAAATATAGCCAAACTGAATTATATAGATTAATTAACACAATGATTAATCAAATAAGGCAGTCCGATTGGGACATAAATAAACAAGGGAGAACATTATACAACATCATTAAGGAAGTTAGTAGAGTGATAAAACCACCCAGGTACACAGGTTATGAACAATATAAAATAAATAGAATAATAATAGGAAAAACCAAACTGGCAAACAGCTTTGGAAAATACATAGGATCCTTCCCACATAACATTAACTGCCACAATTGTAACACCCCTGAAGATTTACACCATATCTTCAACAATTGTAAAAAACAAAGAACAAAAAGGAAAGGGACAAATTTAGATCCAAACAACTAAACACCAAGTACATACCCAGAAGTAATCCAATTACCTAACACCAATCCTCAGGGAATATTCAACAATATAATTAAACTGCTTCAAACAACAGGGCTAATTGAAAAATATAGAAACATCGCCTAAACAGCTAAATAAATCGAGAAAATTCTTAAAATGTATAACAACCTTAAGGGGCAATATGTAGCCCCACAATGAGGTCACCTGGGTTCATTGACCAATCATTTGACAGGCTACTAAAGCACCTAATTAGCAAACTAATTCTGAAACTTATAACAACCTTAAGAAGTAAATTGTAGCCCCACAATGAGGCCACATGGGTTCATTGACCAATCATTTGACGGACTACTAAAACACCTAACTAACATACTAATTCTGAAATTTATAACAACCTTAAGAAATAAATTGTAGCCCCACAAGGAGGTCACATGGGTTCATTGACCAATTATTTGGCGGGGCTACACACTTAAAACAACCAAATAGAATTAGATGAAGCATCAAGGATAACAAAAGATATAGATATAAACATTGAAGCATTTAAGAAAATAACATCAGGTACAACAACAAAAGGTGCATCTAAATACCAATTAGCCAGTATTCTCCTAAACACTAAATCAGAAATACAAGGTGGTATGGGTAACAAAAGCACAGAGTATTTCCAAATAGATAGGGACAATTTTAGATCTAGATACCCATAAGAGAGGAGGACACCGGTGCTGACAATCAAGATGAAGGGAGGCCCAAGGAACAAGAGACGACAGGAGGACTCCGGAGCAAACAAACCAAAATGAGGGAAGACTGGTTATCATTACATAACCCTCCATCAAAAAGACCTTCTGCCATTTAGCCATTACAGAGCTCTCATTTGGTACGAAAGCTCTAGTTGACAAGCTCTTTTGAGAAACCTAACTTGATCAATTTCGAACATCGCCAATCAAAATTCACAATCCATATAACCTAACAGTGACCAACCTACATAAGTCGCGCAGACATTCAATAATTAAAATTGTTAGGGACTTACAATACGTACATTGGGTACTAGAAAAATTTGTATGTTAAGATTTAGAAAAAATCTTCAACTACACAAAATTTGATTGAATTACACAGGTGGCTTGCACATTATTGGTGTATTTTCCGTCCATTAATGAAACTGGACCTGATTTGAAATAAGTATGGCTATTGCGTTTCAAGGATGTCGACATACATGGGCTGGCTTATTGGACCTTTTTCTCCTTTCTCGCGACCTATACTAGCACACTCATACACTCACACGTACATCATGGGCATAAAAAACGACTTTTGAGATTTAATTGACTTAATCAATTGAAATAGTATTTCTTTTCAGAAGATTTGAGTGGCCCTGAAAAGGACCGTTGGGTATTTATTTGATTAAAAGAAATCAAACTCAGAAACGGGACGAAACCATCTTTAACTGTCTTAAGCTTTTGCCACGGCCAAGGCTTACTTCTGTACTGGATCATGTCAATGATTTGGTAGAAATCACTAAAGGTGGTATGGCAGACGTAGTCACAGTTAGAGTGTTTTTTTTAGCTCGAGGTCTTTTTCTCTTGGGTCGTAGTAAGGAAGTCTGATACATTTGTTTCAGACTCCTTACCTCTGCTAAAATATCTAAAAGTACCGTGACCGTTTGATTTTCACTATTCTCTTTATATCCTCGGTCATCTTTCTTATCTGCTGATGCTGTTTCTTCCTGCTGTTTCCTTCTTGCTTCTTCTTTTTCCCGCTGTTGAAGGAGAAAAGCTTGTTCTGCTTCTTTTTGTTGTTGTAAAAATCGCTCCAATTCTTATTTCTGTCTCTGCTTAAAATCATCGACGTGTAAAAAAGAAGGAGAATGCGACGAAGAGTCCAGAACAAATTCTTGTGAAGTTAGAAAATCCACAATATTCCAGTTAAAATCAACTTCTTCGGGATGTAGATTTGTGTTGACTTTTGTAGTCACTGCTATACCATTACTTGCTGTCTCCACTACTGGTTCACCCTAATTCATCGTCTTCTTAGTTTCCGATATGATTGACAACTCCGTCGTATCGATTGACTGCGCACAGACGCTAGTACCTCTATATAGGGAATGTGACGTCACAGGCTACTCTCTTCCAAATGGACTAGTGTGACTGACTCGTGTTTGGATTGGTGAATAAACTCAATCCGTTTCGATCCGCTCTTCCCCTATAAATAACCGCAGTACACGGCATTCGATTCACCTGTTCTCATCACAAGATGTGGACCAACGTAGAATCTTCTACCTTTGTTTCATCCATGCTCTTTCACCCGGACTATCCTATGTATGTCAGATCATTATGGGCTATCTCTCATATGACTGATACAGCCCTTTGGAAAAGAATAATCTATGTGGAGAGGCAAAGTTGTTTAAAGAGAGTTCTCCTCTATGGACCAGAAGTGAGGAGAAGCTTAAGGAAGAGAAGAAGATCCCTGAGATGTGGTCTGTGTTAACAATATAATGTTAAACAAAAAAATCCAAACGCCCTTTTCAGGGCCACTCATATACCTCGAAAAGATATTTGCTTTCTTTGCTTCAATTTCCCTTGTCGATAGACAGGCCCAAATATTATTCCCCATGTTAAATTTCCCTTGTCGATAGACAGGCCCAAATAGTTCCCATGTTCAATTTCCCTTGTCGCTAGATAGGCCCACCATGTTAAATTTCCCTTGTCGCTAGATAGGCCCACCATGTTAAATTCCCCTAATCGCTAGATTAGCACAAGCCCGTTTGACTGGAGTGCCCCATATTACTACTAATGTACTCTGTGTATGAGACTGCAGTGTACTTCATTCAGCTCAGAATTTGGTGATTGCTGGTTCAAGTGATTTCATATTGTTAAGATTATGTGTTTTCATTGGTGACACTTATGTGTCTTTACCGATGCATATGTAATATATTTCATAAATCAGATTCAGCGATCGTGTCAAAATGATGACCGTTTAATATCGAGCATCAAGCTAATTTTGGAAACATTCTAACATTTCTCATGCTTTGCTTGTTACATTTACGAACATCAACAATTCTTCACTGAAAAGCAGCTGAAACATTCCCTCTAATATTATCTTAGGAGCATGTTAAAAATGCTGGTAACAAATCAGGTTAGGAATGTGAGAGTGCGTGATTGAAAATGCATAGCTGCTAAATCGCTGTAATATTATCTATCGGTGATTTTATTTGTGTTTATAGTTGTATTTGCATTTTGAAAAGTTTGTTTAAACAAAGTTAACCGTAATATGCGAACACGACATCATGAATCGAGCGAGTCTAAGTATGCCATAGTGGCAAAATATAAATGCGATTGATGGTGAATCTGAAAACAAAACTTATATGAAATATTGCTAATATAAATATTATTGTTTCACGCACATTTATATATTATTTCATAAACAGAGTTTAATAGAATTTAAGTTGTGCCAATTATTTTTTGGTGACAAATTTAATTATTGACGTGTATGCGTATCTTCGACGCATGGACTATAGTACATAACTCTTGCTTTAGTATCAGAAAGGTAAATGAGTAGTTTCCCTTAGACCCTTTCTTATAGAGCATTCAATATGATCGAGAATATTCATAGGCCATATGGACATACAGCACAATTAATTTGACTATGTTCTCTACATTTATTTCCCAGTACTGTGTAACAATCAATACAAATTATATGTTAATCTAAAATAACTTGAAAGATGATTTGAATGTGAAGTTCTTGTCAAAGGTTCGCCAGCATTGTTTGAGAGGCTGCGCTGTAAACAGAGCAGCATGTACCCAGAAAACAGATGTCACTTCCGGATCATCACCAAGACCTTATTACTCGCTGTGCACTGTCGCCGACAACCAATCGCTAAGCTCAGCTGATCAAGAATAAATAATTACCATTAAATCCCTACCAGAAATGCATAAATATAACTCTTCTATCACCACCAAAATGAGATAGGAAAATATGTTCTAAAATTGGACTAGAACTACATGGGCACTGAAACGTAAGTGCTAATTGTGAAACGATCCCGATGATGAAATAACAGTCTGGCCTGACTCAAGGCTAAGCTAGCACATCGGTGTTACGAAGACTTGAATTTAGTGATCAAATGAGATTTCATGTTGTTATGTGTATTGAATATTTACTTACAAAACTTTTACTTGTATTCAAATGTAAAAACTCATCTCTGATTGCACGTCAATTTGCCTGCTATCCATTTTAGCGCGATGACAGGAAATCTTAACCTGAAGCTACACATTTTTGTGCATATGCTTATTTTCTTTTCCCACCATGCATAAGCCATGGTTGTTGCCGCGACGATTCTGCTTATTTGTATTGGCGACAAGACAAGCAAGTTGATATTTTACGAGTAGTACGATACTCTCTGTTATTTTCTCTTGCAGTTGATGCTCTTCCTCAATGTTTTTCACGTCTATATCCATGTAGTTCTGTCTTCGGGGGAGGGGGGGGGGGGCAGCAGGGACTTGTGGCTGGGGTGTGTGGTTTCTTTATATCAATAATGTCATCGCTTAGTCCAATACGCCCAAGCACTTTCCATCAATAATGTCTATTTTACTGGTATATCTGTCATACAGTTATCAAAAATCTCTATTTGAGAAATATTTAAGTCCCTTGCGATTGGGATCTAGCATCACGTTCATTTAAACGGAAACTAATTACGCTACTGAATACTTTCTGAAACGATTTTTCTCGTTCTTGCCCATGATCTGTTACACGGACTTGGGCAGCACAAATGAACAACACTCTATATTCTTATCCTCGTTTTAGTTGTGTTTTCGCAATCTAGCTCTCTTAACAGAAAAATGGACATGCGGTCACAAGCTGGTCAGTCGGTCTTTTAATTAACTGAAAATCCGTGGTGGTTACCAATAGTGGAGTTCCCTTGCTAATAGTGACGTCCCCTTGCTCTGGGAAGATCAGGAGCTAGGCCAAGTCCATGCGTTTTAACATAGAGAAGATAGGATGTAAGGTACACAGTTCGTATCTCGTTTATGTGAAGATACAAGGCTGGTGATGCCTGGGCTGGAAGGCCTGGATGATCATGTCCCTGAATGAAGATTGAGATCTTGGTTTGAACCACCAGCAAAAAGCGTTACGTCGCCATCCCTAAAACGTGTTTTTAGAGAGTGGTCATAGTATAATGGTCAGTGGTTTTACTGGCTATCTCAATGGTGTGATTGGCACCAAAGATTACTTATATACATCCCGACAAATAAAAATAGATGTAGGCTAACGGTATGTTGCAAGAGACGTTGCTGAAAATGTTCACGTGCGCCTTCCTCATCGCGAAGCCTGAGTAAAAGTTAATGTTGATATCTCTCACCATACTTGTGCTGCCATCTTCAATGGCATTGGTTACGAATTTAAAAATTAACTGGACTACTCGCTATTGTTTGACGGGTCCTTCTCAAACATCATCGATGATCCAGCACTACGGGCGTATTCATTGCAATAGCTAAGGTCTGGGATCGTCATATATTGCAGACATCAAAGGTGGATTCAATCTATTCGTTATCGACGTAATAGCATGCAGTGACAAACAGCAGCAGAATACCAACGCCGTTCTGGCGTAATTTGCCGTCAGACTTTGTACATTTGCCAATAACCTCGATAAAAGCTTTGATGAGGAGATGAGAAGTATTGCAATGCATCTTCCACGTGCTGCTCTGCACCACGTTTTTGATTGAAATATTCGTGAGAAAAAGGTGCAGGGCGTGCTACGATCACGTTGCACATTGTGATGCGATTACAAAAGATAGATTGCCTTATTATATTCATGTGATAGAATGAGAGGATAACATACGTGCCAATCTTAAAGTGTTAGCGGTACGAAGGGTTTGCAGTGTTTTCTTAACATGCAACGGTCGTTTCTATAAATCGAGACGCAACAAGAGCAACGACTCTAGCCAATGGTGTGTGGCTCGAGGATGCTGTTTCGATGCAGATTTAAAATATATTACCCAGTTCTGCACACTAGTGAGGACTTGTACTGATATAATGTGTTGCTCGTTTATCGATGCTAACTCTGGTTACCCGCTTAGGACGATGGTTGTACAAGTGAAGCTCGTTACACTCTAATATATGTTCTCTGTTATTTAATAAACTTACTCTGTAAAGCCAGGTAGACCAAGGTCACATCATTGTTTTTTACTAAACTTGCCCTGTAAAACCCGGTAAACCAAAGTCCCATCATTCTCTGTTATTTAACAGACTTGATAAAGCCAGGTAGACCAAAGTTACATCATTCTCGGTTATTTAATAAACGTATTCTGTAAAGCCAGGTAGACCAAAGTCACATCTTTCTCTGTTATTTAATAAACTTAGTCTGTACAGCCAGATAGACTAAACTCACATAAATCTCTTTCTTTAACAGACATTCTTAAGCCAGATAGACCAATGTAACACCTTTCTCTGTTATTTAATAAACTTATTCTGTAACGTCAGGTAGACTAAAGTCACATCATTCTCTGTTATTTCACAGACTTTATAAAACCAGGTAGACCAACTTCACATCATTCTGTTATTTAATAAACTTGATAAAGCCAGGTAGACAAAAGTCACATCATCATTCTGTTATTTAATAAAATTACTATGTAAAGCAAGGTAGACCAAAGTCACATCATTGTTATTTACTAAACTTGCCCTGTAAAGACCGGTAAACCAAAGTCACATCAGTCACTGTTATTAAATAAACTTGATAACGCCAGGTAGACCAAAGTTACATCTTTCTGTTATTTCACAGACTTGATCAAGCCAGGCAGACCAAAGTCACAGCATTATCTGTTATTTAATAAAATTGCTCTGTAAAGACAGGTAGACCAAATTCATATATTTCTGTTATTTAACAGAGTTGCATAGCCAGGTAGACCAAAGTCACATCATTCTCTTTTATTTAATAAACTTGAGAAACCCATGTAGACCAAAGTCACATCATTCTGTTATTTAATAAACTTACTATGTAAAGCCAGGTAGACCAAAGTCACATCATTCTCTGTTATTTAATAAACTTACTCTGTAAAACCAGGTAGACCAAAGTTACATCATTCTCTGTTATTTAATAAAATTACTCTGTAAAGCCAGGTAGACCAAGGTCACATCATTGTTATTTACTAAACTTGCCCTGTAAAGCCCGGTAAACCAAAGTCCCATCATTCTCTGTTATTTAACAGACTTGAGAAAGCCAGGTAGACCAAAGTTACATCATTCTTTGTTATTTAATAAACTTATTCTGTAAAGCCAGGTAGACCAAAGTCACATCTTTCTCTGTTATTTAATAAACTTAGTCTGTAAAGCCAGATAGACTAAACTCACATAAATCTCTTTCTTTAACAGACATGCTTAAGCCAGATAGACCAATGTAACACCTTTCTCTGTTATTTAATAAACTTATTCTGTAAAGTCAGGTAGACTAAAGTCACATCATTCTCTGTTATTTCACAGACTTTATAAAGCCAGGTAGACCAACTTCACATCATTCTGTTATTTAATAAACTTGATAAAGCCAGGTAGACAAAAGTCACATCATCATTCTGTTATTTAATAAAATTACTATGTAAAGCAAGGTAGACCAAAGTCACATCATTGTTATTTACTAAACTTGCCCTGTAAAGACCGGTAAACCAAAGTCACATCAGTCACTGTTATTAAATAAACTTGATAACGCCAGGTAGACCAAAGTTACATCTTTCTGTTATTTCACAGACTTGATCAAGCCAGGCAGACCAAAGTCACAGCATTATCTGTTATTTAATAAAATTGCTCTGTAAAGACAGGTAGACCAAAGTCATATATTTATGTTATTTAACAGAGTTGCTTAGCCAGGTAGACGAAAGTCACAGCATTATCTGTTATTTAATAAAATTGCTCTGTAAAGACAGGTAGACCAAAGTCATATATTTATGTTATTTAACAAAGTTGCATAGCCAGGTAGACCAAAGTCACATCATTCTCTTTTATTTAATAAACTTGAGAAAGCCATGTAGACCAAAGTCACATCATTATGTTATTTAATAAACATACTATGTAAAGCCATGTAGACCAAAGTCACATCATTATGTTATTTAATAAACATACTATGTAAAGCCAGGTAGACCAAAGTCACATCATTCTCTGTTATTTAATAAACTTACTCTGTAAAGCCAGGTAGACCAAAGTCACGTCTTTCTCTGTTATTTAATAAACTTAGTCTGTAAAGCCAGATAGACTAAACTCACATAAATCTCTTTCTTTAACAGACTTGCTTAAGCCAGATAGACCAATGTCACACCTTTCTCTGTTATTTAATAAACTTACTCTGTAAAGTCAGGTAGACCAAAATCACATCATTCTGTTATTTAATAAACTTGCTCTGTAAATCTAGGTAGACCAAAGTCACAGCATTCTGTTATTTAATAAACTTACTCTGTAAAGCCAGGTAGACCAAAGTGACAGCATTGCTATTTACTAAACTTGATAAAGGTAGGTAGACCACAGTTACATCTTTCTGTAAATTCACATACTTGATAAAGTGAGGTAGACCAAAGTCACATCATTCTTTGTTATTTAATAAACTTACTCTGTAAAGACAGGTGGACCAAAGTCACATCATTCTCTGTTATTTAACAGACTTGCTAAAGCCAGGAAGTCCAAAGTCCCTTCATTGTCTGTTATTAAATTAACTTACTCTGTAAAGCCAGGTAGACCAAAGTCAAATCATTCTGTTATTTAATAAACTTACTATGTAAAGCCTGGTAGACCAACGTCACAGCCTTCTGTTATTTAATAAAGTTGTTTTGGAAAGCCAGGAAAACCAAAGTTACATCATTCTCTGTTATTTAATAAACTTAACTCTGTAATGCCAGGTAAACCAAAGTCACATCATTATGTTATTTAATAAACTTACTCTGTAAAACCAGGTAGACCAAAGTCACATCATTCTGGGATTTAATAAACTTACTCTGTAAAGCCAGGTAGACCAAAGTCACATCATCATTCTGTTATTTAATAAACATACTCTTTAAAGCCAGGTAGACCAAAGTGACAGCATTGTTATTTACTAAACTTGCTCTGTAAAGCCAGGTAGACCGACGTCACATCAGTCTCTGTTATTTAATAAACTTGATAGAGCCAGGTAGACCACAGTTACATCATTCTGTTAATTCACAGACTTGATAAAGTCAGGTAGACCAAAGTCACATCATTCTTTGTTATTTCATAAACTTACTCTGTAAAGCCAGGAAGTCCAAAGTCCCTTCATTCTCTGTTATTTAATAAAATCGCTCTGTAAAGACAGGTAGACCAAAGTCACATATTTCTGTTATTTAACAGAGTTGCATAGCCAGGTAGACCAAAGTCACATCATTCTCTTTTATTTAATAAACTTGAGAAAGCCAGGTAGACCAAAGTCACATCATTCTGTTATTTCATAAACTTACTATGTAAAGCCAGGTAGACCAAAGTCACATCATTCTGTTATTTAATAAACTTACTTTGTAAAGCCAGGTAGACCAATGTCACAGTATTTTGTTTTTTAATAAACTTGCCCTATAAAGCCAGGTAGACAAAAATTACATCATTCTCTGTTATTTAATAAACCTAACTCTGTAATGCCAGGTAGACCAAACTCACATCATTCTCTTATTTTATAAACTTGCTCTGTAATGCCGGGTAGACCAAAGTGACAGCATTGTTATTTACTAAACTTGCTCTGTAAAGCCAGGTAGACCGAAGTCACATCCGTCTCTGTTATTTAATAAACTTAGTATGTAAAGCCAGGTGGACCAAAGTCACATCATTCTCTGTTATTTAACAGACTTGCTAAAGCCAGGTAGTCCAAAGTCCATTCATTCTCTGTTATTTAATAAACTTACTCTGTAAAGCCAGGTAGACCAAAGTCACATCATTCTGTTATTTAATAAACTTACTATGTATAGCCAGGTAGACCAAAGTCACAGCCTTGTTATTTAATAAACTTACTCTGTAAAACCAGGTAGACCAAAGTCACATCATTCTGGTCTTTAATAAACTTGCTCTGTAAAGCCAGGTAGACCAAAGTCACATCATTCTGTTATTTAATAAACTTGACTCTGTAATGCAGGTAGACCAAAGTCACAACATCATTCTGTTATTTAATAACCTTACTCTGTAAAGCCAGGTAGACCAAAGTCACATCATCATTCTGTTATTTAATAAACTTACTATGTAAATCCAGGTAGACAAAAGTGACAGCATTCTTATTTACTAAACTTGCTCTGTAAAGCATGGTAGACCAAAGTCACATCAGTCACTGTTATTTAATAAACTTGATAAATCCAGTTAGACGACAGTTACATTTTTCTGTTATTTAACAGACTTGATAAAGTCAGGTAGACCAAAGTCATATCAATCTCTGTTATTTAATAAACCTGCTCTGTAAAGACAGGTACACCAAAGTCACATGTTTCTGTTATTTAAGAGACTTGCATAGCCAGGTAGACCAAAGTCACATCATTCTCTGTTATTTAATAAACTTACTCTGTAAAGCCAGGTAGACCAAAGTCACATCATTCTGTTATTTAATAAACTTACTCTGTAAAGCCAGGTAGACAAAAGTCACAGCATTCTGTTATTTAATAAACTTGCTCTGTAAAGCCAGATAGACCAAAGACACATCATTCTGTTATTTAATAAACTTGCTCTGTAAAGCCAGGTAGACCAAAGTCACAGCATTCTGTTATTAAATAAACGTGCACTCTAAAGCCAGGAAGACCAAAGTCACATCATTCTCTGTTATTTAATATACTTACTCTGTAATGCCAGATTGAACAAAGTCACATCATTCTGTTATTTAATTACCTTGCAATGTAAAGCCAGGTAGACCAAAGTCACATGATTCTGTTCTTTAATAAACTTGCTTTGTAATGCAAGGTAGACGAATGTCACATCATTCTGTTATTAAATAATCTTACTCTGTAATGCCAGGTAGACCAAAGTCAAATCATTCTGTTATTTTATAAACTTGCTATGTAAAGCCAGGTAGACCAAGGTCACATCATTCTGTTATTTAATAAACTTGCTCTGTAATGCCAGGTAGACCAAAGTCAAATCATTCTGTTATTTTATAAACTTGCTATGTAAAGCCAGGTAGACCAAGGTCACATCATTCTGTTATTTAACAAACTTGCTCTGTAAAGCAAGGGAGACCTAAGTCACATCATTCTCTGTTATTTAATAAACTTACTCTGTAATGCCAGGTAGACCAAAGTCACAGCATTCTGTTATTTAGTAACCTTGCTCTGTAAAGCCAGTGAGACCAAAGTCACATCTTTCTGTTATTTAACAGACTTGATAATGCTCGGTAGACCAAAGTCATATCATTCTCTGTTATTTAAGAAACTTACTCTGTAAGGCCGGGTAGACCAAAGTCACTTCATTCTCTGTTATTTAATAAGGTTGATAAAGCCAGGTAGAGCAAAGTTACATCATTCTCTGTTATTTAATAAACTTACTGTGTAAAGCCAGGTAGACCAAAGTCACATCATTCTCTGTTATTTAATAAACTTGGTAAAGCCAGGTAGACCAGAGTCACATCATTCTCTGTTATTTAATAAACTTGGTAAAGCCAGGTAGACCAAAGTCACATCATTCTCTGTTATTTAACCGACTTGCTAAAGCCTGGTAGACCAAACTGCCTTCATTCTCTGTTACATCACTGACTGAAAACTTTTCCAGTTCTACCTAAGTGTCAGTCCCAGCTATGATATGGTAGTATGCAGCACATGTTTAAAATGAAACATAAGTCAAACATCATAATTTAGCAAAATCTTTATTAGGCAGTAATAATCTAGGCACAAATGACAGCTTTAGAGATTATGGTACAACTACATCTTTATCTCCAAAGAAATGATGAAACTGACTTTTGAATATTGTTCTTAATATATGGTCTACATTATATCTATCCAGTGATTGCCATAGATTAAACATGTCTTGATACACAAGAGTTATAGATTTGTAAAACTCAAGATGCTGGTTATTAAACAAAAATGCATGTATAACAAGATTTTGAAACATAAATGCATGTATAATAAGATTTTGAAACATATATAAATGTATAAAAAGATTTTGAAACCATCAATGTAATACATTTAAACAAGTGATGAAAAACTTTTGGTAAATACAAAACAGTTTCAGATTGTTAATAGCATGTAACAGTAAGCAATACAACACATATATTCAAGTGCAATGAAAAAAAATTATTCATATCATAAATGATATCTTCTGGTGTATATTACATGTGGAGACAAAAAATGTAGTTAAACACAAAACGTCTTCAAAATCAACTTGCATCATTTATTCAGTTACCTATCAAACTGTGTGACACATAAACTAATTTATTTCACATTCATCATAGTTTTTAATTTCTTGAGCAAGATTTACAAGTTCACCAATTTGTGTTTAGTCTGTGACATTTTTAAGAACTCATTAATATCTGCTAATGTAAATATACATTTTGAATACAAGATAGCACAGTGAGAATTATTGTAAACAAAAAATGTTCAAAAAAATGATTTTTTATTACACAGGATGGTCTACAAAAAATTACAAACTTGAATTAACCACCTTTTAAAAATTTTACTTCATGTCAACATTTATAAATATCTTAAATATTTTTAAAAATAAACTATAGACACAAGGTGTCTCATTTCATCAAATTTTCAAATACTAAACTATTCTAATCTATGGTCAATACAAAGCTTGTAAATCTGTGTAACAATAACTATACGTCTTGCTCTCAAACGTGACGGCTTAGGTCAGCTACTCAAATTGCTTATGCTCTGCAACTCCAGGGAAGTAACAATATGTCCCCTTGACATTGCGAGAGAGACGCATGATGTCATCATTCTGATGATCATCACGAGCACCAACCATCCGTTCTAACATGTAGTTGAAATTCTCTGTGAACGCAGAATAGCCAATAAAGAACAAACCTGAATCTCATGTTACTGTCCCAAATGACACGGACTGCCGTACAATTTCAAATGGTTTCTTCTGGACATTAGTACCAATTCAAAAAAATTAAGACATTTAAATTTTTCACAATGCTGTTACTTAAATTTGATTTTAACCTTAAAGCTTTAAATACATACCAGTTCTACTGAATCTTAATGAACTTTAAATATACTGTACAAAATATAAAATAATAAAACTGAGCAAAACTTTTAACGCATTAAAACAGTTAGATACTTGTCCGGTTAAGATGTACTACAAGAAAGAAATCCATACCTCATGTAATCCTGACAACATGGGAGGTGATGCTTTTCTTCGCAATTTCTGTGCTGTCGGACTTCAATCTGCCTACCCAGGCCTCCAGAATTTTGTCTACAAAATGTTTTGTCTAATTAAAACAATGTTGCTGCCCACATGGTATTATGATCATAGATGAATCCTAATCATTATTTGTTAAGTATAAGTACAGATGTTTATTAAAATATAATTTCAAGGACTGCCATTAGAAATGACCAACTTCTACAGAATTATGTTGTCATTGTTTATGTATTAGTCTGTATATAAAGGACTATTTTTTTCCCATTTTAATATCAGTCTTTGAGAACTTGTGATCAGAAATTATAAATGAGGTAAAGATATAATTCCAGAGAATTTTTTTATTTAAATTATTCATTGGAATTACAGTGTGAACACTGACACTATTGGGACTAAAAAAACTACTTGGAGATTACTGAGAACTCATTCCAAGCAATTCTGGACCATATCACTGATATATCAAGATTACTAGAAGTCATTCCAAGATATTTTGGGCAATATCGCTGCGATACATCAAGCCATTCAAGACTACTGGAAGTCATTCCAAGATATTTTGGACCATATAACTGATACATCAAGAATACTAGAAGTCATTCTAAGATATATTGGAGAATATCACTGAGATAGATCAAGCCATTCAAGACTACTGGAAGTCATTCCTAGATATTTTGGACTATATCACTGTGATACATCAAGCCATTCAAGACTACTGGAAGTAATTCCTAGATATTTTGGACAATATCACTGTGATACATCAAGCCATTCAAGACTATTGGAAGTCATTCCAAGTTATTTTGGACCATATCACTGTGATACATCAAGCAATTCAAGACTACTGTAAGTCATTCCAAGATATTTTGGACCATATCACTCTGATACGTCAAGCCTTTCAAGACTACTGGAAGTCATTCCAAGATATTTTGGATCATATCACTGTGATACATCAAGCCATTCAAGACTACTGCAAGTCATTCCAAGATATTTTGGACCATATCACTGATACATCAAGACTACTAGAAGTCATTCCAAGATATTTTTTGCAATATCGCTGCGATACATCAAGCCATTCAAGACTACTGGAAGTCATCTCAAAATATTTTGGACCATATTACTGTGATACATCAAGCCATTCAAGACTACTGGAAGTTATTCCAACATACTTTTGAGAATATCACTGTGATACATCAAGCAATTGAAGACTACTGGAAGTCATTCCAAGATAGTTTTGACAATATCACAGTGATACATCAAACCATTCAATACTACTGGAAGTCATTCCAAGATATTTTGGACCATATCACTGTGATACATCAAGCCATTCAAGACTACTGGAAGTCATTCCAAAATATTTTGGACAATATCACTGATGCATCAAGCAATTCAAGACTACTGGAAGTCATTCCAAGATATTTTGGACAATAACACTGATACATCAAGCATCTCAAGACTACTGGAAGTAATTCCAAGATATGTTTGACAACATCACTGTGATACATCAAACCATTTAATACTACTGGAAGTCATTCCAAGATATTTTGGACCATATCACTGTGATACATCAAGCCATTCAAGACTACTGGATGTCATTCCAAGATATTTTCTACAATATCACTGATAAATCAAGCAATTCAAGACTACTGGAAGTCATTCCAAGATATTTTGGACCATGTCAATGATACATCAAGACTACTAGAACTCATTCCAAGATATTTTTGACAATATCACTTTCACCATTGTCTAAAATGGCCCAAGACTTTGACCACTGTCTAAAATGGCTTTAAACGCGTACAGTGGCAAGGAAAGTGAAATCGAAAATCTCTACATACAATACAATGACAATGACCTTAGAGACATGACCCTGACTTCACACAAAACTGTAATCACAATGATGGCATATATATACAAAAACCAAGCTGCATTTCTTAATATCAAACAACTCCAAGTTCTAATGTATGTGTGTGTGTGTGTGTGTGTGTGTGTGTATGTGTGTGTGTGTGTACATGACTTAATGGTATTTCAGGATAATCCATTCTAAAGAACTCACTAAATCTTTTAGTCTAATATATATTTTCATATGGCTGAAATGGAAACATTAAATTAAGACATGACCTCTACCTTAAGGATAGAATCCTTGATGTTTACTTTGACCAGTTCAAAATTTGTAATCAGCAACTTTTTCTTTGAATCTGATATCATAGACAAAGTGAGGAAACGTATACCATGACAAGACAGATAATTTTTCATTCTATTATACCTTCTGCAAATATAATTACTCGATCCCAATAATACTAAGAAGGACTTTGTTCAACTTCCATAACCCTGCCCACTTTTAGAAACATTTTTATATCTGTAGCTCATACAAAAGAAGTAACTCTTGCACCTGAGTGATCTATGAGGCAGGATGCTTACATTATGGGAAGAGCATAATAGCTTAACAGGAATATATGTATTTTTCATAGAAACATTATTAACTACAAAATTTCTTTTTTCAATCAAATACATTACCCAATAACATCAACTTTAAGAAAAAATGCTGAAAGAAAGAAATGCTGTGCGAACAAACTTTACTAGACCATCCTGTAGGATCATATTGATTAGTCTTAGAGAAGGATGACAATTATCCAATTGTTGTTGACTCAACCAAAATTATGTGATTATGCATGCACAAAGAAGGTCCTATGAGTTCCCACAGCCTGCAATTATTTTATAAATAAAAGTCCCTGGGCACATCTGGCAAAAATCTGCAGGGACTAGTGACTGTTTGGGCCCAACAAGATTCAGCTCTGGTCTCTGTGATGCCATCTTACACAAGTATATATGAGAGAAAGCAGACTGTAAGTCTGTGCTGATTCATGATGGAAATAATTGATTCTCTATCAACCCTCCTAGCCTGCCTAAAATACGAAAGTATGGATAACTGCCTATTGTTTGCATGGTCTCTAAATGTTTACTGTGGCTGGGTGTAACAACTGTGCAATTACTCTGTCATCTTTCCCATACCTTGGGACAGTTCTAAATGATAATGTTTAAAACATATAGCAGGAATGGAAAGCTGAATGGGTAGCTTGTTTTCTTACCTTATCAATTTGTACCCTGATGATGAGCACTGAAAGGTTAAGTGTGCAGGGCCGCTGCATGAAGCAGCTTTAACAAACTGACAGTAGGACAGTTTTATTTATAATGAGGTCAGAACTACTGTTGGAGAAACTGCCTCACTACTACACTATAAGGTCAACATTTACTGAAAGCTTTAAACTTAAATATTCCTCAACAGCAGTATTATCCTCTTCTTGTTTGCAAGTCTAGGAATAGGTCATGCCATAGGGCGATGATTGTTGTGTTGTTGTAGGCTTTAACACCATTTTTCAGCACACGATAGACTATATATGGCGGCCAGTATTATTGATAGAGGAAGAACCTGGGAAAACACTCTGAAAGAACCACCGACCCACGAGAAGCTACTGGCAAGCTTTCTCACATAACTACATTAGTTGAACCTTAGACTCAAACCCACGCAGACAGAGGTGACATGGCAGTGATCCGTAGCGGATAGAACTTTAGACCACTCAGCCACTTGGGGCCCCCATATAGGGCGATGAACATAGAGCTCTTTCATTCAGGGAACTTAACACAGGCAGTCTTAAAGCATCCTTTGAAAACTTCCGGAAAGATGGCCGCCATCGCTTAACTGCTCGAGATAGGCTCTTCCGATTTTGCGCTATATTTATGATATTTGTGCATGTTCTCTATCATCGTCTACATTATTGTGTTTCATCATGCATTGGCTGTTCCATTCGAATGTGTTAATTCATCTCCTTTTTTTGGAAACGAGAACAATTAGAATTTTTCTCAGCTGTTTTGTCCAATTGTTAAGACGTCATTTGTTTTTTAATAAATCGCCTCCACGTGACCTCTTACAATACGACGTACCCTTATTAATTGGATTAATTGACCACACCTTGGTTCTAGATACTACATTGTGCTCAAGACTAAACGAACTGGGAATTCATCGTTTCTTAAATGTAAACAGAAGCGAGAAACGAAACGTTCTTTCAAAGCTGGCCGGCGTAGAACAGGAAGAAGAATTCCAGTTATTTCCCTTTCACCCGTAACGGATAAACAACTTTAAAATTCTGCCGTTAATTTTTATAACCTGGTTCAAATTCCACTTAAATCGTCAACCGTTTTGTCAACTGTCCCAGGGATACCACTACGTATTGCATTATTCAACGCTCAATAAATAGGATCACTGGAAAAGCGCACAGAAATTGTTAATTTTATCAACGACCAGAATACTGACGTCTTCTTCCTGACAGGTGATTGGTTACATTCCGCAGGTGATGAATACATGTGTACGGATTTAACACCCAGCGATTAATCTATCAAATTGTTGCCCCGCAACTCTCGCGCAGGTGGAATTGCTGTAATTACAAAGAATTCCATGATCAAATGCCTCAAGTACAATACAACCTTCAATTTCTGCCACACATCGTTTGAACTAGTCCTAACAACGCTCACACTGGAACAAAGGTCAATCCATTTTTTCTGTTTCTACCGTCCTCCTCCTAGTAGAAAAAACAAGCTGACTGAATCTCTCTTTTTGGAGCAGTTTCCAAATCTTCTAGAGTATGGAAATTCGATAGGTGGCAACCTAATTATTCTTGGAGATTTCAACTTTCACATTGACTGTCCTGGTCAACAATACATGTCAAAACCCCTAGACTCCATTCATGTTTTCAATCCTAAACAGTCAGTTAACCAACCTACCCATAAACTTGGTTACATTATAGACTGGTTTCTTTATAGACCTGATAATACTATTCTGCAATCCACCCTTGTATCCCACGAACTTGCATCGGATCACCTCTACATTGTATGCATCTCGACGTATCAGTCCCTAACCCTCCACCTCTATTTGCTACCAAGAGAAAACTCCGTATGATAAATAGAACTAAATTCATACATGACATCCAAGAAAACCTAACAACTTTCTTGCATCCAACAGCGGAACAACTTGATAACTGCCTGCGTTCATTGCTTGAAAAACATGCCCCAGCCACCAAATGCGGAGTATTAAGAAAACAAAAATGTTCTCCATGGTATAGCAGTGTTAAGGACCAGCCTCGCACTGCTAGAAAACATCGCCGAAAAGCAGAGAGGCTTTTGGCTTTCCACCAGACTCACTATTCATAAACAAATCAAGGAAGCCGCTAGGACGAACGACACAAACATAGTCTATTTAGCCAAATCATCCCACTACAGTACTAAGATCACAGAGAGTTCCAGCTGCAAAGAGCTCTTCGAGATAACTAACGAACTAATGTCAAGGAACAAATGTACACCACTTCCAACAACTTTCTCTCCACTAGACATACCAGACCAATTTGCAAATTTCTTCGATGACAAAGTACAAACCATTAGAGATTCGCTTGACAGCACAATTTCAACTGATTTGTCACCGTACAGTTATGGTGCAGAATTTCAGCGACAACCGTTAGGTGCATTTGAACCTGTTTCTATTGATTTAGTACGGACCATCGTGATAAAAAGTGCACCGAAGTCTTGTGAACTTGATCCAAATCCGACATCACTGCTGCTCGAGTGCTTAGACCCAATATTGCCTTCACTAACTGATGTTATTAATATCTCTCTCTCATAAGGGGAATTCCCAGTATTTTTCAAAACTGCCATCGTAAAGCCACTGCTGAGGAAACCAACACTTGACCATAGCGATTTAAAGAACTACCGCCCAGTTTCTAATCTCCCATTCATATCAAAAATCTTAGATAAGGTAGTTCTTACTCAACTTGTATCTTATTTGAATTCAAAGAGTCTTTTAACCAATGTACAGTCTGCATATCGCCCTTTCCACAGTACGGAAACTACTCTTCTGAACGTTTTTAGTGACATTCTCTCTGCTTTGAATAGTGGAAAGATTACAGTACTCACTCTCTTGGATTTATCTGCAGCATTTGACACAATAGACCATGATATATTACTTCACCGTCTCTAGCATGTATTAGGCATTCAGAATATAGCCTTACAGTGGTTCAAGTCCTACTTAGTTAACAGGACACAAATTATATCTGCAAATGGAATACACTCAAGCCCAGTTGACGTATGTTGTGGTGTTCCACAGGGATCTGTTCTTGGTCCTGTTCTCTTCATTCTGTATACTCAGCCGCTCTCAAGTGTCATAGATCATCACCCAGTGTCGCACCAATTGTATGCTGATGACACCCAAATATACAAGTCTAGCCACCCAACTGAAGTTGATGCTACCATCCACGGAGTAGAGAAGTGCATTTCTGATGTGACATCAGGGATGACATGTAACAATCTGCAGATGAATGATGATAAAACTGGGGCTATTCTGATCACAACACAAAGACTTTCTCATTCACATCCTTTACCTCAGACAATAAATATTAGCAACACCAACATTAAATTCTCAGTCAGTTCGAAACTTAGGCGTTACTCTAAACAGTACTCTCACATTGCACCAACATGTCATGAACATATGCAAGGCTGCTTATCTTGAATTGAGACGTATCAGTTCCATTCGTAAATATCTTTCTGTTGATGCCACTAAAACACTTGTGTGTTCATTATTACTTTCAAGACTGGACTACTGCAACTCAATTCTGTCTGGTTTGTTACAATATTTACTCCAGAAACTTCAAAAAGTTCAAAAAGTTCAAAACACAGCTGCACGGATCATCTTTAGACTATCTCGATTGGAGCACACCTCACCACTGCTCTGTATCCTACATTGTTCCCAAGGTGAAAACAAAGTCATATGGACAACGTTCGTTTGCACACCAGGGTCCGGTGACGTGGAACGAATTGCCCATTGGAATTAGACACAAAGACACAGAGGTCCCTTTTAATAGCGCTTTTAAGACTCACCTGTTTCGACTGCAGGGACAAACATAGCGACCTAATCATGTTTTGTATCTTTAATGTTTTCAGCATGTTTTTGTGTTTTCCAATTTCATTGTATTTTTCATTTGTTGTTCTGTAGTGTAGTCATATCATTATTCATGATGTAAAGTGCTCAGAGCTTTGTAAGATTAGGCGCTATACAAAGTCCTTATTATTATTATTATTATTATTATTATTATTATTATTATTATTATTATTGACTGAATGTGGTATGATGCTGGTCCTGCATGGTTAGCTGGTTCAGCATAGATGGCTGTATGATTAGGTCTGTGCAAATTCTCACTTCAATGTTAAATGTGCAGATGGATTTGCCAACCAGATGTTGCTTCAGGTGGTATATTTTTTGTAAAATATCATCACAAAAAGTGCAATTGAGTGATGTAAAATTGTCCAGATTTTGATGCAGCTTAATTAATACCTGGACCATTACTCATTTGTCAGGATAACTGGAAGCGACAGGTGGTAGCCAAGATATGATGAAATTCTCTGGAGCAGCTGGTAAATGGTTAGAAAATACTGTCGTATGCTTGGCTCCATCCTCTAATGCATTACTGTCATGGAGAAAGACTTTCACCTAGTGGGATGTCTACAGACAAAGGATGAATAATCATATAATTTGCTCTGTTTCTATTTTTTTCTTATTCTAGCCTTCAATATTATTCTCACAGCAAGGATTTTCTTTTTTGAGTTATTTGCATAGTCATGGGAGTCTGACCAGTGAATGGGAATGAATCTCTGCAGCAACAACAAAAGCTGATTCTGAGTTTCTGAGCTGGCTCTTATCTCCTAAGTTGATTCTTTTGGATTCTGGGCCAGATGTTTTCAGTACATACCAAACATACCTTGTAATTGGATGACTCAATACATGCCAATCATTCCTTGTAATTGGATGAATCAATACATGCCAAACATACCTTGTAATTGGATGACTCAATACATGCCAAACATACCTTGTAATTGGATGACTCAGTAACATTTCTTGCACTTGCTAGGCATTATACTTGTCTATATGGGTGAAAGTTGGAAAAAAAAACAATGCTGAAAAGAAGGTCTGGGGACAAAATTGATGACCTGACTGCCATGTCGGTCCAGGGCAAAGCTCTAATAGTGAAGAATTTTGGGGTGGAGGTGAAGCGCACCACCATCACAATGCTTAAAAAGAAGCAATTTTGACCGTATCTGTATAAATGAAAATTATAATTGAACAATTCAAAATTCTGACTTGAATATGATGCATACATTGCAAGTTTTGAAGACATACTTTAACTCAACACATAATTTATCAAACGAAGAACTAGATAAATGCAGCTAATAAGCAACATGTATTTTAGAATGCTTCATTAAATACTTATAAAATTATGGAGCTTGGTGTTTTATTTTTATACAGTACAAATCTACTGTGATTAAACTGGTTCTTTTTTCTGTCTTTTCTACATGACTGCATCTTAAGTGTTCTCACCATGACAGTTGGTCACCATATACACACTGTATAAAGCTGCTGAAACAGACAATGCATTTTCCTCTATGTAGGCCTGGCATATATACACTATAAAACTGCTGAAACAGACAATGCATTTTCCTCTATATAGGCCTGGCATATATACACTATAAAACTGCTGAAACAGACAATGCATTTTCCTCTATATAGGCCTGGCATATATACACTATAAAACTGCTGAAACAGACAATGCATATTACTCTATGTAGGACTGGCATATATACAAACTTCCCACATGCAGGCCTTGAGTTGGCACTTAGAGGGCTAAAGGGACCTAATCTGTAGGAGGAGTTTCCTCCCTTTGACTACATCAGCCGAAAAGATTTATAAAAAAATCAATGGGAGGAATGACTTCAACGGGTATCAAAGTAATTACATCAAGGCTCCCTTCAAATGTCCACAAAACGACACTGACCCAAGAAAGAGATTACAGCAACAACAACAAAAACAGCAAGACCAAGATAGAATAGAGACCTTGGAACAAGGGCAAAAGACACACAAAAAAAAACAATCCCTCTAAACCGGACGAGTATCACTTTAACTGATTCGACAAAGTTGACTGGAAATCAAATGCCCCAAATAATAACACAACAGGAGAAACCGGGAATAGCGAGCATAATAGGAGCCCACATAATAAAACCTACAGAGAAAAGAACTGAGGGAAATACAAATCCAGCTACAGTGGAAACGTTTATATCAACAGGGAAAGAAAACACAGATGTAAGGTCAAAACAAAAAACATCTGCAAAAGAAATTATCACATCAGTCTCGAAAGAAAGACCAATCGAGTAAAGAACAGAAGCAATCACAAGTAAACTTCCAGTCAAAAAACAGTTAACAACAGAAAACAAGATAAATTATCTAGACCAAACGAAACAGCAACAGCAAAGGAAAAAGAACGAGAATATAACAAGAGACAGGTTTTTTTAATAACGATGAATGCATGTAATTTAAAATGCTTTTAAAAAGTTTAAAATACAACTTAAAAAAACTAACAGTTTTATGTATAAAAAGGTATTATTTAAACAAAATTATAAAAACAAACATTAAAATAATGTCAATAAACAAAATATGCTCATATAGCAAACACCAAATATCAGGGCAGGCGAGCCTCCACAAATGGTCAGAGAAGATAAAAATGGGAGAGAGCAACCCTCCCCCCCCAAAAAAAGTATATAAATTGGGTATATGATCTAGGATATATATTCCGTATATGTGCTCTAGTATATATATTGGGTATATGATCCAGTATATATATATATATATATATATATATATATATATATATATATATATATATATATATATATATATATATATATATATATATGCGAGGAAGATAAACCAATAATATACGATCTTACTGCTTGTTCAACACGATTTAGAGGGAAAGCGGCAGTTCTGCTTTTGTTACTGTTAGCGACGCAAATCCATTGGACAATGAGTCATAAGGAATTCACACCGCTGCACGTTGAAGATGTTTTATTGCATTAAGTGTTCACATAACCCAGTTTTTGTGTTGCGTGGAGAGGTGTAGCTGGGAAGAGAGGGGACAGAAGGGCAAGATTAGTGGGGCGCCAAATGGGCTATAAATTTTTTTGTGGGGTGGGGGCGTAAAAATAAATCTTGTTACTGATCTCCAAACACCCTTGCTACGCCTATGCCTGCATGCAAATTTCAGATTCAGAAAAAGATTCATTGCCACTAGCTATTAATTTTAAATGGGAGATAGATTTGATTCATTTTGTGAACACAGTGCCCTTTAGATTTTCAAATTTTTAGATGTGCGTTTAAAACATATTTGTTATTCTTCAAAAGGTGATATAAAGCCATTGCAGAACATTGTGTGAAGTACCGGAGTGACACTACTAACACATAGAGCACGCTAAAGGTTGGCTAATACCTATTTTCTACATTTGTAAACTACTATCCTGTGTTCTTACTGAAAAAGTTACTTTGTTATTAATATTCCCAATCGATATGGTAATAATAATAATAATAATAATAATAATAATATTAATAATAATAATAATAATAATAATAATAATAATAATAATAATAATAATAAAAATAATAATAATAATAAAGACTTAATTTAGAGAAGGTAACTCAATTAGTTACAGAACTCATCTACCTTGAGGCCTTCTATCTGTTATGTACAATATATACAAAATTATGTGAAGAGTATGGCTAAACACTAAATAATTAAGGAATTTTAAATTTTCAAAGTATCAAACCTGTAACACATGCACAGGCATATGTCAAAAAAACATAAACATAAACAAAAACATAAAATATCATTCTGCGTTGAAACATTCAGCTTTGAAAATGATGCAAAATTACAGACAAGCAGGCAGTAATTTTTTTGGTTTAGGACAATGATTATGAAAATAAGAAATGCTAGGAGCATGCCTTATGTCGCTGGGAATGTTGTTCCATACTACTGGACCAGCATATTGAAAACTTTTTTTAAAAACAATTCCTTCTTTTGCCTTGGAATAATGTTATTTTTTCTTCTTATTGACCTTAAATTTGGACCATCAGTACCATCAGCCTCTCTTTGGTGAAAGATATTGCTTAGATAGACAGGAATGGATTTTATCGATACTTTTATATATCAATTTGGCTTTTCTAAGAAATATTCTTTCATGTATTGTTAAAACTTTTATATTATTCATTGCATCCTGAAAATTATATATACATTGATCTTGAATTAAATGGCAAGCCCTATTATGGAGCCGTATAAGTGTCGTTATGTTTGAATTAGATGTATCACCCCAAATTACATTACAGTAGACCAGATATGGCTGAATATAAGTTTTATAAAAGATGACCCTATCCTGAAGAGGAAAGTATGCTTTGATTTTTCTCAGTAGACAAAGATAAGAATTAATCTTTTTTGAAATGTGTTTGATGTGAAGAGACCAAGTAAAATTGTTATCTACGAATACACCAAGAATTCTATCTTGAGAGGTCATATTAAGGCTCACATTGTTAAAAAAGAAGAAGTTTGTCACTATCTAGTCTTGCTTGTTTTTGTTATGTTGTAACTAGTAGGGCTTTCGTATTTTCTGTATTTATGATCATACTGATTTTCTTGCACCATACTTAAAGTCTGTTGAGAGCATCTGGTAAGTTATTTTGAAGTACCGTTTTGGTTTTACCAATCTCAGACAGTGTATTATCATCTGCATAGAGGTCAGTGGAAGAACGTGAAGTTCCAATCTTAAGAGGTAAATCATTGATAAATATAATGAATAAAAGAGGTCCAAGGATAGAGCTTTGTGGTACCCCAAAATTATTACTTTTACTTTCAGAAAGTTGACCATTTAAAGATAATTTTTTAACTCGGTCGGTTGAGTAAGAAGTAAACCAGTTTAAGGAGTTTTCACTGCATTCATAAATCTTTAGTTGTTCAAGTAAAATTTTATGGTCTACAAGATCAAAAGCTTTACGAAATTAACCATAATAGTGCCTACCATTTCTCCTTGATCTAACGCTTTCAGCCATTCATCAATCAAAGATACAAGTGGAGTTTCACAGGAGTGATTCTAGTGAAAGCCAGACTGATTTTCATGAATAAGATCATAAGTGTTTAAATAGTTGAGAAAAGAATCATGTACATGTTTTTTCTAGTAATTTGGTGAGACAATGAAGGATATAGATGGGTCTGTAGTTATTGACATTATCTTTAGTTCCTGCTTTATGTAATGGTATAACCTTGGCAGATTTCCATGTTTGTGGAAATTTATTAGACCTAATACTTTCATTACAAATTAATGCTATACTCTCTACAATTGCAGGTGCAGCCACTTTTAGTAGACTTGGTCCAATCATATCAAGTCCTGTAGCTTTACAAACATCGATGGTTTTAAAATATTTCAACACAAATTCTGGACTTATTTCAGGAATTTTAAATTTTATATTGTTTTGTAGTTTTTTAGCACAAAACTGTTTGAGTTCCAGATGATCAGATGAAGTTCTGGGTTCTTTAAGTTTTTCAGCAATTTGAACAAAAAAGATGTTAAAAATATCTGAGATGTCATTTGGTTTATCAGTATAAATGCCCTCGTGATTGAGGGATAAAATTTCAGCTTTACGGTTACATTTGCCTGTACCAAAACCTGTAAACACTTCCCATATAGCTTTCGGGTTATTTTGGTTTTCATCCAACACTTTTTTTTGTACTGCGCTTGTTTGGCTTGATGTATCATTTTAACAACTTTATTCCTCCAAACTCTATATTCGGTTTGATTTCCTACTGATTTTAGATGGTCTCGTTGCTTTATTGCTTCTAAAGTTTCTGGGGAGATCCAGCCTGGCTGATGGTCTTTCTTTATCCTGTGTGTTTTTAAAGGGGCATTCTTGTCAACTATACTAATGAACAGATCTGTCCAAGTATCTAAACTCTCATCAATATCCTCAAAGATTTGGACAATATTCCATAGAATCTGTTTTAGATCTTCTAGGAATTTAACTGTATCAAAGTTTTTAAAGGACTTATAAGTAATGGATATATGATATCATTTTTTGTTGATTTGCTATTGACTTTACGTGTTAGAAAAATTGGAAAGTGATCACTTATACCAATCTTTGGAACCATTACTTCCAAAACATTTTCTTTTGTATTGGTATAATGATGATCTATAAGTGTTTTGGATGTAGATGTTATTCTGGTCGGTTCATTTATTAGTTGCTCCATACCTAACGTATCCATAAATTTCATTCGATTCCCTTCTATTTGATCATTTTGAGAAGGTCTCTATTTATACCACCTAGAATGTAAAATTCTTTCTCTTCATTTGAAATTTTATCTACTTGAAGTTCAAAATATTCACACCAATCAGTATGTGATGATGGGGGTCTATACCCAAAACTTAATAAATAGGGCTTTGCTTTTTCTGGAGTGATCTGTAGCCAAATGGATTCTATTTCCTTTATTTCTAGGTCTTCCCGTCTTTTACAAATAGTACCGGTTTCAACATACACAAGGAGCCTGCCATCTCCTGCTTTTCTATCCTTACGATAAGGTTGTTCATAGCCATTAATATATAAAAAACAAATTCACCCTGATTTTCTGTTAACATTGTTTCCAAGGTCCAAATAAATGGATATTTTTATTTGGAGAGGTTAAAAGTAACTTTACTTGATCAATCTTTCCTCGAAAACCCTGAATATTTAAATGACCTATGCGTAAGCCTTTGCTAGAAACTCCTAAATTCAAGAGACTAATATCAAGGAATTTAGAGGCACTCAAGGAGACTTTGAAAGTATTAAAACTATGTTCACAGTGATTATCATTACAACTATCATTACTGTATACAACTGCATTTTCTCCTTTTATAATCATTGTATAAATCTGAACTATCGTTCCTGTTGGAATATGAACAAGTAGCTTGTAAGGTTCCACATTCAGAACATGCATCAGCAAGGAGATCAAATCTGTTTTGAAAAGGGATGCCTAGTGGATATAACAGTCCTTGATAGATAAATTGGTCATCCTGCTGAATAGAGTCTTCCTGTGGAATTGAGATGGCTTCATTGCCCTTTTCCTATTCCATAAATCTAGTGTGAATTTTGGCTTTGTGTCCAAAGCTACCAAACTGATGGCATTCTATTGGATGTCTGTGCCTGCATTTCTGTGCTGAATGTTTGATCTCACCACAGTAATCACATCCCATAGTATACTGCCTGTATTGATATGGCTGACCATATTGTCTGATGTTGTTTTGACCTACATTGCGTTTATGGGGACAGATGAAGTTTGTAATGTGACTGTAAGACCAGACTACATAAATGACTGCATTTATATTTTTTGCCAGCTTTTCCACCCCTTTGGTAGACAGGTGGATCTTATCTCTTTTTCCAAATAGATGTTGCATCACTTGTCCCTCTTCATCCAGGAAACTCATGTAATTATAAACAATATCACTTCCTTCCACTTGCCAGCCTTCGGATGACCTCATTGATATCTAACACATCACAATCCCCCTTGGGTGCCATTTCACACAATGCAACCTGACAGCTTTGATTTTGCTTATGAATGTAATTAAGTAATTTGACATATTACAAAAGTTCTAGATTGGTCCCTTCACTGGCATTGTTCCCTCCAATATTGAATACTTTTTAGTAAACTTGGATAGATCATATATTTTTGTATCTTCCAGTATTGTCTGTATTTTGGCACCTCAAGTGGCATGCTTTCTAACACAGTGCCTCAGTCCTCAGTTGTTAATTCCATGTAAAATAGAACTAAAAATAAGGATAGAAAGCAAAGTAGTATGTTTACTTTGTATTGATATTGGTTTGTATGGTGCTTTATTACCTCTGGCTGAATGAGTGACAGATTTGGGAAACTGCATTGGGTTTTCTTTTGCATTGGGTTTTCTTTTGGCAATACTTTAGGTAAGATACATAGCTTTAGGACCAATGGTTTGTGAATGTCTGCTGATAGTCAAAGGTTTCCCTCTCTGGGCAGCTAATTTAACCTTTTCATTTATTAACTTGTCAATCTGTCTTTGCACCTTGCCAACTTGTTTCTGGAGTGTTTGTAAAACAATCAGCAGCAGGTCAGTCTTACATATACATGTAGAGGGCTGTCTATGATCTCTAGTAAGTCATCTGTAGGGGTCATAGTTGGAGTGCTATTCATTTCAGGAACCCTAGAAAGTGGGTCAGCTCCTGGTTCATATGACTACAACTCTGATTTGAGTCCTCTAGATTTAATAAACATGTGGAATTGAAACTATCCTCAGTGGTAGGGGATTACAAAAATAGTTTAGTAGCCATTCTGATGAAGTTCTTATCTTTCTATTTCATTGACCCTAAACCTCTAACTTCTATTAGACTTGCAGCACAATTAAAAATAAGTACACATTTTGGGTCCATCAGCATGTGTTGTAATAGTAAAAATAGCCTGGAATAAATAAAAAGTGAATTCCTATTTAATTTGTCCAGAAACTGATGAAAAAATCCAGTTGTCAAAAATGTCATTGTGCAATTGGTTGAATTTAAATGATTCACATGGCATATGATATCTTCTAAATAGTCCTTAACAGGAAGGTCTTGCACTATATCAGAGAATCCCTCAAATCAAATGAAAAATGTTCAGAGGGAGAAGAGGGTGAGAAAGTTGACATTATGGCAATAGCTGTAACTATAGTATAAGTAGTATAAGATATAGTGCATGACGTTTAAATATATATATATATATATATATATATATATATATATATATATATATATATATATATATATATATATATAATATAAATTATTGAATCTAAATGTTAGAAACATAGACCATATTACCATATTATTACTCCTTTACTTATTGAAATTTGGAATGAATACACTTCTACTGACTTGGAAAGAATACACCACCACTGATGAATAATCCATTTCTTTTGAAAATCCATAGCACTCAGGAACCACAATCCACCATGTTGAATCTGGCTGTTGGCTGAGCAATTTTTCACATCACAAAATAGGTAATGCATTGTATTGAAACAGGAAAATAATGTCAAAACTGCTTGAAAAGACAAATGATGTAGCCTTTTGCTCAAATTTATTTCATGGATGATGAATTAAACACACAGATATTCCTGGATTTAACTGTTGCTGCTGCTTTCTATATGGCATCATGGCAGCCATCTTGATGATTCATTAGAAGAATAAGATTAGTCTTGAATAGTTTAATAAGGATTTTCAAATTATAACTTATTGCTGCTGGTCCTGTAATTTTTTCATTTTTGATGTTTCTAGTTCTGATATCAAATACGAGCTTTACATATAAAACATGAGTGTCTTTTATCAGTCAATCAATCTATCTATCTATCTATCTATCTATCTATCTATCTATCTATCTATCTATCTATCTATCTATCTATCTATCTATCTATCTATCTGTCTGCCTGTGTGCCTACCTATAAATCTATCTGTCTATCTATCTATTTGTCTGTCTGTTTTTCTGTCTATCTATCTATCTATCTATCTATCTATCTTTAGGTCCAAATGACATTTCTCTTTATATATATATATATATATATATATATATATATATATATATATATATATACATATATATATATATATATATATATATATATATATATATATATATATATATATATATATATCGCAATACTATATTTTTCTTTCACAAACATTGTAATATCTTGAATCTATGAATTATCGATTTTCTTGGTTCCATACAAATGAATAAATTAATCGGTTTGTTCAATGGTTCTTATGGGCTCTTAATGTGTCTATATAGTAATAATCAGTAAGATACATATTTGTTAAAAACTTTATATCAGTTTTGAATTCTTTGTGCACATTAAGTTTTCATGAAACTAGTAAATCAGAAGTCCCGGTCGGTATGTACTGCATCTCTTTTTTTCTAGACTTATATTATCAATTAAGATTGTAATTAGTTTGCCTGATTTCTTTGTACGATAATACATCTTCCATTCAAAAACCAAGTAAAATGTTAAATATTTAAATTCATTTACCAGTGACAAAGGTACGTCTTAGCACATAAAAATTCCAAGTTTGAACACCGACATCGACAATTGAATTTTGTTTTTAAATTTTGTTTCCTAATACAGCCTCCATGCCTCTTTGCAACAATAATTATTCAACGTATTAAGCAATTTTTGGAAACTTTAAAGTTTCTGAAAACGGTGCAGTATTATTGGCAAATATAATAATACAGTCATGTATTTCAATAGTATCATATTCATTTTTAAAAATGTCTTCCTTGCATAAAACACAATTCTAACAAAAACACACTCGTTCATATCCATACATTATAGTCAAATGCAACATGGCCCCGGAAGAGTTAGCAACAAAAGTCGCCTCTGTCATTGTGTGTTCTTGATATAGTAACAGGATGTAGCCTTCTCAATGTTCCCTATAGGCCAAGCCTGACGTGTATGTCCTTTGTTCATTATACATGATAACGTATGCTTCAATGATGTCACCTTTTCACTTGCCTGTAATTTGACACGACATCAATTTTTTGTTAGAAGTTTTGTGTTTTTCCTCCATTCATGAGGTAATTATCTGGTTGAAGTAACAATACCGGTAATTAAATCTTCTTTTGAGAATATATACTTGATATACGAAGTGTTAATAGTTCAAAAACGAATATTGAATGATCCAGGTGAAACAGATTCAATACGACCAGGAATACCTACAAATATGATCTCTGCATTTATTTTCACTATAACCCTGATAAACATCGACGCACACACACACACCCGAAGGCGCCCATTTATGGCTGTTTGGTCTCCACGAAATTCGTCAGGACTTCTTTCGTAGATGAACCCTATTTCCTAGAGATATAATGTCATTCATGTTAAGAGTATACAGAGTTGACGCAAGGGACCACATATATATATATATATATACATGTATAGATTCTAACAGCATGTGATCTGCTCTGTTATTTAACAGACTTGATACAGCCAGGTAGAAAAAAGGCACATCTTTCTCGGTTATTTAATAATCTTACTCTGTAATGCCAGGTAGACTAAAGTTACATCATTCTCTGTTCTTTAACAGACTTCATAAAGCCAGGTAGACCAAAGTCACATCATCATTATGTTATTTAATAAACTTACTATGTAAAGCCAGGTAGACCAAAGTCACAGCATTGTTATTTACTAAACTTGCTCTGTAAAGTCCAGTAGAACAAAGTCACATCAGTCTCCGTTATTGAATAAACTTGATAAAGCCAGGTAAACCAAAGTTACATCTTTCTGTTATTTCACAGGCTTGATAAAGCCAGGTAGACCAAAGTCACATCATTCTCTGTTATTTTATAAACTTGCTCTGTAAAGACAGGTAGACCAAAGTTACATCTTTCTGGTATTTAACAGACTTGCGTATCCAGGTAGACCATTTCACCTCATTCTCTATTATTTAATAAACTTACTTTGTAAAGCCAGGTAGACCAAAGTCACATCATTATCTGTTATTTAATAAACTTGATAAAGCCAGGTAGACCAAAGTCACATCATTCTTTGTTATTTAATAAACTTCCTCTGTAAAGCCAGGTGGACCAAAGTCACATCATTCTCTGTTATTTAACAGACTTGCTAAAGCCAGGTAGTCCAAAGTCTCTTCATTCTCGGTTACATCGCTGACTCAGAACATTTCCAGTTCTACCTAAGTGCCTGTCCCAGCTATGATATAGTTGAAATACATGTTTAAAATGAAACAAAAGTCAAATATCCTAATTTGGCAAATTAGGCAGTTATAGTCTAGGTACAAATGACCTTTCGCAGCTTTAGAGAGTATGGTACAACTACATCTTTATCTCCAAAGAAATGATGAAACTGACTTATGAATATTGTTCTTAATATATAGTTTACATTATATTTATTTCAGTGATTGCCATAGATTAAACATGTCTTGATACACAAGATGTATAGATGAATAAAACTCAAGATGCTGGTTATAAAACAAAAAATGCATGTATAACAAGATTTTGAAACATAAATGCATGAATAATAAGATTTTGAAACAAATATAAATGTTTTACAAGATTTTGAAACCATCAATGAATTACATATAAACAAGTGATGAAAAACGTTTGGTAAATAAAAAACAGTTTCAGATTGTTAATAGCATGTAACAGTAAGCAATACAACACATATATTCAAGTGCAGTCAAAAAATTTATTCATATCATAAATGATATCTTCTAGTGTATATTACATTTGGAGACAAAAACATTTAATTAAACACAAAACGTCTTCAAAATCAACTTGCATCATTTATTCAGTTACCTATCAAACTGTGTGACACATAAACTAATTTATTTCACATTCATCAGAGGTTTTAATTTCTTGAGCAAGATTTACAAGTTCACCAATTTGTGTTAAGTCTGTAACATTTTTAAGAACTCATTAATATCTGTTAATGTAAATATACATTTTGAATACAAGATAGCACAGTGAGAATTATTGTAAACAAAACAATCTTCCAAAAATAGATCTTGTATTAAACAGGATGGTCTACAAAAAACTAAAAACTTGAATTAACAACCTTTTAAAAATTTTACTTCATGTCGACATTAATAAATATCTTAAATATTATTAAAAAAGCTATTTACACAGGGTGTCTCATTTCATCAAATTTTCAAATACTAAACTATTCTAATCTATTGTCAGTACAAAGCTTGTAAATCTGTGTAACAATAACTATACGTCTTGCTCTCAAACGTGACAGCTCAGGTCAACTACTCAAACTGCTTAAGCTCTGCAACTCCAGGGAAGTACCAATATGTCCCCTTGACGTTGCGAGAGAGACGCATGATGTCATCATTCTGATGATCATTACTAGCACCAACCATCTGGTCTAACATCCAGTTGAAAGTGTCTGGGGACGCAGCATAGCCAATAAAGAACGAACCTGAATCTCCTGTTACTGTCCCAAATGGCATTGAATGCCGTAGAATTTCAAATGGTTTATCCAGGCCATTAGTACCTATTCAAAAACATTAAGACATTTAAATTTTTCACTATGCTATTACTTAAATTTTAATCTTTCATATTTGACTCTCAAATCAATACAATGAGACAAAAATTATGATTTTAACCTTAAAGCTTTAAATACATACCAGTTCTACTGAATCTTAATGAACTTTAAATATACTGTACAAAATATATAAAATAAAATTGATCAAAACTTTTAACGCAGTAAAACATTTACATACTTCTCCGGTCAAGATGTACTATAAGAAAGAAATCTATACCTCCTCTAATCCTGGCAACATGGGACCTGATGCTTTTCTTCGCAATTTCTTCGCCGTCGGACATATGTCTGCCTACCCAGGCATCCAGAATATCGACTACAAAATGTGTTGTCTAATTAAAACAATGTTACTGCCCACATGGTATTATGATCACAAATGAATCCTAATCATTATTTGTTAAGTATAAGTACAGATGTTTATTAAAATATAATTTAAAGGCCTGACCATTAGAAATGACCAACTTATACATAATTATGTTGTCATTGGTCATGTATCAGTCTGTATATTAAGGACTATTTTTTCCCATTTCAATATCAGTCTTTGGGAATTTGTGATCAGAAATTATAAATGTGGTAAAGCTATAATTCCAGAGAAATTATTTATTTAAATTATTCATGGGAATTACACTGTAAACACTGACTCTTTAGGGACTAAAAAAACTACTTGGAGATTACTGAGAACTCATTCCAAGCAATTTCGGACCATATCACTGATACATCAAGATTACTAGAAGTCATTCCAAGATATTTTGGGCAATATTGCTGCGATACATCAAGCCATTCATGACTACTGGAAGTCATTCCAAGATATATTGGACCATATCACTGATACATCAAGACTACTAGAAGTCTTTCCAAGATATTTTGGACAATATCATTTTACTCTGTATAGGACTGGCATATATACAAACTTGCCACATGCAGGCCTTGAGTTGGCAGTTAGAGGGATAAAGGGACCTAATCTGTATGAGTTTCCTTCCTTTGACTACATGAGCCGAAAAGTTTTATAAAAAAAAATCAATGGGAGGAATGACTTCAACGGGTAGCAAAAGCGGTTTTTGTAGAGTTCAACACCATTTTGAAGTATAAGATAGGCTATACATGGTGGCCAGTATAAATACTGGAGGAAGAACCAAGGAAAATCGAAGAAAGAACCATCAATCCCTAAGAAGCTACTGTGGTAAGCTTTCTTACATATAAACCACGTTAGCCGAATCAGAGACTTGAACCCACGCAGATAGAGATGAGACAGCAGTGATCTGTAACTGTGAGCGCTTCAGACCACTCGGCCAATCGGGGACCCTAAGTAGCAGAAGAGTCACTTCAAAGTAATAATGATCAGTTAATGCATCTGATGGAAAAATTAACACATGCCAAGTTGCATTTTTTATTTATAGGCAATACGTTTGGGAAAGAGAATGTATGTTACTAAAGTGGCATTCAAAAGACATATAGGGAAATTGGGTAAAATATTAGAATCTATTCATAAATCTATTGATACATGTTTGTATCCATCAACTTACAAATTAGTACACTAATGCTAAAGTCAAGACTGTTGACTTTAAAACCAGTGTCACAGCAATGACTACATCCACATGCTTACAGCCCCTTTATGATTATTAGTAAGAACAATTTTGTTACAATGATCACAATAGCCACTTTGTTTCATAATTGATCAGAATTACTTTTATATGGTACCATCTAGATATAAGACGTAAATCCTCACATCACTAATATCCATTCCGAAGCAGTATCTAACACCAGATTATCAAGAAGACGACTACCATAATGGCTATATTGGATTTCACACCTATAATCAAACTAGTCATTACAAAGTTTTTTAGTGAAAAGTTCCTATACATACAACCAAACATGTTGGACGAGTAGTAACAGCAAGTGTTTCAAGATGTCTGCCATGTTGGCTATACTGGATGTCACATTGGCACCATTTTCATTTAGAACGAACTAGATGGCACTAGGATTCTTTTAGTGAAATGAACATCATAAAAATAATTTGGTGGCCATAGAGAAAGTCATTATAATATAAGACCTTTTGGCCATAATATGAAATTTTTCATTGAAAACCCCATGTTGATATGGCCATTAGTGTTACATCTAGGTTTGCCTCGAATTAGGTCATCACCTTTCAGAAATTGGAGCATCTGTTGGTTAGTATATACAGCTATTAATTTATAAAACAACAAGAAATAAGACAAACAAAACATATTTTTTTTAAATTAAACAAAAATTATGAAAAAAGATACTTTGTCTGTTCTTGGAAATGTGCATCTTTTAGATAAAACTAACTTCAAATTCTAACAGCCGAAAAAAGAATCTCATTTGAACTTCACATCCATGGGCTTAGTATCCAAATAATTATAGTATTTCATGATCATCAGTAGAACAAAAGGTACAGGATAATATGGATCACTGAAAGACTTTCTTGTTGATGCCTTGACCAATGCAAACTGTGTGACTATTCAAATGTGAACATTTAAAATGAAAAGGAGTTATGAATTGAATGTAAAATGAAAACAATCATGTGTGTTACAGATGATAGAAGTTACTGATACCTTTTGTTTTGTTAATAACTTCAAAGTCATGTATCCATTTCTGAGTGATCTAAAACAGAAACAAGAAAATAAGATAAACTTTTCCGACCTGAGAACCTGAATAAAATATAAAACAGCACAATCAAGTGAAAGAAAAGCACTGATTTTAAAAATGTTTTTAATGTTAAAGTGCATCCAAATTTAAATTATGAAAAAAAATTAAAAATTCATTTCTTTTATTATTAATGTTTCATTAGATTTTTTTGCAAACCAAGCTTATTTTCTACTTATATGCACATGTATTTTACATCCAAACAGCATCAATTAAGATTAACAGAAACAAAGAACTTACCACGTAACTACCGCCGGTGTCTTTATTAACTGCCACTTTCTGACGTTCTTCATCAACAACACGGTTCGCTGTCCCTAAAAAGAAAAGAAAGAAATCTTTGTATTCCAGATAATATCCAGAAGGTTTTTCAAGGGTGTGGAGGAATGCTGTCAGAACTGATCAATTATGTAGTATTAAAAACCCATACCTAAATATTAAAAAGATTTTTTTGGCATATAAATAGACAAATTCAAAATTAATCATAAATTTTAACTATTGTTTCTTGAGACAAGGACCCACTTTTAATTTCAATGAATTAGTTACTCAAATTTAGTGCATTGGTTAACATGAATTAAATACATCAGTTAACATGGATTAAGTGCATTAGTTAATATGGATTAGTACATTAGTTAATATGGATTAGTACATTAGTTAATATGAATTAGTACATTAGTTAATATGAATTAGTACATTAGTTAACATGCATTAATACATTAGTTAAGATGGAATAAGTGCATTCGTTATCATATATTAGTACGTTGGTTAATAGGGATTAGTACAATAGTTAACATTAATTTAGTACATTAGTTAATATGGATTATCATTTTAGTTAAGATGGATTAGTACATTAGTTAATATGGATTAGAATGTTAGTTAACATGGATTAGTGCATTAGTTAACATGGATTAGTACATTATTTAACATGGATTAATACATGGATCAGTACATTAGTTAACATGGATTACTACATTAGTTAACATGGATTAGTACATTAGTTAACATGGATTAGGACATTATTTAACATGGATTAGTACATTAGTTAACACGGATTTAGTACAATAGATAACATGGATTAGAACATTAGTTAACATGGATTAGTGCATTATTTAACATGGATTAGTACACTGTTTAACATGGATTAGTACATTAGTTAACATTTATTTAGTACATTAGTTAACATGGATTAGTATATTAGTTAACACGGATTTAGTACATTAGTTAACATGGATTAGAACATTATTTAACATGGATTGATACATCAGATAACATGGATTAATATATTAGTTAACATGGATTAGTACATTATTTAACATGGATTAGTACACTGTTTAACATGGATTAGTACATTAGTTAACATTTATTTAATACATTAGTTAACATGGATTAGTACATTAGTTAACATGGATTAGTACATTAGTTAACACGGATTTATACATTAGTTAACATGGATTTGTACATTATTTGACATGGATTAGTACATTGGTTAAAATGGATTAGTATATTAGTTAAAATGGATTAGTACATTAGTTAACATGGATTAGTACATTAGTTAACATGGATTAGTACATTATTTAACATGGATTAGTACATTGGTTAACATGTATTTAGTACATTAGTTAACATTGATTTAGTACATTAGTTAACATGGATTAGAACAATAGTTAACAAGGATTTAGTACATTATCTAACATCTATTCAGTACATTAGTTAATATGGATTAGAACATTAGTTAACATGGATTTAGTACATTAGTTAAAATGAATTTAGTACATAGTTAATATGTAGTTAGTGCGCTAGTTACTTGAGTTTAGTGCATTAGTGAAAACTGAATTTAGTGCAATCGCTAACATAGATTTAGTACATTAGTTAACATGGATTTAGTGCACTTGTTTCTTGAATTTAGTGCATTAGTGATCTTCAATTTAGTGAATTTGTGAACTTGCATTTAGTGTACCCATCAACATAAATTTAGTATAATAGTTAACATAGATTAGTATATTAGTTAACATAGATTTAGTGCATTCGTTAACATGGATTTAGTGTATTAGTCAACAGAGATTTAGTGTATTAGTTAACATAGATTTAGTGTTAGTGCATACGTTAACACAGGTTTAATGCATTCATTAACATAGATTTAGTACATTAGTTAACATGATTAGTACATTAGTTAACATAGGTTTAGTGCATTAGTGTACTTGAATTTAGTTCTTTAGCTAACATGAATTTAGTGACCTAGTTAATTTGAATTTAGTGAATAAGTTAACACAGGTTTAATGTATTACTTACCTTGCATTTAGTCCATTATTAAATTTGATTTAGTACATTACCTAACATAGTTTCATGGAATATTTACACAGAAATTGCTAATTTCAATCTAAATATTTGTGTTATGTGTATAATTTTATAATACGCAATTGTATCTCAGTTTGTGGAATATCAGACTCATAATAAAGGGTGACAGACAAGAAATCTTCCAAAAAACCTGTGTTGGATACTTCAGTGTGTCCTTGGAAATGATACTGTGTTCACATGGTGCTTATCATTGCGCAAAAGAAAGGGCTGGAATTCTATTGAACCAACATTTATAATTTTTCTGTAAAAACACAATTCTTCCTTCAAACAAAATATGTTCATTGTTTGAAAAGTTTTTTCCAGATATTTGTGAACAGCATCAATGCATCATGACACTTCCTGTGACAATATTGAGCCACAATACATAGCAACAAACTATCGTCACCTGATAATAATTTAGACAAATGAAATATGCCTGAAAATACCTCTGAAACTATAAAATCTGACCCATTGTTATAGTCAGCTTTTCATGATTCTTGGAATTCTCACTAGTTTGAGCCGCTTACCTCAATGAAAAAAAACCAATTATTTTAACTTGTGTACAAAGCAAGTCAATTATGAAGAAAAATAACATACTCAAATTCTTTCAATTTCAATTACCATTCAATTAAAACATATACTCAAATTCTTTCAATTTCAATTACCGTTCAATTAAAACTCTTTATTTAACATAACATTCATCCTCACAATGGCACAAAACAAAGTCTTCAAAATGGAAACCATGCCAGCTGTAAATTCATTACATTGTTATGTTTGAAAGAATTTTAGTGTCTTGAAAGAACACTTGGCAAAGGTTGTGTTTAGAAAGAGTGTTGTTATATTTTAGTTTTGTGATAATATGACAAATGTGATATTTCACAAGTGTCTTCAAATTTCACTGTACTATTTAACCACAAGTGTCTTTAAACAGATTTCACTGTCATTTATATGCACATGTCTTCAAGTTGATTTTACTAAACTATTTATACACAAGTGTCATTGAGGTTATTTCACTGTGTTATTCATAAAGTATTTTTAAGGTGATTTCACTGTATAATTTATACCCAAGTGTCTTTAAGGTTATTTCACTGTATTATTTATATGGAAGTGTCTTTAAGGTTTTTTCACTGTGTTATTTACACGCAAGTGTCTTCGAGTTGAGTTCACTGTATTATTTACATGCAAGTATCTTTAAGGTTATTTCACTGTATTATTTATACGCAAGTGTCTTTAAGATGATTTCACTATTATCATTAAGAAACAAGTGTCTTTAAGTTGATTTCACTGTATTCTTTGGAAACAAGTGTCTTCGAGTTAATTTCACTGTTTTTTTTATAGACAAGCATCTTTAAGGTCATTTCACCGTTTTATTTATCCCCAAGTGTCTTTAAATTGATTCACTGTATTGTATTTTTTTACTTAAGAAATAGTGAACTGTCACTGATAAGCAATGAAAGTTGGGATATAATTTCATACCATCAATAAAGCCAGACAAGTCTCGGCCTTTCTTATAGTCAAAACCATAAATGTCCTCTGCATTTTTAACACTGTTTTTGGGTAGACTCTTTAAAACCAGTTGGGCCAGCTCAAACAATTTGCTGACTGTGTTGCACTTGGCATGGATGAAGATATCACCAGCTGCAATGAAAATGTCACTAATTATACATGGGAAAATCTTTGTTTTGATTTATTAACTAAGAGTGACAAGATACACAAATCTACAAATTAATAGTTAATTTAGGCAATTGAGATAGGACCCCCCCCCCAAGTGAGTTAGGAACCATTAGGTCTCACTAGATAGTTTCGTATTTGACCCCTTCCTATTTATTAAGGTAGAAGGCATGAAGCTAATTGTGATAAGCCTAGCATTTATACATTGACACATAAGCTAAATATGTAATGTGGTTTAGATTTACTTTGAGTTAGGCTTGAAAATGGGTTGACTTGTTGGTGACTGCCTATCACAGTTAGACTAGCATTGGAGATCAAATGCGAAACTTGGGCTGCAAATGATCATCTGACTTGGCTTACATATTTACACATGTCTGCTACAGAGGTAAATATCTAAAAATCGAGATCGTTGAGGGGTGATGAAAATTATGCTAATTTGTTATAGTATTAGTGAAGTTTATACATGCATAATGCACATACTGATACTTTTAGCTTTCTTTTTACAGAACAAATATTCATGATAGCACTTTCCGGTCAAAAATGAATGTTAAAAGAGAGGTTGGTGGCAGTGTTGATTCAGTATAAAAAAACACCAATTGTATAAGGAATTAACTTGAATGCTTCAGTCCAAATCTCACATGCATGCTGTCTACAAACGTCATTAGTTAGTTTTTATTTGTATCTTCAGTGTCAAAATATTCTCATTGTTTCATCAACAGGTTATTATCGGACATAAATTCACCAGATAAATTGTTCAGTGAGACCTTAGAATACAAGAGTACCTAATATTTAGTTATTTATATACCCACTGAAATAGAATGCACTGAAGTACAACATTCAAGCTTATTACAGCTGTACTCAAAATATTGAGGATTTCCCATCAATTATTTGTGCTTCACTATGTCACCTACCTAAGTCATGTTGCCTGCTAAACTATATTACACACTTTGGGTGATGATGTCATTATAAAGTTTATTAAATCTGACGTAACCAGTGTGATGGTGAGAAATTAAAGGTAGTTAGTGCAACCAGAAATAGGTGTGCATCATAATTTATTTTTGTTATTATTGCATTCACTAGTATAAGAATATCTTGTTGAAAAAACGAGACGTCAATGTGGAACTGAGATCACTGACTTCGCTGACATCTGCCTAAGAGCCAAATTGGAGAACAATTGGCAAAGAAATCTTTAAATGCATGATGGTACAAAACGACCATTTCAAGATTCTTTAGTTTTACTATTTTAATCTGTCTCAGAATTTTATACCTTACATTTGTATGTATATAGTCTGATCTGAATTTTATTCTGGTTTCCTTTTCATTACCAGTGGGTGGTTTATTTATATCCTATATCATTTTTATCTACTGTGTTCAGCTTAATCACGAACATCCTGTTACATAACCTATGTCTCATTGTATATCAATATTTATTGTCCAATACTGACAGGTTCTTGTCCCAGGATGCTTTTTATTTAAGGTGGCCAAATTCAGTCAATTTTTGTTTATAAATACGAATAAATGTTTTGTTTTCTTATAAACTTTAATTGGAGTTTGGTACCATTTAAACAAATCAGAAAGCCTGTTAAGGTAGGATAATATCTGATCAGATTGGTTAAGTTATGTTGATCAGTTTATTGGAGTAAATTGTTTAAATGATTGTTTATTAATTAGCAATAGTGACAATATTGATGATGTTACGAACTCATCTATATAATACTGATAGACTGATATGTTTATACAATTTTGTCCAGAACCTAATAAAAGGTTTTTCTATTTTAAGTAACATTTGCAATTTATGACAGATCCACATCCTTCACGCCAAGTTTTATCTCAAAAACTAATAATAATCTAAAAGGTCTTTATGCCAGTTTCATCCCAAAAAATGTGTGGTTCTTGTAAAGAAGTTGTTTAAGGAATGTCAATTTTTACGTGATGAAAACTATATTTAATGGTAGGTCAACATCATTTATAATAATCTGAAAAGTCTTCATGCCAGGATGTTTTCTGTAAAGTTTGGCCAAATCGTTTGATTTTTGAGTAGCTATAGCCATATTTGTTACATCAACTCTACGTCCGACCATAAAATCTTCCTTGCCAGAAAGCTTTCTTTCAAGTTGGATCGAATTCTGAAGAGTTCTCTGACAACATGTTTTTCTACTTTTTTTGTCATGATGTCCTTATTCTAAGGAAGGTCAGCACCATTGCAACCAATCTGAAAGTTCCCATGCCAGGAGGCTTACTGTCAAATTCAGACAAATTCTGTTGGAAAAAAGCCATTCTAAAGTAGTTTTCATTTTATTTTATGACTGCTTGCCTTATACAACGGCAGATCAGAATTGGTTGTATACATCTGAAAGCTCTTTAAGGTTCTGATTTGGACAGTTTCTGTGGAGTAGGCTCGAAAATCGAATCAAAATTTCAAGTTTATAGGAACTGGACAAAATATGACTTCCAGAGTATGAACAAGGTCATTCTTGTATGTATACAGTACAACTCGCATGATTTTTCTTTATATTCCCCATGCGTCACAGTGGGACCTAATGATCTTTTCTTTTGTTCCACGAAAATGACAAAAATTCCCCACAATGCCTAGGGAGGCATGCCGAGCGGAACATTACTGTGGAGAATCAATTGTTACTGAAATATTTATTAAAAAAATATGTTTCTACTGACTGTGCAGTATTTCATATGATGTTAATCATATCTCCTACCTAGTTACATGCTCAAATAGAAATGTGAAGTCGACTAAATGTAATTGTATTCCTTCCTGCCATACAAGTCCAAATAATAGTTTGGCTTACTATAAAAACCCATATACTAGCTTGGTTTATCATAAAACCCATATACTTTTTTGGTTTACCATAAAACCCATTTACTAGTTTGGTTTACAATACAAGCCCATAAACTAGCTTGTATATCATACAAGCCCATAAACTACCCTAGTATACCATATAAGCCCATAAACCATCTTGGTATACCATACAAGCCCATAAACTACCTTGGTATACCATACAAGCCCATAAACTAACTTGGTATATAATACAAGCCCATAAACTACCTTGATATACCATATAAGCACATAAACCATCCTGGTATACCATTCAAGCCCTTAAACTAGCTTGGTTTCCCATACAATCCCATGAACTACCTTGGTATGCCATATAATCTCATAAGCTAGCTTGGTATATCATATAAGCCCATAATCTAGCCTGGTATATCATATAAGCCCATAAACTAGCTTGTTATACCATACAATCCCATAATCTAGCTTGGTATATCATACAAGCCCATAAACTAGCCTGGTATATCATATAAGCCCATAAACTAGCTTGGTATACCATATAAGCCCATAAGCTAGCTTGGTACATTATATAAGCCCATACACTACCTTGGTATATCATATAAGCCCATAAACTACCCTAGTATACCATATAAGCCCATAAACCATCTTGGTATACCATACAAGCCCATAAACTACCTTGGTATACTATATAAGCCCATAAACCTTCATGGTATACCATACAAGCTCATAAACTACCTTGGTATACGATACAAGCCTATAAACTATCTTGGTATACCATATAAGCCCATAATCTAGCTTGGTATATCATATAAGCCCATAAACTAGCATGGTATATCATATAAGCCCATAATCTAGCTTGGTATACCATATAAGCCCATAAGCTAGCTTGGTATATTATATAAACCCATAATGTGGCTTGGTATACCATATAAGCCCATAAGCTAGCTTGATAATATATTATATAAGCCCATAAACTACCTTGGTATATGATATAATCCCATAAATTACCTTGGTATATTAAAAAAGCCCATTTCCTTGTTTGATTTTTTTTATTAGACTGAATCAGAGCTATAGGTTCTATAATGGCAACATGATTGTTACTGGACAACAGACTGTCAGATGTACAGTGAAAGCAGGACCATGCCATAAAGTTGCTTTGCCTTATGACCAGTCCAGTTACGAAATTAGAAACATCAGATACTAACCTGAACTCGGCATTTCTCCATTAGCACCCTTCCTGTAAGAATATGTGTAATTTTCCTTAACTTTGCCCCCAATCTGAAAATTATTTTTGAACATCTTTGAAAAATATCAGCAGTTAGGTCATTTTCAATAACAGAATTTCATATCATAAACTAAATCAAAGAAATATAAAGAATGTTGGTAGCATCTGTATTTTATCAAGAACATTATATTTCATATTGCTTCTTGTCTTCATTTTAGAAAGGAAGGATGGAATAAGTCAATGTAAAACTTACGAGATGGATGAAAAATATCTGAAAGATGAAAATAATCACCATCATTGCTGAATGCTCATGTCAGAAACATCAGTGTACATTTCCGACATATGTAATTTTTTTTAGTCCAGGCTGTTGACACGATAGAAATGTCTATGTAGAACAGTGCTAAAATCTAAATTGACAATGCTGTTTGACATGATAGTAAGGTCAATGTTTTGTTTGTTTGTTTAGGATTTTTAACATAGCTTTACCGATTTTTCAGTCATATCGCTACAATGTCGTCATCTTATAGTGATGTCTAGCACTGGGGCATCAAGCTGCAGACATTTAGCATAATGTCCCACCCAGTCAAATTATCCTGACACCAGACCGACCATTACAAACAATAACCTCTTAATGCTGAGTGCCAATTATTTGGAGCCATGTAAACAAGTTCTATTTTTATTTTAAAATCATTGGCTTTTTTTAAGGTTCACTGCTCAAATGGGCATCTATTTTGCATTTCAAATTCTGGTATAACCATTGTTTTAGAGAAATAATTTCAGTCCAGGATTTTCCTTTTTACTTGAAAGTGTCTGTCAGTGACCAGTTTTTGAGTGATGTTCATGTTTCTTAAGATCATTTGTAGTTTAAAAAATACTTAGTTTCTCTGGAAATATTTGATGCGCTCATGCAGAGTTATTGGACAAAGACAGTTTATCAAAACAGTATTCAGACTTACGGCAATATGTATTTCTACTAGAAACTGTAGATAAGTACATTACCGACTACAGCATACTGTATGTCATTGTCTTACATCTTGGATTTTCCATAAGGACTCAAAAGTTGAATTCATTAGAACATTTCGTTACATGGACTGTTGTAATTTAATTTATGGATTATTCTTGGATTTGATTCTTAAAACTATAAGTTCTTTTTTTTATTTTTACAATCTTTTTCCAGGGAAATAAAATCTTGTTTAAATTTTACAAAGCTTATTGTTTTCGCTTTTTCTGTGTTACTGTTTATTAGAGCCTAAACAGGTAACACTAACAAATTAGCTCATCTCGCAAGTGCTAGTAAATCCCTGTGAGGCATTATCAAAGTAACTAATTGGGCATTAAATACTTGAGATTGCAGGCATTATATACAAACTCCAATATGAAATTATCAGCCTTGCAATAAATTTTCACAACAGACATTTAATAAAACAAATCTCTGAATGTCTTTTTTGACTGTGATGACTTCTTTCAAGAAGGAATGGATAATCCTAACTGGAGTTTACAAGACATATTTTTATCTAAAAAAGTCAGTAGCATAAAATGCAAACTGTAGGTTTAAAGAAAACAAGTAGCCAGACTTAATTTCTTCTTTTAGTCTCCCTGCAAACCTTCCGCATCGACTGGTTTGAAAAGGAATAAACAAGGTTCAGAAGTGTTTACATGTCTGGTAGTCACTTATAGCAAAAGATACTCAAATCATGTTTTACTATACATGTTTGTACAGAAGTGTTTACATGTCTGGTGGTCACTCATAACAGAGGATACTCAAATCATATTTTACCTGCTTGTAGAAGTTAGGGCCGAATCCTACTCCAGCCCATATCTCATCACTTTCATCTCGCATACTTGGGGCAGTTACCTTGTCCACCATTTTCTGAAGACCAGCAACAACTTTGGCCACTTCCTTTGCATTTGCATCATGGGAAAGCTCAATCCAAAGGTAGAGGGCATGATCCTTGCCCTGAGACCATACCTAACAAATATAAATATTTACAGTCATGTAATACTATATCGAACCTCGTACACTTTTGGAAGGGAAAAAATTTCTAAGGAGGATGCCATGTATTTTCACTTATCTTTCTTTAATATTTTACATTGCATGTCATGACTGGCAAAACATAAGAGACATTTTACGAGCTAGATGCTGAAACACTTTTATTTTCATCAAAGGTTTCTGGAATTTTATCAATGCAGCTTATCCCTGCATAGATGAAGTCCATCTCTCAGGCAACGGGAGTTTGTCCTACACACTGGACAGTTCTCACACAAAACTGATATTTTGACAGACATTAAAGTGCCTAACCTGGGCATTTCACTCAAGGAAACATTCCTTCCATGTATTTACCTGCTATGACCAGGTAGATGATTTAATTTCTTTGGTTCTTTTTGATTTCAAATGGAAACTTACATTGTTCTGTCCAGCTACAATAAATAGCCTACTTCAATAGACAAAAGAAAGTCACAAACATGGTACCACTATAACTCTATAGTTTAAGAAAATAAATACATGGATTGTGTGATTTTATATTGGAAATAACAAAGCCATAGAAAGACTTCTGAACTTAAATAAATGACCAGTTGTGGACGAATATATGAGTTATTTTTCAAGTTATGACAACTGGGAGTAGGTTTGAAGGTAACCCTGTTGATGCTGTTGACAAATAAATCTCCTGGTATATATGTAATATAATTGTACCCAGTGGTATGTTTGTGGTGAAACTGGATCTGAAAATTCTTAAATATATAGTTAAAAATAGTTCAGTATAAAAGATCAATTTAATCTTGTTATTAAACTGTTATGATGCTTAAATGGCAGTTACCTAGGTGACAAGTAAAAACCCCAACACATAAATATCTATTTAACTTTAGTCATAAGTTGCCAATGTTTTCATACAAACCTTTTCCCTTAAAAAAGAGGTTTAATTATCTATGCATATCAAAACAAGATACAAAATTAGTTTTGAACATCAACCAAGATGTATAATTATTGAACATACATGATAAAGAGACTCGCAATTACTGACTTTCTTGATTTTATCAAAATGTTGTTGTTGTTGTCGAGTTTAACGCCCTTTTCAGCACAAGATAGGCTATATATTACGGCCAATATTAATGATGGAGGAACAACCAAAGAAAACCCAGGTAAGAACCACCGACCCACGAGAAACTACTGGCAAGCTTTCTCACATACCCACACTGGCCGAATCCGAGACATGAACCCATGCAGAGGTAGATGGCAGTGATCCATAAATGTGAGCATTTTAGACCACTCAGCCACGCATGGCCCCACTAAGGAAAATGTAAAATCACAATCTAATCACTTTGCTACTTAAAAGACTGGTAAATGGAAACATGGTAGTCCAAAATGGAAGACTACTTTTTATCATCATAGTGTTCATTAAAGCCTATTAGCTTGCTGCATTCTCAGCAATTTTGTTTGGCTCCTGAAGTGCAGACATATATTACCGAAGGTTGGGCCTGTGGAATGCCAGCTGCAGAGACAGATTGCATCTTGACCAGATTCAATTCCTTCAGTGTCTCCTTGTTGACGTATTTGTAAGCCCCAAAGCCAACCACTCCCACAGCAACTGTCCCCAAAATGGCTGGTCGGACTGAGCGATATGGCCCTGAAACAGGTTTGGTACCTAAGTCTCTGGATTGGCCTGAAATACAATCAGATTTGAAAAAGTCAAATAGAAACTGCTCACTGCAATTATGTCTTTATATATATGTATAAGTAGATGGATAATCAGTTCATTCAAAAACTGGCCTTATGATATTGAGCAAGAACCACTGAGAAAAAAGCCACAAAGCATTACTGCAACATTTTTTTTACACCATGATTACATAAGGTGGTACAATTTTCAAGAGTGGCAGATACTGGAATAAGATAAATTTTTCATGGATTCTAGAGATGAGAATGTTTTCATAGAACATTAATTTCAATTATGAAATAAATATTTCACAACAATGACACAACAAAAAACTGTATATATACAATATACATATACTGCAATTGAACAATGTGATCATTCTTTAATGACTGATGAATGAGCCAATATATATATATATATATATATATATATATATATATATATATATATATATATATATATATATATATATATATATATATATAATGTCCTATGTATAATTTAAAAATATTAGAACTAAAAAACATTTCTTATCACTCATACTTTCCATGACCTTAGAAGATGAAGAAAAAAGTTTAGTTCTGTTAAATAGTGTACATCGGGTCAAAAAGGAGTGTACGACAACAAAATGGTATCTTTATCAATGGAGGTTCAATGTAGGTTCAGTGACCCAAATATTAAAACTTATTATTTTTACATGGCTACCAGTTTAAATCCCATTGTCACATTTGTTACACAATTTTTCCTTATTATTTAAACTAAATGTTATGCTTGGGAAAATTTAAATTTTAAAACGAGAAGATAAGATAAGAATTCAGACTTCAAAGTCCATACCTCTAAATTAAAATATAATATAAAAATCATTGTAAACATAAAAGTACATATATATTTCATACCTAGTAATATACAGCAAAATCTACATCTATTAACTGCGCCATACATTATTAAGAATAAAATTAAATGATACATTTAAAGAGCAATTGTTTCCATCTACTAGTTAATCATATGAGAATTTACATGAATGTCATAGTTCTAAAGAGATTTCAATATACAGTTAAAACTATTAGATACTCTTGTCATCATTGAGAATAGATGATAATTTTAACATGTTTAACTAATGTTAAAACCAAGGTTTCTATGCAATGAAAGTCTGCAGAAGTCTATTGAATCCTGCAAATAATTAGAAGCTATATATTACTAAAGGAAACTGGAGAAACTGTAATGTAGTGGAATATATTTAGGACGTTTGATTATAAACCTCTGTGAGTTTGTTGGAAACGGTATTTATAGGGGGCACAGTGAAGTAAATCATAGTATGGTGTTATTTTTATTATTTCGGTTCCATGAGTGGCCTAAAGCGCTGTCCGTTACAGATCACTGCTATCTCACCTCTGTCTACATGGGTTCGACTCTAGGATTCTGCTAATGTGTGGTATGTGAGAAAGCTTGCCAGTAACTTCTCGTGGGTCGGTGGTTCTTTCCGTGGTTTTCCGGGTTCTTCCTCCACCATTAACACTGGCCGCAATGTATAGCCTATCTTGAGCTGCAAAATGGCCTTAAGCCATAAAAACAAACAAACATCTTTTTTATTTCATGAGAAATATCCACAAAGATTCATCAACTGCACGGTGATCCTATATTTTCTAATAAATAATTATTTGCTCAAATTGTTTGTGTATTAAGTGCAAATTATGTTTATCATTTTCATAGATAATGGAAGATAATTGTTGAGAAATTGTGTAGGGTTCTGAATCCATGTCTCATTCTTGTAAAGTTCCACTGACAAAGCAAAACCACACACTTGCTCACAGCAATGCAGTTGTCGAAAGATCTTTCTCTATGCTAAGAAAAATTAAAGAAGCTTATCCAGTTGCACACAAATATCAAGATGAACACAAATGATTTTTATAATAATTTAATATGACTGCATCTAGTTCAGAAAATAGTTTACTGCCCAAAGTATTTTTAAGACAGCAACTTGGCTTTAGTGTTGGAGTACTTTTCAGTGTCTGTGTCAGTGAGTTTGTGTTATTAGAATGTACATGTGTGTTGTGATATTGTAATAATTTTGTTTTCTATTATACTAAATGCTTTAAATAAAACTTTTGTTTTTCCTGAATCAAATTTGAAAAGAGAATTTAAAAATTTCTTTTCAGCTGGACGTCATTTTATTAGCTCACGCGCTTTGTCCTTCAGCACCCTATCCCTTTAGGACTTGCACACTCGATCCAACTCAAGAAAAAGGCTATAAAACGGAACAGACAATATACGACAATCGTATGTATGACCTATAAATCTTTGTCCTCAAAAGACCATAAAACAACATCATTATGATTATCTGTACAAATTATGGAAAGACATTAAATTGTTCTTACCAATAAGGCGAGACCGAAGGTTCTGGAAGACTTTAAACCCATTTCTTGCCGCCATCCTGAGTTTTATGCGAAGATTAGCAAACTGAACTGTCTCGTACCTGCCGACAAAATATCTAACGTGTGTGTACACGCAGTGTAGCTTCCCTGGTTCGAATTCAAGGTGTCTCCGACAATACGTGATCACATTATGTTGGTAGTTATACGTGTTTAGTAATTTGAGATCTAATTAGTTACTTGTTTTAGGTGTTTGGGTCGTGTCTTGTGTTGCATCGCGTGAAGTAATACTATCCGGATTCGCAAAGCTTTACTAAGGACTCAACGAAACGTGAAAACACAACAAAAAAAAAAACAACATACAAGTGTGACATTGGGTATTTTTCTTGTTTGGTCATAATTTATTTAGAGGAGAATTATTTGAAGTATTTTCGAGTTAAGAAAGCCTTTATTGACATCGACTGTTGTCTCGAAGTCCTTGTAACTGGGGAGAAAGCATATGAGAATAGGTTTGAAAACACGCTCAATTTCGATCAAATATATCAACACTTTGAATTAAACCCGTCCCTAGAACATTTTCATTTCAGCGTCTCGTGGTTAGTTTATATTCAGGCAGCTGTTCCACCAATAGCGAAAGTTATCAAAAACAATAATTTGTCAGGCCGAAATCTAGAAATTCTGGCCATATAAAAGGGTGGGGTGTAGTACAGCACATGCCTCAAGAAGATTATATCTTACATATACAGGTGGTCCATTACGTCCCCTCTGTATACAATCTTGACATGATGCCTCCATTGATATTTTATCTCTAGGAAATAGGTTCCACCAACGAAAGTCCTGACGAATTTCGTGGAAACGAAACAGTCAAAATAGGGGCGCCTTACCGGGTATGAAAAACACGCCAATGTTACTAAACAGTGTCAATAGTTTGTACTTATGTGAACCTTACTTAGAGAATTTTGGTTTTATCGCCTCTTACATTGTGTCGAACTAAGACCCATTGCTAACAATAGAGAAAGTTTAAAGAAAACTCGTCGAGCCGATTTCGAGAAACTTCTGACTAAAGATTGGACCTTGATCAGATATCATGCCGTAAGATTATAAGCTACAACAAGGGTGGACAGACCACGTTTTTCAAACAAACTAAGGCCTCTACAGCAAGAAGAGTGAATAGATCAAATTTTAATATAAAATAAAGCCTCTATGAACATACCAAAACTGCTGTAGAGGTCTTAGTTTGTTTGAAAAACTTGGTCTGTCTACGTCTCTTGCTTAGCGAAAGAAGAGTAGACAGATCAAATTTTCAAGGGTGGACAGACCGAAACTATTTCTGGTAGACGAGACAAGAGAGAGAGAAGGTTGAATAGACAAGTTTTCACACAAAAATAAGGCCTCTACGGAGAGACAGTGAATAGACCAAGTTTTTAAACCTCTACGGAGACAAACTATTTCAGACAAAATGAAACTGTTATGGTAATTTGTAAAGTCTCATTCCTAACGTCAATCAAATTATTGGACTGGTCAGTGAGTTTAAAATTAATTCTCGTTAAAGAATCAGTATGACATCGCATATGCCTTGGATTTGTTGGCTCTTCAATTATTAAAAATCCGGGTGGAGCCGTTGGTGCAAACGAATATAAAATATATCCCAGCTGGGCTTGATTTGATCTTTCGGAATTTATTTGGTAACTTCCATCAATAGCATCACGTAATAGATTTATTGCAATCACCGAGGATATATTCATATTTTGAGGAGCAATATGCCTACCTGTCCCGTCTGGGTCATTATTATGTTTGAGGATAGTTGTCTGTGGCTGTGTTATTTTTTTTACATGCGGCGAGTATTTGTGGGAAATACTCATTTATGACATCACTGTCGGATTTTTTTAATTGGTCTACATTATACTCAGGAAACTAAAATTAAACTTAAATGCTGGAATATCTTTTACACGTATATTATATGATTTTACAAATTCTCCTCATGTTTTAGGAGATATATCATTTAAGACCGTTTTAATAATCATTAAATTAAATATTTCCTTGTCAGCGATAATTTGATTACATACTTCTATGTATTTGATGATTTCATCTCTTTGGGATTCTTTGGAAACAATTTCTCTTAGTATATGTTTATACTTTTCAAATTCATTATTTATTTTTATGAAATGTTCAGTAATTTTACTTTGAATGGCTCGATTCCACCTATCACCTGGTTCTATTATTCCAATAAAAATATCCAGAACTCGAAAATTTCTTTCGTATCATATCATTGCATCATGATATGATTCTTTATCCGAAATATAATCAGACTTTTGGGGTTCCAGTAGATTTTGATAAGAGGGTCGAGGTGGAATTTCAGGCCATCCTATCACGGTTCCTATAGAACTCTGATATATATCTACAGCATACCCTGGTAAGTTTATCTCAATCGCGGATGATAGTGTTGGTTCATGAACTGTTATAGCGATTTTTGATTCTCTTCACGTAATGGATTTTATTATACGCTGTAATTCATTATTGATCTGTTCGATTTGGTAAGACCTAGATGGTAAGGGAACTATATTCCAGTCTGGATTTCCGTCATGTTTCTTTTTACTCGCAAACACCAAGGAATTATTCGGTTGCTGACCACCAAAATGGTTTAGATCTAATATTCGGCCAATTGTAATATACTCGTAATTTTGCCAGCGCTATCTCCTTAACGGGAATCGTAGTGGGGAAATTCACACTGAATTCAGGGTTGGTTGAGGTTATTGAGATCATGGTTGTCTTTTTGCGGTATTGTGTTTGTTGCAATCTGCTGAAGTAATTCCATTGTCGACATTGACATTATTATTATCGTGCTGTTTTCTAATTTTGATGTTGGGCTATGGTAGATATTCATCTTCGGGGAGATTTCGTTATCTGATATTGTTGTGTCATCAACATTAGATGATATCAGCGACGAAAATTTTGAATACGCGGTTGAGTCAATATGTAACTTAATTATATACTCGTGTAGTTTATTCTGACTGCATGTGGACATTTTTTTTGTGATGATGCTAAAAATTCCTGTAATTGTTGTCGCCGATGACAATATACCAGTTCCAGCAATTACACTTGAAACCGAATACACGATAACATCGACGCCGGTAATTCATCTGCGGTATTTTTTTTATCTTCGCGGTACATTTGTCAATAAGTGTTTCTAGTTTAGTGTGAAAATCACAAACTTGATCATATCGATCACATTCAATATACTATTTACTTAAATCAATTACAAATTCGACATAAACCGTCAATGACGCTGATGCTAAATTACCACTGCCTTCGGAACGAAGGAGGGGGGGGGGGAGTTATCGTAAATGTTGCACTGAATCCCTTATCTATTATTGCACTTGTAGTATTCAAACCAGTAGAAGTACTAGTTGATACGTTAAAATGCAACGGTGAAATCAGAGTCAATCTAAAGATACCCTTAACATCTTCAGACACTCCAATGATGTTATTTTGAGGTGTCCAGGTGAAAGAACTATCAAGTATCGAGTACACGGTATTGTTATTGTGTTTATGCGGTATCTTGATTTTAGGAAAATCAGCAATGATATCGTCTTGTTTTTGTTTAATAGTATCAATAGTTGTTTAAATATCTTAAAGTTTACTTCGGACAGCCATCGGATCGCCAAAGAAATTATTTATGATTTCTTCCGATTTTCTAAAATTCCTACGGAGGTTTGCAAACGCACTTACATGAACATCATACTAAGCTCGCAGCGTTGGTGGTTTACCATCTGTTTTTTATACTCGTCGTGCAGCGTTGTTAGTTTACCATCTGTGGTTTAATGCTCACCATATATCGTCGTTATTTTATCATCTACATATTTTTTGTCACAGCATCAGTATCCAGTGTTTGATCACCAACTGTAGTTATTTTATTCTAGTTCATGTCGAGCGGACCTGTCACTGAGTCACCGGATTTGTTTTACTCGATCGTTAATATTATCTTACACAGTTGGTAAAAGAACTCATGGTTTAATGTTACCACTGGAATCAAACACCGCTAGGGAATTTTCAGGATACTACATTAATTTTAACAAGAATATCATTCTGGGAAACTTTACTCGTTTTCAATTTCCCTTGTTCGTCTTGAAATACGACTATTTCATTTGGATCTACACTTGCGAGGTTTAACATATCGGATATTTCATCTTCGATTATTTTTTACTTCTTTGGTTGCAGATATTTCCGCGGTAAATTTTTTCAGACATGAGAGAGATTTTCCCCAAATATCATCCATTATATTTTAAGATCTTTCTTAAAAGCGATTACTCGTATATTCGTGAACGGTTTTATAAGGTGGTTTAGTTAATGCTGATATAGCGCTAAGTACATTTAATACTTCTAGGCCGCATATTGGTGGGACGGTCATTTTCTGTGTTGGTAGCGTAGAGTACCAGCGAGGAATTTTTAATTGATGTATATAACGCATAAATTCTTTAGGTGGAGCTAACCCATAGGAATGAAATAAAAAATTACACGCGGATCAATCGCGTATGCAACCCAGTGAGTTCCAGGTCCGGTGCTGTTATCGAGATTAATGATACCGGTTTCAGTGCTGTTTGGTTGCTGTGGTAATTGATCTCGCATAAAAACACCTCTAAAGTGTCTTATTGCGTATTTTTAGCAGCATCGAATAAATCAAAACTTTGACATTGGAACCATCGGTGTTGGACTTAGTAAACTGTCCCTGGTAGTCTGAGGCCTTTTCCGCTGTGTTCTTAGACCCAATCCGTGAACGGATCGTCCCTTTTTTATATCCGTTTCCAGTCACTTTCTTTAGTGCCATCTCTGCCGCGGTATCAACAGCTCCGATTGCGGTAGCGGCGGCTGAAATTAGCGCTGGTATCGCAGCGAGAAGTGGAAATATACCACCTGATTTTATCATGTCTTTGATCACGGATGCAGAGAGTGTGACCTGAACACCATTTTCATCTTTGATAGCATCATTGAAATGCTTAATTTGACGAGCTTTTCAGTGATAGTTTATTTTGACCACCAGACATCTGATTGTGTTTTAACGATATTTTACCTCCACCTTTTTTAGCTGATTCCAATTGCAATTTTTTTAATCTGACCAGGAGTCAGAGTAACATTAAACATGACTATATGACATTTTATTTAATACGAGATTGATCTAATTGACTACATGTTTTCCACTGGCGCATCAACTACCCTCATTCGTCCACCAACACATTGAAGTAGCATTGATTTGTCACTGAGTATGACAGCAATTGCTCTGTAATTAGGGATAAGTGGAGCTGAAACAACTGGAAGAGTTACACGAGCTCGGAAATATATGTCAACGACGGACTGTCTGGTTAAATTAAGATGTTCCAACGAAAAGTAATAAATGGGATATAGTTTTCTAAAATTTAATTGTCATATTTGCAGACCAGTATCTACATTATTATCACGCCCCATAAATGTCAACAAACGATGATACGCGCTTGCTATATGGTTTTGTCTGTAATTAAGTAAAATATCTTTGGATGGTTCTTGTTCGCCGTTTATCCTCAACGAGACTTCAAGAAACACCGAGTTGATCAAATATCATATGACTACGTGTTTGTGAATTTAATCGTGTCTTATCCTGTAACGCAACAAATATATGCCGCGGCGCAGAAAGTTCCTGTTTTGATGCCATGTGCCATGTAAATATACCATTAACAGAAGACTCCATAATATCCGTTGTTGTCGTTAGCCATGATACCAATGATTTACCGCCTTTATCCATAAATGATGGTAATGTTTCCTCTGCGATGATTGATGAAGTCATTACTGGCATCCACAGTGAGAGAGAGTCTTGTTATATTTACTTTACCATCAGCAAATGGAGCTGCAACAGGGCCTGCTTCTCGCCAGACTGCATCATTATCATCACCTTTTCGCACTAGGACTACTATATGTTTCGCTCCAAAGATAACTTTTCTAACATTTCTGCAAAGTCCGAAAATATGAGATAGTGGAATCGCGCATAAAAATAATCTATGCTGTCCTTGGAACATTGATAAACGTGTTGCAAACCCTATGATGCAATTAGAACTAGTATCTATTAGAATTAGTATCTACTATGACATCAAAATCAGCTGCTGGTCTCACATATTCGGCTGGTGCTGGATCAACTGCAGTATCTCGTGTTGCCTTTACTCTAGTATATTGAATGTGTTCAGCGTGATCAGTAATATCCTTAGCGAACATTATAGATGGACCTGCTGATTTTGTATAATCATCAAAATATCTTGCTACCCCCACTATTGTTGTGGCAACATCAACATCATGCTCTATTGATTCAATCTCTCTCCATCAATCATATATCTAGCGATATTAAATAATGCCATGATACCATTATTGACAAAGTCAACTAGGACAGCAGCAGAGGGGGTGAATCCTACAACCTTTTTCGGATATTTTTGATTATACCCTTAAAACGGCAAATAGAGCCTTCCTGCGAAATCTCATGTTTTAACCAAAAAAAAAATAAAGTCTCCATTTGACAAATAGACCCTTAGTGATTTTTGTCTGAAAACATGAATTTTCGCGGGTGATACTGTATTCGCGTTTTCGTTGCTTAACCATAAAATGTCGCAACGTCGTTGTCACTCACCCCCTCTGCTGCTATGGGTTACGGTGATTTCAACCGAATATTTTATCAAGTCCGATACGATATCGTGTCCTCGGGTCTGCTAAATTTATTGTCACAAATCCGTGTGGTTTTGACTGAGCGTGACTAAAGAAATTTCTAAATTGATTATGATTCATATCACCGCTGCACCAGGTCTGATGAATATTTCGTAGCGTATGAGTATCAACGCCGTTAAATACACACAACACATTGCAGTTATCTCTGATCACTTTTGGTATCTGAGTGTATCGTTGAGTGACATATATCACATCAGTGTTTTTATGCCTGCCTCGGGAAAATATTCTAGCAGGATTTTTTTGATTATCTAACATGATATCATCGTATACCACTAAATTGTTAATACTTCCATCAATAGCATCAATGCTCGGGGCTTCCTCTATATCAGTAATAAATTCAATAATATCATCATCGATTTGAAATTCTTTTGCTTTCTCGTTAAAATCCTTTAGCACTTCATAGCATCGCTGATCGTCTACACACGGGGCTATTAAATACAATTTGTTCCATTTCATCCATCTCGTTATCAAATTAAGTAACAGTTGTGTCTTTCCGCTTCCAGATGGTCCGATTATAATCATTCTAATTGAATTCGGCAACATTTCATGGTGTTTAATAGGTTCCCGTCGTCGGGTAGCTGAATAATCAATTATATTCATGCAGTTATATATAAATTATGGATCTATATTGTGTGAAGTGTAAAAAACGTACTGGCACAGATGACTTGACGACGATTACAACTAAAAATAACCGATCAGCGCTTTCTGGTAAATGCGTACAATGTAGTACAAAGAAATTTAGATTTGTTTCTAAACCCAAGGAACCTTTAAAAAAAAACGAGGAGGTGATATCGCAGCCAAGCTAACTAAACTCCCTGGAACCCCATGGGCAAAGTATCCAGGAGAAAAACACCTTCCAGGGTATAGTTATTGTGGACCGGGAACAAGACTTGATATCAGACTCAATAATCAAAATCAGCCCCGACCCGGTGAAGAACCAATAAATGCCATTGATAAGGCCTGTCACCTTCATGATGTATCTTATAAAAGCAGTAATCTGCAGCACAGGCGTCTAGCAGATGTAAAATTAATTCATGCGTTAAATGCTATTCCTGATAAATCTTTCAAAGAAAAATTGGCTTCATTTTTGATAAAATCGGCTATGAAAAGTAAATTGATGTTAGGTGCTGGTAATTAATAACAACATGGAATCTATTTACTATTCTCCAAAAGGATACTGGAGGGGTAAATCAGCAATCCATAAACTCGCTAGCGCTGCAAAAGTGAAACAAACCACTGCGGCTCATTGGTTATCTAAACAGGCACTATGGCAAATTTATCTACCACCGCCTAAACAAATCAATTTCTCGCATTTTGATGTGACCTTTCCTAATGAAGTTCATCAGGCTGATATATTATTTCTGCCACATGACCACGGTTACAAATACGCATTAACCATAATTGATATTGCAAGTCGATACAAAGAAGCAGAGCCGTTAAAAACAAAATCAGCCACTGAAGTGGCTTCTGCATTTGAAAGGATTTATCGAAGGGGTCCTCTGCACTGGCCAAATCTATTACAAATTGATCCTGGCAAGGAATTTCAGGGTGCAGTGTTATCTACAATGAAATATCACAATGTTACTATCAGACGAGGACATACTGCGCTACATCGTGATCACGCAATTGTAGAACGGTTTAATAAAACCCTTGCTGAGCGGTTATTTGGATATCAATACGCAAAAGAATTCATCCAAGAAAAAAGATCCCGTGAATGGGTTAAAAGATTACCAGCTGTGATTACCGCACTGAATAATGAGATTACTAGAACAATTAATTTGAAACCTATCAACGCGATTAAAAAGAAGTCAATACCCGCACAATCACAAAAAGATTTCAAAGAACCAATTCTTGTTAGTAATGTCACTGTGAGGTATTTATACGAACCAGGAGAGCTTGAGGGTGGCAGAAAAAGGGCTACTGATCCTATTTGGAGTGTTACTGTACACAAGATATCTAGTATAACACGATCTACGGGTAGACCTCCAATCTATAAACTGGATTCAACTGCCCCTCAACGAGGATTTACTAGACAACAAGTGATACCTGAGGATACTCAATTACCACCACGGGGTCTTAACTAGCACCGTTGCGTCTATTGCACTCAAGACAAGTCAACATCACATTATTTCTGACATGACCGAGATTGTTATTTTTTCTGTCAACGGTAAATTGGCGAGGATCTTTATCCGAATACTGCCAACGCATTATACAATTGCAACTTGCGCAGTGATTATTCTGTTGTTTCTTCAAAGTGATTATTAATTCAGCATCAATGTCAAATTCTCGTTGTTTTTTTTTGTCTTGTTGTTTGTAACCGGAGAGTTTTTTATCAATAATTTTAACATCAATATCATCCATTGTGGTGTTATTATCATCGAAGACAATTCTTCGAAGTTGATTTATTTTTCGTACTCTGGATACTGAAAGATAGACTAAATTTGACCATTCGATGCGATTATCTACCATCCAAACAATTGTATCCGATATAGTCAATCCTTGTGAGGAATGTATTGTTGCTGCGTATCCTAGCGTCCACGGGGATTTATTAGCACGCAATGCATCTTCAACGACATTGATATCAACCAGCACAATATCATTTAATACCAGAATTTGTTTTTGAAATCCTTCGGATTTTGGGCCTGGAATATCAACTTCAATGTTCTGTTTTCGTGTATCCGATGGCCTGTAACAGAGGGGCACTGGAAGTGTTGCAAATTTTTGTTTATGCAATTCAAATAACTTCATCTGAAGTGTGTCTCTGACTATTTTTCTACTTGCAATGATCAAATCATTTGGTCTCCATGCTTCCCAAAACTCATTCATGGGAGTTTCTGAAATTATTTCACGGGCTATTTCACACTGGATTTTATCCGGTTGTAATCTAATTAGTTTCTTAAATTCTTTTAATTCATTATCAAGTGATCTATGATCGGTATCTATTTCTTCATAATAGTCTACAAAACCCCTTAGCCATTCATGGGGGGATGCACCTACAAATGGTGGTGGTTGGCCGTGATCACCGCACATGACGATTTTTGTATTTTTCAATAACAACCACTCAAGAAATATTTTTAATACATCTTCTGACACTGTGTCTATTTCATCCCAAATGATAATTTCAGGAATAAATTTCTCTCCCATGCGCTCAGGAGTCCACTTATCTCCCTTCCATCGGAAAAAACTATGATAGGTACAGGCATTTACCCCTCGCTGTATCATTTCTCTTGCAAGTCTGTGAGTCGGTGTTAGCACAATCATATTTGATTTGGAAACACGAAATAACTCAATTGCCCGAGTTGTTTTTCCTGACCCACCACAGCCGTTTAAATAAACTGTTTTATATCTACAGATTGGATCAGAACACGGTGGTGCATTAGAAAATTCTGAACACTGATTGCTTTCTAAATAATTATTTTCAATTGTAACATCTGCTGATGGAATATAATCATGAAGCATTTCTCGCTTAATTCTCCATGACCCCCAATTCTCGTTGCCAGTAGCCTTAAAATCAGCCATTTTACTATTTATGTAAAATGAATCAGTGGCAACTCTAACTGCGGTGTTAGGAAATTTATTGATCATCGAAAACAGATTAATAGAAGCATAACCAAGCATAGAAGCTCTCAAATGTGTGTACTGCGGATTGTATCCATCATTGTAAGTAACAATTGTACCCAATTTGGTTCCATCGGACATAAATGCGTCCTTACGATTGACATATAGGCCTTTATTCGTTAAATCCGCGATTACAAAATCGTATTCAGCATTGTCTATAATTAACCGTGAAGAATATCTTGTATTATCGTATTTACCACCCTGAGTGAATTTACCGATTATTCTTCGTCCAAGTTCTTTTGCTTCATTGTTTCTGATTTCAAATAACTGTTTGGACCAATCCATGATTTGTTGTTCACTGAAATTTGGAAACAGTTTTCGCTGTTCGCTAATTATTTTTTCTAGATCGGGTTGTGGTAACCAGACTGATTTCTGTGCTCGATAGGATATAATTGCTTCACTGACAATTAATGATTTTAACATCTTACAATCAAGCATATACCGTAATAACACTATTGGCATCCAGTGTTTTTCAGACATGTGTTTACCAATCCAAAGATAACTACACGGATGAAGTCCTGTAGCCATTTCAAATGATACTACACAAGCGAATCCTGTTAAATCAAAATCAGGCAGTGGTCCATTAATCGCAACACGGGTCATTTCGTGTGTGGGGTGTCCAAATCGTTTGAAATATTTCTCGCATTCTCCATACCCGAGAAAACTTCCTGGATAACATGCAATCATATCAACTGAAATAACGGTATCAGGGTCGTATTTTGTATTCCATAATCCTCCATGGCCGTATTCAAGACAGGACAATTTGACATCTGATACAAACTCACTTCGTGTTGGTTTCCACGCGTTTTTCTTTCTAGCAAAATGTGCTGCAATTGATGGTACTGTAAAACAGTTTGCTAATAATTGATCGTTGTCTTCCCCCCCCCCCCCAGAAAACTCACTAGCTAGTTGTTTCATTTGATTATGCAGTTCTTCAGTACGGTACAATTCTATGTTGGGCCTTACAAACTGATCAAATCTACATTCTTCGTCTGAAGTACTATGAAATAGCCACATTGACACGGGATCGTTTTTACTCAAATGGTAAATAGCATCAAATAATTTCTGCTCTGAAAAAAACTCTTCGGTTTGGGATAGATATTTTACGGTTCTATCCCGTGGGAATATTGTTACTGCAGATGACCACGCGTGTTCGTTATGATCAATAATTTCAATTGGGGCTCCATTTTTATTATATTTCGATTCGTATAATACTTCACCGGTGATTGTCCTTACCGATATTGGAAATCTCAATGATGTTTCTAATTTGGTTATATCTTGAATTGTTGCCCCATGCTCTCTTACCGTTAATTCCCATTCGGTTATTTTTTTTCGTCTTAGATCAGTTAGTTTATTTCCCCGGGACGCATTTGTGAAGTGTTCTATTATTCGTTCTGCTACACAATTGAGCCTTGTCGAATATTTCATAGGTGCTAGTTTTGCAATATCAGGCTTTTCATTGAGCGGATAGATCCCGTAAACAACTGCTGTGACAGGATAAGATCTTTCGTAGTAGGGTTTATCAATTCCGGTCAAAATTCCTGGTTTTGAATCCTGATTCACGGTGATAGTTTTTTTGTCCTTGAGAATAGGCTCGTATTTGTCCCTAATGATCCATTTTCCATCATCACGGATAAGGAATTTTATTCGAAAAAAATTTCTTTCTTCCCCAAGATTTGAGATTATCACTGCTGCTTTTTCATCATTCATGGTAGCGTCAACAACACCATCAATTCGAAATGTTGACCAACAGTGAGATGCCCCATCACGCTTGAATTCATTAAAACAGTCTCTGATTTTACTAATCATGGTTCTATCAAGAATTTTATTCTTTGGTGTATCAGAAACTCTATCAAGATTGAATTGAACACTTTTCCAGGGCTTAATTTTCGATAATCTCTCGAACTCCTCCATACTATAATTAAAACAAGCATTTAAATGAAAGATTTAAGTATAATGAATCATTGCAAATGGCTCATGATTGGATCAGTGACACCGTGTAACAAATCATGCAGAAATGAATTCTGTGGGTATCATATGCAAAGCTTTCGTCGTGGAAGCCTTGGTCCGTTACCCTGTATTCGATGTGGGGTTGGAGTCAGGGGAAAATCGCAGTTATGTCTAAATTGCGGTGGTAAGCGATACAAGGAACTAAAACGCTATTATGACAAGCGAATAAAAAATACCGTCATTGACCCCAACGATGACAAAATCATAAAGACTCCTCAAGATTATATACAGAGACTTATAATTAAACCAAACAATGAATTAGAAAAATAGTATTATTATACAAATGAACCAAGAATTCAGACCTCACCCCGTGCTTGTTAATTATGAAGCATCCCGTGATGGTATTATCAGACACCGCAGATTGAAGAATCCAGTTGGATTTGTGACTAATCGAGGGTATTTGATGTTTAGTGCTGGGAAGAAAAGTTATCATTGTCACAGATTCGTCTTTGAGGTGTTTAATGGATTGATCAAGGATGGTTATGTTATTGATCATATTGATTCCGATTCTCAGAATAATTCTTTATCAAATCTACAGGCTATTTCACAAAGTGAGAATTTAAAACGAGGAGGAACTGGTACTTGTAAAACAGTTGCAAGGAGACCTGTAAAATTATTAAATACAGTTACTAACGAAGAAAACTTTTTCCAATCTATGAATGAAGCCGGTAAATATTTCAATATTTGTATAGCCTCAGTACAATTTGTTGCAACAGGAGTACAAAATTCGGCTTTTTCTAAAAAAATTGAACAAAAAATTCGATTTTCGTATGTCTAATAACACCAAGGGAGATAATTCTTTCATAACCAAGGGAGTTATCTCCCTTAGATTGTGTCGGGTTATTGTGATTCAGCGGCGGTGTATTGTTTTGTAATAAAAGAAATCAAATATAAAATGTTTTCAAACAATTATATTCTTTTTTTTTAGTGTTTAAGTCAAATATTCTGTCTCATTTAAATACTGTGAAACAGCATTAATAACTAATTCAAGAAAATAAAGTAACACACCCTGTGGATTGCTGTATTAAGTCACCTTATATACTCTCTCCCTTAGATTGGCTAGGCATATAGAATACTGATTGGGTGGGTGTGTGTAGGTTCTATTCCTACCCACCCTACGGCCTTACATTCACCCAGAGGCAGTTCAAAAATTGTCCCGTGGTGACGGCCTAATTAAATAGTACTCTCTGAGTACATAAACGCCTGAAGGGTGCGCGGCACCATTCCCACCCTCAGGATAAAATTAAACAACCCTCTTTGAGGGGCAAACCAGTGTCAAGAGCCCCAGGGACGAGACACTTTAAACACATACTATTGATTGATTGTATCAACTTGTTTTATGGGTTATCTCCCCTTAAATTGTGATGCAGCGGGGGGTATTGTTTTGTAAGAAAAGAAATAAAATATAAAATGTTTTTAAATAATTATATTCTTTTTTTTTAGTGTTTTATGCAAATATTCTTTCTCATTTAAATACTGTAAAACAGCATTAATAAGTAATTCAAGAAAATAAAATAACACACCCTGTGGATTGACGCTGCTGTATTAGTCACCTTATATACTAAATGAAAGGTTTAAAGCTGGGGCTTTCGAAAGCCAATCCGACCAATCAAAAATAACCCACGCCATTGACACGTGGTTGACTTTTCTCAATCATGCAACCGGGTTTAATTTCATGGGTTGCTTTTGATTGGTCGGATGGCCGTAGAAAATCCGCCCCGTCGTTTCATGTTTGTGCTGTCTTGTGCCGTCCCATCATCATTACATCATCATTGAATTATAATCCGTCCTTAATTAAGTTAATTAAGTATATGTATACCTACAATCTGCCACAACACTCGAGTGGAGATATATACGGTATTGTACTGTCCTTAATTAAGTATATGTATACCTACGATCTGCCACAACACTCGAGTGGAGATATATACGGTATTTGTACTGTCCTTAATTAAGTTAATTAAGTATATGTTGTGACGTCACCCCCCAAGCATATCTTCTGGCGGTCTAAGATGGCGTTTGCCACGTTAGGCCTCCCTTCCGGAGATGTATGTTTCGGGGTTCCCTTGGGCTTACTTGGATGTGAAGGCAACCAAGGAGTTCCAAAGATGTGTTGTCGTATATATGTAACCTCTAGGTCATTTTCACGTAAACATACCCTCTTGTGATTCTAACCCGTTATTTGACGAGTTAGATTCACTCTTAGGGGAATATGTTTCCGGTGAATGTAAACATACATGACCTAAAATAAATAACATCCATGGATGTAATTAGCTCTCCGTCACATTTGTGTTCAAAAATGAATTACCGGCCAAAAGAAACGGTCATAGGGTCAAATCGAGATTGAAGAAATCTCAGGAAAAAAAAATGGAAATTTGAGAAAAATACTCAAAGAAAGAACCCTATGAAAGACACAGTGGCCTATATCAAGGGGGCCAAATGACTGACAACCGCTCATCATGGTTGTTACTTATTTTGAAAAAATATATTTATATTTATATACAGACTGAATTCTGAAAAATATATTTATATTTATATTCAGACTGAATTCTGAAAAATATATTTATATTTATATACAGACTGAATTTTGAAAATATTAACGGCTCATTTATTTTTGAAAAATGAATTAGAAATATGTATTATCATATATGAATTCTGAAAATATGAATAGCATTATAGTTGAAATTGCAAAATTGAAAAGCCAGGATATTATACTATCAGATGGGTTAAATCCTGATCAAATCAAGTCGGATTTTCAAGATATAGAATACGGAGTAAACAACAATAAATATATGCTACCAAAGAAATATGCGCTCATCAAAAAAATTCAAAATTCTATTAGAGACTCTCTTGCATTTTCCAGTGAAGTAGGTGTGTTTGTCCCGTTATATACTATCGTGGAAGGAATACGAAAAGAATTGGGTAGGGAATATGAATTGAAAAAGGAAGTTAATTCTAAAATTAGAAACCTACAAGCGTTAATTCAAGAAAATGAACGATTTTGATTGACCGACCCTCAAAAGATTTTGTCATCTTTTTATTGAAATTGTCTACTTGACAGTAAAATCTCCTTGAGATTTTCATTTTTTTAGCATTTTTTGATTGAATCAGTGAAAATATTTCACACTGAATATTTCACACTGCGAAAATAAAATAGAATCCTAACAGCTTTTCTCTATGGAAAATCCAATGCAAAATTGACTACTTGACCCTACGAGGTTTTTTACCAAAAATCGATGAAAAATGACCAAAAATCACTGAAAACAGGCAAAAATTGATGAAAAATGGCTAAAAATCATCAAAAATGAGTTTTAACAGCTTTTCCCTATGGAAAATCCCATGTAAAATCGACCACTTGACTGTAAAATCCCTTTGAGATTTTCAACTGAAAACCACCAAAATTGCACAAAATGGCACCAAAACTGTCAAAAAATCAATGAAAAACAGGCAAAATCACTGAATAAAAAATAAAAATATTTCTCACTGAATAAAAAATAAAAATATTTCACAGCAATAAAAAATAAAAATATTTCACACTGAATAAAAAATAAAAATATTTCACAGCAATAAAAAATAAAAATTTTTCACAGCAATAAAAACTATTTCACACTGAATAAAAAATTGGACCGTTAAGGATGGAATCATCGATGGGGAAAATTGTTTTACAATTGAAAAATTGTTTCTGATTTCAAATAATGGTCAATGAAGCATTAACGACCCGATTGGCTCGTGAGCGACTAGATGCAATTAAGAGATTTATACCAATTCGCGACTCTGTCAGGAATAAACTGCAAGAACGACAGAGTCTTCAGACTGATTTTGCTGAGGGATCTGAAGAGTTGTTTAAACCAATAACTACAACAACGAAACAGATAGTGTCAACAATCTCTGAACAAGGAAAAAATCAAGAAGAGACTTTTCTCCCTGTGTTAGAAAAAATAGCAAAAAGAACTAAACAAACAAAAAAATCATTAAAAACACTTCCTCAGGATATATCAACCGCTTCAGAACGAAAATTTGAAGGATTTCAGGAAGAACTAGTTAGTGGACTACCTAAATCAATTATATTTACCGAGAGCGCTAAAGAACGAATTCTCAACGAGGATATAGACAATTTAGGTGAATTTGCTGCTAACAGCTATGATTTACAAGAGAAGTTTTTCACGGACAATTATAGGAATTATAGAATGTCACATAATGAATGGGCTGATATAGTGTATGAAATAAATACTGGGAATTTAGATAGAAGGATGAAGGAATACAGAGACTTCAAGAGAAATTTTCAACACCATTTAAGACAGCCATACGATGAGAAGGAATTTTTGGGGAGTGGAATTTCAGTGGAAAATCGTCTAGTTGAAAACGCTAGCGTTTCATGTCCTGGTAATATTCTCAGTGATATATCACGATTAGAAGTTCTCATCGGAGGAAAACGAGCTGGAAATAACTCTCCAGAAATAATTAATGAAGCAGCTGATATCTGTAGACGGTTATTTCAAGGTGGTATCATGGATATCAAAACATATCGAGATTTTATTGGCGAGTTAGCGGAAAGTGGGTATCATAGTGACTGAATTGAAAAATTGTTTTTTGAATCACTGATTAGATAAATAACAATTGAAAACACTAGTGTTTTTATAATAATGATCATACACTACAATCATGATAAACCAACCCCCGTCTATGTAGTTAATTCACGGTTTCCAGTTTATAGAGCATAGTATGGAGATGGTTTAGGTAATACCATTGCAGGGTTTTTTGCGAGAATGGCTCCAAAAGTGATGCCGTTAGCTAAACAATTAGGAATGAAAGCAATTGATGTTATTCGTGATAAGGGTATTGGTGCTGTTGGAGATCTTGCCGGAAAGGCATTTTCAACTGCGAAGAAAAAATTAACATCATTAGTTAGACGAAAAAAGAAACAGGTACCATTGCCATCTACAGCGGAAATGCCTGCAAGTGTTAGTAAAATAATAAATAACGTAGTAGATGAAAAATTAGAGTCATTGGTGACTCCGAGTGACCAAGATAACATGATAGCAAACATGATAGCGGGAAGTGGCTTTAAAAAACCACGTAGAAAACGCTAGCGTTTTTCACGATGAAATGGAAAATCCGATTTAGACTCTGATAAATAGAATAAAATGTTCAAAAGGTCACCTGATCCAGCATTTGATATGGATGCCCCAGTGCGTAAAGATGATTCTGTACGCGATTTTCAATTTTATTCTTATCACGCAGTACAACCAGATCTTCGAGGAAGAATCGAACTTCAAGTTCATGATACCAGTAAATATTTTCTACCGTGTGAGGCATTTATTGAAGTAGAAGGAGAACTTGTAACCAATGTTGCAGCTGATACCCCATATGACAATAACCCATCTATCAAAGTTGGGTTCGTCAATAACGGTATTATGGCGTTATTTGAAAGTGCAAGATATCTCATTGATGGAAAAGAAATTGAATCCATTGACCGTGAAGTTGATGTGGCCACAACAATCATAGGGTTAGCAAGATATTCTGATGATTATACAAGATCAGCTGGTCCATCTATGATGTTTTCTAAGGATATTACTGATCACCCTGAACACGTCCAGTATTCTAGAGTCAAGGCAACACAAGCTACCGCAGTTGATCCAGCACCAGCCGGATATAAAAGACCAGCTGGTACTTTTGATGTCATAAATAATATTACTAACTACAACCTAGGGTTTGCAACACGCGTAGCAACGTTGCATGGACAGCGTCGACGATTTTCATGTGCGATTCCACTGCATCATATTTTCGGATTCTGTAGAAATGTTAGAAAAGTTATTTATGGAGCTAAACACACAGTTGCGCTTGTACGAAAGGGTACTGATAATGATGCAATATGGCGTGATGCTGGTGTTGCTGATGGTAAAGTCATTTTAACAAAACTATCATTATGGATGCCAGTATTAACTCCATCAATCACAGAAGAACAGAGACTACCATCATTTATGGATCAAGGAGGAAAATCATTGTTGAGTTGGTTATCAGTGACTACGGATATCAAACAGGATAATGTTGATGGTACATTCACATGGCACCTGGCATCAAAACAAGGGGTTTCAGCACCACGTCATATATTTGTAGCGTTACAGAATAATGAGCGAGTTGGTAGTCAACAACGTAGTCATATGATATTTGATCAGTTAGGTGTTAATGAAGTCTCGCTGAGAATAAACGGACAGCAGGAACCATCTGAGGATATACAACTTGATTACACTCACAACCATATTGCACGTGTCTATCATAACCTGTTGTCATTTATGGCACGTGATCAAAATGTGGATACTGGTTTGCAAATATCACAATTGGATTTTAAAAGCCTCTATCCGATTTATTACTTTTCACTTGAACATCTTGATTTAACAAGACAATCTGTCGTTGATATACACTTTAGAGCCCGTGTAACCCGCCCGACTGGCCCACCAGTTGGTGGGGTACCCCCTATCCTTATCCCGAATTATAGAGCGGTTGCTGTCATTCTCAGTGATAAATCAATGCTACTTGAAGGTGTTGGAGGAAGAATGAGAATCATTGATGCACCAGTGGAAAATATGTAAACGATTTTTCATTGAAATTGTAAACGATTTAGAATCAATCAATTATGTATAATGTCATATAGTAATATCAATGTGTCTTTGACACCCGGTCAATTAAAAAAATTGCAATCCAAATCAGCTAAGCAATGTGGAACCACAATCACGTTGAAACCTAATCAAATGACTGGTGGTGCAAATAAATTATCGCTGACAACTCGTCAAGTGAAACATTTCAATGATTCACTTGTAGCCAAAAAAGGTGTTCAGATTACTCTTTCTGCGGCTGCTATCAAAAATATGATTAAAACAGGTGGTATATTCCCGTTGTTTGCTGCGTTACCAGCATTGATTGCAGCAGCAGCCCCAGCAGTCGCAAAAGCGGCCGCATTGGGGGCAGTTGGAGGCTTGGGGGCAAAAGCGATACAAGGCATTACTGAATCATATGAACCGAAAAAGGGAAAGGGTTTTAGACTAGGTGTGTTACCAGGATTAATAAAAGCTATTGCATCGGGGGTAAAAGCTAAACAAGGCACTGAACCGAAGACGGGACGAGGGTATAAAAAAAGGGAAGGGGTCTAAGACTACCAGGAACCCCGTATTCATGGTACAGCGGGAGATCCGTTCACGGATCAGGCCTGAGAATCCCAGGAACGGTTTATTAATTGAGGAATCTTTGACTCCAATGTCCAATTTTGATTTAATGGATGCTGCTAAAAAACTAGTGATTAAAAATTTCAGAGGTGTTTTTATGAAAGATCAATTACCGGCACAACCCAATGATGTTGAAACCGGAATCATTAATTTAGATAACAGCACCGGACCTGGAACTCACTGGGTTGCATACGCTATTGATCCACGTGGGATTGTCTATTTTGATTCATATGGATTAACCCCACCAAAAGAGTTTATGCGTTATATAAAAAAATTTCCAATGAAGACTTGGTATTCTACGCTACCAACACAACAAATGAATGATCCACCAATATGCGGCAGCGAAGTATTAAATGTCCTTAACGCTATTTCAGCATCTAGAAAACCACCTCATATTGTCGTAAATGAATACTCTAGTAATCGCTTTTTAGAGAGAGAAAGAGTTTTACAATAACATGATTGATATTTGGGGAAGACTTCTGAAACCCAAACCCGATGACACTGCAACCGGTGATATAAAAAAAAAATTAAAGATGAAATCGCTGAGACGTTGAATTTAGTAAATGTTGATCCTAATGAGATAGTTGTATTTCAAGACAAACAGGGTAAATTGAAAACCAGTAATGTCTCTCTGGATGATATTTTAGTTAAACAACGACACGCAATCGAGGATACTATCGCGTTATTTTCGGATCAGGGTAAACTCAAACCAGGCGTACTTTTTTCGACGATTACAGATCGATTTAAAACTCTCAACGATTCTGCGTTGGAACTAGCAACACTTCAATCTAAAACCGAAGAACACATAAAACAGTTTACCGCATTTCGTAGAAATATCATTGATAAATTTATTGGAACTACATTCGATAAAATTGAACTAAAACTTCCGGATATCAAAATATCCATCGATGAGACGAAAACCTTCATCGAAGCCATCAAAGGGGATGCAACGAGGATGATAACAGTCATTGAAAAAACAAAAATTCCTCATGAGAAAACCAATAACGTAGTATACACGATCCAACACGGATCATTTGAGTGGACACCTACAAACAACAAATTAGATATCACTGCAACCGTCAAGGGTATTTATCGATTAACAATAGTGAGAACAACTCAATTTAATATTTCATCGTCGAGTTCATCCGGGGTCAATAATACGATTTAAACGATCATCGACAAGGATACAACTGAACAGTTCACGTTAATAGCTACTGATAAAAATTTGGTTAGGGTTTCAACAACGTGGTATGTGGAATTCGTAGCGGATTTAAGTTGAAAATTGCAAAGCAATTTCACTAACGGTTTCAATTGAAAACGCTAGCGTATTTAAAATAAAAATGATTTCATCATCGCAATATCGTTATGATCAGGTCAGAGAATTTCAAACTAGACTCAAAACCCTGTCTGAGGAGTATGCAATGAAAATTAAAAAATATCGCAGGAGAATTACCGCAATTGATGTTACTGTGTACGCTGTGAGTGGTGTAATCACCGGAGCAGGTATTATACTGTCTTCAGTAACAATGATGGCCCCGATAGCTGTTCCAATTTGCATTTCTGCGGCAACAACAATCGCTGGAATAATTTCAATAATAACAAAAAAAATATCATCATGCAGCCAACGGAAACTACAAGACTACATAATTCAATTTCATGTTGTGTCTACTGCATACTCGCAATTATCCTCATTGATATCGTCATCTCTCGATGATACAATTATATCAGAGAGTGAGTTTTCAGCGATGGTAGGTATATATGATTCTGCGATGTCAAAATTAGAAATACATCATGAATATAATAACAATGACAACACAGATGGAATTACTTCAACAAATAGTGGAGAACACAAACCCAGTACAAACCAGCATGATCTCAATAACATCAACGAATCCAGAATTCAGTGTGAATTTCCCCTCTCCGGTCCCAGTGAAGTAAATCGCGCTAGCAAAATTACGAATGTATCACAGCTGGCCTAATATTAGGTCAAAATCATTTGGTGGTCAACAACCGAATAATTCACTGGTATTTGCAAATAAGAATAAAGACGACGGTACCCCAGACTGGAACGTTGTTTCCATACCAACAGGGTCATACCAAATCGAACAAATCAATAATGAATTCGCGCGTAGAATAAAATCGATTACTGGAAAAGAATCAAAAATAGCTATAACGGTTCATGAGCCGACACTATCATCTGCCATTGAAATAAGCACAGAAGGATACGTCGTAGATATTTATCAAAGCTCAATAAGGACCGTACTGGGATGGCCTGAAATCCCACCCCGGGAAAAAACCGTTAAATTACTACCTGAACCACAAAAAATTAATTATATCACAGACAGGATAAAACCCGTCAATGAAGTAAAGAGTTATCAAGATTATGACAAATTGATTTTTTTTCTTGAATTGGTAGATCATCCCACTAAGAAGATCTACCACTATCTTCGACCGGATGACATCAATGCAAATTTCGGAGCGATGATTAGCGATATTTCGTTGTTGTTTATATCCCTTAGATCCGGCACTCTCACCCGAGATGAATTTATCAGCGTTGTAGAAACATGTAACAAAATCATCAATGACATGGAAACATTTAATGCGCAAATCATTCAAGAGGTATTAGGTGACAGTAATCCTAAAACAAGAGATTTATTTGCAACAGACTATAAGATCCGCATAGAAGATATTCCAACATTCAAACTACCAGGATATAACGTACCACAACTAACAAAACATCTCAGTGACACCATCGATATTGGTTTTAAAATAATTCATGATACGTGGAAAAAAACACCATCACAACCACAAACAACTATCCTGACACACAATAATGACCCAGATGGTGGCGGCAGGCATATTGCTCCGTTCAATGTGAATATTTCATCGGTGATAGCGATCAATTTAGTGTGTGATGTTATCGAAGGAAGCTATCAAATAAATTTAGAACGATCAAATCAAGCTCAGCAGGGGTATATTTTGTATTCATTTGCACCAACAGCCCCTCCAGGATTTCTAATTATTGAGTCTCCGGTGAATCCAGTCTATATGCAATGTCATAATAATTCATTAACCAGAATTAATTTTAAACTCACTGACCAGTCCAATAATCTGATTGATTTACAAGATGAGGTTTTACAAATTAGTCTGTTTGTGAAATCCTGAAAGGATTTTCGTCCTAAGACTCCAGACAAGGTCTGGGACACGGACTTGATAAAATATTCGGTTGAAATCACCGTAACCCATAGCAGCAGAGGGGGTGAGTGACAACGACGTTGCGACATTTTGTGGTTAAGCAACGAAAATGCGAATACAGTATCACCCGCGAAAATTCATGTTTTCAGACAAAAATCACTAAGGGTCTATTTGTCAAATGGAGACTTTATTTTTTTTTTTTGGTTAAAACATGAGATTTCGCAGGAAGGCTCTATTTGCCGTTTTAAGGGTATAATCAAAAATATCCGAAAAAGGTTGTAGGATTCACCCCCTCTGCTGCTAGGACATTTGCGTCATATGGCGTATCAGTGGCAACATTTGTTACAAGTTCTCCTACTTCAATAAATGCTTCGGCGGGGAGAAAGTATTTGCTTGTATCTTGAACCTGAAGTTTGATTCTTGATCGACTATTTGGTTGTATTGCATTATAGGAATAAAATTGATAATCGCGCTCAGAATCATCTTTGAGAACTGGGACATCTAAGTCAAATGTCTTATCAGGTGACGATTTTAACATTTTATTATCTATTTCTCGATCTAAATCGCGATCTCAGTCCACTTCGCGCTATCATATTGGCAGTAATATCCCTCTGAGTATCAATCCGCAATGCTATGTTTTGATCTACCGCATTGTTTTTTTTTTTTGCTTATACTCGCAGGCATAATCTCCGTAGATGGTAGTTTCCCGGTGATTTTATCACCAATGGTGTTTTTTCGTCGTCGAATTAGTGTTAGTAGTTTTTCTTTGACTGCAAAAAATGCTTTATCGGTAACATCACCAACAGCGCCTTATCACGAATAACAACAATAGCTTTCATTGATAATTGTTTTGCGATTGGTGTTATTTTTGGAGCCATCCTTGCAAATAGCCCTTGAATAACATTACCTAGAACATCTCCATAATACACCTTATCAACAGGTAATCGTGAATTTACTACGTAGGTGTTGGTTGGTTTATAGTGGTTGTAGTGTGTCATCATTTTATTTAAATACTATTATATAATGTGGTGACATTAGTCAATATGGTAATCACTGACGGTAACACCGTCCGCTAGTTCATCGATAAATTATCGATATACACCAATATCCATGATAACAACCATCAAATAGTCGTCTGCAGATATCAGCGGCTTCATTAATTATTTCCGGTGAGTTCTTTCCAGCTCCTTTCCCCTTAATGAGAATTTCTGATTGTGCTATGTCTCCGAGAATACTATTAGGACAACGAACAAGACCACTACCCAAAGTGGAGCTTGGGGTTACACTCTGAGAAAATCCACCTGCGAATTTTCAACAGTTACACCTTGCTGATCATCATCTTCTTCTCGATCAGATGGCATATAATATTGTTGAGGTTCTTCTTCTTCTTCTCGATCAGATGGGATATAATATTGTTGAGGTTCTTCTTGTTGTTTTTTCGTCACTGTGTTTGTCTCCGTGTTTGTCTCCGTATTGGTGTTTTGACGTTTCTTCTCTCGTCTTTCTTCGATTTGTCTTTGTCGTTCTTCTTTTTGTCGTACATCACAGTCAGTAATCTCATCTTGATATTTTTTATATCCCAATTATTTTGTATTTATACGACCAATCTCCTTGTTCCATTTATATAACCAATCAGTCCATTATTTGCGCTTTATTCTATTTCTTTTAAAAAATCACTTCTTGAATGATAGCATTTAGCAGCAAAATCACCAAGAATGTGATAATCGCTGGGTTTTAATATTTGAAATTGTTTTATTAGTGTTTTAGCCTCATTGGTACATTTATCCATGAAAGAGAAAACACCCTTTAAAGTTTTACCAACAGAACTTTCCTGTTTTTTTTTTATCATGTGGTTTAGCTCCAGCTATCTGTTTTAGCAATGGGAGAATACCCATTTTTAGATCTTCATCGTCAAAAATATCTCCCAATATAATTTTCTCAGTGGTCAATGCAGCTTTCTCAGTAGCTGAAGTTATCGGTTTAAATAATTGTGCAGTATCAGTTGCAAATCAGGTCGAAATTCTTGTCGCGTTTGTAATTTTTGTCTGACGGAATCTTTTAAGGAATAAATCTGTTTATTGCTTGTAATCGCTCGAGAGCAAGTCTAGATGTTAATGATCCCTTACCATTATAAATAAACTTATATACGATTTAATTGTAGCAGTTAAACACACCCCCAATTTCACTTCCGTGTCAGTGATTTATCACTAGTAATAAAAAAATAACAGTTCGCGTTACTATTGTTATAGAATTTCAAACCCATACAAATCGTTCCATGTGAGTAATCCCATAACTGTACTGAAACTAAATTTATCACATGTCTCATTTCAAACTTCCTGTTTAAAAAACATGTTCATGTGTTATGTTTTCAAAACATGTCGTGCTTCGTTTTCAAAACACGCAGTGTTTTCAAGTGTATTATTATGTTTAATGATTTCCTTTATCATTTTAATCCTGGAATTTATTGTACGAATGACCTGGTATTGTTGGCTTAGTTCAGCTATAACTTTCTCGACTGCGGTAAATAACGGAATGAATTTATTTAGATCGCTATTATAAACTAATGATTCATTTACATCTAATACAAAACAATGGGGATCAATTTTGACCCGTTATTATATAAGACGTACCAATCTCTGTCGCTCTAAGGTGCCTTCGCATCTTATTACGCCTAGAGATATACATGTAAGGTACATAAGACGGTACAATCTCTGTCGCTCTAAGATGCCTTCGCATCTTTTTACGCCTAGAGATATGCATGTAAGGCATATATGACAGCACAATCTCTGTCGCTCTAAGGTGCCTTCGCATCTTATTACGCCTAGAGATATACATGAAAGACCTCATGTGAACTCCTAAAATGCCCTCACATGTTAGAAGTCCAGAGGTCACATGTATATAAGACAACACAACAACAACAGTCCCCGTGTGATGATTTAACCCGCCAAATAACGGTCTAGGACCTCAAGAGGGCGTGCATGGTTTATGACGTCACAACATATATGTATATAGAGACATCACAATTTCTGTCGCTGTAAGGTGCCTTCGCATCTTATTACGCCTAGAGATATACATATATTTCTATATATACAAAGGACGGCACTGATGACATACCGGAACTCCTAACCTGTCAACATCAGTATAGCGAGCCCAATATGAATGACGACAGCCTATCAGATTACCTAGCCAGTCAACAACAGTATAGCGAATTCCAATAAGGCGTGGTTTGTATTTATATACATATTTACATATATACAAAGGACAATACAATACACAAAGGGGCTATAATCTACGTTCAACTAAACCACTCTACCCCCACAAAATCAACCCGAGTGAATGCAAAAACACATTCACACCGCGTGACGGTGTTACGTAGAGTGGTTTTCAGTTGAATTTCGAAGCCCCAATAAGAGAATCGGTTGTATACTATATAAAATGACTAATACATGAAAATCAATAACAGTAGTGTGTGAATTTTACTCTCGTGCAACTTAATTATGATTATTGACAGCACCTAAACAAATCAAGATACCTGAAAACGGTATCCTAAATAAAAAATACCATATTTGTAAATACTCATTTGTTTGACTCGTTTTCTGACAAAATAGATCAGATAAAGAATACGTGATTATTCCCATGAACAACAAAGGAGTTATCTCTGTTTCAGGACTATATACAAATGCCTACAAGAGTTATTCCCTTTGGTGTTATATACACAGTACAAAATGGAATATAGATGCATGTAAATTGAATTTTTTTTAAAATCGTTTTGAAAGCGCAGAATTTTGCAACGCGTCGAACCAAAGGTTGCCAAATATCAAAATACTTTCCGGCTGCATTCGTTGCTTAAAATAGTATTTCTTCGTTTTTTTCTATTTTGAGAGATCTGACAGATTTTGCAATTTTCGGGTTTTTCCAGTACAACCTCGTTTGGTATTTTCACTCTGAATAAATAGCCTGTAGGTTTTCCAATTTGTTATTTGTAAAATCCGAATCAATATGATCATTTGCAAGACCATCTTTGATCAATCCGTTGAAACATTCGAACGCAAATCTGTGACAATAATGATTTTTCCCTCCAGCATTAAATCTAAGTAATCCATGATTGTCAACAAAACCCAATGGTTCTTTCAATCTGCGGAATCTGACCACACCATCACGAGACGCTTCATAATCGATGATCACGGGATGTGATTGAAATTCTTGATTCATTTATATACATATATATTATTTGTCTAACTAATTATTTGGTTTAATTATTACTTATTGAAATCTAGTAATATAGTCTTGAGCTTTTATTTTAAAAAAATTGTCAGGGCCAGAGTAAGGGTCAGAGTTTTTAACTCGCTTATCATAATAACGCTTAAGCTCCCTGTTACCACCACAATTGAGACACAGCTGCAATTTTCCTCGTACACCCACCCCACATCGTATCCAGGGTATCGGACCGAATCTTATACGTCGCACACTCTGTGAATGATACCCACATAATTCATTTCTGCATAATTTGTTGCAAACGGTTACTAATCCTATTTTAAGCTACTTATAGTGATTCATTATATATAAATTTCCATAATTTATATACTTGTTTTAATTATAATATGGAGGAGTTCGATTTTTATCCAAGATAAAACCCTGGAAAAATGCTAAATTCAATCTCAATAGAATATCCATAGATGTACCAAATAAGGGTCTAATAAGTGATGAAAGCGTGATAGATAAAATCCATGAGGGATTTAATGAATTTAAACGCGATGGTGCATCTCACTGTTGGTCAACATTTCCAATCGATGGTAGTGTTAATGCTACCATGAACGACCAAAGAGCAGCAATGATAATCTCGCATCTTGACCATAGAATTTTTTTTTTTAGAGTGAAATTCATTATCCGTTCTGAAACAGAAAATTGGATTATACGCGACCAGTTTGATCCTGTATTGAAAGATAAAGGAGCTGCCATTGTGAGTCAGGATTCCCAACCAGGAACAATGACTGAGATTGACAAACCGTATTACCAGAAAGCTTATCCCGTGACCGCGGTTGTTTATGGGATCTATCCGTTAAATGGCCAACGAAGTATTGAGAAATTTAAAACCATGAAACGGTCACCACTGACTTTGTCAGGGACAAGGATAAATTGTGTAGCCGAACGAATAATATAGCATTTTACAAATGCGTTGAGTGGAATTAAATTGACGGAACTAAGACGCAAAAAAAAAATGAATTAGAGTTAACAATCTGGGAGAATGTGGCCACAATTCAAAATATAGCTGAGCTAAAAAAATGATATTAAAATTTACAATAACCGTAGAGACAATAACAGGAGAAGTATTATACTAACCAAAATATAAATCAAGAGGATCTCCAATAAAATTTATTGACCATAATGCACACGCTTGGACCTCCGCAGTAACAATATTTCCGCGGGATAAAACCATACAATATCTAGCCGTGGGGTTTTCCCGGGATGAGGATTTATTTGATTTTATTCATGCGGTGAATAAAAATGATCCTATGTCAGTGTGGTTATTTCAGAGTTTTGAAGACGAAGAGTGTAAATTCGATCAATTTTTAAGACCTAATGGCGAAATATATCGTACTGAATCTCTTCACGACTTGATGAGAAAACTAGCCCGTGATTTTTCAACGAATAACGACAAACAATTACTAACAAACTGTTTTACAATCCCGTCAGTTGCAGCTCATTTCGCGAGAAAGAAAAATATGTGGAAACCAACAAGAACTGAATTTCTCTCAGATGTCCAGGCAAGCTGTGTTAAATATGGATGGTTTATGGAATACCAAATATGATCCTAAAAGCGTTATTTCGGTTGATATGGTTGCGTGTTATCCAGGGAGGTTTCTCGGTATCGGTTAATGCTCTGAGTATTTTAAATGATTTGGACGTCCAACACTGGATTCGCTCGTATGGTATCATTGGAAATCGCTAAAGGACTTCATCCGTGCTGTTATGTTTGGTTTGGTAGACATATACCTGAAAAACGCTGGATGCCAATAGTGTTATTACGGTATTACTGATATCGCTGATTGTCAGTGAAGCAATTAAATCATATCGGAAACAAACTGAAGTTTGGTTACCACAACCCGATAGTCTAGATAGTATAATTAGCGATAATAATAACAAATCCTGATCTCAACGAAGAAAATATCATTAAATGGTCCAAGGATATATTTGAAGTTAGAAAAAAACACGCAAAAGATCTCGGTAGAAGAATAATTGGTAAATTCACACAGGGTGGAAAATATGATCACAATCGACATTATTCACGATTAATTCTAGATAATTCTGAATACGATTTTATAATCGCAGATGCAACATGTAGAGGTATATATGTCAATCGTAAAGACGCTTTCTTGTCTGATGGAAAAAAATTCTGTACAATTAACAATTAGATAGATGGAGATAATCCCAATACACATATTTAAGGGCTTCTGGGCTGGCTTATGCTTCTATCAATTTTCATCAATCCTCGGTTAGAATCGCCACTAATTCATTTTACATAGATATAAAATATAGAGAAGCAGTGGATAAATGTACAAATTCCGACGTGTGTTGGGGATCACGGAGAATAAAAATGGAAATATTGCGTGATTATTCTAAATCAGCAAATGTTACAATTGAAAACAATTACTTAAAAAATAATCAGATATCAGAACTATAGAAAGCTCCATCGTGTTCTGATCCAATATGAAGATATGAAACCAGTTACTTAAGCGGTTGTAGTGGTCATGGAAGACGACTCGTGTGATCGAATTATTTCGAGGGAAATCAAACATGAGAGTGGTAACACCAAGACACAGACTTGCAAGAGAGATGAAACAGCGAGGAATTAATGAAAGCACTTATCACAGTTTATTTCGATGGAAAGGTGACACATGGACTCCTGAGGGAATGGGAGATAAATGTATTGCTGAAATTATTATTTGGGTCAAGATATGCACAGTATCGTTAGAGATATTAAAATTGTTTCTCGATTGGCTATTGCTAGCAAATACAGTTGTGATAATGTGTGGCGATCATGGTCAATCACCACCATTTGTCGGTTTATCCCCGTATGAATGGCTGAAGAATTTTGTAGATTATTATGAAGAAATTAATACTGATCATAGATCTCTTGATAAAGAATTAAGTGAATTTAAGAAATTCATTTGAATACAACATGATAAAATCCAGTGTGAAATAGTGCGTGAAATAATTTCAGAAACGCAATTAAATGATTTTTGTGAAGCGTGGATGAACCCTATTTCCTAGAGATAAAATTTCATTCATGTTACGAGAATACATAGGAAAACAGGGTTCATCTACGAAAGAAGTCTTGACGACTTTCGTGGAGACGAAACAGCCAGAAAGGAGGCGACTTGGGAGGGGTGTGTGACAAACCATGCCAATGTTAGTAAACGGTATCAATAGTTTGTACTCATGGGAACCTTACTTAGAGAATTTTGATTTCAAAGCCTCTTACACTGTTTCGAATAAATACCCATGTCTAACAGTGGAAAAAGAGTTAAGATAATTCGTATAGCCGATTTCGAGAAATCTGCAACTAAATTAAGGAACTCGAGCAGTTCACATGGTGTTAGATTATATACATGTATATATATGTGGTCCAATGCGTCCCCTCTGTATACTCTTAACATGAATGACATTTTATCTCTAGGAAATAGGGTTCATCTACGAATGAAGTCCTGACGAACTTCGTGGAGATGAAACAGGCAAAAAGGGTGTGCCTTGCGGGGAGGGGGGGGGTATGACAAATAATGCCAATGTTACTAAACGGTATCAATAGTTTGTACTAATGGGAAGCTTACTTAGAGAATTTTGATTTCAACGCCTATTACACTGTTTTGGACAAGGACCCATTTCCAGCAATGGAGAAAATTTTAAGAAAATTCGTATAGCCGATTTCGAGAAATCTGCAACTAAAGAAATTAACTCGAGCAGATCACATGCTGTTAGATTGAATACATGTATGTATATATATATATATATATATATATATATATATATATATATATATATATATATATATATATATATTCCATTGCGTCCACTCTGTATACCCTTAACATGATCGACATTTTATCTCTAAGAAATGTAGTTCATCTACGAAAGAAGTCCTGATGAGTTTCGTGCAGGCGAAACAGCCAAAAAGGGGACGCATTGGAGGGTTGGGGTATGATATATCATGCTAATGTTACTAAACGGAATCAATAGTTTGTACTCATGGGAACCTTACTTAGAGAATTTTGATTTCAACGCCTCATACACTGTTTCGAACAAAGACCCATTTCTAACAGTGGAGAAAGTTCGAAATTCGTCGAACCGATTTCGAGAAATCTGCTACTAAAGAAAGGAACTCGAGCAGATCACATGCTCTTAGATTATATACAAGTATATATATATATATATATATATATATATATATATATATATATATATATATATATATATATATATATATGTGGTCCATTGCTTCCCCTCTGTATACTCTTAACATCAATGTCATTTTATCTCGAGGAAATAGGGTTCATCTACAAAAGAAATCATGTCGAATTTCATTTGCATGAAACAGCCAAAAAGTGGGCGCCTTGGGGGGGTGTTTTATGACAAATCATTCCAATGTTACTAAACGGTATCAATAGTTTGTACTCATGGGAACCTTACTTAGAGAATTTTGATTTCAACGCCTCTTACACTGTTTCGAACATATACCCGTTTCTAACAGTAGAAAAAGTTTTAAGAAATTTCTTCGAGCTGATGTCGAGAAATCTGCAACTAAAGAAACTAACTCGAGCAGATCACATGCTGTCATATTATATATATATATATATATATATATATATATATATATATATATATATATATATATATATATATATATATGTGTGTGTGTGTGTGTGTGTGTGCGTGTGTGTTCAATTGCGTCCCCTCTGTATACTCCTAACGTTAATGACATTTTATCTCTAGGAAATATGGGTCATCTACGATGGAAGTCCTGACTAATTTAGTGCACAGCAAACAGCCAGAAATGGGGCGCCTGCTGGAGGGGGTAGGACAAATCATGCCAATGTTACTAAACGTGATCAATAGTTTGTACTCATTCGAACAAAGACAAATTTCCAACTGTAGAGAAAATTTTAAGAAAATTCGTCGAGCCGATTTCGAGATATCTGCAACTAAAGAAATGATCTTGAGCAGATCACATGCAGTTAGACTATATACATGTATATATATGTGGTCCATTGCGTCCCCTCTGTATACTCCTAACATGAATGACATTATATCTCTAGGAAATAGTGTTCATCTACGAAAAAATCGTGACGAATTTCGTGGATACGAAACAGCCAAAAACCTTGGAGGGTTGGGGTATAACATATCATGTCAATGATACTAAACGGTATCAATAGTTTGCACTCATGGGAACCTTACTTAGAGAATTTTGATTTCAACGCCTCTTACACTGTTTCGAACAAAGAATCATTTCTAACAGTGGAGAAAGTTTTAAGAAAATTCGTATAGCCGATTTCGAGAAATCTGCAACTAAAGAAAGGAACTCGAGCAGATCACATGCTGGTAGATTATATACATGTGTGTCCCCTATGTATACTCTTAACATGAATGACATTTTGTCCTCAGGAAATAGGGTTTATCTACGAAAGAAGTCCTGACGAATTTCGTGGAGACGAAACAACCAAGAACGGGCGCCTTCGGGGGTGGGGGTGTGTCGATGTTTATCAGGGTTATAGTGAAAAAAAATGCAGAGATCATATTTGTAGGTCTTCCTGGTCGTATTTAAACTGTTTCACCTGGATCATGCAATATTCGTTTTTGAACTATCAACACTTCGTATCGCAAATATATATTGGCAAAAGAAAAATTAATTGCCGATATAGTTACTTCAACCAGATAATTACCACAGGAATGGAGGAAAGCCACAAAACTACTTACAAAGAATTAATGTCGTGTCAAATCACAAGCAATTCAAAAGGTGTCATCATTGAAGCATACGTTATCATGTCAAATGAACAATGGACATACACGTCAGGCTTGACCTATAGGGAACCTTTCCAAGGCTATTTGACTATAATGTATGGATATGATCTAGTGTGTCTTTGTTAGGATTGTGTTTTATGCAAGGAAGACATTTTTAAAAATGAATATGATACTATTGAAATACATGACTGTATTATGATATTTGCCAATGATAATACACCGTTTTCAGAATCTTTAGAGTTAGGAAAAATTGCTTAATACGTTGAATAATTAGTGTTGCAAACAGGCATGGAGGTTGTATTAAGAAACAAAATTTAAAACCAAAATTCATTTGTCGATGTCGTGTTCAAACTTGGAATTTTTTTGTGCTATGACGTACATTTGTCACTGGTAAATGAATTTAAATATTTAACATTTTACTTGGTTTTTGAATGCAAGATGTATTGTCGTGCAAAACAATCAGGCAAATCAATTACAATCTTAATTGATAATATAAGTCTAGAAAAGAAGAGAATTAATGCATGTCGACCTTGATTTCTGATTTACTAGCTTCATCAAACCTTAATGTGCACAGAGTATTCAAAATTGATATAAAGTTTTCAAAACAATATGTCCTTTACTGAATATTACTATAACGAAACATTAAGAGCCCATAAGAACCATTAAAAAAGTTGAACAAACCGATTAATGTATACATTTGTATGGCACCAAGAAAATCGATAATTCATACATTCAAGATAATATAATGTTTATGAAAGAAAAATATAGTTTTACGATATATATATATATATATATATATATATATATATATATATATAGAGAGAGAGAGAGAGAGAGAGAGAGAGAGAGAGAGAGAGAGAGAGAGAGAGAGAGAGAGAGAGAGGGGGGAGAGAGAAAGAGAGAGAAAGAGAGAGAGAAATGCCATTTGGACCGATAGATAGATAGATAGATAGATAGATAGATAGATAGATAGATAGATAGATAGATAGATAGGTAGGTAGGTAGGTAGGTAGGTAGGCACGCAGGCAGGCAGGTAGGCAGACAGACAGACAGACACACTGACAGATAGATAGATAGATAGATAGATAGATAGATAGATAGATAGATAGATAGATAGATAAAAGACACTCATGTTTTTTATGTACAGCTCGTATTGCTATCAGAACTTTAAATATCAAAAATAAAAAAATTACAGGACCAGCAGCAATTAGTTATAATTTTAAATTATTCAAGACTAATCTTATTCTTTTAATGAATCATCAAGATGGCTGTCATGATGCCATATAGAATGCAGCAGCAACAGTTAAATCCAGGAATATCTGTGTATTTAATTCATCATCCATGAAATAAATTTGACCAAAAGGCTACATATGTGTCTTTTCAAGCAGTTTTGACATTATTTTCCTCTTTCAATACAATGCAATAACTATTTTGTGATGTGCAAAATTGCTCAGTCAGCACCCAAATTCAACATGGTGGATTGTAGTTCCTTTGTTCTATGGATTTTCAAAAGAAAAGGATTATTCATCCGTGGTGTATTTCATTCCAAATTTCAATGACTAAAGTTGTAATAATATCGTCTATGTCTCTAACAGACAGATTCAATAATTTATAGTATATATATATATATATATATATATATATATATATATATATATATATATATATATATATATATATATATATATATATATATATATATATATATATGTGTGTGTGTGTGTGTGTGTGTGTGTGTGTGTGGTCTATTGCATTTCCTCTGTATACTCTTAACATGAATGAGATTTTATCTCTAGGAAATAGGGTTCATCTACGAAAGAAGTCCTGACGAATTTGGTGGAGACGAAACAGCCAAGAACGGGCGCCTTAGGGGGTGGGGTTCTGTCGATGTTTATCAGGGTTATAGTGAAAATAAATGCAGAGATCATATTTGTAGGTCTTCTTGGTCGTTTTGAATCTGTTTCACCTGGATCATGCAATATTCGTTTTTGAACTATCAACACTTCGTATCGCAAATATATATTGGTAAACGAAGATTTAATTGCCGATACAATTACTTCAACCAGATAATTACCACAGGAATGGAGGAAAACCACAAAACTACTTACAAAGTATTAATGTCGTGTCAAATCACAGGCAATTGAAAAGGTGTCATCATTGAAGCATACGTTATCATGTCAAATGAACAATGGACATACACGTCAGGCTTGACCTATAGGGAACCTTTCCAAGGTTACATCCTGTTACTATATCAAGAACGCAAAATGACAGAGGAGACTTTTGTTGCTAACTCATCCGGGGTCATGTTGCCTTTGACTATAATGTATGGATATGATCTAGTGTGTCTTTGTTAGGGTTGTGTTTTATGCAAGAAAGACATTTATAAAAATGAATATGATACTATTGAAATACATGACTGTATTATGATCTTTGCCAATGATACTACACCGTTTTCAGAATCTTTAGAGTTAGGAAAAATTGCTTAATACGTTGAATAATTATTGTTCCAAAGAGGCATGGAGGTTGTATTAAGAAACAAAATTTAAAACCAAAATTCATTTGTCGATGTCGGTGTTCAAACTTGGAATTTTTTTGTGCTATGACGTACATTTTTCACTGGTAAATGAATTTAAATATTTAACATTTTACTTGGTTTTTGAATGCAAGATGTATTGTCGTGCAAAACAATCAGGCAAATCAATTACAATCTTAATTGATAATATAAGTCTAGAAAAGAAGAGAATTAATGCATGTCGACCTTGATTTCTGATTTACTAGCTTCATCAAACCTTAATGTGCACAGAGTATTCAAAATTGATATAAAGTTTTCAAAACAATATGTCCTTTACTGAATATTACTATAACGAAACATTAAGAGCCCATAAGAACCATTAAAAAAGTTGAACAAACCGATTAATGTATACATTTGTATGGCACCAAGAAAATCGATAATTCATACATTCAAGATAATATAATGTTTATGAAAGAAAAATATAGTTTTACGATATATATATATATATATATATATATAGAGAGAGAGAGAGAGAGAGAGAGAGAGAGAGAGAGAGAGAGAGAGGGGGGAGAGAGAAAGAGAGAGAGAAATGCCATTTGGACCGATAGATAGATAGATAGATAGATAGATAGATAGATAGATAGATAGATAGATAGATAGATAGATAGGTAGGTAGGTAGGTAGGTAGGTAGGTAGGTAGGCACGCAGGCAGGCAGGTAGGCAGACAGACAGACAGACACACTGACAGATAGATAGATAGATAGATAGATAGATAGATAGATAGATAGATAGATAGATAGATAGATAGATAGATAGATAGATAAAAGACACTCATGTTTTTTATGTACAGCTCGTATTGCTATCAGAACTTTAAATATCAAAAATAAAAAAATTACAGGACCAGCAGCAATTAGTTATAATTTTAAATTATTCAAGACTAATCTTATTCTTTTAATGAATCATCAAGATGGCTGTCATGATGCCATATAGAATGCAGCAGCAACAGTTAAATCCAGGAATATCTGTGTATTTAATTCATCATCCATGAAATAAATTTGACCAAAAGGCTACATATGTGTCTTTTCAAGCAGTTTTGACATTATTTTCCTCTTTCAATACAATGCAATAACTATTTTGTGATGTGCAAAATTGCTCAGTCAGCACCCAAATTCAACATGGTGGATTGTAGTTCCTTTGTTCTATGGATTTTCAAAAGAAAAGGATTATTCATCCGTGGTGTATTTCATTCCAAATTTCAATGACTAAAGTAGTAATAATATCGTCTATGTCTCTAACAGTCAGATTCAATAATTTATAGTATATATATATATATATATATATATATATATATATATATATATATATATAAAATATTTTTTAAACATCATGCACTATATCTTATACTATAGCTACAGCTATTGACATAATGTCAACCTTCTCATCCTCTTCTCCCTCCGAACATTTTTCATTTGATTTGAGGGATTTTCTGATGTAGAGCAAGACCTTCCTGTTAAGGACTATTTAGAGGGTATCATATTCTATGTGAATCATTTAAATTCAACCAATGGCACAATAACATTTTTGACAACTGGATGTTTCCATCAGTTTCTGGACAAATTAGAAAGGAATTCACTTTTTATTCATTCCAGTCCATGTTTACTATTACAACACATGATGATGGATCCAAAATGTATACTTAATTTTAATTGTGCTGCAAGTTTAATAGAAGTTAGAGGTTTAGGGTCACTGAAATGGAAAGATAAAAACTTCATCAGAATGGCTACTAAACTTTTTTTATTATCCCCTACCAGTGAGGATAGTTTCAATTCCACATCTTTATTAGATCTAGTGGACTCAAATCAGAGTTGTACTCATAGAAACCAAGAATTATCTGATGAGAGAGCTGACTCACTTTCTAGGGTTCCTGCAATGAATAGCACTCCAACTATGACCCCTACAGAGGGACCTACTAGAGATCATAGACAGCCCTCTACATGTATATGTAATACTGACCTGCTGCTGATTGTTATACAAACACTCCAGAAACAAATTGTCAAGGTGCAAAAACAGATTGACAAGCTAATAAATGAAAAGGTTAAATTAGTTGCCCAGAGAGGGAAAACTTTGAATAGCAGCAGACATTCACAAACCATTGGTCCTAAACCTATGTCTCTTACCTGAAGTATTGCCAAAAGAAAACCCAATGCAGTTTTCCAACTCTGTCACTCATTCAGCCAGAAGTAAGAAAGCACCATACAAACCAATATCAATACAAAGTAAACATACTACTTTGCCTTCTATCAGCAAAGATGACATCCTCCTTATTGGTAGTTCTATTTTACATGGAATTAACAACAGAGGACTGAGGCACTGTGTTAGAAAGCATGCCATTTGAGGTGCCAAAATACAGACAATACTGGAAGATATAAAAATATATGATCTCTCCAAGTTTACTAAAAAGTACTCAATATTGGAGGGAACAATGCCAGTGAAGGGACCGATCTAGAACATTTTCAAAAACTTTATTTCCAATTACTTAATTACATTCATAAGCAAAATCAAAGCTGTCAGGTTGCATTGTGTGAAATGGCCCCCATGGGAGATTGTCATGTGTTAGATATCAAGGAGGTCATCCGAAGGCTGACAAGTGAAAGGAAGTGATATTGTTTATAATTGCATGAGTTTCCTTGATGAAGAGGGACAAGTGATGCAACATCTATTTTGAAAAAGAGATAAGATCCACCTGTCTTCCAAAGGGGTGGAAAAGCTGGCAAAAAATATAAATGCAGTCATACATGTAGTCTGGTCTTACAGTCACATTACAAACTTCATCTGTCCCCATAAACGCAATATAGGTCAAAACAACATCAGACAATATGGTCAACCATATCAATACAGGCAGTACATATTGTAATGTGATTACTGTGGTGAGATCAAACATTCAGCGCAGAAATGCAGGCACAGACAGCCAATACAATGCCATCAGTTTGGTAGCTTTGGACACAAAGCCAAAACTCACACTAGATTTTTGAAATAACAAAAGGGCAATGAAGCCATCTCAATTCCACAGGAAGACTCTTTTCAGCAGGATGACCAATTTATATATGAAGGACTGTTATATACACTGGGCATCCCTTTTCAAAACAGATTTGATCTCCTTGCTGATGCATGTTCTGAATGTGGAACCTTACAAGCTACTTGTACATATCCCAACAGGATACGATTTATACACTGATTATAAAAGTAGAAAATGCAGTTGTATAAAAACGAATTTTTTATACAGTAATGATAGTTGTAATGATGATCACTGTGAACATAGTTTTAATACTTTCAATGTCTCCTTGAGTGCCGCTAATAGCATTGATATTAGTCTCTTGCGTTTAGGAGTTTCTAGCAAAGGTTTACGCATAGGTCATTTAAATATTCAGGGTTTTCGAGGAAAGATTGATCAAATAAAGTTACTGTTAACCTCTCCAAATAATAATATCCATTTATTTGGACTCTCGGAAACAATGTTAACAGAAAATCAGGGTGAAAAGTTCTTATATATTAATGGCTATGAACAACCTTATCGTAAGGATAGAAAAGCAGGCGGTGGCAGGCTCCTTGTGTATGTTAAAACCGGGAAGACCTAGAAATACAGGAAATAGAATCCATTTGGCTACAGATCACTCCAGAAAAAGCAAAGCCTTATTTGTGTATGGACCCCCATCATCACATACTGATTGGTGTGAATATTTTGAACTTCAAGGAGATAAAATTTCAAATGAAGAGAAAGAATTTTACATTCTAGGTGATATAAATAGAGACCTTCTCAAAATGATCATATAAAAGAGAATTGGATGAAATTTATTGATTCGTTAGGTATGGAGAAACTAATAAATGAACCCAACAGAGTAACATTTACATCTAAAACACTTATAAATCATATTTATACCAATACAAAAGAAAATGTTTTGGAAGTAATGGTTCCAAAGATTGGATAAAAGTGATCACTTTCCAACTTTTCTAACACGTAAAGTCAATGGCAAATCAACAAAAAATAATATCCATAAATCCATTGCTTATACGTCCTTTAAAAACTTTGATACTGTTAAATTCCTAGAATATCTAAAACATATTCCATGGAATATTGTCCAAATCTTTGAGGATATTGATGAGAGTTTAGATACTTGGACAGATCTGTTCATTAGTATAGTTGACAAGCATGCCCCTTTAAAAACACACAGGATAAAGAAAGACCATCAGCCAGGCTGGATCTCCCCAGAAACGTTAGAAGCAATAAAGTAACGAGACCAACTAAAATCAGTATGAAATCAAACCGAATATAGAGTTTGGAGGAATAAAGTTCATAAAATGATACATCAAGCCAAACAAACGCACTACAAAAAGTGTTGGATGAAAACCAAAATAACCCGAAAGCTATCTGGAAAGTGTTTACAGGTTTAGGTGCAGGCAAATGTAAGCGTAAAGCTGAAATTTTATCCCTCAATCATGATGGCATTTATACTGAAAATCCAAAGGACATCTCAGATATTTTTAACATCTATTTTCTTCAAATTGCTGAAAAATTTAAAGAACACAGAACTTCATCTGATCATCTGGAACTCAAACATTTTTATGCTCAAAAAACTACAAAACAATATAAAATTTGAAATTCCTGAAATGAGTCTATAATTTGTGTTGAAATATTTTAAAACCATCGATGTTTGTAAAGCTACAGGACTTGATATGATTGGACCAAGGCTACTAAAAGTGGCTGCACCTGCAATTGTAGAGAGTATAGCATTAATTTGTAATGAAAGTATTAGGTCTAATAAATTTCCACAAACATGGAAAACTGCCAAGGTTATACCATTACATAAAGCAGGAACTTAAGATAATGTCAATAACTACAGACCCATCTATATCCTTCCTTGTCTCACCAAATTACTAGAAAAACATGTACATGATTCTTTTCTCAACTATTTAAACACTTATGATCTTGTTCATGAAAATCAGTCTTGCTTTTGCCAGAATCACTCCTGTGAAACTGCACTTGTATCTTTGATTGATGAATGGCTGAAAGCGTTAGATCAGGGAGAAATGGTAGGCACTATTATGGTTGATTTCGTAAAGCTTTTGATCTTATAGACCATGACATTTTACTTAAACAACTAAATATTTATGAATGCAGTGAAATCTCCTTGTCATTATTATCACCATATCGATTGAGAATATTAATAACAAAGTAACTTTTTCAGTAAGAACACAGGATAGTAGTTCACAAATGTAGAAAATAGGTATTAGCCAACCTTTATCGTGCTCTATGTGTTAGTAGTGTCACTCCGTTACTTCACACGATGCTCTGCAATGGGTTTATATCATGTTTGGAAGGTTAACAAATATGTTTTAAATGCACATCTAAAAAATGAAAATCTAAAGGGCACTGTGTTCACAAAATGAATCAAATCTATCTCCCATTCAAAATTAATAGCTAGTGGCAATGAATCTTTTTCTTAATCTGAAATTTGCATGCAGGCAGAGGCGTAGCAAGGGTGTTTGGAGCCCGATAACAAGATTTATTTTTACGCCCCCACAAAAAAAATTCATAGCCCATTTGGCGCCCCACTAACCTGGCCCCTATGCCCCCAGCTACACCTCTACATGCAACACAAAAACGGGGTAATGTGAACACTTAATGCAATAAAACATCTTCAACGTGCAGCGGTGTGAATTCCTTATCACTCATTGTCCAATGGATTTGCGTCGCTAACAGTAACAAAAGCAGAACTGCCGCTTTCCTTCTAAATTGTGTTAAACAAGCAGTACGATCGTATATTATTGGTTTATCTTCATCGCATATATATATATATATATATATATATATATATATACTGGATCATATACCCAATAGTTATACTAGACCACCTATACCGAATATATATCCTAGATCATATACCCAATTTATATACTTTGAGGGGGGGGGGGTCGCTCTCTCCCATTTTTATCTTCTCAGACCAGTTGTGGAGGCCGGCCTACCCTGATATTTGGTGTTTGCTATATGAGCATATTTTGTTTTCTGACATTATTTTAATGTGTATTTTTATAGACCTTTTTAAATAATACCTTTTTATACATAAAATTGTTCGTTTTTTTAAGTTGTATTTTAAACTTTTTTAAAAGCATTTTAAATTACATGCATTCATCGTTATAAAAAAGCCTGTCTCATGTTATAATCTTGTTTTTTTTCCTTTGATGTTGCTGTTTTGTTTGGTCTAGATAATTTGTCTTGTTTTCTGTTGTTAACTGTTTTTTGACTGGAAGTTTACTTGTGATTGCTTCTGTTCTTTTCTCGAATGGTCTTTCTTTCGAGACTGATTTCTTTTTCAGATGTTATTTGTTTTGACCTTACATCTGTGTTTTCTTTCCCTGTTGATATCAACTTTTCCACTGGAGCTTGATCTGTATTTCCCTCAGTTCTTTTCTATGTAGGTTTTATTATGTGGGCTCCTCTTATACTCGCTATTTCCGGTTTCTCCTCTTGTGTTATTATTTGGGGCATTTGATTTCCAGTCAACTTTGTTGAATCAGTTAAAGTGATACTCGTCCGGTTTTGAGGGATTGTGTGTGTGTGTGTGTGTGTGTGTGTCTTTTTTCCCTGTTCCAAGGTCTCTACTCTATCTTGGTCTAGCTGTTTTTGTTCTTGTTGCTGTAATCTGTTTCTTGGGTGAGTGTCGTTTTGTAGACATTTGAAGGGAGTGTGACCTGTCTCATAGCACCTCTTACATTTTTTGTCGTAAATACAACCTTTGTACCAGGTTTTGGCAAGAAAGCCATGCATAAAGTAGGACCTTTTAATTGTCTTTCATTGTTTTTTATCGCATTCCATTCCATTTTTAATTGTGGCTGTCTCAATGGTTCCCAGCCTTGATGTAATTACTTTGATTGCAAACTTGTCTTCAAAGTGCTTGACCACTGCTTCTAATGTTATCTTCTAAGGAATATCGGAAATAAAAAGTTCTCCTGTTCTCTTTTTTTAAAAATCTTAATTTGAAATGGTTCTGGTTCTTCCACATTTATGGGGCCTTTGCTCATCCGAAATTCCCCTAATGACAGTATGGGTTATTTTCCTTTTGGTATAATTATATACCCTACATATCCCATTTGGTTTATTGAGTCAAGCTTGTTGATATATCCTAGATTTGTTACTTTAATAACTATCATTATCTCTGTTGAACTTGGAACGTTTTCCCTGGGTATTCTCGGCGCATTTAAAAACTGCGCTCCTTCTTTGTACAGGTAGTGTAAATATCCTCATTCCTCGTGTTCAACACTTTTGACCTTGAAAAATGTTCAAGGTACCTTATCTCCTTTGTATCTTCTTTCCTTCGCCATGCTATTTTTCTTTTACCATACATTATGTTATATCCTCATAGTCTCATCTCCTTTTCTTCTTGCGCATCCTATCTCCAGATCGTGGGACCTTTGCTCCCTCTTGCTGGTTTAGGTGGCATTATCCTGTATAACATAATGTATATAATATACAAAAACCGAGATATGAAAAAGAAATATAATAGAGACACTTCATAAAGGGACTGAGATATAATAGTTATAGATGTATATAAAGGGAGAGATATATATTATTAGAGCAGACAACTATATCAGGGAACCATATAACTAAACTGTTGTGTAGAGGTGGACATAACTTTAGTATTTGTATATCTGGATAGAAACAATAGTGTGCAAAAATGACTTAGTGTTTAAATAAGAATATCACTGAACATACGTCACCCTGAAGCCGGAAGAAGAAAATCCTCCAGTCAGATGTGGAGAAACTCGGGTCTCACTAGTATCTTACAACAAAGCCTGACAATGTCTATATATGACCCTAGTATCTTACAACAAAGCCTGACAATGGTTATATATTATTGTAGTATCTTACAACAAATCCTGACAATGTTTATATCTGACACTAGTATCTTACAACAATGCCTGACATTGTTTGTATATGACACTAGTATATTTCCAAGCCTGACAAAGTTTATGTAGGATTAAACTAGCATCTTACAACAAAGCCTGACAATGTTTATATCTGACACTAGTATCTTACAACAAAGCATGACAATGTTTATATATGACACTAGTATCTTACAACAATGCCTGACAATGTTTCTATAAGATGACATGGTGTCTTATGGCAAAACCAGGCAACATTAATACGAGATGGCATGAGGCTCTTACAGAAAAGCGTGATAATATTTATATAAGATGACAGCAGTATTATCATTAAACAAAGTCTGACAATATTTATATTCTTAGGAGTTTATTAAGACTTGATTAAATCTAATAACCTTGGCCATATTATCAAGGTCACAAGACATTGTTTTAAGGTTAGAAATGGACACTAAAATTGTGAACATTGACTGTCAATATTGGCATTTTTTTCAACAACCCTAATGTGATGCAGTTTACAAGAACCGACCTAATGAAAATTGTTTTCAATATAAGCCAAAAAATTAAGCTAAAAAAAGTATATTTCATGAATATAAATTATTTTAAATTTTTTACTAAATTATCCATGAATTTTCAAGATCTATAATTAATATCGCAGCTTTGATTAGATTTCAGATAAAGCATGAAATAAGTCATTTTCCTCAATTTCCGTTTTCGTATTGGGTTTCTCAACTTTATAATGTATATCTTTGAGAAAATGTAAAAATGTGTCCTCTGCATACTCTTTTCATAATACCTTTTTGATGCTAAGACAAACAATGGATATGCTATATACAAACCTTTCATCTTTTAGACAAGTGAAAAATGCATACAGAAACTTACATTTTCGTAGGGCAATTCATCAATTTAATATCAATAGTACCATACTTATTACTATTACGTAGTTGGCATTTTTCCAGGTTGAAAATACCCTAACCCTAACTGTATCAGCTATATTTGTCCTCCCATTAGTATGAAACATATCATTCCAGAACACGTCATCACCCCTAAGATACCTTATATGTTTGATGTCATCTTCCATTTCCTTGTTGAGAAGATTATCATCACATCTGAAGATAAGCAAATTAATTTTTATGTATCTATTACCAACTAAAGAAGACCTTAGGTAAAGCCCCAGAGAAGGGTGGCATCCCGGCAGAAGTCATCAAATGTGGCTGCATTTTGCTGCTCACAAACCTACACATCGTCCTTTTCCAGTGATGGGATGAGGGTGCACTGCATCAGGACATGAGAGATGCCAACATCGTAACTTTGTACAAGAACAAAGGCGACAGAAGTGACTGCACAACTACAGGGGCATACCCCTTCTTAGCTTCGTGGTCAAAGTCTTCGCATGCGTCATCCTGAACAGACTGCAGATGCTTGCTGACAAAATATATGCAGAGTCACAGTGTGAGTTTAGCACTGAGAGGTCCACTATCAACATGATCTTCTCGATCAGGCAGCTGCAGGAGAAATGCAGAGAACAACACAAACCCTTCTTCCTGGCCTTGATAGACCTCACCAAGGTGTTCGATATTGTCAGCAGAGATGGATTCTTTACAATCCTGGTAAAGATAGGATGCCCTCCAATGCTGCCAAGCATGATTCAGTTCTTTCACGATGACTTGAAAGGAACAGTGCAGTATGGTGGATCAATGTCTGACTCCTTCAACATCCTCAGCAGAGTGAAACAGAGTTGCATCATAGCCACCACCCTCTTCGGCATCCATTTTGCTCTCCTGCTCAAGCATGCCTTTGGTATGTCCACAGAAGGAAGTTATCTGCATACTCGATCAGACGGCAAATTGTTTAACTTGTCATGATTAAAGGAAAAGAGCACAGTCTCCAGGTTGTTGCAAGGAGTTTGGAACAACAGTATGCAGACCCTGAACACTAGGATATCCAGGTAATGTGCCTGTGTAGCACTCTTATGTATGCCAGTGAAACCTGACTCTGTACAGCTCACAAGAGAAACGACTGATTGCCTTACACATGTGATGTCTCTGACTCATACTCGGGATCACTTGGAGTGATCGAGTAACAAACAACGAGGTGCTTGAACGTGCTAAGATTCCCAACATGGTCACTCTCCTCTGCCAATGTTGCATCTTCTGACTGGGCCATATACATCAGCTGGATGATGGAGAAATCCACAAAGACCTTCTTTATTCAGAACTTCTTTATTCGGAACTTGCTTCTGACAAAAGATCAATCGGATGGCCACATCTCCACTTCAAGGATGTCTGCTGCAAGCATGACATAAAAGCCTTTGACATCAAAGTCAACATCGGGGTGGGTAGAGTTTGCTCTAGATAGACCCAGGTGGCAACTATCTCTGATCACTGGTTTAAAAACTGGTGAGGACAAGCTACGCTTCCTAGCTGATGAAAAGCGATCTCTAAAAAAGAAGAAGCAGACCCAACACAAACCAGACTCATCTTCAAAATGCAGCAAGTACTGCCACTGCCGTGTCGGGCTACATAGCCACTGCAGATACTGCAGAGCCACTAATCGGGATATCTGTCATGGGCACATATCCATTGCCTGTCGAGTCTAAAGGATGCCAACAATGTTAGCAATATCTTCTAAGTGCACATTAGTACACATTAATACATATTTATGCACACCAGTTCACATTAGTAGACATTAATACACATTATTACACACGAATACGCATTAGTACAAATCAGTATATATAAGTACACATCAATAAACATTAATACACTTTAGTACACATTAATACAGGGGGGCCCCGAGTGACCGGGGGGTCTAAAGCGATCTCCGTTATGGATAACTGCCATATCCTCTATGCGTCGTTTCGAATCACAGACTCAACTAATATGGGTATGTGAGAAAACTTCCCAGTAGCTTCTCGTGGGTTGGTGATTCTTTCTGGGGGTTTCCTGGGTTCTTACTCCACCATTAATACTGGCCGCCATGTTTAGCCTATCTTTTGCTAAAACATGGCGTAAAATCCTACAACAACAACATTGATACACATTAGTTCACATTGGTTTTCATTAATACCCTGATCAAATTGCTTTTAAATCAGTTTATTAAGCTCCCACTTGCTCTTGAATTATTTGAATTTGAAAATCCTTGCATGTTGTATGCTATTTGCTTTTATCCCTCTTTATTCCATTAACATTAGTAATTAGAAGACAAAAATAAAATTTGATTGTGCCTTTTTTCATGCTTGGGTATTTGATGAACTTTCCTTATATTGTCATAATTGTGGCTACAAATTCATGTTGATTCTTCATTACAAATCATTTTAATTCACATTCTTTTGGTAACAAAGAATGCACAAACTATTTTCCTTCATATTATGTACCCAGTTTTTGAACACAGACTCCATTTCAAAGTTAGTGTCAAATAGCCAGATTAGGGAAGGAGACTAGATCCCACCTTATATATTATTTATCTAAATCTCTATGAGGTGTGGCCTTCCACTACAAGATATCGAGTTGTCCTTTTGCTACATGCCTTGGATTTCTGGATGGACCATGTGTCACAGAATTAGGCGAAAATTGAATTTATTTCTTCTTGAATACAAACTAATTTCACCAATTTTTTTTTTGTTTCGTCGTACATACGTTACCTGGGGTGAATAAGTGTTTTTCAAGGTAAGCGACGTGTAGCGATTTGTATGTGCCTGACTACAAATCACTTGAAGTCAGGAAAATTATAATCACGGGGTGCACGGGAATTTTGCCGTGAATTCTGCTCACCTATTTGGGGACATATAAGGCAGAATATTTCTAGAAAGATTACGAGTCGAAAGTATCTTGTCAAAGGAGAGATAGCTCGTCATTCTTTCTCCAGCCAAAGGGGTGAGTGTTAAATTTATATTTCATTTTATTGTGAATTTTATTCAGTTTATCATTTCATGTAATGATGCCTTTATTACAATGCAGATTTAAACCGTTGAATATTTGGAATTACTAGTCACTATTAGTCTTTAAATGCAATAGCGTAATCTAAGTTTTGGATTGTTTTAGAAACAACTATTATTAGTTTGGTTTCTTTATTGTAGCTGAATGTAGCTGAATTGCAGCTGAATGTAGCTGAATTGTAGCTGAATGTGATTGATTGCTCCAGCAAAAGGCCTGAATGTCATTGATTGTGCCGTGATTATACTGTTTAATTGTGCCATTTGATTGTGAGATCAAATTGAGGTATCTGACTGTCTGTCTGTCGGATTGTCTGTCCGTCTACGTCTGTCGAGATGTGTAAATATCCGGAAATCTAGAAGTCTAAATGTCCGAGTGTCGGAGCTGTGTAGAGGTGGAAACGTCCGGGGTAGTATCTAAGTGTTTGGGACCGGTGGTTCTAGTAGATGCTGTATGCTGTCTGTACGTATAACTGTAGTGGATCCGTGAAGGGCAAGCGGCCGATAAAAGTATTGGGCCAACCCTAGGTATTCGGAGAAGCTGTGCGGCGATTCAACAGTTGGTGAATCGTACGGTTGTACATGGTCGAGACGCATGTGTGTGTTTCAATTGTTGTTAAAATTGAATACATTGTTATATTTACACGTGGTTTCTTTGAATCTGTAGGATTCCAAGGGATTACATGAATCTCGATAACAGTTAGTAACTTGATTTAATACATGTAGATGTTAGTACTTGTTGTCGCAATCCATACGTGCGATAATGTAATTTGATGTTTGTATTTGTTGTGCGATAATATAGCTTTTGTAAAGTTTCCATTTTATATGAAACATTTGTGTAGTCCAGGAGGTTCCTTGGATCTGTGTTTATTTTGTATTATTATTTAATTTATTTTTAAATTGTGAATGTTGTGAAGTGTGATTGTGGGTTGAACGCATGAATTATTGTGTTGATACATCATTATTTTTCATTAATAATTTATTTCATAAATTTACATCATCTTTCACGTATTGTGTTTGTGTTGTTCATTTAATCCACCAACCACTCGGTAACAATTCTGTTACACCATGACCATATGGTAGTGAGGTCATTGGTGTGGGCTGTGGATATACATAGCATATTGATATTGGATAAATCAATAGGACAGGAATGGATATTTTCCAAGCTCTCTAGGGTGGTGGATAGCCATCTACTGCCTTCTGAGTCTACTGCTAAGAACAGTCCATCAGATACCCTAGAGGAGTAACTGGTTTAAACTAATGTTTCCCCATGTCCTGCCTGATAGAGGCCCTTTCTGAATGCATCGCTGCCTATGAGATTGATACAGAACAATCTGAGGTGGTATCCCTGCCTCGTCTCACCCATTTGTTATACAACAGAGCAAGAATATACCTGATTTGTCAATCAAGACCTCTTACCCAATGACTGTAGCCCAACATCAGGTTAAGGTGACTCTAAACTTATACCCAGTTTGGAACAACTTTGTGGGACGAATTCATCATCAGATCTCTTATTGCTTCCTTAACTGGATACAGTTTAGGAGCTCTGGACAAGACTTTGCTAGTAGACATTCTAGAGGTAGTCTGCCTGTACTCAATATTGCATCCCCTGGTAACTGCTTATAATTGTAATGTTCATAACCATTTTTGACTCCATTAACCTACCACCATGGATGCTGAAGCAGCTCAAGTGGACAATTTTTCGGTAACCTTGGCTCACCTCGTGGCGAACACTTCATTAACGCTAGAATATTCAATGACAATTAGGATTAACTATTTCTGATTAAGTTGTTTTGATTGTTGATTATCGTATCTAATGGTCAAACTTATTTTATCTGATAGTGTCTCGAGTAAGAAGAGTCTCAAAGCTGCGCAGGATTATCATAGACTACACAGAAAATAATAATCGAAGTTCCATGGCTCGGGAACCTACGGCACGCGTGCCAACCTTGGCACGCAGAGCGATTTTCAATGGCACGCGAAAGACCCCTCCCCCTTCAAAGGTAATATGTGGAAAAAAGATTGTTTTCAATGCAAGTCAAAACAACGTACGCCAGCATGATGGCTGATGCGTGCTCATGACGGCGCCTTATCATTTTTTTTAATATTTATTGCATTATCTAGGTCTCGCCACTCATCCGCTTTCACTGGCCAGTAAAAGCAAAAACTTGATCAACGCCCATAAAAAAATTTGGACAAAAGAATATGAATTTATACAACAAAAGGATCGTGCTGTTTATGCTTTGTGCTTTCTGTTGTGAAAGTGTTGTGTGTCGCACGTCCAGTGTACAAAGACACTATGAAACTAAACATCAATCCAAGTTAAAAACCTCTGAAGAGAAATGTTAAGCCTTTAAAAGGGTTATTTCTGTTTTCAAGAAACAAACTAGTATTTTGAGTCAAGTCGATGGAATGATGAATAAAGCTACTGAATGTAGTTACAAAATTGTGTGGCTTCTAAAGGCAAACCTTTACAGATGGAGAGTACATCAAAGAAACTTTTTTGCGCAGTGTTAGAAGTCGGTGATTTACTAAATAAAGAAACTATTCCAACTCGGATTCGAGAAATGCCAACTTCTGAAAGATCAATTGAGAGACGCATAGCTGATTTGTCTTAAAATTTAACAGTTAAACAAACGACTGGATTAAATCAAGCTATTGTATTTAGTGTCGTTCGTGATGAAAGCGTTGACTTGGATGACTTGTCACGCCTAGCTGTAGCCGCACGATATTGTGAAAATAATGCTTGTTAGCTTTTCCTGATACAACCGAAGGGCGTTATGTAAGCTGTGTGAGTCGGCAACTGACAGTTCATACCACGATGAACGCAGAAAAAACAACGTTAAACTCTTATAATTGAAATTGCAATGTATTGTTATGTTCTTTTCATTTTTCATCATAAAAAATATAATCATAATTGTACGTAGTAATACTTTTGTCGGTCTCTGTTACGTAGCTATTTATAGCTCTTGTGATTGTACTGCTTGTAAGTCCGTCATCCAATGGAACCCACGGAAGGAATTTGAACATTTTTAATATTCTATCATATTGAACACATGTATTTAAAGTTGAAGCTCAATATTTTAAGTCACGATGTCATGGATATAAGGATGTTTGCTTATTTTAGATTGACTTAATGTGATTTGGCATATTCATCACTGTTATGACAAGTGAGTAATCTGATTTCGTTCTTTAAAACCTATTTTCGTGTTATAAACAGGCTGTACTAATACATGTAGGTGTATGAAGTTTGGTTATAGAAAGTATGTGATCAGTTTTATTGGCTCTAACATACACATACACGCACAGTTCTAAAATAATTAAGTACTTATTTTATCCTTCTAGTTATTCCATGAGTTGTTTTGTGACAATGGTTCATAACCAGATTCCTCTCATCAAATTTGTGACATCAGTGTAGAAAGTGAACAGACAGACACACAAAATGACAGATTTAAAAACAGTAAGACAATTTAATTTATGAAATTTGTGTTTATTGTTGACACACTTTTTGAATTAAACTGAGTAGTGCAGTAATAATGACAATACAGCATAATAATTGTAATTCATGTATTTACTATTTTAAAAAAAAGCAAATAACATGTTAGTATTGATCATTTGAACATTTACAGTTGCATGAGATAGTTCTGCAGACACACTATTTGAATTATACTTAGTAGTACAATAATAATGACAATACAGCATAATAATTTTACTTGAAAATTTACTTGAAAATCACATACTTGCAATCCAAGTAGCTGGTAGAGAAAAGTAATGAAAAACAGTATGACACATTTATGTATTTACTATTTTTAAAAAAAAGCAAATAACATGTTAGTATTGATAGGTTACATGGACACTTTACTTGAAAATCACATACTTGCAATCCAAGTAGCTGGTAGAGAAAAGTAATGAAAAACTGTATGACACATTAATGTATTTACTACTTTTAAAAAAGCAAATAACATGTTAGTAAGGATAGTTTACATTGACAATTTACTTGAAAATCACATATTTCCTTAATTTGTTTGCACTTACTTGTTTCAGTTTGAACTAAACTGGAAGGTGCGGTATTGAAATGACAGGTAGATTGTGTAATGAAACCTGTCATAGAGTTCATTGTATTATGTGATAGTTCTTGTAGGGGATTTTGAACAGATTCAGTAATATTTACTTGGTTTGTACTACTTGGGTTTGTATGGGTTTCTTGAACATTTTCTTGAGTCGTACTGCTCGAGTTTCTTGGGGTCATTTGAACATTTACAGTTGCATGAGATAGTACTGTAGAAGAGTCTTGAGCAGACAATGCTACATTTGCACATACATTTGAAAGAATGTTACTCATTTGTTGTTTATGTTGAGTGCTGGGCCTTGTGTATTGTTTCAAGGATAGTTCATTCGAGTGGTCAGACAGAGACATAATGTGCCTAGCAGAAAGGTTGGCGTCTGTCATTGCATTCAAAGCTGTGGCACGAAGAGAGCGAGCAGTATATCTTGCAGATATATGGGCATTTTTGCATATGTCTGGCATAAAACTGCTAAATTGTCTGTGTCCAACACATTTTGTTGTGTACCATGTTTGACAGATTTGGTGATTTTCGAAAGCATTTTTATCAGTGTGACAAAAAGGTGATTCAGCTCTTGGATTAATGCGTGTGAGATAGTATTTTACTGACCTGACTGGGCAGATTTGACCACCAGTTGCATACATTCTTTTGTCAGAATTTTCCTCCTTAGCATTTAAGTCTCCCTGATGATTTTTTTGCATAGTTTGATGGGTCAAAATGACATATTCAGCCCCAGTTTCATCAAATCTGATTTCAAGACTGGTAGGTGTCAATTGGCTGTGGAATTCTAATCCACGTGTAACATAGTGGATGGAGAGGTATAACCAAACCCTGTATCTGAGTGTGATAGGATTATCTTGCATCAGGTATTGATTGATTGCATACATGTCTGATGGAGGAATAATTGGTTTTTGTTGTGTTGATCTTGATAAGCCAGTCTTTGTGTTTAGTTTTAATTTTCCATTTAACATGTTATTTGCTTTTTGAAACTCAGGGTCTGTAACAATATTAATGGAACGACCACATTCAACCTGAATGTGGCGATTAATAGCAGCCCTGACATTTTTTAAGGTGTTTTTATGATATTCCTCAGCTTGGGCTTCAGGGAGCATCCTCTTTCGTGCTGTGGTGACCTTTGGGGCTGCTTCGGCATAAAATATGGATAACATTTGGCCCAAATGTCCAGACTCAACTGTCATCAGATCTACCTCCATATTCTTTTTTTTTTCACCATTAATTCGTGTTTTTTTGCTTGGTAATAACAATTTTTACCATTTAAAATATTTAGATCTTTGGGATGAATCATTCATGCATATTTCCTTAATTTTTATTTATGCAACAAATTTTTTACATTTTTTAAGCTTTCACAAATATTAGTTTGAAGATAAACTACATTTTATTCACTTCAAAGTAATTTAAATCTCATTTTTATTTTTAAAATTTAATACTATTTTAAATCTCATTTTTATAATTTAAGAAAATAATAGTTTTAGAGCAATTTCAGTATCAAGTAATATTATTTAATCTTACATTAATGAACAGTCCAGTATACTGGTTATTGTTATTATTATAGTTAATTTATTATAATTATTGAATGAATATATAAATTACCTGTGAAGGTGTTGTAGCCCCATTTAGTATTTTTCTTTGTAGATTTAGAGTAGCGCTGTTCTGAAATTTTTACTAGATCTTCTTCGTTTAGTGATTTGAACCGTTTAACTTTTGCTTTGTGGTCATCCTGTTCATCAACTGTGAATGGTCTTGGTTCATTCAAACCACAGGCACTTGATTCTGAGTAAATTCATGTGTTATATGGTGAGTGTATACATCAATTTACTCAGAATCAAGTGCCTGTGATTCAAACTAAATATTAAATTGGTTTGTAACTCTTCTTCGAATTCAAAAGGCTCGTCAAATATCGATGGATCAAAATTTTCAACATCATCATCCGTGAAATCTATTTGATAAGGCAAAGTTATCGAAAAATCTCAAAATTCTGACATTTTGACAGCCACAATACGTGTGACCTTGACCTAGAGCACTTGAAACATTTTTTATCCATACTTTTTTTCACAAATTTCATCAAACAGTGAATGATTTTATTCTTAAAAGATGAGAAATATATTTTTCTTTAATCTTTCAAACTAAATATATTCAATTATTGTTTTAAACATTGTAAAAATGGTTCTTTTCCTTTAATGTTTACTTCGTGTCTGCCTTCACTAGCAGCGTTTATCTTCTGCTATACACGTGACTCTATTTATAGACGTGGGTATTTTTAGAAAAGTAGTTCTCCTAACAGTTCATCCTCAAATGAATGCAATTCATTTTGATCACGTGATAACATTCTGACCAATAGAAACATTACTTTCCTCTACAAGCTACTTCGATTGCAATTATCATCAGTTAACGCGTATGTGTATGCATATTGACGTCATCCAACTTGAATGTTATGACGTAAAACAAAATATTCAACTGATGAACGTCATTAGGAATGCTGAATTCAAAATGTGCGTGTTTGAATAGGTGGTGTTATATATATTTGCTGTATTGCCCCTCGTGTTAATCAATTTGCAGCAACATAACGTGAAATTTTGCTGCATCAGCGAATTTAGTAATCCGCCCCTGTTCTAAAACTCTAATAAGATCTTAGGCTATAATAACAATAATAATCGGTTAATTTATATTTGTATACCGCATTTAATAGAATTGCTTGTAAGTGCACGCTTTATATTTTTTATTATTGTTGTTAATCCATTTGTAGGGGTGGATGCTCTGCATCAGATACAATGTAAATTCATATTATTTATTATATTTCTATATCAATGCATGCGATGAAGGACTTTTAATCTTCAATAAGTAAAGTTAATACCAATTAATTATGGAACTATGAATAAAGAATGAAAACCAACTGGATGTGAATAAGGAATAAGTAACCAAATGCATGTAGAAAAAGTTAAATCGGTAATAAGTAACTGGTTACTTATTCCTTATTCAATCGGTAACTGGTTACTTATTACTTATTCAATCGGGAATAAGGAATAAGTAACCAACTTGATGTCAATCTTGGGCTTTGTGGTTGTTGCTGCTACTACTGTCAAATGTCTATTTACACTCCGAGTCGTAGTGAATTATGTGAAATATTTCGAAATGTATTTGTAAACAAAACAAAAAAATTGAATTTTCTTAGCATTGTATATTACATATTTTATCTAACTGAATAACGATGCATAAAATTCACTGGGACTGTACTGTATATTTCTTATTTCAGATTTACAAACGGTAAGTATTATAAAAAGACAAGATTTGGCACGATAAAGGATTCACATATTAATAAACTATAAGCATAAAAAGATCATGAATGCGGCATAATTATTATACAAATGCAAACCTCAAAACGTCCATTAATTTGAGAGAGAGAGAGAGAGAGAGAGAGAGAGAGAGAGAGAGAGAGAGAAGAAAAAAAGGTAAACACGCAAAATAAATTTGTTCATCAATCTCAAGATTGCCATTAAAATCTCGAGAAGGCTTGTAAAAGAGACTTGACTAGAGTACATATACCAAAACGTGTGTACTCGTGTGAACATAGATCACAATTAATTTTACTGTATGTTCTCAACATATATTTCTCAGTACTCACCTTTCAACTCTGTGACAATCAATACAAATACGTTCATCTAAAATACATCCAAAGATGACTTCACGGTGAAGTTCTTGTCAAGAGTTTACCGTCATTTTTTGAGAGGCTGCACTGTAAACAGACCAGCATGTAAACAGAACACAGATTTCACTTCTGGATCATCACCAAGGCCTTATTACTCAATGTGCACCGTCGCTAAAATGCAGACAACAACTCTCTGAGCTCATCTTCTCAGGAATAAGCAATTACCTTTAAATCCCCACCAACAATGCAACAATATGACTCTTCTATCGCCACCAAAATGAGAGAGGAAATAATGTTCTAAAATAGACTTGAACTACATTCGTGCGTACTGAACTGAAAATAATAATTGTGATGCTATTCCTAAAAGGCCCAACTTTATGGGGCAAATTTTAGTAAAACTTTTATATTTGCATGCAACACCTATTTGAACTTTATACACGAAGTCTTTATGAATTTTTCTTGCAAACAAGACATTCGACACTTGTCAGAAAGTGTGTAGTGCTGGTGTTCAACAGGGTGCACGTGTTGGTCTTGAGAAACAAGAACTAAATTTGCCACATCTTCCTTAATTATAGAACTTTTTCAATGCAGTAAAAACCTAATTGTACTACAAGATAAGACCTGGCCGGAAACATATTTGAAATTTAAAAGTATTGACCAATTAAAACTTTAATTGAAATTTAAATAAACCTTAAAATTTATAAACTCAATTTTATTGAAAAATTAAATTTTCATAAAAGTTTGAAAACACACTTTGAAAAATTTTAAACTGAAAAGTTGACCAATCAATGGCATTTTAAACAAATAGTAGTTTGGGTCTGTATAACATTTTTCCCTGGTGTAGTGAAGTAACATGACTCGTAGTGATTTTGGCAACAAACTGCAATATACCTGCCCAGGTGCTTATAGGTGTACACACTAAAGAAGCAACAATAGGTGCTATGTTCCATATTTATTGTGTCAGGTATTAAGGCAGTTATTTGTATGGGACCACTACCATGTTTTATGGCAAAATTGCATTACATTTCAGTGTAAATAACTACAAAAGGTGACAATGGGATAAGAAAATACAGTTTCTAGGCAGGCTTTACTTTACTGAACAATGGTGCTAATCTCTCTCGTGAAGACCTAAGCCATGTCTTTGAGGGCTATATATTAGTGTGGTGATATGAACTAATCATGGTCACTTATGGCAGTACATTGTATATGTCCTTATGAAACCTTGCTATCACTACCAGACTACTGGAGAGCTTCCAAGCTGATCAAACTCTTAACACTTTGTTCCAGATACCAGGCTAGATCTGAAAAGATATAACATGTTTCACTTAATTCTAGAAAATAGTTAGATGTATGTAAATGAGATAAAATATGTTAGATATAGTGATTTCTAAATAACATTCAGGTTGCAAGCATAGGAAAAAAAATATTAAACTTGACAGAGTGACACTCAGAAATGTGAAGTAATAGCCATGTATTAAAGTAATAAATTCATCCTAAAGGTATATGAGGTTTCTAGAAGCATATTTGGTCATTTACAGGTTAAATAACTAATCAGGTTGACTTTGCATCATAAAATTTAAGAAAATGCTGAGACGGTGAAGTTTGATCATTGGTGCAAACATTAGTACATACCAGTATACAGGAAAGTCAAGCGACAATGTAGTAAAATAAAATATATAATTATTAGCATTCTTATTTATGACAGAAATGAATAATTCTGGATATTGCAAGAGAATACTGCCAAATGTGGCCACACATATCAACTACAGGTGCCAATACATCCTATATCATAAAATAAATGTCAAATTCTGATCCCCAAAACTTGTAAACAAGAAAGGGAATTTGCATATGTGTTACATATATAATGTACTTGTTATGATTAAATGTGCAAACATAATTTAAATGATCTGTTTGAATATTTAAAGTGTATTTTTAAGGGTGTTTGATACCAATTATTAAGCTCAATGGTTCAGTGGAATCAGATATCAGCCGATGCTAAAATACTGCACTCTGTCCAAGTATTAAATTGAAATATGTTACAATACATGGGCATATTTCATGATGAAAACATTTTGGATACTTTTAATACACACAGCCGGAAATGTGCCTTACATATTCACTATAGGAACAATGTCAGCCTATGTGATATACTGAATGTGAACTTTGAATCCCAAACATTCTAAAATATGTGGATATTTGTTCATGTGAGATATGTAACCATGTTAAGATCAGTTGTACACAGTTAAATTCAAATTATCTGTATAAATATATCTTATGCAATCTTTAGAGTGTCAGTTAACACATATTATTAGTAATTAATAATGCATAAATTAAGGTGGAGCATTATAATTCCCATAAAATCATACATACCACAATGCTGCACTTCACTAATTAATATATTAACCAAATTCAACAATAAAATTGAATGCATTTTGTGTTCAACTTACATCATTTTGCTGTTTTCTTACATCCAAGGGTAAATATACAAGGGGAAAGTGTATTCTATCCCTTCAACCTGCATTTCATTCTCAGACAGTTTAAAATGATTTAGTAGAGAACTTGAGTAGGTTCAAGTATAAAGTTTTCATCACTGTCCTCTCACAAAACACCCTATAACTATATTTGTTAACAATTACTAAAGGCTATACAAGCAGATATGTGTTACTCAGGAAGTCACCCCATCATAAACACATAAATTAACTGCTTGGACCCTAAAAAATAGTTTGAATGACCAATACAAAATAGAACTGTGTCTTCACATATTTTGTTTGTTTGCTTTTTTTATGGTTTAACGCCATCTTTCAGCACAATATAGACTATACATGGCGGCCAGTATTAATGGTGTTCACATATTTTAAATGTAGGTCTCATTTTGACTTACAAAGATATATTCTCAGAAAATTTGACAAGTATCCATCATTGGAGCTTGAATATCGTGTAGGAGTATAAACATGCTGATATCATTTAATATCATTTCCAAAAATATTATCTATGTGCATTTTAAAAGGCAAATTTTAATTTTATAATTTGTTTTAAACTTTTAATAAAAATTTTAAAAATAAAATTATTTTTAATGTTATTTTAATATTTTAATGTCATTATATATAATACATTCAAATGTCATGTGTCTATTATTATTAATATTATTTTTCGAGCAATTTAAAGTTTAATAATAACTGCCCTGACAGGACATATATCACAATTAATTTTACTATACGTTCTCTACATATATTTCTCAGTACTTACCTTTCAACTGTATGGCAATCAATACAAATCATATGTTAATCTAAAATACATTCAAAGATGACTTCACGGTTAAGTTCTTGTCAAGGGTTCACTGGCATTTTTTGAGAGGCTGTACTGTAAACAGAACAGCATGCAAACAGAACGCAGATTTCACTTCCAGATCATCATGAAGGCCTTATTACTCAATATGTACTGTCGCCAAAATACACACAGACAACCACTCTGACCTCATATTCTCAAGAATAAGCAAATCCCCACCAAAAATGTAACAATATAACTCTTTTATCACCACCAAAATGAGAGAGTAAAACCATTCAAGGGTACTGAACTGGAAATAATAATTGTGATGCGATTTCATATATAAGTGAATCGCGATAGTAAGTTAATTGTTTCATTTGTTTTATTTCCTGTAATTGTTTATTATAGAGCTGAAATTCCGAATTTATATGTTTGTATTTTGTTTGCTTGATTAGAATTTTTAACATAGCTTTAACAATTTTTCAGTCATGTCACTACGATAAATGAAGTGAGTCAGTTTATAGTGATGTCTAGCACTGGGGCATCATCCCCCAGATGTGTAGCATGATGTCCCACCCAGTCACATTATCCTGACAACAAGCCGATCAGTCCTAACACTAACCTCTTAATTCTAAGCACCAAACGAGGCAGCTGTTAGTACCATTTTTGTAAGTCTTTGGTATGACTCGGCCGGGGATCGAACCCACGACCTCCAGCTCCCGCGACGGACGCTCTAACCTCAAGGCCACCTGAGCGGTTAATTTATATATTTGTTCAATAATCATTATTGCATTTCTTTCTCTTGGTTTATAAAAATGTTTTTGTTCATTTTAATAATATTTCTAATAATATTTGTTTTACCTTTATTTTATACCAATAAGTAAAAAGATGATACATGCATCTATTGAACTAAAATTCCAGGTAAGTAAAGTTCTAACACATCTTTGCTTGTCTTTGTTAAACTTACTTTTTCCAATACTTACTATGTTCCAAAAATATGGACTCACAAGAAACATTCTGTATCAGGATTGAATGAGGTTAAAAAAATATGATATGATGAATGATGTTTTGACAATATGCAATGTTGATTTATTTTATACATTGTTCATTAAAAAGTAGAGCACAAAAATAAAGATTTGAAAAAAGAAATAACACATAAAGTAAACATGTCTAATTCTTCTATATTTATTTTAATAAATTTTGCCATTAACAGTAAATATTTTCCAGTATTGTTAGTTCGAAACATCTCTGCATGGTTGCGTCTATGTTGGCGTGCGTTTACTGGTATGTGTGCATCTTAGCTGTGATTAGAATGTGTTTACTCGCCTTTGTGCTTCTTAACTGTGATTTGCATGTAATTGCATGTCGTTGTGCGTATTACCTGTAACTTGCGTGTATTTACTCGTCTTTGTGCGTCTTATCCGTGATTTGCGTCACAATGAGGTGTTTAGTAGGACCAGCTATGGACTTTTATCCCATTTACTTTTCCAATACTCAAAAAGATATAAAAGAAGTGTTATTAATAATGGTTTTAGTGACGATTTGTAAATGTCTTGTTATATATATATATATGTGTGTGTGTGTGTGTGTGTGTGTGTGTGTGTGCGTGTGTGTGTGTATAATTATGAGTAGACATTCCGAACCTATTTGCAAATTGCTTTCGTGACAAAGTACAAACCAATAGAGATACGCTTGACAACACCATTTCTATTGATTCGTTGTCACCATACAGTTAAGATACAGAATTTCAGCGACAACCATTAGGAGCATTTGAACCTGTCTATATGGATTTAGGAGGTACAATCGTGATTAAGAGTGCACCAAAGTCATATGAACTTGGTCTAATTCCAACATCACTGCTGCTAAATTATTTGTTTAGCTTATTTAAGAATTCCAGTGTTAGTAGGATCAAAGGATTATTTTAAAAGCTGTTTCTTTTGCCTCCATCTCCAATCACCTTCTGCAATAGCTAGGGGCTGTTCCATTAATTATATCACAAACCCCTTCGCTTTTCTCAAAGAAATCATTTCCTGCTTTAGGTGATAGCAGTCAGAGTAACACTCCTTTTCCTTCTGTAACCCAGGAGGTGCTTAACTCTATCCATCATTTTGATGACTTTCATCAATTTTTCCACTTTGAATATGTTCGCTATTCGTCTTACTTTTCTTCTTATTTATTACGCACACGATCGGCGATGAATGGCATGATTGACTTCACTGGAAATTTTACATATCCGGCCTATTTACGTGAGGTTACTGTGCACACGCTGCCATTTAATTACTCTTCCATTTGAAGCTGTAATGCGTGGATAGCACACTTCCTAATTGTCAATGTCCTGGATAGGCAAAAAAAGAAAAGGTGCAGGAAGTGTGCGACTCATTTTATCTGGGGACTCTAAGTGTTTCAGGATTGAATGTGTGTTTTAATCTACCGAAGCTAAATAGTGCTGTCTCGACCGTATCTAATACAGTATTATGTCACGACTAACGAAATCACGGCATTACGGCGAAAAACAAAACATCCCTCCAAAGCAGATGCGCGGTCATGAAGACAACATCCTTAGAAATAGTATATAACCCATCTAAAGAAAAATTCGCATTCTTATTATTGCACATATGTTTAGCATTAGACAAATGTTTGGGTGTGATTATACATAAACGTTATCGTCACAGATAAAGTATCCTCCGTCCTGGCACCAGTCGTGAAACAAATTGGTAAGAAATCGCAAATATTTGGGGGTAATGGGTTTTAAATCCACGAGTAAATAGGCGTGTGGAGTTTGAGTGGCATCATCGTACGCTTGAGTCAGCCAAGGTGTTCCTAACTGTTTGGTTAAGACTTGCACTTGCGATTTATCTCTAGGGCTTTTAAACAAGACTGCGTAATGAGCATTGAGACTAATGGTACGATGGGCTTTACTTTGTTGAAATAAATTTTGTGTAATGTAAATGACACTGGCATTACGACGATGCCCTTTACGCGTAAAACAGTTTAATTTCTTCTTCGTCTTCTCCTAACATGTCGAAAATGACCAAATGAGTTTGACTGGGATCATACACCATCCCGTCGTCTTCGCTAGGAATGCCTTCCACAAACACAATGGAATCACCTGGACTTTCTTGCAAGAGGCTGTATGCTGATTGCCACTCTTTGTAACACCAACGATGCATTGAGGTGAACGATCGATCAAATGATGTTTATGTTCGATCAACGTTTGACAAATTCGGTTTTGCCTGAATCGCTCGGTCCAGCAATTAATATGTTAAAAGGATGACGAAGATACAAGGCCTCCCAACTAGCATGATCTAAGTGTTCGTCAATGACTTTGAATGTCGAGGAGGAAGGAGTAGAAATAGTAGAGGTAGCCATAGTAGTGTAGGGTATGACACTTTTGAAACAAAAACAGACAAGACAAGAGGTTTATATACTTTTTTCAGGACACGTTTATTTGAATTCATGTTTAAACTGGAACAACACGAAAGACAACAATACATAAAAGCCAAATGGATAAGTACAGGAATAAAAAACACATGGTAATGATCCAAGTGGCAAACTGATTTTTGGTGTCACGTCGAGGGTAGCACATGGGACATCCGTGAAACAAGCATCTGCTAAACTCGTACACGATTTGATGGTTTTCTTAGTCCCAGCCATCCACCGAATACGTTCCAATGGACTTTTCGCCTCCTCCGTTGCGGGCGTGTTGGATCCATTTGTCTTCCTTATCGCACAAGTAATGTAGCCAGCGTAGGGCTTTGACCGAGTACTGCCGTATGACAAAGTTCGTCGTTTGAGGACTGGTGACAGCTAGGGCATTTTCACTCATGAATCGTTTTCGGTACACTCTTGAACACGCTTTGGCGATGGAACAAGCTTCTTTCAAAGGATCGATCCCTCCGTGCTCCATGAACAATTCTCCAAAATTTCCACAGCAACGTCGTAAAATTTCCACTACAGATCGACAGTACTTTAACATTTCTTCTTGAAAGTCAAAGGGGTCTGAGTCGTGAGTCTGGTACCAAGCGTGGAAAGATTCTCGTTGTTCGGTGCGCATCTTATCGGGGTAGTAGTCGTCAGCCTTAGGCAAATGGGGTAGAACGACATGTTGATTGACTTCGGTATTTAAAAGTGTGGAAAAAAACAATTTCTGTCAATCCAAACGTTTTAGGCATACGACTCAAAGGCATGGCAAAGTAACTCATTGAATCTTTAAATTGTACTAGTCCTACTAGCATAGAAATGATTTTGGCTCCGTTTAAAGTCACTTTAGGACGTTCCGTACTTTGTTCCGTATAGTTTCTGAGCAGAAATTGCCCATCGTATCCCGAGAAATTGAGAGCCATTACCGTGGCATGGCGATGACAATCTCCGTAACGTTCGATGTCTTCTTGACTCTACGTTTCGTCGATGGGATTTAAGATCCATTGGGCGAAATCGGCGAACGTGTTTGACCCTCGAAAGATTTTTTCACGTCCTCCAGGAATCTTGCTGCAGTGGGGACAATGAATAAAGATAGGCTCTTGAATGCATTTCTCGCACGCTCGGTGAGCCACGCAGAAATGAGGAATGTGAATACCGGTCTCTTGCATGCATTCAAAATAAAAAAAGATAAAATTCCCTTTCTTCTGGGTATCTTCTTGTTGTGGTTGGTATTTTTGAATGAATCATTCGTTTTCCAAATCCACTGTTTGGCGACAAATGTGACATCGTTTCTTCCCTCGACAAACGTGAAACTTTGCATTACTGGTACGTATGCCTTGTCCACAAGTAGGGAACAATTTCAGAAGCTGACAAGTACTTTTCTGCTGTGAACCTTGCATCTTCAAATGTTGTTGGTAACAGGTAGGACTGACAAAAGTGCTCTGACAAACAGGGCAATGCACATTTTCTTGTCTTTGTCCAGATAGGGTCGAGAGGCCAAACATCCCTCACATTTCGATCCACAATGTTTGTGTTGTTCTCGATTGTTATAACCGTAGTTATATTTCTCACAGTAGTAACTATATCCCAGGAATGCAGTGATACTGGTAATGGTATCAAAATCCTCATCGTGATGATAGACGTTAATGTATTATCCGTCTTTGAAATCGTTGCCTCTAAATAAAAGAGGTCCACGCATTTCTTGAGGATGCACTTTAAAGGTGTAACGTGGAGCCAAGACGTCTTGCAATTTTTGCAGTTCTGGAATACCGCAAGGGGTGTCTTTGGATATCCCCGCTTGCTGTAATAGGAGTTCTGCTTCACTTCATTGTTTGGCACGGTCCAATCGTTGAATAGTTTTCCAGGCTCTTTACCATTCTGCCGTGTCGTTCTTGTTGGCATACGTTCGTCCCACGACGATGGCACGGGCTAAACACATCTGGTCTTGAGGATTGTTAATTCGGACGAGACTTAGTTTGATGTTGCGAAAGTTGTCAACCATCAACACTTTTTTGTGTCCTGTTCCCTGGGTCATGAACAGTGTGGCTTTTCCGTCAGTGATGTGAAACTTGTTGTTGGATTCTTGCACGTGTTGAATCTTGTCGATGACTTTGGAAGGTGTCAATTCTGATGGGCTGCTAAACTCGACCCAGACGGGAGACTTCAAATTATCGTGATGAATAGAAAGTCTTAAGCGATCGTCTCCTTTGGCTTGACATTGCTGTTTCAGTGCAGTTAACACAGAATCCCTCACCTTGGTAATGAATCCTTCTGAATTCTCCAAAGGAACGTTGGACTTGAAATCTTTAAACTTTACTGCGTACGTGTTAGCCGTTGTTCTAAATTTTCGAGAGGATCGCTTTCCGTCTCTCGAATGTCATAGTAATTTTCAGGGTTTACTAAGGGTGGTGAACTTTGCTTGGACGTGGATTGTCTGGGTCTGGATTCGGGCTCACTCATGTCTTCAAAATCACTGGCATGAATTTGAGGCAAGACTTCAGTTACTTTGCGAGGCGATACATCAGGTTTCTGTCTCTTGTTTTTTCCTTTCTCGACAAAATAATGCGCTCCTTTCATCTTGTCTGCAAAAAGTCAAATGACTACCTTTTAAATACCATGACCTCTATATATTCATGTCCGATCAGTGCATATATAAAAGGTCAGTGTCTAACCTTCCAGTATTCATTTCACTCTCACATTGACCAGAACGGTGAAAGAGCCTACACAAGTTGAACTTCTGATTAGAGCTTTGCGTGGTGTCATACGAAAGTTTTCTTCAGACAAGCCGACGGACTACTCCCACTTCCACAAAGGTCATTTGGGCTACAGAATGTTCAGATCGTGAAAAACACAAAACAGGTCTTAGAAGAGACAAAAGTCAAGATACCTGTTATCATTGTAAAGAGAAAGGACATTGGTCTCCAAACTGTCCTGAAACCAACAGGAGCAGGAGGAGGAACAGAAGAATTCTGAACAGGAGGGGGAAGAGGTACCCTCCCCAAAGGAAGAAGCTCGACACGTTCACAAACACAAGAAAAGAAGACAAAACAAAAGTGTTGAGGAAGAAGAAAAAGAAATAACTGTGACAGTAAAGAAATTGAAAAAACAAAAAGAGTGAAAAGAAGAAGCCTATGAACTTTTCAAAGTTGTATTGTGTTATGTTATGTTGTAGACTTAAACACCACCTAGAAAGTAACAACTTGATTTCTGAAAATCAATGTGGGTTTAGAAATAAAAGATCCACTACGGATCAATTAATAAGATTAGAAACCGCTATCAAACTGGCATTCAACTCTGTAAGAAAAGCGGATAGAAACTTAATTGCGGTATTTATTGATCTGGAAAAAGCATTCGACCTTGTATGGACCAAAGGCCTTATAGCCAAATTAAATCATTACGGCATTACGGGTCGTATGTTCAACTTCATAGAAAATTTCCTGACCGACCGCAAAATTATAACTAGGGTAGGGGCAACTTACTCTGAGGAACACACCCTTGAAAATGGAACTCCACAAGAGAGTACTCAGCCAAGCCCTCTTTAATCTAATGATAAACGACCTCGACACAAATTTGGCATCACCTAAAATTGGATTATCACAATTTGCTGATGGTTGTGGACTATGGAGAACAGGCAACTCCTCCAACCATCAACATATGGCTAAACTTCAAACCAACTTAAATAACATAGGAAAATAGGCTGATAAATGGAACTTCAAACCATCGCACCAAAAAACAGTAGCTGTACTTTTCACCCCACGTAAGAAATTTAAACAATATATCAAATTAATAATACAAAACAAAGAAGTATCATTCGTAAAAGTAGCTAAATTTCTGGGTATGAACTTTGATGAACACCTAACATAGGCGCATCACATAGATGAACTAGTTAAAAGATGCAACCAGGACTTAAATCTATTAAGAAGCCTCAAAGGCACTCATTGGGGTGCCAACCAAGAAACTATTTTAAACCTGTATAGGGCATTAATAAGATCTAAACTTGACTATGGGTGCCAAGTATACGCCACAGCACCCAAACGTCACTTAAACAAACTAAATAAAATACAGAGAAAAGCCCTACTCATTGGTACCGGCACACTGCCATCAACCTCGACAGCCGAGCTACAGGTTTTAACAGGGGAACTGTCATTACATCTTGGAAGGCAGGAACTCATCTTAAAATATGCAGCCCGACTGTCGACCCATTAAAAAACGCACCCCACGTACCTGGCTATCAACAAATGCAATACCCCTTATAGAAAAACTCTCAAAAACACCACCTCCATGTTAAAACGAGTTCATGAATAAAAAAACTAAACTTCCAATAGACATATTCCAAGTAGAAACCAACATAACGTAAGACAAATAACCGTGGAGTAATGTACGAACGAAAGTAAATATCTCCCTAACAGATAAAAGAAACAAGGAAAACCAACTAAACTATTTAAAAACATTAGCATTAGAAATAATAAATAATAAATATCAAAATTTTACAAAAATTTACACGGATGGCTCAAAAAAAGCAAATCCTTTCTAAACAGCTGCAGCAGTGGTCATATACCAGAACATAATATTCAAAAGGGCAGACGTCTACCCGACCACTGCTCCATTTTGGGCCATCCTAGAAGCATTAAAGTGGATTGAAGAAAATAAACCGAATAAGACTGTGATTATTAGCGACTCGCTAAGCGTCCTAACCTCAATCCAAAAAAACACTACAAAATATAGAGAAAATGTCTTAAAACAAATTAACCTAATACTGAAAACCCTAAATTCAAATAAACTAGTAGTAGAATTAATGTGGATTGCATGGCACCACAATTGACATCAAAGGTAAAGAGTTAGCAGACCAACTTGCTAAAAACACACTCGACGAACCTAATTACATGCCACTTAAATATAGCCAAACTGAACTATATAGTTTAATTAACACAATGATTAATCAAATATGGCAGTCCGATTGGGACATAAACAAACAAGGGAGAACATTATACAACATCATTAAGGAAGTTAGTAGAGTGATAAAACCACCCAGGGGCACAGGTTATGAACAATCTAAAATAAATAGAATAATAATAGGAAAAACCAAACTGGCAAACAGGTTTGGAAAATACATAGGACCCTTCCCACATAACATTAATTGCCACAATTGTAACTCCCCAGAAGATTTACACCATATCTTCAACAATTGTAATAAAAAACAAAAAGGAAAGGGGCGAATTTAGATCCAAACAACTAAACATAGCCGCACCAAGTACATACCCAGAAGTAATCCAATTAACTAACACCAATCCTCAAGAACATTCAACAATATAATTGAACTGCTTAAAACAACAGGGCTAATTGACAAAAATATAGAAACATCGCCTAAACACCGCAAAAAATCGAAAAAATTCTTAAAATGTATAACAACCTTAAGGAGCAATATGTAGCCCCACAATGAGGTCACATGGGTTCATTGTCCAATCATTTGACGGGCTACTAAAACACCTAACTAACATACTAATTCTGAAATTTATAACAACCTTAAGAAATAAATTGTAGCCCCACAAGGAGGTCACATAGGTTCATTTACCAATTATTTGGCGGGGCTACACACTTAAAACAACCAAATAGAATTTGATGAAGCATCAAGGATAACAAAAAATAAAGAAATAAACATTGAAGTATTTAAGAAAATAACATCAGGTACAACAACAAAAGGTTGCATCCAAATACCAATTAGCCAGTATTCTCCTAAAAACTAAATCATAAATACAAGGTGGTATCGGTAATAACAGCGCAGAGTATTTCCAAATTGATAGGGACAATTTTAGATATAGATACCCAGAAGAGAGGAGGGCACCGGTGCTGACAATCAAGATGAAGGGAGGCCCAAGGAACAAGAGACGACAGGAGCACTCCGGAGCAAACAAACTAGAATGAGGGAAGACTGATTACCATTAAGTAACCCTACAACAAAAAGACCTTCTAAGGGCTACTGCCATTTTGCCATTACAGAGCTCTCATTTGGTACGAAAGCTCTATTTGACAAGCTCTTTTGAGAAACATAACTTGATGAATTTTGAACATCGCCAATCAAAATTCACAATCCATATAACCTAACAGTGACCAACCTACATATGTCGCACAGACATTTAATGATTAAAATTGTTAGGGACTTACAATACGTACACTGGGTACTAGAAACATTGGTATGTTAAGAGTTAGAAAAAATATTCAACTACACAAAATTTGATTGAATTACACAGGTGGCTTGCACATTATTGGTGTATTTTCTGTCCATTAATGAAACTGGACCTGATTTGAAATAAGTATGGGTATTGCGTTTCAAGGCTGTCGACATGCATGGGCTGGGTTATTGGACCTTTTTCTCCTTTCACGCGACCAGAAACCCCCAATATGACGAGACGTGAAAACCATTTTTCACCAGTCATTATTTGGTGCCATAGCACCTCTAGTGCACTCCTTCCGATTGGTTGATAGTGTTGAGTGCGTGTTTGAGCTATTCCCACTCACCCAGGTCCTACATTCATGTCGATAGTCCCTCAATAGGGGCGCGACATGACTAAAAAATTAAAAAGCACACTATGTGTGTATAAACGCCCGTGGTGGATGTGGCACCATTCCTTACCGCGCGGGAAAAATTAAATAAGTTTCTTTTGAAAGATAAAACAGTGAATAATGACCCTTCGTTGCCGGTTCACTTTAATTTAACATTCATTCATTCATGTTATGTTGTGATTTTGGATTGTAACATTTGTACCAGAATACACCAGACGGAAGAAACGTAAGTGTCTCTTGGTTTTGATTTTATAGAATAAGAACCTACACTCACACACTCATACACTCACACGTACATCATGGGCATAAAAAAGGACTTTTGAGATTTCATTGACTTAGGCAATTGAAATAGTATTTGTTTTCGAAAGATTTGAGTGGCCCTGAAAAGGACCGTTGGATATTTGTTTGTTTAAAACAAATAAAACTCAGAAACGGGACGAAACTATCTTTAACTGTCTTAAGCCTTTGCCACGGCCAAGGCCTACTTCTGTACTGGATCATCTCAATGATTTGGTAGAAATCACTAAAGGTGGTATGGCAGACGTAGTCACAGTTAGAGTGGGTTGTTTAGCTCGAGAAGGTCTTTTTCTTTTTGGTCGTAATAAAGAAGTCTGATACATTTGCTTCAGACTCCTTAACTCTGCTAAAATATCTAAAAGTACCGTGACCGTTTGATTTTCACTATTCTCTTTCTGTCATCGGTCTTCTTTATTCTCTGCTGATGCTGTTTCTTCCTGCTGTTTCCTTCTTGCTTCTTCTTTTTCCCGCTGTTGAAGGAGAAAAGCTTGTTCTGCTTCATTTTGTTGTTGTAAAAATCGTTCCAATTCTTCTTTCTGTCTCTGCTTAAAATCATCGACGCGTTAAAAAGGAGAATGTGACGAAGGTTCCGGAACAAATTCTTGTGAAGTTGGAAAATCCACAATATCCCAGTTAAAATCAACTTCTTCGGGATGTGGATTTGTGTTGACTTTGGTAGTCACTGCTATACTATTTACTTTACTGGTTCACCCCGATTCATCGTCTTCTTAGTTTCCGATATGATTGACAACTCTGTCGTTTCAATTGACTGCGCACAGACGCTAGTACCTCTATATAGGGAATGTGACGTCACAAGCTACTCTCTTCCAAATGGACTACTCTGACTGACTTTTGTGATGAATGTTTGGATTGGTGAATAAACTCAATCCGTTTCGATCCGCTCTTCCCCTATAAATAACCGCAGTACACGGCATTCGATTCACCTGTTCTCATCACAAGATGTGGACCAACGTAGAATCTTCTACCCTTGTTTCATCCATGCTCCTTCACCTGGACTATCCTATGTATGTCAGATCATCATGGGCTATCTCTCATATGACTGATACAGCCCTTTGGAAAAGGAGAATCTATGTGGAGAAGCAAAGTTGTTTAAAGAGAGTTCTCCTCTATGGACCAGAAGTGAGGAGAAGTTTAAGGAAGAGAAGAAGATCCGTGAGATATCCTCTGCGTTAACAATATAATGTTAAACAAAAAAATCCAAAGGCCCTTTTTAGGGCCACTCATATACCTCGAAAAGATATTTACTTTCTTTGCCTCAATTTCCCTTGTCGCTAGACAGGCCCAAATATTATTCCCCATGTTAAGTTCCCCTTGTCGCTAGATGGGCCCACCATGTTAAATTTCCCTTGTCGCTAGATAGGCCCAAATAGTTCCCATGTTCAATTTCCCTTGTCGCTAGATAGGCCCACCATGTTAAATTTCCCTTTTCGCTAGATAGGCCCACCATGTTAAATTTCCCTATTCGCTAGATAGGCCCAAGAAGTTCCCATGTTCAATTTCCATTGTCGCTAGATAGGCCCACCATATTAAATTTCCCTTGTCGCAAGGTGGGCCCAAATAGTTCCTATGTTAAATTTCCCTGGTCGCTAGATAGGCCCACCATGTTAAATTCCCCTAATCGCTAGATTAGCCCAAGCCTTTTTTGACTGGAGTGCCCCATATTAATACTAATGTACTCTGTGTTTGAGACTGGAGTGTACTTCATTCAGATCAGAATTTGGTGATTGCTGGTTCAAGTGATTAAATATTGTTAAGATTATATGTTTTCATTGGTGACACTTATGTGTCTTTACCGATGCATATGTAATAGATTTCATAAATCAGATTCAGCGATCATGTCAAAATGATGACCGTTTCATATCGAGCATCAAGCTGATTTTAGAAACATTCTAACATTTCTCATGCTTTGCTTGTTACATTTACGAACATCAAAAATTCTTCACTGAAAAGCAGCTGAAACATTCCCTCTAATATTATCTTAGGAGCATGTTAAAAATGCTGATAACAAATCAGGTTAGGAATGTGAGAGTGCGTGATTGAAAATGCATAGCTGCTAAGACGCTGTAATATTATCTATCGGTGATTTTATTTGTGTTTATAGGTGTATTTAGATTTTGAAAAGTCTGTTTAAACAAAGTTAACCGTAATAAGCGAACACGACATCATGAATCGAGCGAGTCTAAGTATGCCATAGTGGCAAAATATAAATGCGATTGATGGTGAATCTGAAAACAAAACTTATATGAAATATTGCAAATATAAATATTATTGTTTCACGCACATTTATATATTATTTCATAAACAGAGTTTAATATAATTTAAGTTGTGCCCATTATATTTGGTGCCAAATTTAATTATTGACGTGTATGTTCATCTTCGACGGATGGACTATAGTACATAACTCTTGCTTTAGTATCAGAAAGGTAAATCAGTAGTTTCCCTTAGACCATACTGTGAAGTTCTTGTCAAAGGTTTGCCAGCATGGTTTCGAGAGGCTGCGCTGTAAACAGAGCAGCATGTACCCAGAACACATAATTCATTTCCGGATCATCACCAAGACCTTATTACTCGCTGTGCACTGTCGCCGACAACCAATCGCTAATCTCAGCTGATCAAGAATAAATAATTACCATTAAATCTCTACCAGAAATGCATAAAAATAACTCTTCTATCACCAGCAAAATGAGATAGGAAAAAATGTTCTAAAATTGGAGTAGAACTACATGGGCACTGACACGTGAGTGCTAATTGTGATCCGATCCCGATGATGAAATAACAGTCTGGCCTGGCTCAAGGCTAAGCTAGCACATTGGTGTTACGAAAACTTGAATTTAGTGATCAAATGAGATTTCATGTTGTTATGTGTATTGAATATTTACTTGCAAAACTTTTACTTGTATTCAAATGTCAAAACGCATCTCTGACTGCACGTCAATTTACCTGCTATCCATTTTAGCGCGATGACAGGAAATCTTAACCTGAAGCTACACATTTTTGTGCATATGTTTATTTTCTATTCCCACCATGCATAAGCCATGGTTGTTGCCGCGACGATTCTGCTTATTTGTATTGGCGACAAGACAAGCAAGTTGATATTTTACGAATAGTACGATTCTCTCTGTTATTTTGTCTTGCAGTTGATGCTCTGCCTCAATGTTTTTCACGTCTATATCCATGTAGTTCTGTCTTCCGGGGGGGGGGGGGGGGGGCGCGGCAGGGACTTGTGGCTGGGTGTGTGGTTTCTTTATATCAATAATGTCATCGCTTAGTCCAATACGCCCAAACACTTTCCATCAATAATCTCTATTTTACTGGTATATCTGTCATACAGTTATCAAAAATCTCTATTTGAGAAATATTTAAGTCCCTTGCGATTGGGATCTAGCATCACGTTCATTTAAACAGAAACTAATTACGCTACTGAATACTTTTTGAAACGATTTTTCTCGTTATTCTTCATGATCTGTTACACGGACTAGGGCAGCACTAATGAACAACAGTCTATATTCTTATCCTCGTTTTAGTTGTGTTTTCGCAATCCAGCTCTCTTAACAGAAAAATGGACATGCGGTCACAAGCTGGCCAGTCGGTCTTTTAATTAACTGAAAATCCGTGGTGGTAACCAATAGTGGAGTTCCCTTGCTAATAGTGACGTCCCTTGCTCTGGGAAGATCAGGAGGTAGCCCAAGTCCATGCCTTTTAACATAAAGAAGATAGGATATAAGGTACACAGTTTGTACATCGTTTATGTGAAGATACAAGGCTGGTGATGCCTGGGCTGGAAGGCCTGGATGATCATGTCCCTGAATGGAGATGGAGATCTTGGTTTCAACCACCAGCAAAAAGCGTTATGTAGCCATCCCTAAAACGTGTTTTGAGAGAGTGGTCATGGTATAATGGTCAGTGGTTTTACTGGCTATCTCAATGGTGTGATTGGCACCAAAGATTACTTATATACATCCCGACAAATAAAAATAGATGTAGGCTAACGGTATGTTGCAAGAGACGTTGCTTAAAGTGTTCACGTGCGCCTTCCTCATCGCGAAGCCTGAGTAAAAGTTAATGTTGATATCTCTCACCATACTTTAATGGCATTGTTTACTAATTTAAAAATTAACTGGACTACTCGCCATTGTTTGACGGGTCCTTCTCAAACATCATCGATGATCCAGCACTACGGGCGTATTCATTGCAATAGCGAAGGTCTGGGATCGTCATATATCGCAGACATCAAAGGTGGATTCAATCTATTCGTTATCGACGTAATAGCATGCAGTGACAAACAGCAGCAGAATACCATCACCGCTCTGGCGTAATTTGCTTTCAGACTTTGTACATTTGCCAAAAACCTCGATAAAAGCTTTGATGAGGAGATGAGAAGTATTGCAAGGCATCTTCCACCTGCTTCTCTGCACCACGTTTTTGATTCAAATATTCGTGAGAATAAGGCGCAGGGCGTGCTACGATCACGTTGCACATTGTGATGCGATTACAAAAGATAGACTGCCTTATTATATTCATGTGATAGAATGAAAGGATAACATACGTGCCCATCTTAAAGTGTTAGCGGTACGAAGGGTTTGCAGTGTTTTCTTAACATGCAACGGTCGTCTTTATAAATCGAGACGCAACAAGAGCAACGACTCTAGCCAATGGTGTGTGGCTCGAGGGTGCTGTTTCGATGCAGGCTTAAAATATATTATCCAGTTCAGTACACTAGTGAGGACTTGTACTGATATAATGTGTTGCTCGTTTATGGATGCTAACTCTGGTTACCCGCTTAGGACGATGGTTGTACAAGTGTAGCTCGTTACACTCTAATATATGTTCTCTGTTATTTAATAAACTTACTCTGTAAAGCCAGGTAGACCAAAAGTCCCATCATTCTCTGTTATTTAACAGACTTGATAAAGCCAGGTAGACCAAAGTCAAATCATTCTCTGTTATTTAATAAACTTACTCTGTAAAGCCAGATAGACCAAAGTCACTTCATTCTCTGTCATTTAATAAGCTTGATAAAGCCAGGTAGACCAAAGTCACTTCATTCTCCGTTATTTAATAAACTTACTCTGCAAAGCCAGGTATACCAAAGTCACATCATTCTCTGTTATTTAATAAACTTGATAAAGCCAGGTAGACCAAAGTCATGTCATTCTCTGTTATTTAATAAACTTGATAAAGCCAGGTAGACCAAAGTAACATCTTTCTCTGTTTTTCAATAAACTTAGTCTGTAATGCCAGGTAGACTAAAGTCACATCTATCTCTGTTATTTAACAGACTTGCTAAAGCCAGGTAGACCAAAGTCACATCATTCTCTGTTATTTAATAAACTTACTCTTTAAGAAAGGTAGACCTAAGTCACTTCATTCACTCTTATTTAATAAACTTGCTCTGTAAAGTCAGGTAGACCAAAGTCACATCATTCTTTGTTATTTAACAGACTTGCTAAAGCCAGGTAGACCAAAGTCCCTTCATTCTCTGTTACATCACTGACTGAAAACATTTCCAGTTCTACCTAAGTGCCTGTCCCTGCTATGATATGGTTGAAGTACATGTTTAAAATGAAACAAAAGTCAAACATCCAAATTTGGCAAAATCTTTATTAGGCAGTTATAGTCTAGGTACAAATGACCTTACTCAGCTTTAGAGAGTATGGTACAACTACATCTTTATCTCCAAAGAAATGATGAAACTGACTTATGAATATTGTTCTTAATATATAGTTTACATTATATCTATTTCAGTGATTGCCATAGATTAAACATGTCTTGATACACAAGATTTATAGATGAATAAAACTCAAGATGCTGATTATAAACAAAAAATGCATGTATAACAAGATTTTGAAACAAAAATGCATGTATAACAAGATTTTGAAACATATATGAATGTATAACAAGATTTTGAAACCATCAATGTAATACATTTAAACAAGTGATGAAAAACTTTTGGTAAATACAAAACAGTTCCAGATTGTTAATAGCATGTAACAGTAAGCAATACAACACATATATTCAAGTGCATTAAAAAAATTATTCATATCATAAATGATATCTTTCTGGTGTATATTCCATGTGCTGACAAAAAAATTTAATTAAACACAAAACATCTTCAAAATCAACTTGCATATTTATTCAGTTACCTATCAAACTGTGTGACACATCAACTAATTTATTTCACGTTCATCAGAGTTTTTAATTTCTTAGGCAAGATTTTCAAGTTCACCAATTTGTGCTAAGTCTGTAACATTTTTAAGAACTCATTAATACACCAACGTAAATATACATTTTGAATACAAGATAGCACAATGAGAATTATTGTAAACAAAAAATCTTCTAAAAAAAGATCTTGTATTCCACAGGATGGTCTACAAAAAACTACAAACTTGAATTAACCACCTTTTAAAAATATTACTTCATAACAACATTTAAAAATATCTTAAATATTATTAAAAAAAACTATGGCCACAAGGTGTCTCATTTCATCAAATTTTCAAATACTGAACTGTTCCAATCTATTGTCAGTACAAAGATTGTAATCTGTGTAACAATAACTATACGTCTGGCTCTCAAACGTGACAGCTTAGGTCAACTACTCAAACTGCTTAAGTTCTGCAACTCCAGGGAAGTACCAATATGTCCCCTTGACATTGCGAGAGAGACGCATGATGTCATCACTGTGAGGATCATCACGAGCAGCAACCATCCGGTCTAACATGTAGTTGAAATTCTCTGGGGACGCAGCATAGCCAATAAAGAACAAACCTGAATCTCCTGTTACTGTCCCAAATTGCATAGACTGCCGTACAATTTCAACAGGTTTCTTCTGGGCATTAGTACCTATTCACAAAAATTAAGACATTTAAATTTTTCACAATGCTATTACTTAAAGTTTAATCTTTGATATTTGACTCTCAAATCAATATAATGAGAAAAAAATTATGATTTTAACCTTAAAGCTTTAAATACATACCAGTTCTAGTGAATCTTAATGAACTTTAAAAATACTGTACTAAATATATAAAATAAAATTAAGCAAAACTTTTAACGCAGTAAAACAGTTACAGACTATTTTGATGGCACATACAGATTTGGCAGACATTATTATTGGCCTTATTATTTACATTATTATTATTATTTATGTTATTATTTACATTATCATTTATGCACATAAAACATGGATTGATCCAGAAATATGAAAGTCAGCTTAACTTTAAAAAAAATACTTCATATAGTAAAGCAATTTCTTTGTCTGGACTGAGTGAGACATTTTGAAGTGCAAGATTATAAGGTTAAGATCCAATTTCATATTGGAATCTAGTAAATACTAGCACTTGATTAGGTGAAGTATTTTGTAAAATAATATTCCACAAAGGATCAGAACAATTAAGTTTTACTGTTACTGGAATGGTCCGGTCAAGATGTACTACATGAAAGAAATCTATACCTAATGTCATCCTGACAACATGGGAGGTGATGCTTTTCTTCGCAATTTCTGTGCTGTCGGACTTCAATCTGCCTACCCAGGACTCCAGCGTTTTGTCTACAAAATGTGTTATTTAATTAAAGCAATGTTGCTGCCCACATTGTATTATGATCACAAATGAATCCTAATCATTATTTGCTTTTATAAGTACAGATGTTTATTAAAATATAATTTCAAGGCATGACCATTATAAATGACCAACTTCTACAGAATTATGTTGTCATTGGTCATGTATCAGTCTGTATATAAAGGACTTTTTTTTCCCATTTTAATACGAGTCTTTGGGAATTTGTGATCAGAAATTATAAATGTGGTAAAGCGATAATTCCAAAGGAATTATTTTTTTAAATTATTCATTGGAATTACAGTGTGAACACGGACTCTTTTGGGACTAAAAAAACTACTTGGAGATTACTGAGAACTCATTCCAAGCAATTTTGGACCATATCACTGATACATCAAGATTACTAGAAGTCATTCCAAGATATTTTGGACAATATCACTGTGATACATCAAGCCATTCAAGACCGTTTGCAAGTCATTCCAAGCAATTTTGGACCATATCACTCATACATCAATATTACTAGAAGTCATTCCAAGATATTTTGGGCAATATCGCTGCGATACATCAAGCCATTCAAGACTACTGAAAGTCATTCCAAGATATTATGGACCATATCACTGTGATACATCAAGCCATTCAAGACTACGGGAAGTCATTCCAAGATATTTTGGATCATATCACTGTGATACATCAAGCCATTCAAGACTACTGGAAGTCATTCAAAGATATTTTGGACCATATCACTGATACATCAAGACTACTAGAAGTCATTCCAAGATATTTTGGACCATATCACTGTGATACATCAAGCCATTCAAGACTACTGGAAAGTCATTCCTATATATTTTGGACCATATCACTGTGATACATCAAGCCATTCGAGGATACTGAAAGTCATTTCTAGATAGTTTGGACCATATCACTGTGATACATCAAGCAATTCAAGACTACGGGAAGTCATTCCAAGATATTTTGGATCATATCACTGTGATACATCAAGCCATTCAAGACTACTGGAAGTCATTCAAAGATATTTTGGACCATATCACTGTGATACATGAAGCCATTCAAGACGACTGGAAGTCATTCCTAGATATTTTGGATCATATCACTGTGATACATCAAGCCATTCAAGACTACGGGAAGTCATTCCAAGATATTTTGGATCATATCACTGTGATACATCAAGCCATTCAAGACTACTGGAAGTCATTCAAAGATATTTTGGACCATATCACTGATACATCAAGACTACTAGAAGTCATTCCAAGATATTATGGACTATATCACTGTGATACATCAAGCCATTCAAGACTACTGGAAGACATTCATAGATATTTTGGACCATATCACTGTGATACATCAAGCCATTCGAGGCTACTGGAAGTCATTCCTAGATATTTTGGACCATATCACTGTGATACATCAAGCCATTCAAGACTACTGGAAGTCATTCCTAGATATTTTGGACCATATCACTGTGATACATCAAGCCATTCAAGACTACTTGAAGTCATTCCAAGATATTTTGGACCATATCACTGTTATACATCAAGCCATTCAAGACTACTGAAAGTCATTCCAAGATATTTTAGACCATATCACTGTGATACATCAAGCCATTCAATACTAATGGAAATCATTCCAAGATATCTTGGACCATATCACTGTGATACATCAAGCCAATCAAGACTACTGGAAGTCATTCCTAGATATTTTGGATCATATCACTGTGATACATCAAGCCATTCAAGACTACTGGAAGTCATTCCTAGATATTTTGGACCATATCACTGTGATACATGAAGCCATTCAAGACTACTGTAAGTCATTTCAAGATATTTTGAACCATATCACTGATACATCAAGACTACTAGAAGTCCTTCCAAGATATTTTGGACCATATCACTGTGATACATCAAGCCATTCAAGACTACTGGAAAGTCATTCATATATATTTTGGACCATATCACTGTGATACATCAAGCCATTCGAGGATACTGAAAGTCATTTCTAGATATTTTGAACCATATCACTGTGATACATCAAGACATTCAAGACAACTGGAAGTCATTCCACGATATTTTGGACCATATCACTGTGATACATCAAGCCATTCAAGACTACTGGAAGTCATTTCAAGATATTTTGGACCATATAACTGATACATCAAGACTACTAGAAGTCATTCCAAGATATTTTGGACAATTTCACTGTGATACATCAAGCCATTCAAGACTACTGGAAGTCATTCCTATATATTTTGGACCATATCACTGTGATACATCAAGCCATTCAAGACTACTGGAAGTCATTCCAAGATATTTTGGACCATATCACTGTGATACATCAAGCCATTCGAGGCTACTGGAAGTCATTCCAAGATATTCTGGACCATATCACTGTGACACATCAAGACTACTAAAAGTCATTCCAAGATAGTTTGGACCATATCACTGTGATACATCAAGCCATTCAAGACTACTGGAAGTCATTCCTAGATATTTTGGAGAATAATACTGTGATACATCAAGCCATTCAAGGCTACTGGAAGTCATTCCAAGATATTTTGGACCATACCACTATGATACATCAAGCCATTCAAGACTACTGGAAGTCATTCCTATATATTATTGATCATATCACTGTGATACATCAAGCCATTCAAGACTACTGGAAGTCATTCCAAGATATTTTGGACCATATCACTGTGATAAATCAAGACTACTAGAAGTTATTCCAAGATATTTGGGACCATATCACTTTGATAAATCAAGCAATTCAAGACTACTGGAAATCATTCATAGATATTTTGGACCATATCACTGTGATACATCAAGCCATTCAAGACTGCTGGAAGTAATTCCTAGATATTTTAGACCATATCACTGTGATACATCAAGCCATTCAAGACTACTGGAAGTCATTCCAAGATATTTTTGACAATGTTACTGTGATACATCAAGCCATTCAAGAATACTAGAAGTCATTCCTAGATAGTTTGGACCATATCACTGTGATACATCAAGCCATTCAAGACTACTGGAAGTCATTTCAAGATATTTTGGACCATATCAAAGATACATCAGACTACTAGAAGTCATTCCAAGATATTTTGGACCATATCACTGTGATACATCAAGCCATTCAAGACTACTGGAAGTCATTCCTATATATTTTGGACCATATCACTGTGATACATCAAGCCATTCAAGACTACTGGAATTCATTCCTAGATATTTTGGATCATATCACTGTGATACATCAAGCCATTCAAGACTACTGGAAGTCATTCCAAGATATTTTGGACCATATCACTGTGATACATCAAGCCATTATATGTGCGGATTTAAGACCCAGCGATTACTCCATCAAGTCGTTCCCCGCAACTCTCGCGGAGGTGGAATTGCTGTAATTACAAAGAATTCCATGATTAAATGCCTTAAACACAATACAACCTTCAATTTCTGCCACACATCATTTGAACTAGTCCAAACAATGCTCACACTGGAACAAAGGTCAGTCCATTTTTTCTGTCTCTACTGTCCTCCTCCTAATAGAAAAAAACAAGCTGACTGAATCTCTCTTTTTGGAGCAGTTTCCAAATCTTCTAGAGTATGGAAATTCGATAGGTGGCAACCCAATTATTCTTGGAGATTTCAACTTTCACTTTTATTGTTCTGGTCAGCCATACATGTCAAAACTCCTTAATTCCATTCATGTTTTCAATCTTAAACAGTCAGTTAACCAACCTACCCATAAACATGGTCACATTTTAGACTGGTTTCTTTATAGACCTGATGATAATATTCTGCAATCCACCCTTGTATCCCACGAACTTGCATCGGATCACCTCTGCATTGTATGCCATCTCGATGTATCAGTCCCTAACCCTCCACCTCTATTAGCTACTAAGAGAAACCTCTGTATGATAAATAGAACCAAATTCATGCATGACATCCAAGAAAACCTTACAACTTTCTTACATCCAGCAGCATTACAACTTGATAACTGCCTGCGTTCATTGCTTGAAAAACATGCCCCAGCCACCAAATGGAGAGTATCAATAAAAAAGTGTTCTCCATGGTATAGCAGTGTTAGGGACCAGCTTCGCACTGCTAAAAAAACATCGCCTAAAAGCAGAGAAGCTTTTGGCTTTCCACCAGACTCACTATTCATAAACAAATCCACGAAGCCGCTAAGAAGAACGTCACAAACATTGTCTATTTAGCCAAATCATCCCACTACAGTACTAAGATCACAGAGAGTTCCGGCTGCAAAGAGCTCTTCGAGATAACTAACAAACTAATGTCAAGGAACAAATGTACACCACTTCCAACAACTTTCTCTCCACTAGACCTACCAGACAAATTTGCAAATATCTTCGATGACAAAGTACAAACCATTAGAGATTTGCTTGACAGCACAATTTCAACTGATTCGTCACCATACAGTTATGATGCAGAATTTCAGCGACAACTGTTAGGAGCATTTGAACCTGTTTCTATTGATTTAGTACGGACAATCGTGATGAAAAGGGCACCTAAGCCTTGTGAATTTGATCCAATTCCGACATCACTGTTGCATGATATATTGCCTTCACTAACTGATGTTATTAATATCTCTCTCTTATCAGGGGAACTCCCATCATTTTTCAAAACTGCCATCGTAAAGCCACTGCTGAAGAAACCAACACTTGACCATAACGATTTAAAGAACTACCGCCCAGTTTCTAATCTCCCATTCATATAAAAAATCTTAGATAAGGTTGTTCTAACTCAACTTGTATCTCATTTGAATTCAAACGGTCTTTTTAGCAATGTACAGTCTGCATATCGCTCTTGCCACAGTATGGAAACTACTCTTCTGAAAGTTTTTAGTGACATTCTCTCTGCTTTGGATAGTGGAAAGATTCCAGTCCTCACTCTCCTGGATTTATCTGCAGCATTTGACACAAAAGACCATGATATATTACTTCACCGTCTCCAGCATGTATTTGGCATTCAGAATATAGCCTTACAGTGGTTCAAGTCCTACTTAGTTAACATGACACAAATTATATCTGCAAATGGAATACACTCCAGCCCAGTTGACGTATGTTGAGGTGTTCCACAGGGATCTGTTCTTGCACATGTTCTCTTCATTCTGTATACTCAGAGGCTCTCAAGTGTCATAGATCATCACCCAGTGTCTCACCATTTGTATGCTGATGACACCCAAATATACAAGTCTAGCCACCCAACTGAAGTTGATGCAACCATCCATGGAGCATAGAAGTGCATTTCTGATGTGAAATCATGGATGACATGTAACAAGCTGCAGATGAATGATGATAAAACTGAGACTATTCTGATCACAAAACACAAAGACTCTCATTCACATCCTTTACCTCAGACAATAAATATCAGCAACACCAACATTAAACTCTCACAGTCAGTACGAAACCTAGGCGTTACTCTAGACAGTACTCTTACATTGCACTAACATGTCATGAACATATGCAAGGCTGCATATCTTGAATTGGATGCATCAGTTCCATTCGTAAACATCTTTCAGTTGATGACACTAAAACACTTGTGTATTCATTAGTACTTTCAAGACTGGACTATTGCAACTCAATTCTGTCTGGTTCATCACAATATTTACTCCAGAAACTTCAAAAAGTTCAAAACACAGCTGCACGGATCATCTTTAGAGTACCTCGATCAAAGCACACCTCACCACTGCTCTTTATCCTACATTGGCTATCAATTCCATACAGAATCAAACACAAAATTTGTTCTCTATGCTATGTTTCAATGACAGACTCCAGTCGAACATACCTATCTAGTCTCACCCATGTGTATACACCAGCTAGATCCTTAAGCTCTTCTTCTGATAATCGTATACTCATTGTTCCCAAGGTGAAAACAAAGTCGTATGGACAACGTTCGTTTGCACAACAGGGCCCTGTGACGTGGAACGAATTGCCCATTGAAATTAGGCACAAAGACACAGTGATCCCTTTTAAGATTGCTCTTAAGACTCACCAGTTTCGACTGCAGGGACAAACTTAGTGACCTAATCATGTTTTGTATCTTATATGTTTTCAGCATGTTTTGGTGTTTTCCAAATTCATTGTTTTTGTCATTTGTTGTTCTGTAGTGTAGTCGTATCATTATTGATGGCGTAAAGTGCTTAGAGCTTCGTAAGATTAGGCGCTATACAACGTCGTCATTATTATTATTATTATTATTATTATTATTATTATTATTATTATTGACTGAATGTGGTATGATGCTGGTCCTGCATGGTTAGCTGGTTCAGCATAGATGGCTGTATGATTAGGTCTGTGCAAATTCTCACTTCAATGTTAAATGTGCAGATGGATTGGCCAACCAGATGTTGCTTCAGGTGGTATATTTTGTGTAAAATATCATCACAAAAAGTGCAATTGAGTGATGCCAAATTGTCCAGATTTTGATGTAGCTTAATTAATACCTGAACCATTACTCCGTTGTCATGATAACTGGAAGGGACAGTTGACAGCCAGGATATGATTAAATTCTCTGGAGCAGCTGGTAACTTGTTATACAATACTGTCGTATGCTTCGCTCCATCCTCTAATGCATTACTGGTCATGGAGATAACTTTCACCTAGTGGAATGTACAGACAAAGGATGAATAATCATATAATTTGCTCTGTTTCTAATTTTTTTCTTATTCTAGCCTTCAATAATATTCTCACAGCAAGGATTTTTTTTTTTATTGGCATAGTCATGGGAGTCTGACCAGTGAATGGGAATGAATCTCTGCAGCTACAACAAAAGCTGATTCTGAGTTTCTGATCTGGCTCTTATCTCCTAAGTTGATTCTTTTGGATTCTGGACCAAATGTTCTCAGTACATGCCAAACATACCTTGTAATTGGATGACTCAATAACATTTCTTGCACTTGCTAGGCATTGTACTTGTCTATATGGGTGAAAGTTGGGGAAAAAAAACAATACTGAAAAATAGGTCTGGGGACAAAATTGATGACCTGACTTCCTTGTTTGTCCAGGGCAAAGCTCGAATAGTGAAGAGTTTTGGGCTGGAGGTGAAGCGCACCACCATCATACCGCTTAAAAAAGAAGTAATTTTGACCCTATCTGACCCTATCTGTATTAATGAAAATTATAATTAAACAATTCAAAAAACTGATTTGAATATGATGCATACATTGCAAGCTTTGAAGACAAAGTGCAAATTTGCAAAGTGCATATTTTAACTCAACACATAATTTATCAAACGAAGAACTAGATAAATGCAGCTAATAAACACCATGGATTTTAGAATGCTCTAACACTAACAGTAAGCATCAATATGGAAACGTACCCACAATGGACAACTCCAAAAATATCACATATTCTGAACTTTTGACAAGTTCATTAAATACTGATAAATTTATGGATCTTGGTGTTTTATATTTATTCAGTACAAATCTACTGTGATCAAACTGGTTCTTTCTTTATGTCTTTTCTAAATGACTGCATCTTAAGTGTTCTCACCGTAACAGTTGCTCACCATATACACACTGTATCAAGCTGCTGAAACAGACAATGCATTTTCCTCTATGTAGGCCTGGCATATATACACTATACAACTGCTGAAACAGACGATGCATTTTCCTCTATGTCGGCCTGGCATATATACACTATAAAACCGCTGAAACAGACAATGCATTTTACTCTATATAGGACTTGCATATATACAAACATCCCACATGCAGGCCTTCAGTTGGCACTTAAATAAATGGACCTAATCTGTAGGAGTTTCCTCCCTTTGACAACATGGGCCGGAAAGATTTATAAAAAAATCAATGGGAGGAATGACAACCACAATTCAAAATGGAATGCGAATGCTCGAAATAGAAAAAGAACAATGAAAAACAATCAAAAGGTCCTACTTTATGCACGGCTTTCTTGCCGAAACCTGGTACAAAGGTTGTATTTACGACAAGAAATGTAAGAGGTGCTATGAGACAGGTCACACTCCCTTCAAATGTCCAAAAAACGACACTGAACCAAAAAAGAGATTACAGGAACAACAACAAAAACAGCAAGACCAAGACAAAGTAGAGACCTTGGGACATGGAAAAAGACACACACACACACACACACACACACAAACACACACACACACACAATCCCTCAAAACCGGACGAGTATCAATTTAACTGATTCGACAAAGTTGACTGGAAATCAAATGCCCCAAATAATAACACAACAGGAGAAACCGGGAATAGCTAGTATAAAAGGAGCCCACATAATAAAACCTACAGAGAAAAGAACTGAGGGAAATACAAATCAAGCTCCAGTGGAAACGTTGATATCAACAGGGAAAGAAAACACAGATATAAGGTCAAAACAAATAACATCTGCTAAAGAAATAATCACATCAGTCTCGAAAGAAAGACCAATCGAGAAAAAAACAGAGGCAATCACAAGTAAACTTCAAGTCAAAAAACAGTTAACAACAGAAAATAAGATAAATTATCTAGACTACACGAAACAGCAACAGCCAAGGAAAAAGAACAAGATCATAACATGAGACAGGTTTTTTATAACGATGAATGGATGTAATTTAAAATGCTTTTAAAAAGTTTAAAATACAACTTTCAAAAAAACGAACAATTTTATGTAAAAAGGTATTATTTAAAAAAATCTATAAAAACAAACATTAAAATAATGTCAAAAAACAAAATATGCTTATATAGCAAACACCAAATATCAGGGTAGGCTGGCCTCCACAACTGGTCTGAAAAGATAAAAATTGGAGAGAGCGCCCCCCCCCCACCCCAAGGGATTTAAATTGGGTATGTGATCTGGGATATATATTCAGTATATGTGCTCTAGTATATATATTGGGTATATATATATATATATATATATATATATATGCGATTAAGATAAACCAATAATATACGATCTTACTGCTTATTCAACACGATTTAGAGGGAAAGCGGCAGTTCTGCTTTTGTTACTGTTAGCGACGCAAATCCATTGGACAATGAGTCATAAGGAATTCACACCGCTGCACGTTGAAGATTTTTTATTGCATTAAGTGTTCACATTACCCCCTTTTTGTGTTGCATGTAGAGGTTTAGCTGGGAAGGTGGGCAGAGGGGCCAGATTAGTGGGGCGCCAAATGGGCTATGAATTTTTTGTGGGGTGGGGGCGTAAAAATAAATCTTGTTACCGGGCTCCAAACACCCTTGCTACGCCTATGCCTGCATGCAAATTTCAGATTAAGAAAAAGATTCATTGCCAATAGCTATTAATTTTGAATGGTAGATAGATTTGATTCATTTTGTGAACACAGTGCCCTTTAGATTTTTATTTTTTAGATGTGCATTTAAAACATATTGGTTATCCTTCAAAACGTGATATAAACCCATTGCAGAGCATTGTGTGAAGTGCGGAGTGACACTACTAACATATGGAGCACGCTAAAGGTTGGCTAATACCTTTTTCTACATTTTTGAACTACTATCCTGTGTTCTTACTGAAAAAGTTACTTTGCTATTAATATTCTTAATCGATATGGTGATAACAATAATAATAATAATAATAATAATAATAATAATAATAATAATAATAATAATAAAGACTTTATTTAGAGAAGGTAACTCAATTAGTTACAGAACTAATCTACCTTGAGGCCCTCTATCTGTTATGTACAATATAAACAACATGATGTGAAGAGTCTGGATCAACACTAAATAATTAGGGAATTTTAAATTTTCAAAGAATCAAGCTTGTAACACATGCACAGGCATCTTTCAGAAAAACATAAACATAAACAAAAACATAAAATATCATTCTGCATTGAAACATTCAGTTTTGAAAATGATGCAAAATTACAGACAAGCAGGCATTAATTTTATTGGTACTAGCACTGTTCAATTTTTTTAAAGATTTCATCCATTTAAGACATTGATTATGAAAAAAAGAAATGTTAGGAGCTTGCCTTATATCGCTGGGAATGTTGTTCCATACTACTGGACCAGTATATTGAAAACTTTTTTTTAAAAACAATTCCTTCTTTGGCCTTGGAATAATGTTATTTTTTCTTCTTATTGACCTTATATTTGGAGTACCATCAGCATCTCTTTGGTGAAAGATATTGCTTAGATAGACAGGAATGGATTTTATGGATACTTTTATATTATATATCAATTTGGCTTTTGTATATTATTCATTGCATTCTGAAAATTATCTATACATTGATCTTGTATTAAATGTCGTTATGTTTGAATTGGAGGTATTACCCCAAATTACATTACAGTAGTCCAGATATGGCTGAATATAACTTTTATAAAAGATGACCCTATACTGAAGAGGTAAGTATCTTTTGATTTTTCTCAGTAGCCAAAGATAAGAATTAATCTTTTTTGAAATGTGTTTGGTGTTAAGAGACCAAGTAAAATTGTTATCTACGAATACACCAAGAATTCTATTTTGATAGGTCATATTAATGCTTACATTGTTAAAAAAATGAAGTTTGTCACTATCTAGTCTTGCTCGTTTTTGTTGTGTTGTAACTAGTAGGGCTTTCCTATTTTCTGTATTTATGATCATACTGTTTTCCTTGCACCATACTTGAAGTCTGTTGAGACATCTTGTAAGTTATTTTGAAGTACCGTTTTTGTTTTAACCAACATCTTGTAAGTTATTTTGAAGTACCGTTTTTGTTTTTACCAATCGCAGACAGTGTATAATCATCTGCATAGAGGTCAGTGGAAGAAATTGAAGTTCAAATCTTAAGAGGTAAATCGTTGATAAATAGAATAAATAACAGAAGTCCAAGGAAAGAGCTTTGTGGTACTCCAAAAATATTACTTTTACTTTCAGAAAGTTGACCATTTAAAGATACTTTTTGAACTCGGTCGGTTGAGTAAGAAGTAAATCAGTTTTAGGAGTTTTCAGTTTTCTACAAGATCAAAAGCTTTACGAAATCAATCATAATAGTGCCTACCATTTCTCCTTGGTCTAACGCTTTCAGCCATTTATCAATCAAAGATACAAATGCAATTTCACAAGAGTGATTCTGGCGAAAGCCAGACTGATTTCCATGAATAAGATCATAAGTGTTTAAATAGTTGAGAAAAGAATCATGTACATGTTTGTCTAGTAATTTGGTGAGACAAGAAAAGGTATAGATGGGTCTGTAGGTATTGAAATCATCTTTTGTTCCTGCTTTATGTAATGGTATAACCTTGGCAGTTTTCCATGCTTTTGGAAATTTATTAAACCTAATACTTTCATTGCAAGTGAATGCTATACTCTCTACAATTGCAGGTGCAGCCACTTTCAGTAGCCTTGGTCCAATCATATCAAGTCCTGTAGCTTTACAAACATCGATGGTTTTAAAATATTTCAATACAAATTCTGGAATCATTTCAGAAATTTCAAATTTTATATTGTTTTGTAGTTTTTTAGCACAAAAATGTTTGGGTTCCAGATGATCAGATGAAGTTCTGGGTTCTTTAAGTTTTTCAGCAATTAGAGCAAAAAAAGATCCAGCCTTGTTGATGGTCTTTCTTTATCCTGTGTGTTTTTAAAGGGGCATGCTTGTCAACTATACTAATGAACAGATCTGTCCAAGAATCTAAACCATCATCAATATCCTCAAAGATTTGGACAATATTCCATGGAATCTGTTTTAGATCTTCTAGGAATCTAACAGTATCAAAGTTTTTAAGGGACTTATGAGTAATGGATTTATGGATAATTTTTTTTGTTGATTTGCCATTGACTTTACGTGTTAAAAAAATTGGAAAGTGATCACTTATACCAATCTTTGGAACCATTACTTTCAAAACATTTTTTTTGCATTGATATAAATATGATCTATAAGTGTTATAGATATAGATGTTACTCTGGTGGTTAATTTATTAGTTGCTCCATACCTAACGAATCAATAAATTTCGTCCGATTCCCTTTTATATGATCATTTTGAGAAGGTCTCTATTTATATCACCTAGAATGTAAAATTCTTTCTCTTTATTTGAAATTTTATCCACTTGAACTTCAAAATATTCACACCAATCAGTATGTGATGATGGGGGTCTATACACAAAACCTACTAAATAGGGCTTTGCTTTTTCTGGAGTGATCTGTAGCCAAATGGATTCTATTTCCTGTATTCTAGGTCTTCCTGTCCTTTACAAATAGTACCGGTTTTAACATACACAATGAGCCTGCCACCGCCTGCATTTCTATACTTACGATAAGGTTGTTCATAGCCATTAATATATAAGAAATTTTCACCCTGATTTTCTGTTAACATTGTTTCCGAGAGTCCAAATAAATTGATATTATTATTTGGAGAGGTAAACAGTAACATTACTTGATCAATCTTTCCTCGAAACCCCTGAATATTTAAATGACCTATGCGTAAACCTTTGCTAGAAACTCCTAAATTTAAGAGACTAATATCAATGCTATTAGAGGCACTCAAGGAAACATTGAAAGTATTAAAACTATGTTCTTAGTGAACAACATTACAACTATCATTACTGTATACAACTGCATTTTCTACTTTTATAATCATTGTATAAATCTGAACTATCGTTCCTGTTGGAATATGTACAAGTAGTTTGTAAGGTTCCACATTCAGAACATACATCAGCAAGGAGATCAAATCTGTTTTGACAAGGGATGCCCAGTGTATATAACAGTACTTGATAGATAAATTGGTCATCCTGCTGAATAGAGTCTTCATGTGGAATTGAGATGGCTTCATTGCCCTTTTCCTATTCCATAAATCTAGTGTGAGTTTTGGCTTTGTGTCCAAAGCTACCAAACTGATGGCATTGTATTAGTTGTCTGTGCCTGCATTTCTGTGCCGAATGGTTAATCTCACAACAGTAATCACATCCCATAGTGTACTGCCTGCATTGATATGGCTGACCATATTGTCTGATGTTGTATTGACCAACATTGCGTTTATGGGGACAGATGAAGATTGTAATGTGACTGTAAGACCAGACTACATGAATAACTGCGTTTATATTTTTGCCAGCTTTTCCAACCCTTTGGTAGACAGGTGGATCTTATCTCTTTTTCCAAATAGATGTTGCATCACTTGTCCCTCTTCATCCATGAAACTCATGTAAATATAAACAATATCACTTCCTTTCACTTGCCAGCCTTCGGATGACCTCATTGATATCTAACACATCACAATCTCCACTGGGGGTCATTTCACACAATGCAACATGACAGCTTTGATTTTGCTTATGAATGTAATTAAGTAATTGGACATATTAAAAAAGTCCTAGATCGGTTCCTTCACTGGCGTTGTTCACTCCAATATTGAGTACTTTTTATTAAACTTCCAATATTGGCTGTATTTTGGCACCTCAAATGGCATGCTTTCTAACACAGTGCCTCCGTCCTCTGTTGTTAATTCCATGTAAAATAGAACTACCAATAAGGAGGATGTATTCTTTGCTGATAGAAGGCAAAGTAGTATATTTACTTTGTATTGATATTGGTTTGTATTGTGCTTTATTACTTCTGGCTGAATGATGACAGAGTTGGAAAACTGCATTGGCTTTTCTTTTGGCAATACTTCAGGTAAGAGACATAGGTTTAGGACCAATGGTTTGTGAATATCTGCTGATAGTCAAAGCTTTCCCTCTCTGGGCAGCTAATTTAGCCTTTTTATTTATTAGCTTGTCAATCTGCTTTTGCACCTTGCCTACCTGTTTCTGGAGTGTTTGTATAACAATCAGCAGCAGGTCAGTAATACATATACATGTAGAGGGCTGTATATGATCTATAGTAGGTCCCTCTCTAGGGGTCATAGTTGGAGTGCTATTCATTGCAGGAACCCTAGAAAGTGCGTCAGCTCTCTCATCAGATAATTCTTGGTTTCTATGACTACACCTCTGATTTGAGTCCACTAAACAGGTGGAATTGAAACTATCCTCACTGGTAGGGTATTATAAAAATAGTTTAGTAGCCATTCTGATGAAGTTCTTATCTTTCTATTTCATTGACCCTAAACCTATAACTTCTATTAGACTTGCAGCACAATTACAAATAAGTACACATTTTGGGTCCATCAGCATGTGTTGTAATAATAAACATGGACTGGAATGAATAAAAAGTGAATTCCTTTCTAATTTGTCCAGAAAATGATGGAACAATCCAGTTGTCAAAAATGTTATTGTGCAATTGGTTGAATTTAAATGATTCACATGGTATATGATACCCTATAAATAGTCCTTAACAGGAAGGTCTTGCTCCACATCAGAGAATCCCTCAAATCAAATGAAAAATGTTTTGAGGGAGAAGAGGGTGAGAAAGTTGACATTATGGCAATAGCTGTCACTATAGTATAAGATATGTTAAAAAAATATGTATTATATATATATATATATATATATATATATATATATATATATATATATATATATATATACACACACATTATTGAATCTGAATGCTAGAGACAAGGACGATATTATTAATTATTTACTCATTGAAATTTGGAATGAATACACTTCTACTGACTTGGAAAGAATACACCACCACTGATGAATAACCCTTTGCTTTTGGAAATCCATAGAATCAAGGAACAACAATCCACCATGTTGAATTTGGCTGCTGACTGAACAATTTTTCACATCACAAAATAGTTATTGAATTGTATTGAAAGAGGAAAATAATGGCAAAACTGCTTCAAAAGACACATGATGTAGCCTTTTGGTCAAATTTATTTCTTGGATGATGAATTAAACACACATATATTCCACGATTTAACTGTTGCTACTGCTTTCTATATGGCATCATGGCAACCATCTTGATGATTCATTAGAAGAATAAGATTAGTCTTGAATAATTTAATAAGGATTTTAAAATTATAACTAATTGCTGATGGTCCTGTAATATTTTCATTTTTGATATTTCGAGTTCTGATATCAATACAAGCTGTACATATACAACATGAGTGTCTTTTCCTATCTATATATCTATTTATCTATCTATCTATCTACCTATCTATGTATCTATCTATCTATCTATCTATCTATCTATCTATCTGTCTTTCTGTCTGTCAGTCTGTCTCTCTGCCTACCTATCAATCTATATATCTACCTACCAATCTATCTATCTATCTATCTATCTATCTATCTATCTATCTGTCTGTCTGTCTGTCTGTCTGTCTGTCTATCTATCTATCTATCTATCTATTTATCTATCTATCTATTTATCAATCTATCTATCTATCTCTCGGTCCAAATGGCATTTCTCTTTATATATATATATATATATATATATATATATATATATATATATAGCAATACTATAGTTTTCTTTCATAAACATTGTAATATCTTGAATCTATGAATTATCGATTTTCTTGGTTCCATACAAATTAATACATTAATCGGTGTGCTCAATTTTTTAATGGTTCTAATGGTATCTTAATGTGTCGATATAGTAATAATCAGTAAGGTACATATTTTTAAAAAACTTTATAATAATTTTGAATACTCTACGCACATTAAGTTTTGATGAAGCTAGTAAATCAGAAATCCCGGTCGGTATGTGTTGATTCTCTTCTTTTCTAGACTTATATTATCAATTTAAGAATGTAATTGGTTTGCATGATTTCTTTGTACGACAATACATCTTCCATTCAAAAACCAAGTAAAATGTTAAATTTTTAAATTCATTTACCAGTGACAAAGGTACGTCATAGCACAAAAAATTCCAAGTTTGAACACCGACATCGACAATTGAATTTTGTTTTTAAATTGTGTTTCTTAATACAACCTCCATACCTCTTTGCAACAATAATTATTCAACGTATTAAGCAATTTTTGCTAACTTTAAAGATTCTGAAAACGGTGCAGTATCAATGGCAAATATAATAGTACAGTCATGTATTTCAATAGTATCATATTCATTTTTAAAAATGTCTTCCTTGCATAAAACACAATTCTAACAAAAACACACTAGTTCATATCCATACATTATAGCCAAATGCAACATGACCCCGGATGAGTTAGCAACAAAAGTCGCCTCTGTTATAGTGTGTTCTTGACATAGTAACAGGATGTATCCGTGGAAAGGTTCCCTATAGGTCAAGCCTGACGTGTATGTCATTTATTCATTGGACATGATAACGTATGCTTCAGTGATGTCACCTTTTCACTTTCCTGTGATTTGACACGAGATTAATTTTTTGTTAGCAGTTTTGTGGTTTTCCTCCATTGATGAGGTAATTATCTAGTTGAAGTAACAATACCGGTAATTAAATCTTCTTTTGCCAAGATACACTTGCGATACGAAGTGTTGATAGTTCAAAAACGAATATTGCATGATCCAGGTGAAAAAGATTCAATACGACCAGGAACATCTACAAATATGATCTCTGCATTTATTTTCACTATAACTCTGATAAACATCGACACACACCCCTCCCCCCAAGGCGATACTTTTTTGGCTGTTTCGTCTTAAAGACATTCGTCAGGACTTCTTTTGTAGATGGACTCTATTTCCTAGAGATAAAATATCATTTATGTCAAGAGTATAAAGAGGGGACGCAATGGACCACATATAATATATATATATATATATATATATATATATATATATATATATATATATATATATATATATATATATATATATATATTATTCTAACGGCATTTGATCTGCTCGAAGTCCTCTATTTAGTTGCAAGTTTCTCGAAATCGGCTCGACGAAATTTCTTAATCCTTTCTCTACTGTTAGAAATAGGTCTCTGTTCGAAACAGTGTAAGAGGCGTTGAAATCAAACTTTTCTAAGTAAGGTTCCCATGAGTACAAACTATTTATACCGTTTACTAACATTGACATGATTTGTCAGACCCCCAACCCCCAAGGCGCCCCTTTTATGGCTGTTTCGTCTCCACGAAATTCGTCAGGACTTCTATAGTAGGTGGACCCTATTTCCTAGAGATACAATATCATTCATGTCAAGAGTATACAGAGAAGATGCAATGGACCATATATATAGATTTCTCGAAATCGGCTCCACGAATTATCTTAAATTTTCATTACTGTTAGAAATGGGTCTTGATTCGATGCAGTGTAAGAGGCGTTGAAATCAAAATTCTCTAACTAAGGTTCCCATGAGTACAAACTATTGATACCGTTTAGTAACATTGGCATGATTTGTCATACCCCCGCCCCCAAGGCGCCCACGTTTTGCCCGTTTCGTCTCCACTAAATTCCATAGGACTTCTTTTGTAGAGGAAGCATATTTCCTAGAGATAAAATGTCATTCATCTTAAGAGTATACAGAGGGAACGCAAGGAACCACATATATATACATATATATAATCTATCAGCATGTGATCTGCTCTGTTAACAGACTTGATAGAGCCAGGTAGACGAAAGTCAGATCATTCTCTGTTATTTAATAAACTTACTCTGTAAAGCCAGGTAGACCAAAGTCATATCTTTCTCTCTTATTTCATAAACTTACTCTGTAAATTCAGGTAGATTACAGTCACATCATTCTCTGTTATTTAACAGTTTCATAAAGACAGCTAGACCAAAGTCACATCATCATTGTGTTATTTAATAAACTTATTATGTAAAGCCAAGTAGATCAAAGTCACAGCATTGTTATTTACTAAGCTTGCTCTGTAAAGCCCGGTAGACCAAATTCATATCCGTCTCTGTTATTTAATAAACTTGATAAAGCCCGGTAAACCAAAGTTATATCTTTCTGTTATTTCACAGACTTGATAAAGCCTGGTAGACCAAAGTCACATCATTCTCTGTTATTTAATAAACCTGCTCTGTAAAGACAGGTAGAACAAAGTCACATCTTTCTGTTATTTAACAGACTTGCATAGCCAGGTAGACCAAATTCTCATCATTCTCTTTTATTTAATAAACTTACTTTGTAAAGCCAGGTAGACCAAAGTCATATAATTCTGTTATTTAATAAACATACTCTGTATAGCCAGGTAGACCAAAGTAACATCTTTCTCTGTTTTTCAATAAACTTAGTCTATAAAGCCAGGTAGACTAAAGTCACATCTATCTCTGTTATTTAACAGACTTGCTAAAGCCAGGTAGACCAAAGTCACATCATACTCTGTTATTTAATAAACTTGCTCTGTAAGCCAGGTAGACCGAAGTAACTTCATTCTCTGTTATTTAATAAACTTGCTCTGTAAAGTCAGGTAGACCAAATTCATATCATTCTCTGTTATTTAATAAACTTGATAAAGCCCTGTACACCAAAGTCACATCATTCTCTGTTATTTAATAAACTTACTCTGTAAAGCCAGGTAGACCAAAGTCACATCATTCTGTTATTTAATAAACTTACTCTGTAAAGCCAGGTAGACCAAAGTCACATAATTCTCTGTTATTTAGTAAACCTATTCTGTAAAGCCAGGTAGACCAAAGTCACATCATTCTGTTATTTAATAAACTTGATCTGTAAAGCCAGGTAGACCAAAGTCACATCATTCTCTGTTATTTAATAAGCTTGATAAAGCCAGGTAGACCAAAGTGACTTCATTCTCTGTTATTTAATAAACCTAATCTGTAAAGCCAGGTAGACCAAAGTCCCTTCATTCTCTCTTACATCGCTCACTGAAAACATTTCCAGTTCTACATTAGTGCCTGTCCCAGCTATGATAGTACATGTTTAAACAGTAGTCAAACAAATTTATTCATATCATAAATGATATCTTCTGGTGTATATTCCATGTGGAGACAAAAAATTTAATTAAACACAAAACGTCTTCAAAATCAACTTGCATCATTTATTCAGTTATCCATCAAACTGTGTGACACATAAACTAATTTATTTTACATTCATCAGAGTTTTTAATTTCTTGAGCAAGATTTACAAGTTCACAAAATTGTGTTAAGTCTGTAACATTTTTAAGAACTCATTAATATCTGCCAATGTAAATATACATTTTGAATACAAGACAGCAGTGAGAATTATTGGTAACCAAACAAATCTTCAAATAAAAGATCTTGTATTACACAGGATGGTCTACAAAAAACTACAAACTTGAATTAACCACCTTTAAAAAATATTACTTCATATCAACATTTATACATATCTTAAATATTATTTTTTTTAAAAACTATGTACACAGGGTGTTTCATTTCATCACATTTTCAAATACTGAACTATTCTAATCTATTGTCAGTACAAAGATTGTAAATATGTGTAACAATGACTATACGTCTTGCTCTCAAACGTGACAGCTCAGGTCAACTACTCAAACTGCTTAAGCTCTGCAACTCCAGGGAAGTACCAATATGTCCCCTTGACATTGCGAGAGAGAAGCATGATGTCATCATTGAGATGATCATCACCAGCACTAACCATCTGGTCTAACATCCAGTTGAAATTATCTGGGGACGCAGCATAGCCAATAAAGAACAAACCTGCATCTCCTGTTACTGTACCAAATGGCAGGGGCTGTCGAACAATTTCAAATGTTTTTTTCGGGACATTAGTACCTATTCAAAAAAATTAGGACATTTAAATTTTTCACAATGCTATTACTTAAATTTTAATCTTTCATATTTGACTCTCAAATCAATACAATGAGAAAAAAAATTATGATTTTAACCTTAAAGCTTTAAATACATACCAGTTCTAGTGAATCTTAATGAACTTTATTTATATACTGTACAAAATATATAAAATAAATTGAGCAAAACTTTTAACGCAGTAAAACAGTTACATACATGTCTGGTCAAGATATACTACAAGAAAAAATCCATACCTCCTCTCATCCTGGCAATATGGGAGGTGTTTCTTTTCTCCTTAATTTCTTTGCCGTCGGACATCAATCTGCCTACCCACGCCTCCAGAATTTCGACTACAAAATGTGTTGTCTAATTAAAACAATGTTGGTGCCCACATGGTATTATGATCACAAATGAATCCTTATCATTATTTGTTAAGTATAAGTACAGATGTTTATTAAAATATAATTTCAAAGCCTGACCATTAGAAATGACCAACTTCTACATAATTATGTTGTCATTGGTCATATATCAGTCCAAACCAAAGTCACACCTTGTGTGACTATATAAAGGACTGTATATAAAGCACGTTTTTCCCATTTTAATATCAGTCTTTGGGAATTTGTGATCAGAAATTATAACTGTGGTCAAGCTATGATTGCAGACAAATTGTTTATTTAAATTATTCATTGGAATAACACTATGAACACTGACTCTTTTGAGACTAACAAAACTACTTGGAGATTACTGAGAACTCAATCGAAGCAATTTTAAACCATATCACTGATACATCGAGATTACTAGAAGTCATTCCAATATATTTTGGGCAATATCGCTGCGAAACATCAAGCCATTCAAGACTACTGGAAGTCATTCCAAGATATTTTGGACCATATCACTGATACATCAAGAATACTAGAAGTCATTCCAAGATATTTTGGACAATATCACTGAGATACATCAAGCCATTCAAGACTACTGGAAGTCATTCCCAGATATTTTTGACCATATCACTGTGATACTTCAAGCCATTCAAGACTACTGGAAGTCATTCCAAGATATTTTGGACCATATCACTGATACATCAGGATTACTAGAAGTCATTCCAAGATATTTTGGGCAATATCGCTGTGATACATCAAGCCATTCAAGACTACTGGAAGTCATTCCAAGATACTTTTTACAATATCACTGTGACACATCAAGCCATTCAAGACTACTGGAAGTCATTCCAAGATATTTTGGACAATATCACTGTGATACATCAAGCAATTCAAGACTACTGGAAGTCATTCCTAGATGCTTTGGACCATATCACTGTGATACATCAAGCCATTCAAGACTACTGGAAGTCATTCCAAGATATTTTGGACCATATCACTGTGATACATCAAGCAATTCAAGACTACTGGAAGTCATTCCAAGATATTTTGGACCATATCAATGATACATCAAGACTACTAGAACTCATTCCAAGATATTTTTGACAATATCACTTTCAGCATTGTCTAAAATGGCCCATGACTTTGGCCACTGTCTAAAATGGCTTTAAACGTGTACAGTGGCAAGGAAAGTGAAATCGAAAAACTCTACATACAATACAATGACAATGACCTTCGAGACATGACCCTGATGTTAGACAAAACTGTAATCCCAATGATGGCATATATATATATACAAACACCAAGCTGCATTTCTTAATATCAAACAACTCCAAGTTCTAATGTGTGTGTGTGTGTGTGTGTGTGTGTGTGTGTGTGTGTGTGTACATGACTTCATGGTATATCAGGATAATCCTTCCTAAAGAGGTCAATAAATGTTTTATTCTAATAAATATTTTTCATAAGACTGAAATGAAAACATTAAATTAAGCCATGACCTCTACCTTAAGGAAGGAATCATTGATGTTGACCTTGACCAGTTCAAAATTTGTAATCAGCAACTGTTTCTTTGAACCTGATATCATAGGCAAAGTGAGGAAACATATACCAGGACAAGGCAGACAATTTTTCATTCTATTAAACCTTCTGCAAATGCAATTACTTGATCACAATAATGCTGAGAAGGACTTTGTTCAACTTCCATAACCCTGCCCTGTCCTGCAAGGAAGGACCTATGAGTTCCCACAGCCGCAATTATTTTATAAATAAAAGTCCTTGGGCACATCTGGCAAAAATCTGCAGGGACTAGTGGCTGTTTGGGCCCAACAAGATTCAGCTCTGGTCTCTGTGAGGCCATCTTACACAAGTATATATGAGAGAAAGCAGACTGTAAGTCTGTGCTGATTCATGATGGAAAATATTGGTTCTCTATCAACCCTCCTAGCCTGCCTAAAATACGAAAGTATGGATAACTGTCTATTGTTTGCATGGTCTCTAAATGTTTACTGTGGATGGGTGTAACAACTGTGCAATTGCTCTGCCATCTTTCCCATACCTTGGGACAGTTATAATTGAGGATGTTTAAAGAAAATAGCAGGAATGGAAAGCTGAAGGGGTCGCTTGTTTTCTTACCTCATCAATTTTTCCCCTGATGATGAGCACTGAAAGGTTTAGTGTGCAGGGCCCCTGCATGAAGCAGCTTTAACAAACTGACATCAGGACAGTTTTCTTTATAATGAGGTCATAACTACTGTTGGAGAAAATGCTTCACTACTACACTATAAGGTCAACATTTACTGAAAACTTTAAACTGAAATATTCCTCAACAGCAGTATTATCCTTTTCTTGTTTTCTATGAGTAGGCCATGCCATCGGGCTATGATTGCTGTGTTGTTGTAGGCTTCAACACCATTTTTCAGCACTCGATAGACTATATATTGCGGCCAGTATTATTGAAAGAGGAAGAACCTGGGAAAAAACTGAAAGAACCACCGATCCACGAGAAGCTACTGGCAAGCTTTCTCACATAACTACATTAGTTGAATCTTAGACTCAAACCCATGCAGACAGAAGTGAGATGGCAGTGATCCGTAACGGATAGCACTTTAGACCACTCAGCCACTTGGGGCCCCCATATATGGCGATGAAGATAGAGCTCTTTCATTCAGTGAACTTAACACGGGCAGTCTTAAAGCATCCTTTGAAAACTTCCGGAAAGATGGCCGCCATCGCTTAACTGCTCGAGATAGGCTCTTCCGATTTTGCGCTATATTTATGATATTTGTGCTTGTTCTCTATCATCGCCTAGATTATTTTGTTTCATTATGCATTGGCTGTTCCGTTCGTATGTGTTAATTCATCTCCTTTTTTTGGAAACGAGAACAATTAGAATTTTTCTCAGCTGTTTTGTCCCAATGTTAGACGTCATTTGTTTTTTTAATAAACCGCCGTCACGTGACCTCTTACAATACGACGTACCCTCATTAATTGGATTAAATGACCACACCTTGGTTCTAGATACTACATTGTGCTCAAGAATAAAAGAAATGGGAACTCATCATTTCTTAAATGTAAACGGAAGCGAAGAAAGAAGCGTTCTTTAAAAGCTGGCCGGCGTAGAACAGGAACAAGAAATCCAGTTATCTCCCTTTCACCCATAACGGATAAACAACTTAAAAATTCTGCCGTTAATTTTAATAACCTGGTTCAAATTACTCTTAAATCCTCAACCGTTTTGTCAACTGTCCCATGGATACCTCTACGTATTGCATTATTCAACGCTCAATCAGTAGGATCACCGGAAAAGCGCACAGAAATTGTTAATTTTATGAACGACCAGAATATTGACGTCTTTTTCCTGACAGAAACTTGGTTACATTCTGCAGGTGATGAAAGCAAGTGTGCAGATTTAACACCCAGCGAATACTCCATCAAGTAGTTTCCCCGCAACTCTCGCGGAGGTGGAATTGCTGTAATTACAAAGAATTCAATGATCAAATGCCTTAAGTACAATACAACATTCAATTGCTGCCACACATCCTTCGAACTTGTCCAAACAAGGATCACACTGGAACAAAGGTCAGTCCATATTTTAAGTCTCTACCATCCACCTCTTAGTAAAAAACAAGCTGACTGAATCTCTCTTTTAGGAGCAGTTTCCAAATCTTCTAGAGTATGGAAATTCGATAGGTGGCAACCTAATTATTCTTGGAGATTTCAACTTTCACTTTGACTGTCCTGGTAAACCAAACACGTCAAAACTCCTAGATTCCATTCATGTTTTCAATCTTAAACAGTCAGTTAACCAACACACCCATCAACTTGGTCCCATTATAGACTTTTGGCGTTATAGACCTGATGATAATATTCTGCAATCCACCCTTGTATACCACGAACGTGCATCGGATCACCTCTGCATTGTATGCCATATCGACGTATCAGTCCCTAACCCTCCACCTCTATTTGCTACTAAGAGATACCTTCGTATAATAAATAGAACCATATTCATGCATGACATCCAAGAAAACCTAACAACTTTCTTACATCCAACAGCGGAACAACTTGATAACTGCCTGCGTTCATTGCTTGAAAAACATGCCCCAGCCACCAAATGCGGAGTATCAATTAAATAAAAATGTTCTCCATGGTATAACAGTGTTAGGGACCAGCTTCGCACTGCTAAAAATATCGCTGAAAACCAGAGAGGCTTTTGGCTTTCCACCAGACTCACTATTCATAAACAAATCCACGAAGCCGCTAAGAAGAACGTCACAAACATAGTCTATTTAGCCAAATCATCCCACTAAAGTACTAAGATAACAGAGAGTTCCAGCTGCAAAGAGCTCTTCGAGATAACTAACAAACTGATGTCAAGGAACAAATGTACACCACTTCCAACAAGTTTCTCTCCACTAGACCTACAACACCAATTTGCAAATTTCTTCGATGACAAAGTACAAACCATTAGAGATTCGCTTGACAGCACAATTTCAACTGATTCGTCACCATACAATTATGATGCAGAATTTCAGCGACAACCGTTAGGAGCATTTGAACCTGTTTCTATTGATTTAGTAAGGACATTTGTGATGAAAAGTGCACCAAAGTCTTGTGAACTTGATCAAATTCCGACATCACTGCTGCTCGAGTGCTTAGACCCAATATTGCCTTCACTAACTGATGTTATTAATATCTCTCTCTCATCAGGGAAATTCCCATCATTTTTCAAAACTGCCATCGTAAAGCCACTGCTGAAGAAACCAACACTTGACCATAGCGATTTAAAAAACTACCGCCCAGTTTCTAATCTCCCATTCATATAAAAAATCTTCGATAAGGTTGTTCTAACTCAACTTGTATCTCATTTGAATTCAAACAGTCTCCTTACTAATGTACAGTCTGCATATTGCCCTTGCCACAGTAGGGAAACTACTCTTCTGAAAATTTTTAGTGACATTCTCTCTGCTTTGGATAGTGGAAAGATTACAGTACTCACTCTCCTGGATTTATCTGCAGCATTTGACACAATAGACCATGATATATTACTTCACCGTCTCCAGCATGTATTTGGCATTCAGAATATAGCCTTACAGTGGTTCAAGTCCTACTTAGTTAACAAGACACAAATTATACCTGCAAATGGAATACACTCCAGCCCAGTTGACGTATGTTGTGGTGTTCCACAGGGATCTGTTCTTGGACCTGTTCTCGTCATTCTGTGTACTATATTCAGCCGCTCTCAAGTGTCATAGATCATCACTCAGTGTCTCACCAATTGTATGCTGATGACACCCAAAGATACAAGTGTAGCCACCCAACTGAAGCTGATGCTACCATCCATGGAGCAGAGAAGTGTATTTCTGATGTGAAATCATGGATGACATGTAACAAGCTGCAGATGAATGATGATAAAACTGAGACTATTCTGATCACAACACAAAGACTTTCTCATTCACATCCTTTACCTCAGACAATAAATATCAGCAACACCAGCATTAAAAATTCTCAGTCAGTACGAAACCTAGGCGTTACTCTAAACAGTACTCTCACATTGCACCAACATGTCATGAACATATGCAAGTCTGTAAATCTTTAATTGAGACGCATCAGTTCCATTCGTAAATATCTTTCAGTTGATGCCACTAAAACACTGGTGTGTTCATTAGTACTTTCAGGACTGGACTATAGTAACTCAAATCTGTCTGGTTCGTCACAATATTTACTCCAGAAACTTCAAAAAGTTCAAAACACAGCTGCACGGATCATCTTTAGAGTACCTCGATCAGAGCACACCTAACCACTGCTGTGTATCCTACATTGGCTATCAATTTAATACAGAATCAAACACAAAATTTGTTCTCTATGTTATGTTTCAGTGACAGACTCCAGTCCAACATACCTATCCAGCCTCACATGTGTATACACCAGCTAGATCCTTACGCTCTTCTGCTGATAATCGTATACTCATTGTTCCCAAAGTCATATGGACAACGTTCGTTTGCACACCAGGGCCCGGCGACGTGGAACGAATTGCCCATTGAAATTAGACACAAAGACACAGTGGTCCTTTTTAAGAGTGCTCTTAAGACTCACCTGTTTCCACTGCAGGGACAAACGTAGCGACCTAATCATGTTTTGTATCTTATATGTTTTCAGCATGTTTTTGTGTTTTCCAATTTCATTCTTTTTGTCATTTGTTGTTCTGTAGTGTAGTCGTATCATTATTGATGGTGTAAAGTGCTTAGGGCTTCGCAAGATTTGGTGCTATACAAAGTCCTCTTTCTTATTATTATTATTATTATTATTATTATTATTATTATTATTATTATTATTGACTGAATTTGGTATGATGCGGGTCCTGCATGGTTAGCTGGTTCAGCATAGATAGCTGCATGATTAGGTCTGTGCAAATTCTCACTTCAGTGTTAAATGTGCAGATGGATTGGACAACCAGATGTTGCTTCAGGTGGTATATTTTGTGTAAAATATCATCACAAAAAAGTGCAATTGAGCGATGTCAAATTGTCCAGATTGTGATGCAGCTTAATTAATACCTGGACCATTACTCTGTTGTCAGTATAACTGGATGGGACAGTTGGCAGCCAGGATATGATTAAATTCTCTGGAGCAGCTGGTAAATTGTTATAAAATACTGTCATATGCTTGGGTTCATTCTCTAATGCATTACTGGTCATGGAGAAAGACTTTCACCTAGTGGGATGTCTACAGACAAAGGATTAATAATCATATAATTTGCTCTGTTTCTAATTCTTATTCTAGGCTTCAATAATATTCTCACACCAAGGATTTTCTTTTTTGAGTTATTGGCATAGTCTTGGGAGTGTGACCAGTGAATGGGAATGAATCTCTGCAGCTATAACAAAAGCTGATTCTGAGTTTCTGACCTGGCTCTTATCTCCTAAGTTGATTCTTTTGGATTCTGGACCAGATGTTTTTAGTACATACCAAACATACCTTGTAATTGGATGACTCAATAACATTTCTTGCACTTGCTAGGCATTGTACTAGTCTATATGGGTGAAAGTTGGGAAAAAAACAATACTGAAAAATAGATCTGGCGACAAAATTGATGACCTGACTTCCTTGTTGGTCCAGGGCAAAGCTCTAATAGTGAAGAGTTTTGGGGTGGAGGTGAAGCGCACCACCATCATAACGCTTAAGAAAAGAAATTTTGACCCTATCTGTATTAATGAAAATTATAATTAAACAATTCAAAATTCTGACTTGAATATGATGCATACATTGCAAGTTTTGAAGGCAAAGTGTATACTTTAACTCAACACATAATTTATCAAACGAAGAACTAGATAAATGCAGCTAATTCACACCACGTATTTTAGATGCTCTAACACTAACAGTAAGCATCAATATGGAAACGTACCCACAATGGACAACTCCAAAAATGTCACATATTCTGAACTTTTGACAAGTTCATTAAATACTGATAACATTATGGAGCTTGGTGTTTCATTTTTATATAGTACAAATCTACTGTGATCAAACTGGTTCTTTCTTTCTGTCTTTTCTAAATGACTGCATCTTAAGTGTTCTCACCATGACAGTTGGTCACCATATACACACTGTATCAAGCTGCTGAAACAAACAATGCATTTTCCTCTATGTAGGCCTGGCATATATACACTATACAACTGCTGAAACAGACAATGCATTTTCCTCTATATAGGCCTGGCATATATACACTATAAAACTGCTGAAACAGACAATGCATTTTCCTCTATGTAGGCCTGGCATATATACACTATAAAACTGCTGAAACAAACAATGCATTTTCCTCTATGTAGGCCTGGCATATATACACTATACAACTGCTGAAACAGACAATGCATTTTCCTCTATATAGGCCTGGCATATATACACTATCAAGCTGCTGAAACAGACAATGCATTTTCCTCTATGTAGGCCTGGCATATATACACTATAAAACTGCTGAAACAAACAATGCATTTTCCTCTATGTAGGCCTGGCATATATACACTATACAACTGCTGAAACAGACAATGCATTTTCCTCTATATAGGCCTGGCATATATACACTATAAAACTGCTGAAACAGACAATGCATTTTACGCTATATAGGACTGGCATATATACAAACATCCCACATGCAGGCCTTCAGTTGGCACTTAGAGGGATAAAGGGACCTAATCTGTAGGTGTTTCCTCCCTTTTACATGAGCCGAAAAGATTTATTAAAAACATCAATGGGAGGAATGACTTCAACGGGTAGCAAAAGCTGTTTTTGTAGAGTTTAACACCATTTTGCAGTATCAGATAGGCTATACATGGTAGCCAGTATAAATAGTGGAGGAAGAACCAGGGAAAATCAAAGAAAGAACCATCAACCCCTAAGAAGCTACTGGTAAGCTTTCTCACATATAAACCACGTTAGCCGAATCAGAGACTCGAACCCACGCAGATAGAGATGAGACAGCAGTCATCTGTAACGGTGAGCGCTTTAGACCACTCGGCCAATCGGGGACCCTAGGTAGCAGAAGAGTCACTTCAAAGTAATAATGATTACGTAATGCATCTGATGGAGAAATTAACACATGCCAAGTTGCATTTTTTATTTATAGGCAATATTGTTTGGAAAAAGAATGTATGTTACTAAAGTGGCATTAAAAAGGCATATAGGGAGATACGGTAAAATATTAGAATCTACTCATAAATCTATTGATACATGTTTGTATCCATCAACTTACAAATTAATACACCTAATGCTAAAGTCAAGACTGTTGACCTTAAAACCAGTGTCACAGCAATGACTACAACCACATGCTTTCACAGCCCCTTAATGATTATTAGTAAGAACAATTTTGCTACAATGATCACAATAGCCACTTTGTTTCATAATTGGTCAGAATTACTTTTATATGGGACCATCTAGATATAAGAAGTAAAACCTCACATCACTAATATCCATTCCGAATCAGGATCTAACACCAGATTATCAAGAAGACGACTACCATAATGGCCATATTGGACTTCACACCTATTATCAAACTAGTCATTATAAAGTTTTTTAGTGAAAAGTTCCTATTGATACAACCAAACATGTTGGACGAGTAGTAACAGCAAGTGTTTCAAGATGTCTGCCATGGTGGTTATACTGGATGTCACATTAGCACCATTTTCATTTAGAACGAAGTAGACAGCACTAGGATTCTTTTAGTGAAATGAACATCATAAAAATAATTTGGTGGCCATAGAGAAAGTCATTATAATATAAGACCTTTTGGCCATAATATGAAATTTTTCACTGAAAACCCCAGGTTGATATGGCCATTAGTGTTACATCTAGGTTTGCCTCGAATTAGGTCATCACCTTTCAGAAAGTGGAGCATCTATTGGTTAGTATATACAGCTACTGATTTATAAAACAACAAGAAATAAGTCGAACAAAACATATTTTTTTTTAAAATTAAACAAAAATTATGAAAAAAAATACTTTGTCTTTTATTGGAAATGTGCATCTTTCAGATAAAACTAACTTCAACTTCTAACAGCCGAGAAAAGAATCTGATTTGAACTTCACATCCATGGGCTTAGTATCCAAATAATTATATTATTTCATGATCATCAGTAGAACTAAAGGTACAGGATAATATGGATCACTGAAAGACTTTCTTGTTGATGCCTTGACCAATGCAAACTGTGTGACTATTCAAATGTGAACATTTAAAATGAAAAGGAGTTATGAATGGAATGTGAAATTAAAACAATCATGTGTGTTACAGATGATGGACGTTACTGATACCTTTTTTTTTGTTAATAACTTCAAAGTTATGTATCCATTTCTGTGTAACCTAAAACAGAAACAAGAAAAAAAGATAAACTTTTCCGACCTGAAAACGTGAATAAAATATAAAACAGCACAATCAAGTGAAAGAAAAGCACTGATTTTAAAAATGTTTATAATGTTAAAGTGCATCCAAATTTAAATTATTACAAAAAAATTAAAAATTCATTTCTTTTATTATTAATGTTTCATTGGATTTTTTGCTAACCAAGCTTATTTTCTACTTATATGCACATGTATTTTACACCCAAACAGCATCAATTAAAATAAACAGAAACAAACAGCTTACCACGTAACTTCCACCGGTGTCTTTATTAACTGCCACTTTCTGACGACTTTCATCATCAACAGGGTTCACTATCCCTAGAAAGAAAAGAAATAAACCTTTGTATTCCAGATAATATCCAGAGGGTTTTTCAAGGGTGTAGAGGAATACTGTCAGAACTGTTCTGATCAATTATGGAGTATTAAAAACCAATACCTAAATATTAAAAAGATTATTTTGGGGATATATATAGACAAATTCAAAATTCTTCATAAATTTTAACTATTGTTTCTTGAGACAAGGACCCATTTTTAATTTCAATGCATTAGTTACTCGAATTTAGTGCATTGGTTAACATGGATTACATACATCAGTTAACATGGATTTAGTACATTAGTTAATATGGATTAGTATATTAGTTAAAATGAATTAGTACATTAGTTAATATGAATCAGCACATTAGTTAACATGCATTAATACATTTGTTAAGATGGATTAAGTGCATTTGTTATCATGGATTAGTACGCTGGTTAATAGGGATTAGTACATTAGTTGACATTAATTTAGTACATTAGTTAATATGGATTAGTATGTTAGTTAAGATGGATTAGTACATTACTTTATATAGATTAGCATGTTAGTTAACATGGATTAGTGCATTAGTTAACATGGATTAGTACATTATTTAACATGGATTAATACATGGATTAGTACATTAGTTAACATGGATTAGCACATAAGTTAAGATGGATTAGTACATTAGTTAACATGGATTAATACATTAGTTAACATGGATTTAGTACATTAGTTAACATTGATTACTACATTATTTAACATTGATTAGTACATTAGTTAGCATGGATTAGGGCATTATTTTACATGGATTATAACATAAGTTAACATGGATTAGTACATAAGTAGCAGCAGAGAGGGTGAACAGACCACACTTTTCCGACAAAATTTTGATTAAATCCTTAAAACGAAAATTGAGCCTTCCTACGAAATCTCATATTTTAACCAAAAAAAAAAATAAGTCTCCATTTAGCAAACGGAGACTTTACGATTTTTCAATCAATTTTGGTTGCAACGATGTGGTCATTCACCCTCTCTGCTGCTACAAGTTAACAAAACTAATAAATGATTTCAACCAAATATTTGATCGAGTCCGATACGATATCGTGTCCGAGGATCATGTAAATTTATTGTTATAAATCCGTGCAGGAATCACTTGTAATTGTTCGCGTGTAAAACCCCGCTGAGGGGCAGTTGAATCCAATTTATAGATTGGAGGTCTACCAGTTGATCGTGTTATAGTAGATATCTTGTGTGCAGTAACACTCCAAATAGGATCAGTAGCCCTTTTTCTGCCACCTTCAAGCTCTCCTGGTTCGTATAAATACCTAACAGTGACATTACTACCAAGAATTGGTTGGGAAACGCTATAATCTTTTTGTGAAATTCTTCGAATTTCCAATTTAAGTATAGACTTCTTTTTAATCGCGTTGATAGCTTTCATGTTGATTGTTCTAGTAATCTCATTATTCAGTGCGGTAATTACAGCTGGTAACCTTTTGACCCATTCACGGGATCGCTTTTCTTGGATGAATTATTTTGCGTATTGATATCCAAATAACCGCTCAGCAATCGTCCGATTAAATCGTTCAACAATTGCCTGATCGCGATGTAGTGCAGTATGCCCCCGTCTGATGGTGACATTGTGATCTTTTATCGCTGATAAAACATCGCCTTGAAATTCCTTGCCAGGATCAACTTGTAACAGATTTGGCCAGCGTAGTGGGCCTCGTCGATAAATCTTTTCAAATGCAGAAGCAACTTTAGGTGATGATTTTGTTTTTAGCGGTTCTGCTTGTTTGTATCGACTCGCAACGTCAACTACGGTTAGCGCGTATTTGTAACCGTTGTCATGTGGTAAAAACAATAAATCAGCTTGATGAACTTCATTGGGTCCGGTAGCATGAAAATGCGAGAAATTGATTTGTTTAGGACGCGGTAGATAAATTTGCCATATAGCCTGTTTGGATAACCAATTAGCCGCAGTGGCCTTTTTCAATTTTGCGGCGTTGGCGAGTTTATTGATTGCAGCGTTACCCCTCCAGTATCCTCTTGGGGAATAATAAATAGATTCCATATTATTAATTACCGGCACGTAACATCAATTTGCCTTTCATAGCCGATTTTACCAACGACGAAGCCAATTTTTCTTTCAAAGATTTATCAGGAATAGCATTTAACGCATGAATTAATTTCACATCCGCGAGATGCCTCTTTTGCAGATTGCTGCTTTTATATGCAACATCATGAGCATGACACGCCTTATCAATAGCGTTTATTGGATACTCGCCGGGTCGGGGCAGATTTTGATCATCAAGTCTGATATCTAATCGTGTTCCGGGGCCACAGTAGCTATATCCTGGAAGGTGCTTTTCTCCGGGGTACTTTGCCCATGGGGTTCCAGGAAGCTTTGCCAATTTGGCTGTGATATCACCTCCTCGTTTTTTTTTAAAAAACATTTCCGGATTTCATAGAAATAAATCTAAATTTTTTTGTACCACATGTTGCACATCTACCAGTAAGTGCAGATCTGTTATTTTTAGTTGTTACCGTTGTCACATCATTTGTGTTAGTACGCGTTTTACACTTCACACAATATATATCCATAATTTATGTATAGAGATATGGATATAATTGATTTTTCAGCGACTAAAACAAAAGAACCAGTTAAGCATCATGCAGCGCTACCAAACTCTATCCGCGCAATTATAATCGGGCCATCTGGATCCGGCAAGACGCAATTGTTGCTTAATTTAATAGTGAGATGGATGAAGTGGGATAAGTTGTATTTAGTTGCTCCTAGCGTAGATGATCAGCAATGCTATGAAGTATTAAAGGATTTTAACGAGAATGCATCAGAAATTAAGGGTGAGAACGCCATTGATTTTATAACTGATATTGACGAGGCGCCATCCGTGGATGACCTTGATGGGAGCATTAACAATTTAGTCGTATACGACGATGTGATGTTAGACAATCAACAAAACCCAGCTAGAATATTTTCCCGAGGCAGGCACAAAAACACCGACGTGATATATGTCACTCAACGCTACACTCAGATTCCAAAAGTGATCAGAGATAACTGTAATATTCTAGCTGTGTTTAACGGCGTTGATACACATACGTTACGAAATATTTGGCAGACATGGTGTTCCGATATGGACTTCAATCAATTTAAAAATTTCTTTAGTAACGCTCAGTCGACCCCGCACGGATTTATAACAATAAATTTACATGATCCTCGGACACGATATCGTATCGGACTCGATCAAATATTTGGTTGAAATCATTTATTATTTTGTTAACTTGTAGCAGCAGAGAGGGTGAATGACCACATCGTTGCGACCAAAATTGATTGAAAAATCGTAAAGTCTCGGTGTGCTAAATGGAGACTTATTTTATTTTTGGTTAAAATATGAGATTTCGTAGGAAGGCTCAATTTTCGTTTTAAGGATTTAATCAAAATTTTGTCGGAAAAGTGTGGTCTGTTCACCCTCTCTGCTGCTTAAGTTAATATGGATTAGAACATTAGTAAACATGTATTAGTACATTATTTAACATGGATTAATACATGGATCAGTACATTAGTTAACATGGATTAGTACATAAGTTAAGATGGATTTAGTACATTAGTTAAGATGGATTTAGTACATTAGTTAACATGGATTTAGTACATTAGATAACATGGATTAGAACATTAGTTAGCATGGATTAGTGCATTATTTAACATGGATTAGTATATTATTTAACATGGATTAGTACATTAGTTAACATTGATTTAGTACATTAGTTAACATGGATTAGTATATTAGTTAACATGGATTTAGTACATTAGTTAACATGGATTAGAACATTAGTAAACATTTATTAGTACATTACTTAACATCGATTAATACATCATATAACATGGATTAGTACATTAGTTAAGATGGATTAGTACATTAGTTTACATGGATTTGTACATTAGTTAACATGGATTAGTACATTAGCTAGCATGGATTAATACATTATTTAACATGGATTAGTACATTGGTTAACAAGTATTTAGTACATTAGCTAAAATGGATTTAGTACATTAGTTAGCATGGATTAGTACATTATTTAACATGGATTGGTACATCAGATAACATGGATTAGTACATTAGTTAAGATGGATTAGTACATTAGTTAACATAGATTAGCACATAAGCAAAGATGGATCCGTGCATTAGTTAACATGGATTTGTACATTAGTTAACATGGATTTAGTACATTAATTAACATGGATTAAGACATTAGTTAACAAGGATTTAGTAAATTAGCTAACATGAATTTAGTACATTAGTTAACATGGATTAGAACATTAGTTAACATGGATTTAGTACATTAGTTAACATGAATTTAGTACATAGTTAATATGAAGTTAGTGCACTAGTTACTTGAGTTTAGTGCATTAGTGAAAACTGAATTTAGTGCAATCGCTAACAGAGATTTAGTACATTAGTTAACATGGATTTAGTGCACTAGTTTCTTGAATTTAGTGCATTAGCGATCTTCAATTTAGTGAATTTGTAAACTTGCATTTAGTGTACCCATTAACATAAATTTAGTATAATAGGTAACATAGATTAGTATATTAGTTAACATAGATTTAGTGCATTCGTTACCATGGATTTAGTGTATTAGTTAACATAGATTTAGTGTTTTAGTTAACAGATTTAGTGTTAGTGCATACGTTAACACAGGTTTAATGCATTCATTAACATAGATTTAGTACATTAGTTAACATGATTAGTACATTAGTTAACATAGATTTAGTGCATTAGTGTACTTCAATTTAGTCCTTTTGCTAACATGAATTTAGTGACCTAGTTAATTTGAATTTAGTGCATAAGTTAACACAGGTTTAATGTATTAGTTACCTTGCATTTAGTCCATTATTAAATTTGATTTAGTGCATTACCTAACATAGTTTCATGGAATTTTTACACACAAATTGCTAATTTCAATCTAAATATTTGTGTTATGTGTATAATTTTATAATACGCCATTGTATCTCAGTTTGTGGAATGTCAGACTCATAATAAAGGGTGACAGACAAGATATCTTCCATCAAACCTGTGTTGGATACTTCAGTGTGTCCTTGGAAATGGTACTGTGTTTACATGGTGCTTATCATTGCGCAAAAGAAAGGGCTGGAGTTCTATTGAACCAACATTTATAATTTTTCAGTAAAAATACAATTATTCCTTCAAACAAAAAATGTTCATTGTTTGAAAAGTTTCTTTCCAGATATTTGACAACAGCATGTATGCATCATGACACTTCCTGTGACAATATTGAGCCACAATACATAGCAACAAACTATCATCACCTGATAATAATTTAGACAAATGAAATATGCCTGAAAATATCTCTGAAACTATGAAGTCTGACCCATTGTTATTGTCAACTTTTCAAGATTCTTGGAATTCTCACGAGTTTGAGCCGCTTACCTCAATGAAAAAACCCAATTATTTTAACTTGTGTACAAAGCAAGTCAAGTACGAAGAAAAATAAAATACTCAAATTCTTTCAATTTCAATTACCATTCAATTAAAACATACACTCAAATTCTTTCAATTTCAATTACCGTTCAATTAAACTCTTTATTTAACATAACATTCATCCTCACAATGGCACTTATCAATGTCTTCAAAATGGAAACCATGCCAGCTGTAAATTCATTAAATTGTTATGTTTGAAATGATTTTAGTTTCTTGAAAGAACATTTTATCAAAGGTTGTGTTTAGAAAGAGTGATGTCATATTTAAATTTTGTGCTAATATGACAAATGTGATATTTCACAAGTGTCTTCTAATTTCACTGTATTATTTAAGCACAAGTGTCTTTAAACAAATTTCACTATTATTTATATGCACATGTTTTCAAGTCGATTTTACTAAACTATTTATACACAAGTGTCTTTGAGGTTATTTCACTTTGTTATTCATAAAGTATCTTTAAGGTGATTTCACTGTATAATTTATACCCAAGTGTCTTTAATGTTATTTCACTGTATTATTTACACGCAAGTGTCTTCGAGTTGATTTCACTGTATTATTTACATGCAAGTATCTTTAAGTTTATTTCACTGTATTATTTACACGCAAGTGTCTTCGAGTTGGTTTTACTGTATTATTTACATGCAAGTATCTTTAAGGTTTTTTCACTGTATAATTTATACCCCCGTGTCTTTAAGGTTATTTCACTGCATTATTTATACGCAAGTGTCTTTAAGATGATTTCACTGTATAATTTATACCCAAGTGTCTTTAAGGCTATTTCACTGTATTATTTACACGCAAGTGTCTTCGAGTTGACTTCACTGTATTATTTACATGCAAGTATCTTTCAGGTTATTTCATTGTATTATTTAAACGCAAGTGTCTTCGAGTTGGTTTTACTGTATTATTTACATGCAAGTATCTTTAAGGTAATTTCACTATATAATTTATACCCCCGTGTCTTTAAGGTTATTTCACTGTATTATTTATACGCAAGTGTCTTTAAGATGATTTCACTGTATCATTAAGAAACAAGTGTCTTCAAGTTGATTTCACTGTATTATTAGGAAACAAGTGTCTTCGAGTTGATTTCACTGTTTTATTTATAGACAAGCATCTTTAAGGTCATTTCACCGTTTTATTTAACCCCAAGTGTCTTTAAATTGATTCACTGTATTGTTTTTTTATTTAAGAAATAGTAAACTGGCACTGATAAGCAATGAAATGTGGGATATAATTTCATACCATCAATAAAGCCAGACAAGTCTCGGTGATCCTTATAGACAAAACCATAAATGTCCTCTGCATTTTTAACACTGCCTGGGGGTAGACTCTTTAAAACCAGTTGGGCCAGCTCAAACAATCTGCTGAATGTGTTGCACTTTGCATGGATGAAGATATCACCAGCTGCAATGAAAATGTCACTAATTATACATGGGAAAATCTTTGTTTTGATTTATTAACCAAGAGTGACAAGATACACAAATCTACAAACTAATAGTTAATTTTTCTTGCAATGTCTGTCGCATAATACAAGCAGGAAGGTCTTTGCCAAAGCAGTAAAACAGACAAAATCAACAACAACAGAATTCAGAATCAATAATAAAAAATCTCCATCATATTTTCCATAAAGTCTACACTAGCTTAGTGTCCTGATTTCAAGCAGCGTATATGACAGATTTCTACTTAAACTAGTGACATAGCACACCAAGTCATCATTTAGGCAATTCAGATAGGATCCCACAAGTGAGTTGGGAACAATTAGGTCTCACTAGATAGTTTCGTATTTGACCCCTTCCTATTTTTTAAGGTAGAAGGCATGAAGCTAATTATGATAAGCCTAGCATTTATACATTCATACATAAGATAAATATATAATGTGGTTTAGATTTACTTTGTCTTAGGCTTGCAAATGGGTTGACTTGTTGGTGACTGCCTATCACAGTTAGACTAGCATTAGAGATCAAATGCGCAACTTGGGCTGAAAATGAGCATCTGACTTGGCTTACATATTTACACATGTCTGCTACAGAGGTAAATATCTAAAACTCTAGATGTTTGAGGGGAGATGAAAATTATGCTAATTTGTTATAGTACTAGTGACGTTTATACATGCATAATGCACATACTGATACTTTTAGCTGTCTTTTCACAGAAAAATAGTCATAATAGCTCTTTCCTGTCAAAAATGAATGTAAAAAGAGAGGTTGGTGGCAGTGTTGATTCTGTATAAAAAAAACACCAATTGTATAAGGAATTAACTTGATTGCTTCAGTCCAAATCTCACATGCATGCTGTCTACAAACGTCATTAGTTAGTTTTTATTTGTATCTTCAGTGTCAAAATATTCTCATTTTTTCAGCAACAGGTTATTATTGGACATAAATTCACCAGATAAATTGTCCAGTGAGACCTTAGAGTACAAGAGTACCTAATATTTAGTTATGTATATACCCACTGAAATAGAATGCACTGAAGTACAACATTCAAGCTTATTACAGCTGTACTCAAAATATTGAGGATTTCCCATCAATTATTTGTGCTTCACTATGTCACCTACATAAGTCATCTTGCCTCCGAAACTATATTACACACTTTGGGTGATGATGTCATTATAAAGTTTATTAAATCTGAAGTAACCAGCGTGATAGAGAGAAATTAAAGGTAGTTAGTGCAACCAGAAATAGGTGTGCATCATAATTTATTTTTATTATTATCGCATCCACCAGTATAAGAATATCTTGTTGAATAAACGAGACGTCAATGTGGAACTGAGATCACTGACTTCGCTGACATCTGCCTAAGAGCCAAATTGGAGAACATTTGGCAAAGAAATCTTTAAATGCATGATGGTTAAAAACGACCATTTCAGGAATCTTTAGTTTTACTATCTTCATCTGTCTCAGAATTTATACCTTATATTTGTATGTATACAGTCTGATCTAAATTTTATTCTGGTTTCCTTTTCATTACCCGTGGGTGGTTTATTTATATCCTATATTATTTTTATCTACTGTGTTCAGCTCAATCAGGAACATCCTGTTACATAACCTATGTCTCATTGTATATCAACATTTATTGGCCAATACTGACAGGTTCTTATCCCAGGATGCATTTTATTTAAGGTGGCCAAATTCAGTCAATTTTTGTTTATAAATACGAATAAATGTTTTGTTTTCTTATAAACTTTAATTGGAGGAATGGTACCATTTAAACAAATCAGAAAGCCTGTTAAGGTTAAGGTATGTTGATTAGTTTATTGGATTAAATTGTTTAAATGATTGTTTATTAATTAGCAATAGTGACAATATTGATGATGTTATGAACTCATCTGTATAATACCGATAGACCAATAATCACATTTTCAGACAATTCTGGCCCACTTATGTTTACACAATTTTGTCCAGAACCTAATAAAAGGTTTTTCTATTTTAAGTAACATTTGCAATTCATGACAGATCCACATCCTCTCAAAAAAGGTCTTCACGCCAAGTTTTATCTCAAAAACTAATAATAATCTAAAAGGTCTTCATGCCAGTTTCATCCCCAAAAATGTGTGGTTCTTGTGAAGAAGTTGTTTAAGGAATGTCAATTTTTACGTGATGAAAACTATATTTAATGGTAGGTCAACATCATTTATAATAATCTGAAACGTTTTCATGCCAGGATGTTTTCTGTAAAGTTTGGCCAAACCGTTTGATTTTTGAGTAGCTATAGCCATTTTTGTTACATCAACTCCATGTCCGACTATAAAATCTTCTTTGCCAGAAAGCTTTCTTTCAAGTTGGATCGAATTCTGAAGAGTTCTCTGACAACATGTTTTTCTACTTTTTCTGTCATGATGTCCTTATTCTAAGGAAGGTCAGCACCATTGCAACCAATCTGAAAGTTCCCATGCCAGGAGGCTTACTGTCAAATTCAGACAAATTCTGTTGGAACAAAAGTGATTCTAAAGTAGTTTTCATTTTTTTTATGACTGCTTGCCTTATACAACGGAAGATCAGAATTAGTTGTATACATCTGAAAGCCCTTTAAGGTCCTGATTTGGACAGTTTCTGTGGAGTAGGCTCGAAAATCGAATCAAAATTTCAAGTTGATAGGAACTGGACAAAATATGACTTCCAGAGTATTAACAAGGTCATTCTTGTATGTATACAGTACAACTCATATGATTTTTTTTTATATTCCCCATGCGTCACAGTGGGACCTAATGATCTTTTCTTTTGTTCCACGAAAATGACAAAAATTCCCTACAATGCCTAGGGAGGCATGCCGAGCGGAACATTACTGTGGATAATCAATTGTTACTGAAATATTTATAAAAAAAATATGTTTCTACTGACTGTGCAGTATATCATATGATGGTAATCATATCTATTACCTAGTTACATGCTCAAATAGAAATGTGAAGTCAACTAAATGTAATTGTATTCCTTCCTACCATACAAATCCAAATACTAGTTTGGCTTACCATAAAAACCCATATACTAGTTTGGTTTAACATAAAAACCCATATACTAGCTTGGTTTATCATAAAAACCCATATACGTTTTAGGTTCACCATAAAACACATTTACTAGTTTCGTTTACAATACAAGCCCATAAACTAGCTTGTATATCATACAAGCCCATAAACTACCCTAGTATACCATATTAGCTCATAAACCATCTTGGTATAGCATACAAGCCCATAAACTACCTTGGTATACCATACAAGCCCATAAACTAGCTTGGTATATCATAAAAGCACATAAACTACCTTGGTATACCATATAAGCACATAAACCATCTTGGAATACCATTCAAGCCCTTAAACTAGCTTACTTTACCATACAAGCCCATGAACTACCTTGGTATACCATATAATCCCATAAGCTAGCTTGGTATATCATATAAGCCCATACTCTAGCTTGGAATATCATATAAGCCCATAAACTAGTTTGGTATACCATACAAGACCATAATCTAGCTTGGAATATCATACAAGCCCATAACTTAGCCTGGTATATCATATAAGCCCATAAACTAGCTTGGTATACCATATAAGCCCATAAGCTAGCTTGGTACATTATATAAGCCCATAAACTACCTTGGTATATCATATAAGTGCATAAACTACCCTAGTATACCATATAAGCCCATAAAACATCTTGGTATACCATACAAGCCCCTAAACTAAATTGGTATCCCATACAAGCCCATAAACTAGCTTGGTATATCATACAAGCACATAAACTACCTTGGAATACCATATAAGCACATCAACCATCTTGGTATACCATTCAAGCTCTTAAACTAGCTTGGTTTACAATACAAGCCCATGAACTACCTTGGTATACCATATAATCCCATAAGCTAGCTTGGTATATCATATAAGTCCATACTCTAGTTTGGTATATCATATAAGCCCATAAACTAGCTTGGTATACCATACAAGCCCATAATCTAGCTTGGTATATCATACAAGCCCATAACTTAGCCTGGTATATCATATAAGCCCATAAACTAGCTTGGTATACCATATAAGCCCATAAGCTAGCTTGGTACATTATATAAGCCCATAACCTACCTTGGTATATCATATAAGCCCATAAACTACCTTAGTATACCATATAAGCCCATAAACCATCTTGGTATACCATACAAGCCCCTGAACTAAATTGGTATCCCATACAAGCCCATAAACTAGCTTAGCATACCATACAAGCCCATAAACTACCTTGGTATACTATATAAGCCCATAAACCTTCATCGTATACCATACAAGCCCATAAACTAGCTTGGTGTACCATACAAGCCCATAAACTATCTTGGTATACCATATAATCCCATAATCTAGCTTGGTATATCATATAAGCCCATAAAGTAGCATGGTATATGATATAAGCAAAATAATCTAGCTTAGTATACCATATAAGCCCATAACCTAGCTTGATATATTACATAAGCCCATAAACTACCTTGGTATATGATATAAGCCCATAAATTACCTTGGTATATTAAAAACGCTCATTTACTTGTTTGATTTTTGTTATTAAACTGAATCAGAGCTATAGGTTCTATAATGGCAACATGATTGTTACTGGACAACAGACTGTCAGATGTACTGTGAAAGCAGGACCATGCCATAAACTTGCTTTGCCTTATGACCAGTCCAGTTACGAAATTAGAAACATCAGATACTAACCTGAACTCGGCATTTCTCCATTAGCACCCTTCCTGTAAGAATATGTGTAATTTTCCTTAACTTTGCCCCCAATCTGAAAATTATTTTTGAACATCTTTGAAAAATATCAGCAGTTAAGTCATTTTCAATAACAGAATTTCATATCATAAACTAAATCAAAGAAATATAAAGAATTTTGGTAGCTTCTGTATTTTATCAAGAACATTATATTTCATACTGCTTCTTGTCTTCATTTTAGAAAGTAAGGATGGAATAAGTCAATGTAAAACTTACGAGATGGATGAAAAATATCTGAAAGATGAGAACAATCACCAACATTGCTGAATGCTCATGTCAGAAACATCAGTGTACATTTCCTACACATGTAAATTTTTTTAGTCCAGGCTGTTGACACGATAGAAATGTCTATGTAGAACAGTGCTAAAATCTAAATTAACAATGCTGTTTGACATGATATTAAGGTCAATGTTTTGTTTGTTTGTTTAGAATTTTTAACATAGCTTTACCGATTTTTTAGTCATATCGCTACAATGTCGGCAGCTTATAGTGATGTCTAGCACTGGGGCATCATGCTGCAGACATTTAGCATAATGTCCCACCCAGTCAAATTATCCTGACACCAGACCGACCAGTCCTAACACTAACCTCTTCATGCTGAGTGCCAAGCGAGGCAGCTGTTAGTACCATTTCTGTAAGTCTTTGATATGACTTGGACGGGGATTGAACCCACGACCTCCCACTTCTGCAGCGGTGGCTCTAACCACTAGGCCACCAGAGCGGTTAAAGGTCAATGTAGAACAGTCCTAAATCGTAAAAATTAACAATGCTGTTTTACATGTTAGAAAGATCTATGTAGAACAGTCTTATTGACAATGCTGTTTGACATTACAGTAATATCGATGTAGAACAGTCCCAAAGTGTTATTGTTGTTGAAGTGATGTTTAACAACAATTTTCAGCATAAGATGGGCAATACATGGCAGCCAGTATAAATGGTAAAGGAAAACCCCTGGAAAACCCCGAAAAGAACCTCTGACCCACTAGAAGCTACTGGTAAGTTTTGTCACACACACACACACTGGCCGAATGCGAGACTTGAACCCACACAGAGTTGACATAGCAATGATCCATAATAGTGAGCGCTTTAGACCACTTGGCCCAACCAATGTTAATTGACAATGTTGACATACTTACAGTAGCATAATCACTGCCCTATTATTACATGTCCACAAAAATAAGAAAAGAAGACCTCATTTTTTGGTTTTGCAATTTAGTCAGCTTATTTTGTACACTTTTTCAAAAAAGTTCTTAGAGAACCTTTTATTCTCCACATTAACTCTATATATATATAATGGAACATTAATTGCATATCCAAAGGTACATTAGAGATGCAGGAGTCATGGAAAATATTGAGAATTCAAAATAGATGTCACCTTCGGGCTATATACATGTATTAAGAACATGCCATCTTCTGGCTGCATGCTTGTACTAAAGCACTTTTGAGCTGTGTGTATATTCTAAGAACAGATCATCCTAGGATTTTGTATGTGTACTATGGTAGAATTTGCCACATATTTATAATATATATGTAGAATATGCCTTCTTTTGCCTGCCTGTGTGCCATCTTTTGATCACTTGTTAATAGTATATTTGAAGAATATGCCTTCTTTTGGCTGCCTGTGTGCCATCTTTTGATCACCTTTGGGCTGCCTGCCTGTATTAGGGTAGAATATGCCATCTTTGGGCTGAGTGTGTATTGCATTGCTTTGTATTTGCTTTCAGAATTGTAACATCAATAAAGCTGGAAATGTAAAAAACCATTACAATGACTAAAAAATTAAATCCTCTGGAAAATGCCTGTATATCATTGAGAGATATTACCTTATTCACTTAGGGTATCACATATAAGCATTACAATGACTACCAAAATAACTTGTCCGTCTTGTCGCTCAAGTAAATCCTTGAGAAGGCAACATTACATACAAACCTTTGCAATGGATACCAAATTAAATCATTTGGAAAATTTATTGTGAGACATCATATGTAATTCTTTATAATGACCACTGTTATGTATATTTTATTTAATTTATTTGTTGTTAAATTTAATTGTTTGTTTGTCAGTTGTCTTGCATTACTTTTTTTTCATTACATTTTATTCTAATGTAAATTAATTCCCTGGAGATGATATTTTTACAGAATTAGTTGACCTGAATCATTCTTCATAAACACCTAATGCTGAATTAGACCCTGACCTGATTCAAAATTATTTGGAGCCATGTAAACAAGTTCTATTTTTATTTTAAAATAATTGGCTTTTATCAGGTTTACTGCTCATATGGGCATTTATTTTGCATTTCAAATTCTGGTATAACCATTGTTTTAGAGAAATAATTTCAGTCCAGGCTTTTACGTTTTGCTTGAAAGTGTCTGTCAGTGACCAATTTTTGAGTGATGTTCAATTTTCTCAAGATCGTTCGTATTTTAAAAAATACTTAGTTTCTCTGGAAATATTTGATGCGCTCATACAGAGTTATTGGACAAAGACAGTTTATCAAAACAGTATTCAGACCTACGGCAATATGTATTTCTACAAGAAACTGTAGATAAGTACAGTACTGACTACAGCATACTGTATGTCATTGTCTTACATCTTTGATTTTCCATAAGGACTCAAAAGTTGAATTCATTATCTTTACATGGACTGTTGTAATTTAATTTATGGATTATTCTTGGATTTGATTCTTAAAACTATTAAGTTCTTTTTATTATTTTTACAATCTTTTTCCAGGGAAATAAAATATTGTTTAAATTTTACAAAGCTTATTGTTTTCACTTTTTCTGTGTTACTGTTTATTAGAGCCTAAATAGGTAACACTAACAAATTAGCTCATCTCGCAATGCTAGCAGATCCCTGTGAGGCATTACCAAATTAACTAATTGGGCATTAAATACTTGAGATTGCAGGCATTATATACAAACTCCAATATGAAATTATCAGCCTTGCAATAAATTTTCACAACAGACATTTAATAAAAAAAATCTCTGAATATCTTTTTTGACTTTGATGACTTCTTTCAAGAAGGAATGGATAATCCTAACTGGAGTTTACAAGACATATTTTTATCTAAAAAAGGTCAGTAGCATAAAATGCAAACTGTAGGTTTAAAGAAAACAAGTAGCCAGACTTAATTTCTTCTTTTAGTCTCCCTGCAAACCTTCCTCATCGACTGGTTTGAAAAGGAATAAACAAGGTTCAGAAGTGTTTACATGTCTGGTGGTCACTCATAGCAGAAGATACTCAAGTCATGTTTTACTATACCTGTTTGTACAGAAGTGTTTACATGTCTCGTGGTCACTCATAACAGAGGATACTCAAATCATATTTTACCTGCTTGTAGAATTTAGGGCCGAATCCTGCTCCAGCCCATATCTCATGACTTTCATCTCGCATACTTGGGTCAGTTACCTTGTCCACCATTTTCTGAAGACCAGCAACAACTTTGGCCACTTCCTTTGCATTTGCATGATCGTTAAGCTCAATCCAAAGGTAGAGAGCATGATCCTTGCCCTGAGACCATACCTAACAAATATAAATATTTACAGTCATATAATACTATATCGAACCTCGTACACTTTTGGAAGGGAAAAAATTTTCTAAGGAGGATGCCATGTATTTTCACTAATCTTTCTTTAATATTTTACATTGCATGTCATGACTGGCAAAAACATGAGAGACATTTTACGAGCTAGATGCTGAAACACTTTTATTTTCATTAACGGTTTCTGGAATTTTATCAATGCAGCTTATCCCTGCATAGATGAAGTCCATCTCTCAGGCAACGGGAATTTGTCCTACACACTGGACAGTTCTCACACAAAACTGATATTTTGACAGACATTAAACTGCCAAAACTAGGCATTTCACTCAAGGAATCATTCCTTCCATGTATTTACCTGCTATGACCAGGTAGATGATTTAATTTCTTTGGTTCTTTTGTTTTCAAATGGAAACTTTAATTGTTCTATCCAGCTAAGATAAATAGCCTACTTCAATAGACAAAAGAAAGTCACAAACATGGTACCACTATAACTCTATACAGTTTAAGAAAATAAATACATGGATTGTGTGATTTTATATTGGCAATAACAAAGCCATAGAAAGACTTCTGAACCTAAATAAATGACCAATTGTGGACAAATATATGAGTTATTTTTCAAGTTATGACAACTAGGAGTAGGTTTGAAGGTAACCCTGTTGATGTTGTTGACAAATAAATCTCCTGGTATATATGGAATACAATTGTAATCAGTGGTATGTTTGTAGTGAAACTGGATCTGTAAATTCTTAAAGATATAGTTAAAAATAGTTCAGTATAACAGATCAATTTAGTCTTGTTATTAAACTGTTGTAATGCTTAAATGGCAGTTACTTAGGTGAGAAGTAAAAAACCCAACACATAAATATCTATTTAACTTCAGTCATAAGTTGCCAATGTTTTCATACAAACTTTTTCCCTTAAAAAAGAGGTTTAATTATCTATGCATATCAAACAAGATACAAAATTAGTTTTGAACATCAACCAAGATGTATAATTCTTGAACATACATGATAAAGAGACTCGCAATTACTGACTTTCTTGATTTTATCCTCTAGCAAAATGTTGTTGTTGTTGTCGAGTTTAACGTCCTTTTCAGCACAAGATAGGCTATATATGACGGCCAATATTAATGATGGAGGAATAACCAAAGAAAACCCTGGTAAGAACCACCGACCCATGAGAAACTACTGGCAAGCATTCTCACATACCCACACTGGCCGAATCCGAGACTTGAACCCATGCAGAGGTAGATGGCAGTGATCCATAAATGTGAGCATTTTAGACCACTCAGCCACGCATGGACCCACTAAGGAAAATGTAAAATCACAATCTAATCACTTTGCTACTTAAAAGACTGGTAAATGGAAACATGGTAGTCCAAAATGAAAGACTACTTTTTTATCATCATAGTGTTCATTAAAGCCTATTAGCTTGCAGCATTCTCAAACATTTTGTTTGGCTCCTGAAGTACAGACATATATTACCGAAGGTTGGGCCTGGGGAATGCCAGCTGCAGAGACAGATTGCATCTTGACCAGATTCAATTTATTCAGTGTCTCCTTGTTGACGTATTTGTAAGCCCCGAAGCCAACCACTCCCACAGCAACTGTCCCCAAAATGGCTGGTCGGACTGAGCGATATGGCCCTGAAACAGGTTTGATACCTAAGCCTCTGGATTGGCCTGAAATACAATCAGATTTGAAAAAGTCAAATAGAAACTGCTCCCTGCAATTGTGCCTTTATATATATGTATAGGTAGATGGATAATCAGTTCATTCAAAAACTGGCCTTATGATGTTGAGCAAGAACCACTGAGAAAAAAGCCACAAAGCATTACTGCAACATATTTTTTACACCATGATTACATAAGGTGGTACAATTTTCAAGAGTGGCAGATACTGGAATAAGATAAATTTTTCATGGATTCTAGAGATGGGAATGTATTCATAGAACATTAATTTAAATTATGAAATACATATTTCACAACAATGACACAACGAAAAACTGTATATATACAATATACATATATTGCAATTGAACAAAGTGATAATTCTTTAATGACTGATGAATGAGTCAATATATATATATATATATATATATATATATATATATATATATATATATATATATATATATATATATATATATTTATATATATATATATATATATATATATATATATATATATATATATATATATATATATATATATATATATATATATATATATATAAATATATAATGTCCTATGTGTAATTTAAAAATATTAGAACTAAAAACATTTCTTATCACTCATACTTTCCATGACCTTAGAAGATGAAGAAAAAAGTTTAGTTCTGTTAAATAGTGTACATCGGGTCAAAAAGAGTGTACGACAACAAAAGAGTATATTTATCAATGGATGTTCAATGAGGGTTCAGTGGCCCAAATAGTAAAACTTTTTTTTCAAATTTTTACATGGCTACCAGTTTAAATCCCATTGTCACATTTGTTACAAAATTTTTCCTTATTATTTAAACTAAATGTTATGCTTGGGAAAATTTAAATTTTAAAACAATAAGATAAGATAAGAATTCAGACTTCAAAGTCCATACCTCTAAATTAAAATATAATATAAAAATCATTGTAAACATAAATGTACATATATATTTCATACCTACAAATATACAGCAAAATCTACAACTATTAACTGCGCCATACATTATTAAGAATAAAATTAAATGATACATTCAAAGAGCAATTTTTTCCATCAACTAATTAATCATATGAGAATTTACATGAATGTCATAGTTCTAAAGAGATTTCAATATACAGTTAAAACTATTAGATACTCTTGTCATCATTGAGAATAGATGATAATATTAACATGTTTAACTAATGTTAAAACCAAGGTTTCTATGCAATGAAAGTCTGCAGAAGTCTCTTGAATCCTGAAAATAATTAGAAGCTCTATATTTTTTAAGTAAACTGGAGAAACTGTAATGTAGTGGAATATATTTAGGACATTTGATTATAAACCTTTATGAGTTTGTTGGAAACGGTATTTATAGGCGGCACAGTGAAGTAAATCATTGTATGGTGTTATTTTTATTATTTCGGTTCCATGAGTGGCCTAAAGCGCTGTCCGTTACAGATCACTGCCATCTCACCTCTGTCTTAATGGGTTCGACTCTAGGATTCTGCTAATGTGGGTATGTGAGAAAGCTTGCCAGTATCTTCGCGTGGGTCGGTGGTTCTTTCAGGGGTTTTCCGGGTTCTTCCTCCACCATTAACACTGGCCGCAATGTATAGCCTATCTTGAGCTGAAAAATGGCGTTAAGCCATAAAACAAACAAACGTCTTTTTTATTTCATGAGAAAAATCCACGAAGATTCATCAACTGCACGGTGATCCTATATTTTCTAATAAATAATTATTTGCTCAGATTTTTTGTGTATTAAGTGCAAATTATGTTTATCATTTTCACAGATAATGAAAGATGATTGTTGAGAAATTGTGCAGGGTTCTGAATTCATGTCTCATTCTTGTAAAGTTCCACTGACAAAGCAAAACCACACACTTCCTCACAGCAATGCAGTTGTCGAAAGATCTTTCTCTATGCTAAGAAAAATTAAAGAAGCTTATCCAGTTGCACACAAATATCAAGATGAACACAAATGATTTTATAATACTTTAATATGCCTGCATCTAGTTAAGAAAATAGTTTACTGCCCAGAGTATTTTTAAGACAGTAACTTGTCTTTAGTGTTGGAGTACTTTTTAACGTCTGTGTCAGTGTGGTTGTGTTATTAGAATGTACATGTGTGTTGTGATATTGTACTAATTTTGTTTTCTATTATTCTAAATGCTTTAAATGAAACTTTTGTTTTTCCTGAATCAAATTTGGAAAGAGAATTTAAAAATTTCTTTTCAGCTGGACGTCATTTTATTAGCTCACGCGCTCTGTCCTTCAGCACCCCATCCCTTTAGGACTTTCACACTCGATCCAACTCAAGAAAGAGGCTATAAAACGGAACAGACAATATACGACAATCGTATTTATGACCTATAAATCTTTGTCCTCAAAAGGCCATAAAACAAGATCATTATGATTAGCTGTACAAATTATGGAAAGACATTAAATTGCTCTTACCAATAAGGCGAGACCGAAGGTTCTGGAAGACTTTAAACCCATTTCTTACCGCCATCCTGAGTTTTATGCGAAGATTAGCAAACTGAACTGTCTCGTACCTGCCGACAAAATATCTAACGTGTGTGTACACGCAGTGTAGCTTCCCTGCTTCGAATTCAAGGTTTTTCCGAGAATACGTGATCACATTATGTTGGTAGTTATACGTGTTTAGTAATTTGAGATCTAATTAGTTACTTGTTAAGGTGTTTGGGTCGTGTCTTGTGTTGCATCGCGTGAAGTAATACTATCCGGATTCGCAAAGCTTTACTAAGGACTCAACGAAACGTGAAAACACAACAAAAAAAAAGCAACATACAAGTGTGACATTGGGGATTTCTCTTGTTTGGTCATAATTTATTTAGACGAGAATTATTTGAAGTATTTTCGAGTTAAGGAGGCCTTTATTGACATCGACTGTTGTCTTGAAGTCCTTGCAACTGGGGAAAAGCATATGAGAAGAGGTTTGAAAACACGCTCAATTTCGATCAAATATATCAACACTTTGAATTAAACCCGTCCCTAGAACATTTTCATTTCAGCGTCTCGTGGTTAGTTTATATTCAGGCAGCTGTTCAAAAAATAGCGAAAGTTATCAAAAACAATAATTCGTCAGGCCGAAATCTAGAAATTCTGTCCATATAAAAAGGTGGGGTGTAGTACAGCACATGCCTCAAGAAGATTATATCTTACATATACAGGTGGTCCATTACGTCCCCTCTGTATACAATCTCGACATGATGCCTCCATGGATATTTTATCTCTAGGAAATAGGTTCCACCAACGAAAGAAGTCCTGACGAATTGCGTGGAAACGAAACAGTCAAAAAAGGGGCGCCTTACCGGGTATGATAAACACGACAATGTTATTAAACAGTATCAATAGTTTCTACTTATGTGAACCTTACTTAGAGAATTTTGGTTTTCTCGCCTCTTACATTGTGTCGAATTAAGAACCATTGCTAACAATAGAGAAAGTTTAAAGAAAATTCGTCGAGCCGATTTCGAGAAACTTCTGACTAAAGATTGGACTTTGAGCAGATATCATGCCGTAAGATTATAAGCTACAACAAGTGTGGACAGACCACGTTTTTCAAACAAACTAAGGCCTCTACAGCAAGAAGAGTGAATAGATCAAATTTTCATATAAAATAAAGCCTCTATGAACATACCAAAACTGCTGTAGAGGTCTTAGTTTGTTTGAAAAACTTGGTCTGTCTACGTCTCTTGCTTAGCGAAAGAAGAGTAGACAGATCAAATTTTCAAGGGTGGACAGAACGAAACTATTTCTGTTAGACGAGACAAGAGAGAGAGAAGGTTGAATATACAAGCTTTCACACAAAAATAAGGCCTCTACGGAGAGAGAGAGTGAATAGACCAAGTTTTTAAACCTCTACGGAGACAAACTATTTCAGACAAAATGAAACTGTTATGGTTTTAACTGAAGTTTCTTTTAAGTCAAAGTCTCTAAGAAAAAAAAATCCTTTAGGATTTCACATACAGACTAATTTGTAAAGTCTCATTCTTTAAGTCAATCAAATTATTGGACTGGTCAGTGAGTTTAAAATTAATCAGTATGACATCGCATATGCCTTGGATTTGTTGGCTCTTCAATTATTAAAAATCCGGGTGGAGCCGTTGGTGCAAACAAATATAAAATATATCCCAGCTGGGCATGATTTTATCTTTCGAAATTTATTTGGTAACTTCCATCAATAGCATCACGTAATAGATTTATTGCAATCACCGAGGATATATTCATATTTTGAGGAGCAATATGCCTACCTGTACCGTCTGGGTCATTATTATGTTTGAGGATAGTTGTCTGTGGTTGTGTTATTTTTTTTATATGCGGCGAGTATTTGTGGCAAATACTCATCTATGACATCACTGTCGGATTTTTTTAATTGGTCTACATTATACTCAAAAAACTTAAATTAAACTTAAATGCTGGAATATCTTTTACACGTATATTATATGATTTTACAAATTCTCCTCATGTTTTAGGAGATATATCATTTAAGACCGTTTTAATAATCATTAAATTAAATATTTCCTTGTCAGCGATAATTTGATTACATACTTCTATGTATTTGATGATTTCATCTCTCGGGGATTCTTTGGAAACAATTTCTCTTAGTATATGTTTATACTTTTCAAATTCTTTATTTGATTTTATGAAATGTTCAGTAATTCTACTTTGAATGGCTCGATACCACCTATCACCTGGTTCTATTATTCCAATAAAAAGATCCAGAACTCGAAAATTTCTTTCGTATGATATCATTGCATCATGATATGATTATTTATCCGAAATATAATCAGACTTTTGGGGTTCCAGTAGATTTTGATAAGAGGGTCGAGGTGGAATTTCAGGCCATCCTATCACGGTTCCTATAGAACTCTGATAGATATCTACAGCATGCCCGGGTAAGTGTATCTCAATCGCGGATGATAGTGTTGGTTCATGAACTGTTATAGCGATTTTTGATTCTCTTCACGTAATGGATTTTATTATACGCTGTAATTCATTTTTGATCTGTTTGATTTGGTAAGATCCATATGGTAAGGGAACTATATTCCAGTCTGGAGTTCCGTCTTGTTTGTTTCTACTCGCAAACACCAAGGAATTATTCGGTTGCTGACTACCAAATGGTTTTGATCTGATATTCGGCCAACTGTGATATACTCGTAATTTTGCCAGCGCTATCTCCTTAACGGGAATCGTAGTGGGGAAATTCACACTGAATTCAGGGTTGGTTGAGGTTATTGAGATCATGGTCGTCTTTTTGCGGTATTGTGTTTGTTGCAATCTGCTGAAGTAATTCCGTTGTCGACATTGACATTATTATTATTGTGTCGTTTTCTAATTTTGATGTTGGGCTATGGTAGATATTCATCTTCGGGGAGATTTTGTTATCTGATATTGTTGTGTCATCAAGATTAGATGATATCAGCGACGATAATTGGGAATACGCGGTTGAGTCAATATGTAACTTAATTATATACTCGTGTAGTTTATTCTGACTGCATGTAGACATTTTTTTGTGATGATGCTAAGAATACCTGTAATTGTTGTCGCCGATGACAATATACTAATTCCAGCAATTACACTTGAAACCGAATACACGATAACATCGACGCTGGTAATTCATCTGCGGTATTTTTTTTATCTTCGCGGTACATTTGTCAATAAGTGTTTCTAGTTTAGTTTGAAAATCACAAACTTGATCATATCGATCACATTCAATATACTATTTACTTAAATCAATTACAAATTCGACATAAACCGTAAATGACGCTGATGCTAAATTACCACTGCCTTCGGAACGAAGGGGGGCGGGGGGTTACCGTAAATGTTGCACTGGATCCCTTATCTATTATTGCACTTGTAGTATTCAAGCCAGTAGAAGTACTAGTTGATACGTTAAATTGCAACGGTGAAATCAGAGTCAATCTATAGATACCCTTAACATCTGCAGACACTCCAATGATGTTATTTTGAGGTGTCCAGGTGAAAGAACTATCAAGTATCGAGTACACGGTATTGATATTGTGTTATGCGGTATCTTGATTTTAGGAAAATCAGCAATGATATCGTCTTGTTTTTGTTTAATAGTATCAATTGTTGTTTAAATATCTTAAAGTTTACTTCGGACAGCCATCCGATCGCCAAAGAAATTATTTATGATTTTATCCGATTTTCTAAAATTCCTACGGAGGTTTGCAAACGCACTTACATGAACATCATACTAAGCTCGCAGCGTTGGTGGTTTACCATCTGTTTTTGATACTCGTGGTGCAGCGTTGTTAATTTACCATCTGTGATTTTATGCTCACCATATATCGTCGTTTTTTTATCATCTACATATTTTTTGTCACAGCATCAGTATCCAGTGTTGGATCACCAACTGTAGTTATTTTATTCGAGTTCATGTCGAGCGGAACTGTCACGGAGCCACTGGATTTTTTTACTCGATCGTTAATATTATCTTTCACAGTTGATAAAAGAACTCATGGTTTAATCTTACCACTGGAATCAAACACCGCTATTGAATTTTCAGATACTATATTAATTTTAACAATAATATCATTCTGGGAAACATTACTCGTTTTCAATTTCCCTTGTTCGTCTTGAAATACGACTATTTCATTTGGATCTACACTTGCGAGGTTTAACATATCGGATATTTCATCTTCGATTATTTTTTACTTCTTTGGTTGCAGATATTTCCGCGGTAAGTTTTTTCAGGCTTGAGAGAGATTTTCCCCAAATATCATCCATTATATTTTAAGGTCTCTCTTAAAAGCGGTTACTCGTATATTCGTGTACGGATTTATGAGGTGGTTTACTTAATGATGATATAGCGCTAAGTACATTTAATACTTCTACGCCGCATATTGGTGGGACGGTCATTTTCTGTGTTGGTAGCGTAGCAGCAGAAGGGGTGAACAGACCAAGTTTTCAAGCAAAATGAAGGCTTCTACCGAAACCAAAATTATTCAGAGGGGGTGAACAGACCAACTTTACAGGCGTCAATTTAGCAAACTGAGGCTTTCTCGAAATTGCTTAATAGGCCTCAATTTAGTAAACTGAGGCTTCCTTGAAAATACTTAATTAAATTTTTCAGTAAATTTAGCAAAAATATGAGGCTTTCTTGAAAATACTTAATTACATTTTTCAGTAAAAAAAACGAAGCCGACATCTTCGATGTTGTCGTTGGCGTTCACCCTCTCTGCTGCTATACGCTAACAGAATTATCTATAGATACAATGATGAATTAGCGATATATTTTTTATATAAAATGTCAAACATCGGAGAAGCACAAATAACTAGATTAACTAGAGAACGGATGGCTGCAATTAAGAAATATCTCCCGGTGAGAGATTCTTTCAGAGATAATTTGCAAGCGCGTCAACAAGCAAAGATGGATTTTACTACTGACACTAAAGAATTATTTGAGCCTATAACTACGGCAACTAAGGAAGTTGTAACCGCGATAAAAGAATCTAAACCAGAGGTAAAACCTCCTAAAAAAATATGATGAACAAGTTCAAGCGCTCAGAGATAGATTTACCGAGGAAACTTTAGCAAAGATTGATAAAGATGATATAACTGATTTAGTAAAGTTTGCTGCGCTGGGATATTACACTAAAAAAATCATTTAAAACCTGGACAATACGGCTATATAAAAAACGTAGAAGATTTTGCTAAAGCAGTTTACAAAATTAAAAATCAACTACCACAAATTAACAATGATGATCCCATATATCAGGCATATTTGACTGCTGTTGAACGAGAATATCTCGAAAATCAGGAAAAAAGAGGTTTATTAGTAACTGAACAACAACGATTAAAAACCGAACAAAAGCAACGAGAAAAAGAGGAACGAGAACGATTAAAACAAGAACGAGCAGAAGAACGAAAACGTACAAAATCAACTCCACAAAAACGAGGACGACCACGAAAACAAGAAGAACCTGTTATGGAAGATCCTCAACGAGAAGAACCTGAAGAAGAAGAATTTACCGCCGAGGGGTATCACGGTGGTAATATACCCTGTTCAAGAAGTGTCCTCGATGATATATCACGGTTAGAAGTTCTTATTGGAGGAGTACGGGCTGGAAATAATTCTTCGGAAATAATGAATGAAGCAACTGAGATATGTCAACGGTTATTTCAAGGACGTGTAATGGATATCGGGTTATATCGAAATTTCATTGATGAACTTACCGATTATTTTTACAGCGACTGAAAATCTAAAAGATTTTTCAATCACTGATTAGATATATAGCATTTAAATAAAATGATAGTACATCGTAGTATGAACAGAGCAAGACCTATTTACGTTGTAAACTCAAGATTGCCGGTTTATAAACTCACATACGGAAATGGACTTGGTGATATTGTCACTGGATTATTTACTAGAATTGCTCCAAAGATTTTACCTGTTGGTAAGGAAATAGCGTCAAAAGCTATCGGGGTTTTTGGTGATAGAGCTGGTACAGTTATCGGCAACAAGGCATTTGATATATTAGGTGATGCAAAAGAAAAACTTATGTTATTGTCGAGAGGTAAAAAGAAAAATGGAATTTCACAAAGAAATTTACAATCTACGAAACAAATGCCATCTAAAATAGGTAGCGCGATTAATAAACTTGCAGCGACTAGTAGGTTAAAATTAATTGCTGGCTCAGGTTTGAAACGGTTAAACATTTAGATCAACTACGTTAATATAAAATGTTCAAGGATGATATCGATGATACTTTTAAAATAAATGATCCTGTATCAAGAAATAATTCTATACGTGATTATCAATATTTTTCATATCAAGCACATATACAGATACAAGGTCACAAATTGAACTTAGATTCGATGATACATCAAAATATTTCTTGCCGTGTGAAGCATTCATCGAAGTAGAAGGACAACTACGCAAACATGATAATACTCCATTTGCAGCCGGCGATAATCTCAAAGACATCCCTGATGGATTTGTCAACAACGGAATAATGGCGTTATTCAACAACGCCAGGTACACGATTGGTTCTGCTAAAATAGAATCTATCGATAACGATGTTGATATCGCAACCACAATTGTAAGTTTAGCTAGATACTCTGATGATTTTACTAAATCTGCTGGGCATTCAATGATGTTTGCGAAGGATACTTCGAATCATGCTGATCATAATCAATATATAGTTAGACGACCAAAGGATCGTGCTGGTCCTCCTGCTGACGCTGCTATTGAGGATATGATTATTAATACTAATCCTAATTACAACGCGGGATTTGCAGCACGAAAAAAGAACATCGACGCCAATGGTAGATTTTCGTGTACGATTCCGTTGTCGCATATATTTGGATTTTGCCGAGATGTCCGAAGAATTATTTATGGTGCTAGTCACACTGTAACTCTCACGCGAAGATCAACTGATGAGTATGCTCTCTGGCATGGTCCTGATCCTGTCCGAGATGGTGTTGTAACATTGACAAAGTTAGCGTTGTGGATGCCAGTTATGACTCCATCGTTGACCGTTGAAACTCAATTGTTATCATTTATGGATCAAGGAGCAAAATCGTTGTTGAGTTGGTGTGATGTTACAACAGCTACAACATCTAGTCCAGGTCCTGAAGTTTCTACTTGGCAACTTGCGCTCACAAAGAATATTTCCGCACCAAGACATGTTTTTGTTGTATTACAGAACCAAAATAGAACTCAAAAAATAGCTGGTGTTGCAGATGATAGTGTACAATTGCGATCTCATATGATATTTGACAAATTTAGCGTCAGTGAAGTATCATTACGAATTAGTAATCAACAAGAACCCGTAGAAAATCTTATCATCGATTACAATAACAATCAAATAGGAAGAGTTTATCATCGATTGTGGTCATTTATGGGCCGTGATCAAAACATCGATACTGGACTTCAAATATCACAAGTGGATTTTCGGGAATTATATCCGATTTATTACTTTTCGTTACAACATCTTGATTTTTCTAAACACTCGACCGTTGATGTAAAATTTCAAGCTCGTATCGGTGAGGCTCCCGGAGGAGGAATTAGAGCAGTTGCTGTTCTTCTCAGTGATAAATCTATGATACTTGAAGGTGGTGGTGGAAGAATGAGAATCGTTGATGCCCCAGTGGAAAACATGTAAGTGAAAATCTGGAGAATTTTCATGGAATTTTATTGAAATTCGAAGACGTGTAATTGAATCAATCGGTGTTATATAAAATGTCATATAGCAATATTAATGTTACATTAACACCCGGTCAGATAAAAAAAACTTCAATCAAGTTCAGCTAAACAATGCGGAACTACGATTACGCTAAAACATGATCAAATGACTGGTGGATCAAATAAACTATCATTGACGAAAACTCAGGTTAATCACTTCAATAAAGCTTTTAAGGAAAAGCGGGGAGTTCAGATTAATCTATCTGCAGCTGCTATAGCGAATATGATAAAAATCGGAGGATTTTTCCCGTTGTTGGCTGCAATTCCAGGATTGATTGCGTCAGCGGCTCCGGCAATTCTTGGGGCGTTAGAAACTGGTGCAGCCGGAGCACTTGCTTCTACTGTCGTTAATAAAGTTCTTGGTAAAGGTCTAAACGAAAAATCTAAGAGAAAAAAAAAAAGAAAGGGATTCAGACTACCAGGAAGTCGATTCACAAGATATTACAAAACCAGTTAGTGGAAATTTCACCAATGTCAAATTTTGATTTACTCGACTCAGTAAAAAAAACTCCCAATAAAGCATTTCAGAGGTGTATTCATGAAAGATCAATTACCAGCAAAACCACAAATACCAGAAACTGGAATAATTAATCTTGATGAAAACACTGGACCTGGAACTCATTGGGTTTGTTACGCGATATTTCCAACGTCAATTATTTATTTTGACTCGTATGGATTACCGCCTCCGGTTGAATTTGTCAAATATATATCTATGATTTCTTCGAAATCGCAAAGTAATTTAATGAGAATTCAAAGAATTCCAATTTGGTATTTAATGTTGCCTACGCAGACATTAACAGATCCTCCGATATGTGGTCGAGAAATTCTTAACGCGTTAATGGTTATCTAGGCAAATCCTAAATCACCTCACAAGGCCATCCACGAGTACACAATGATGAAATCATCAATGATGAATCATCGATTATTTTAACAAAGAGAAACGTGTATATATAACATGGCAGATATTTTTGGAAGATCAACATCGCATGTTTCTACAGAATCAGTTATTATCTCACAGGTAAAAAAAAATAATCAAAAAAGCTATCTCCGCGATAGCAAACTTAGATGAATTAAAAAAAATATATGATCAAATAAGCGCTAACACACAATTACAAAAAACCATCGACGACATTAAAGTCAGTGCTGATCAATCCGCGGCACAAATAACTAAAGTACGCGGTGAATTTTACGATCATAGAACCAAATTTGATCAGCTTCAACAGAATATAATTGACACCATTAAAACTCCAATCAATAAGTTCTTTGGTGTTTCTGGTGAATACCCTGATTTACGTATCGCACAAGTAAAAGAAACCGTTGATAATTTACCAAAATTACGAACTGAGTTTGATACTCACGTTGGTGACTTTATTACTGTACGAAAAAATACCCTCTTAACATCAATGTCATTTTATTTCTAGGAAATCGGGTTCATCTACAAAAGAAGTCCTGTCGAATTTCATGGAGATGAAACAGCCAAAAAATGGGCACCTTGGGGGTGAGTTTTATGACAAATCATGTCAATGTTACTAAACGGTATCAATAGTTTGTACTCATGGGAACCTTACTTAGAGAATTTTGATTTCAACGCTTGTTACACTGCTTCGAACAAAGACCCATTTCTAACAGTAATGAAAATTTTAAGAAAATTCGCGGAGCCGATTTTGAGAAATCTGCTACTGAAGAAAGGAACTCGAGCAGATCACATGCTGTTAGATTATATAAATGTATATGATATGTATGTGGTCCACTGTGTCCCGTCTGTATACTCTTAACATGAATGACAATTTATCTCTAGGAAATAGGGTTCATCTACGAAATAAATCCTGACGAATTTCGTGGACGCGAAACATCCAGAAAGGGGGCGGCTTGGGAGGGGGAGGGTATGACAAATCATTCCAATGTAATTAAAAGGTATCATTAGTTTGTACTCATGGAAACCTTACTTAGAGAATTTTGATTTGAACAACTCTTACACTGTTTCGAACAAATACCCGTTTCTAACAGTAGAAAAAGTTTTAAGAAATTTCTTCGAGCTGATTTCGAGAAATCTGCAAATAAAAAAACTAACTCGAGCAGATCACATGCTGTTAGATTATATATATATATATATATATATATATATATATATATATATATATATATATATATATATATATATATATATATATGTGTGTGTGTGTGTGTGTGTGTGTGTCTTCAAGTGCATCCCCTCTGTATACTCCTAACGTTATTGACATTTTATCTCTAGGAAATATGGGTCATCTACGAAGGAAGTCCTGACTAATTTAGTGTACACCAAACAGCCAGAAACGGAGCGCTATGGGGGGGTGGGGGGGTAGGACAAATCATGCCAATGTTACTAAACGTGATCAATAGTTTGTACTCATGGGAACCTTACTTAGAGAATTTTGATTTCAACGCTTCGAACAAAGACAAATTTCTAAAAGTAGATAAAATTTTAAGAAAATTCGTCGAGCCGATTTCGAGATATCTGCAACTAAAGAAATGAACTTGAGCAGATCACATGCAGCTAGACTATATACATGTATATATATGTGGTCCATTGCGTCCCCTCTGTATGCTCCTAACATGAATGACATTATATCTCTAGGAAATAGGGTTCATCTACGAAAAAATCGTGACGAATTTCGTGGAGACGAAACAACCAAAAACCTTGGAGGGTTGAGGTATAACATATCATGTCAATGATACTAAACTGTTTCAATAGTTTGTACTCATGGGAACCTTACTTAGAGAATTTCGATTTCAACGCCTCTTACACTGTTTCGAACAAAGATCCATTTCTAACAGTGGAGAATGTTTTAAGAAAATTCGTATAGCGGATTTCGAGAAATCTGCAACTAAAGAAAGGAACTCGAGGAGATCACATGCTGGTAGATTATATACATGTGGGTACCCTCTGTATACTCTTAACATGAATGAAATTTTCTCCTCAGGAAATAGGGTTCATCTACGAAAGAAGTCCTGACGAATTTCGTGGAGACGAAACAACCAAGAACGGGCGCCTTCGGGGGTGGGGGGGGGGGGGTGTCGATGTTTATCAGGGTTATAGTGAAAATAAATGCAGAGATCATATTTGTAGGTCTTCCTGGTCGTATTGAATCTGTTTCACCTGGATCACGCAATATTCGTTTTTGAACTATCAAGATGTATTGTCGTGCAATGAAATCAGGCAAATCAATTACAATCTTAATTGATAATATGAGTCTAGAAAAGAAGACAATTAATACATACCGACCTTGATTTCTGATTTACTAGCTTCATCAAAACTTAATGTGTACAGAGTATTCAAAATTGATATAAAGTTTTCCAAAAATATGTACCTTACTGAATATTACTATAACGATACATTAAGAGCCCATAAAAAACATTAAAAAAATTGAACAAACCGATTGATGTATACATTTATATATGCAACCAAGAAAATCGATAATTCATAGATTCAGGATATTACAAAGTTTTTGATGAAAGAGAAATATAGTATTGTGATATATATATAAATATATATAGAAACCTACAACTAAAGAAAGGACCTCGACCACATCACATGCAAATCGATTTAATATATATATATTATATTATGTATATATATATATATATATATATATATATATATATATGGTCCATTGCACCCCTCTGTATACTCTTGACATGAATGATATTTTATCTCTAGGAAATAGGGTCCACCTAGGAAGGAAATCCTGACTAATTAATGTGGAGACGAAACAGAAAAATAAGGGACACCTTGGGGGTGGGGGTATCACAAATCATGCCAATGTTACTAAACGGTATCATGGCAACCCTACTTAGAGAATTTTGATTTCAACGCCTCTTCCTCATTTTCGAACAAAGACAAATTTCTAACAGTAGGGAAAGTTTTAAGAAAATTGATTGAGCCGATTTCGCGTAATCAGCAACTAAAGATAGGAACTCGAGCAGATCACATACTGGTAGATTATATACATGAGTATATATGTGGTCCATTGAGTCCCCTTTGTATTCTCTTAATATGAATTACATTTTATCGCTAGGGAATAGCGTTAATCTAGGAAAGAAGTCATGACGAATTTAGTGGAGGAGAAACAGTCAAAATGTGGGCGCATTAGAAGGTGGGGGGGGGTATGACAAATGATGCAAATTTTACTAAACGGTATCAGTAGTTTGTACTCGTGGGAACCTTACTTAGAGAATTTTGATTTCAACGCATCTTACACTGTTTAGACGAAACACCAATTTCTAACAGTAGATAAAGTTTGAAGAAAATTTGTCAAGCCAATTTCGAGAAATATGCAACTAAATAAAGGAACTCAAGCAGATTACACGCTGTTAGATTATATATATATATATATATATATATATATATATATATATATATATATATATATATATATATATATATATATATATATATATATATATATATATATATGGTCTATTGCATTTACTCTGTATACTCTTAACATGATTGAGATTTTATCTCTACAAAATAGGGTTCACCTACGAAAGAAGTCCTGACGAATTTCGTGGAGACGAAACAACCAAGAACGGGCGCCTTCGGGGGTGGGGGGGTGTCGATGTTTATCAGGGTTATAGTGAAAATAAATGCAGAGATCATATTTGTAGGTCTTCCTGGTCGTATTGAATCTGTTTCACCTGGATCATGCAATATTCGTTTTTGAACTATCAACACTTCGTATCGCAAATATATATTGGCAAAAGAAAAATTAATTGCCGATATAGTTACCTCAACCAGATTATTACCACAGGAATGAAGGAAAACCACAAAACTACTTACCAAGAATTAATCTCGTGTCCAATCACAGGCAATTGAAGAGGTGTCATCATTGAAGCATACGTTATCATGTCAAATGAACAATGGACATACACGTCAGGCTTGACCTATAGGGAACCTTTCCAAGGCTACATCCTGTTACTCTATCAAGAACACACCATGAAAGAGGAGACTTTTGTTGCTAACTCATCCGGGGTCATGTAGCATTTGACTATAATGTATGGATATGATCTAGTGTGTCTATGTTAGGGTTGTGTTTTATGCAAGAAAGACATTTTTAAAAATGAATATGATACTATTGAAATACATGACTGTATTATGATATTTGCCAATGATACTGCACCGTTTTCAGAATCTTTAGAGTTAGGAAAAATTGCTTAATCCGTTGAATAATTATTGTTGCAAAGAGGCATGGACGTTGTAATACGAAACAAAATTTAAAAACAAAATTCAGTTGTCGATGTCGGTGTTCAAACTTGGAATTTTTTTGTGCTATGACGTACATTTGTCACTGGTAAATGAATTTAAATATTTAACATTTTACTTGGTTTTTGAATGCAAGATGTATTGTCGTGCAATAAAATCAGGCAAATCAATTACAATCTTAATTGATAATATGAGTCTAGAAAAGAAGACAATTAATACATACCGACCTTGATTTCTGATTTACTAGCTTCATCAAAACTTAATGTGCACAGAGTATTCAAAATTGATATAAAGTTTTCCAAAAATATGTACCTTACTGAATATTACTATAACGATACATTAAGAGCCCATAAGAAACATTAAAAAATTGAACAAACCGATTGATGTATACATTTATATATGCAACCAAGAAAATCGATAATTCATAGATTCAGGATATTACAAAGTTTTTGATGAAAGAGAAATATAGTATTGTGATATATATATAAATATATATAGAAATCTACAACTAAAGAAAGGACCTCGACCACATCACATGCAAATCGATTTAATATATATATTATATTATGTGTATATATATATATATATATATATATATATATATATATATATATATATGGTCCATTGCACCCCTCTGTATACTCTTGACATGAATGATATTTTATCTCTAGGAAATAGGGTCCACCTAGGAAGGAAATCCTGACTAATTAATGTGAAGACTAACCAGAAAAATAAGGGACACCTTGGGGGTGGGGGTATCACAAATCATGCCAATGTTACTAAACGGTATCATGGCAACCCTACTTAGAGAATTTTGATTTCAACGCCTCTTCCACATTTTCGAACAAAGACAAATTTCTAACAGTAGGGAGAGTTTTAAGAAAATTGATTGAGCCGATTTCGCGTAATCAGCAACTAAAGATAGGAACTCGAGCAGATCACATACTCGTAGATTATATACATGAGTATATATGTGGTCCATTGAGTCCCCTTTGTATTCTCTTAATATGAATGACATTTTATCTCTAGGGAATAGCGTTCATCTAGGAAAGAAGTCATGACGAATTTAGTGGAGGATAAACAGTCAAAATGTGGGCGCATTAGAAGGGGGGGGGGGTATGACAAATGATGCAAATTTTACTAAACGGTATCAATAGCTTGTACTCGTGGGAACCTTACTTAGAGAATTTTGATTTCAACGCATCTTACACTGTTTAGACGAAACACCAATTTCTAACAGTAGATAAAGTTTGAAGAAAATTTGTCAAGCCAATTTCGAGAATCACGCAACTAAATAAAGGAACTCAAGCAGATTACACGCTGTTAGATTATATATATATATATATATATATATATATATATATATATATATATATATATATATATATATATATATATATATATATATATATATATATATATATATATATGGTCTATTGCATTTACTCTGTATACTCTTAACATGAATGAGATTTTATCTCTACAAAATAGGGTTCACCTACGAAAGAAGTCCTGACGAATTTCGTGGACGAGAAACAGCCAGAAAGGGGGCGGCTTGGGATGGATGGTACGAAAAATCATGCCAATGTTACTAAACGTTATCAATAGTTTGTGCTCATGGGAACCTTACTTAGATAATTTTGATTTGAACGCTTCTTATACTGTTTCGAGGAAAATCCGATTTCTAACGGTACAGAAAGTGTTAACAAAAATTTGTAGAGGCGATTTCGAGATATCTGCAACTAAAGAAATGAACTTAAGCTGATCACATGCAGTTAGACTATATGTATATATATATATATATATATATATATATATATATATATATATATATATATATATATATATATATATATATATATATATATATATATATATATATATATATATATATATATGTGTGTGGTCCATTGCGTCCCCTCTGTATACTCCTAACATGAATGGCATTATATCTCTAGAAAATAGGGATCATCAGCAGCAGGGGGGGGGGGGGCGAAACGGACCTTTGCTCCAGACATCATTTGCTCTAAATCTAACAAACATCTCGAGAGAATTAATCCGAATCCTTCTTTTTCAACGAAAAAAAAGGATTACTTGCTCGAAAAATAAGTTTTTCGCAAATCATACTCCAAGGCCGTTTTCATCGTTTATTCAAAAAGCGGTCTCGTCGTGATGTCATCGCTCCCCCCCCCACCCCTGCTGCTATGGGTTTTTACGATTTCAACCGAATATTTGATCGAGTCTTTAGGACTTTACAAACAAACTAATCGCTAACACCTTGTCTTGTAGATCAATCAAATTATTTGACTGGTCGTTGAGTCGGAAATTAATTCTCGTTAGCGAATTATTATGGCATCGCATGTAGACAGGATTAATTGAGTTTTCAATAATTAGGAATCCTGGAGGAGCTGTTGGTGCAAACGAATAAAGAATATATCCTTGCTGAGCTTGTTTTGATTGCTCGAGATTAATTTGATAGCTTCCTTCAATTGCGTCACATGTTAAGTTGAGAGCAATCACCGCTGAAATATTCACATTGTGCGGGGCAATATGCCTACCGCCACCATCTGGATCATTATTATATTTGAAGAGGACAGTTGAATCTAGTGTTTGTAATACCTTGATATTGTTTCTAACAGTTTTTTTTAGTTCCTCAGCATTGTATCCGGGAAACTTGAAATTACGCAGATCGGCTTCTGTGATATTATTGTAACCGGTTAGGAATTGTTGTTTACTGTCGCTGTTGTCATTGGTTATTGTTTGAATAATTAGTTCATTCATATATTCCATGTCAGATATAAGCTGATATAATATTTCAACGTGTTTTTGCGATTTTGTTTGCCGTAGTTGTTCTAGTTGTGTTTTATGTAATTGATTAATTTCATTAAAATAACCAGTGATGTCAGTTAGCGTAAATAAAATAGTAACAGATGAGTCGGCTGTTCTTTTAATGATAAAATCCCATTGCAATGTGTTTTTGTTGGTAAATATAAATCTATCTGCAATTTTTCCTTTTTTATATCAGATTAATTATCTCAATATATGGGATTGATTTCATGATATGATTGTACGTCTGTGGTTAAGTCGGTGGTGGATTTTCCCGGTGGTTTTTCAGGCCATCCTAACACTGTTCTTAACGAACTGTTATAGATATCTACAATGTATCTCTCTGTGCATATTTCGATCGACGACGAGAGCGTCGGTTCATGAAGATTAGTAGCTATTTTTGATTCTTTTCCCCGTGATTGATTTTATTCTACGCTGAATTTCAGCATCGACTTGCTCAATTTGGTACGATCCGGTTGGTAATGAAACAGTTTCCCACGCTGGAGTACCATCGGGTTTATTCTTATACGAGAACACCAGTGCGTTATTGGGTTGCTGACCGCCAAATGCAACCGATCTGATATTGGGCCAGCTATGATATACTCGTAATTTTGCCAGCGCGATCTCGCGCACTGGAATCGGAGAAGGGAAGTTCATACTAAATTGTGGGTTTGTTAATGTTATTGATATCATGCTTGTTCGTATCGGAGTGGTATTCTCCGCGATTCGTTGAAGCAGTTCGATTGACATTATTGTTAACGCTGTTTTCAATTTCCAATTTCAACATCGCGGAGTTATACAACTGGGTCATCGTGGAAAATTCAACATCGGATATGAACGAATTATCTATCGACAGCGAGATCAACTCGGATAATTTTGAGTACGCGTCAAATACCACCCGGTACCGAGCTGTATAATCACTGAGTTTTTTCTGAGAACACGATGATAACTTTTTAGTTATCGCGGTGGCGACTGCCGCGATTGTTGTTGCCGCGGAGATAGCAATTGGAACTGCAATCGGAGCCATCATGGTCACCGTCGACAAAATAACCCCGGCGCTGGCCATCACACCGGACACCGAGTGCACGGTAATGTCGATGATTACTACGCTGCGTCGGTATTTTTTCATTTTTTCACGATAGTACTCAGAAAGTGATTTCAAGTTCGCGGAAAAAATTTTCACGGTATCATATCGATATCGATGCGATTGTGATACCTCTGAGACTATTATTGGTTCAATTGATTTCATCGATGTCATTGTTATTTTAAACCCGCTAGTGTTTTCAATTATTCGCCATCGTTAAGGGGAATTGCTGGCCTATAGGTATAGTAGCTTCACAAATAATCTACAAGTTCTTAACACCAAGTTATTTTTGATCTAACGGTGGAGCTATCAGAGATCTGGGTCCAAAGAACTTATTAACAATTTATCTGGTGGGCTTTTGTTCGTCAATAGCATTTTTAATTTCAGCGAGGGTCGGGCCTGTCAGAGATGTGGTTTCAGATTCACGTGTTCTCCCCAAAAAAATATCCACCATGGTATTAAGTGTTGCTTGTCTCACCATAAACATATTAATATCTTTGAGAGTAGTCATCGTAGATGTAGTCGGGGCACATAAGAAATTACTAGCGACGTAGGCATTGTGAGTATGCTTGCCAATAAACTCGTTAATTTCAGCGAGGTTCGGGCCTGACAGAGATGTGGTTTTAGATTCGCGTGTTCTTCCCAAAAAATTATCCACGATGGTATTAAGTGTTGCTTGTCTCACCATAAACATATTAATGTCGTCGAGAGTCATCGTAGATGTAGCCGGGACACCAAAGAAATTATTAGCGACGTAGGCATTGTGAGTATGCCTGATAATAAACTCGCTAATTTCAGCGAGAGTCGAGTCTGCCACAAGTGGGGATCCAAAAAACTTACTAACGACGTCGTTGGTGGGGTTTTGTACCTTTTCAAAATTTTCTATTAGTTTAGAAATATCCGCGTAAATATCGAAATAATTTGCCTTGATTTCATTTTCATTCATCATCCTCCCCGCCTCCTTGTTAAAAAAGAATAAAGATAGAAAGTTTTTAATTTCAGTGAGTCATGCGAACAACAAGCGGGGTTCCAAAGAATTTATGTACGACATTTTTGCGAAAAGTATTATAACCTCGTATATAATCATCCAGCTCACGGCCGTGTGCGGCAATCATGCTGTCGTGGGTGGCAATCATGTCGGTGATCGTAGACACAAGTGCGCCTGGTTTAAGTCGACCGCCTCTGGAATTCAACGCAATTGGGTTTTCAGCGGCGTCAGGCTGCCGTATCAAAATGTCATCCGCGGATATATTACTGCTTTTCAATTTACGCTGGCGATCTTGAAATACAACTATTTCGTTCGGGTCAACACTTGCTAAATTTAACATCTCAGCGATTTCATCTTCAATTATTTTTTTTGCATCCTCGATAGAACCCGCAGATGTTTCCGCTGTTGGTTTAAACATTGACAGAGATCTTCCCCAAATATCAATCATTATTGTTAGCGCAGCTCGTGTTTTCAATTTATGGATTTTTTGCACTATAAACCTCCCACTGGTATATTTGTTTACAACAATATGTGGTGGTTTCCACGGAAATCCAAAGGATTTTAATGAAATCTCCGCGAGGACATTTAATACTTTATGGCCGCATATCGGCGGATCATTTAATTGTTGTGTTGGCAGCGTGGAATAAAAAATCGGAAACTCTTTGAGTTTCATCGAAGAATTTATATACCGCATAAACTCGCTCGGTGGGGCTAACCCATATGAATCAAAATAGACAATCCTACGCGGATCGATCGCGTATGCAGCCCAGTGAGTTTCTGATCCGCTGCTGTTATCAAGATTAATGATACCGGTTTCAACGCGTTTAGGTTTTCTCGGTAATTGATCTCTCATAAAAACCCCTCTGAAGTTTTTTATCGCTAGTTTTTTAGCAGCATCAATTACATCAAAATTGGACATAAGGAGAATTGGGCTTTCAACTAATAAACCGTTCCTGGTATTTATAGACCCTTTCCGCTGTACCATGAATACGGGGTTCCTGGTAGTCTTAGACCCTTTCCCTTCTTTTTATATCCTTTCCCAGTTACATTTTTCAACGCCATCCCTGCCGCGGTCCCAACGGCTCCCAACGCCGCCGCTTTCGCCACTACTGGGCAGCCGCTGCAATCAATGCTGGTATTGCGGCTAACAATGGAAATATACCACCTGATTTTATCATGTTGGCGACTGCAGCCTTTGAAAATACAATTTGAACCCCTCGCTGTTTCTTTAACGCATTATTGAAATGTTTTATTTGACGATCCGTCAATGATATTTTATGTGTACCGCCGGACGTCTGCGCCGGTTTTAACGTTATTGTGGTTCCACATTCTTTAGCGGATTTTGATCGCAATTTCTTGACCTGACCATCAGTCAGCTTGACACTAACAACACTATATGGCATTTTATTGTAAAACACATTTATGCTTTCAATTGATCTATTTGTGAATCGTTTACATATTTTCCACTGGTGCATCAACAATTCTCATTCGTCCACCAACACCTTCAAGTAGCATTGATTTGTCGCTGAGAATGACAGCAACCGCTCTATAATTAGCAATAGTGCCACGAAGGACATTAGCTCTGAAGTGTATATCAACGACGGATTGCCTTGTTAAATCAAGATGTTCCAGCGAAAAGTAGTAGATCGGATACAAGTTCTTAAAATCATATTGCGATATTTACAAACCAGTATCAACATTTAGATCACGGCCCATATATGACAGCATACGATGGTACACGCCAGCAATATGGTTTTGACCGAAATTAAGTTGTATGTCTTCGGATTGTTCCATCTGGCCATTTATTCTCAACTAGACCTCAGTAACTCCTAATTGATCAAATATCATATGACTGTGCAATTGTGAATTCACTCTTGTCATATCCTGCAACGTGATAAATATATGACGTGGAGCTGAAACGCCTTGTTGTGATGCCAAGTTCCATGTAAATGTACCATTGATATTTGATTGCTTAACATCTGTTGTTGTTGTTAGCAAACTTATCAATGATTCGCCACCCGCATCCATAAATGATAGTAGTCGCTGTTCTGTGGTAATTGATGGGGTCATTAATGGCAACCACAAGACCAATTTAGTTAAAATGACTTTACCAGCGTCAGCATCTGGATTTGCAGGATCCGCTGAAATTCTCCAGATTGCATCATCGTCACTACCCTTTCGCACGAGTACTACTGTATGCTTCGCTCCATAAATAACTTTTCGTACATTTCTACAGAATCCAAATATATGATGCAACGGAATCGCACATGAAAACGATCTACGCTGTCCTGCCAACATTGCTATTCGTGTTGCAGCTCCTAGATTGTACTGGAGATCAGTATTTATTATCATATCCTCGACATCAGCAGGGGCGGGAGGACCAGCACGATCATTTGGTCGTCGTACAATAAATTGAGCGTGTCCAGCAGTGTTTTTATTATCTTTTGCAAACATCATAGACGGACCTGCTGATCTTGTATAATCGTCAGAATATCTTGCTAACCCAATTATTATTGTAGCCACATCAACATCATGTTCTATAGACTCAATCTCTTTTCCGTCAATGAGATATCTCGCGGATTCAAATAGCGCCATGATAGCATTATTGACTAAGCAGACTTTGGCACCATCTGGATACGGTGCGGGTACAGCAGGAGTATCAGTAAGTCGTACAAGTTCTCCTTCTACTTCGATAAACGCTTCAGCGGGTAGAAAGTATTTGCTGGTATCATGGACTTGAAGTTCAATTCGCGATCGAATATCTGGTTGTATTGCATGATAGGAATAAAATTGATAATTGCGGCCAGAATCATCTTTGCGTACTTGGGCTCCCATATCTAACGCTGGATCAGCTGTTCTTTTGAACATTATTATTATTCACATCAGTATTTTCAATTGTGAAATTCTTTGTAATCATCGTCGTTTTTGTTTTCGTTTCAAACCACTTCCTGCTATCATGTTTGCGATATAATCTTGGTTACTGTTCGCCAGCGGCGCAGCCACGGATGACGGAATCACCGAAGCAGCCAACGACGCTAATTTTTCTTCCACTGCGCTATTTATTGCTTTGCTGACACTTGCAGGCATCACTGTTGTAGATGGCAGTACAACTGGTTGGTTTTTTCGTCGTCGCACCAATGATGTTATTTTATCTTTCGCGGCAGAAAATGCCTTTCCGGCAATATTTCCAACAGCGCTGATTCCTTTATTACGAATAATATCAATGGCTTTCATTGATAATTGTTTAGCTAACGGCGCCACTTTTGGGGCCATTCTTGTAAATAACCCCGCAATGGTACTGCCGAAACCATCTCCGTAATATGCTCTATAAACAGGCAATCGTGAGTTCACCACGTAGACGCTTACGAGTTTATCATGGTTGTAGTGTATAATCATCTTGTTATAAAACTAGTAGTTTTTCAATTGTGAAACTCAGTTTCCATTGAAACGCTAGCATAGTGAATCGCGTGGCCACCTTCGATGGAAACTCTTTGAGTAATCGCTTTCGATCAATCGCTAAAATCCATAGGATTTTCATCATAACCATGGGCATCTCTGTGATTATCAACTAATTCAGCAATGAGTTCTCGATATACATCAATATCCATGACACCGCCGGCAAATAATCGTCTACAGATATCAGCCGCTTCATTAATTATTTCAACGGAGTTGTTTCCAGCTCGCTTTCCAACCATAAGTACTTCTAACCGTGATATATCACTTAGAATATTATCAGGGCATGTCACGGTTGCGTTGAAATCTAAAGGATTTCCAATCGAATATCCGCTAGCAGTAACTTTTTTAGTTGTACCAGTTTTAGTATACTCATCAATTCCCTTTCTAAATTCTTTATATCCCAATTCTCTTCTATTTACACGGCCAATCCCCTTATTCGCTTTATACAACCAATCAGCCCATTCATCTTGGATTATTTTACTGTTTTTATACTCGTCTTTTAAAAAGTCCTTTCTGGAATGAAAGCTTTGGACGGCAAAATTACCAGAAATCTTATAATGTTCGAGTTTTATTAATTGAAATCGTTTGATTTCTGTTATAGCTACTTCGGTGAGTTCGTCTATAAAGGGAACACCTCTTAGGGTGACATCAACAGGCTGTGGATCAGGCGCAGAATCATCAATATCAGCTAATCGTTCATATTCGCGTTGAGTTTTTATATCACTGGATAGCTGTTGTATCCCTGTGCGTGTTTGTTCGGTCTCTGCTGCTATCTTTTCAAGCGTATCAAGCAGCGGCGCCTTCTCTGCTCGTTCTTTTTCAGGAATATCTCCGTATATCGCTGCTTCAGTTAACATTTTCACATCTTTGGTCGCACTTGTTATCGGAGTAAACAGTTGTTCACTTGACACAGAAAAGTCAGTTTGCATTTGTTGTCGCTGCTGAAGTTTCTCGCGAAGCCTGTCTCGAACCGGTATAAACTTTTTAGTTGCTGATAGCCGCTCTCGGGCAAATCTAGTTGTAAGCGATTCACCAACCATATATTGTTTGTGAACTGAGTTTTCAAATGTGGAACTATCACAATTAAAAGCTGAGTTATTACCATCAAGCTAACGTATCCATCTCCGATAGGGTTAAACTGTACGACGCTATTCGCGAGTGTTTCAGAAATATTATCGATGGGGGTTTCAGAATTGTAATATCTGAGAACGGCGATGAACGATTTTTGTTAACGACGCGGCAACAACAACAACTACGTGAAAATGGAGGCGTCGCGGTGATTACTTGCTACCACAACCAGATCATCCACTACGCACATAACTGCATGAGCAAGCCCAAACTGCTGAGTATTCTTTCAGGAGAAAATCCTATGTGACAAGTGTAACAAGTGTTACAAAAAAGGCTACAAAAATTTACTGAAAGCCTATTTTTATAGTAACGCTCACGTGGTTAGGATACGGGTTTTTCCTCGTTTAATATTTTTCTAAGATCACGAACCTTAGAACTAATTTCAGCTCGTTTTTGATACTCTTGGCCGAGCTTTTGACGTATTGCTTCAACGGTGCTAAATAGCGTTATAAATACATTAATGTCGTTACCGTACAAACAAGCATTGATGGACTTTTGAATTCCTTTCACGAGCCTGTACATCTTAGGTAAAACATAACGATCCTTACTAGACTGATACTCAATGTCTTCATATTCCGAGGTAATCCCGTCGCAGTCGAGATCTTTAGATAATACTATTCCTCGATCTTTCAAATTTGAAATTTCAGCAATTATAGCATTTACATCTTTGATATCCATTCTTTATATAATACATTTTATCTTTAATTTTAAAAAGTAACACTTATTTGGCAATCTCGCTGGCGCCCTATGACGTCAGAGAGACCCAGAGGTTACTATATTACCTTAATTAACTTAACTAAGGACAGCACAACACGCATCTTGGAACTCCTTGGGTGCCTTCGCATCCAAGCAAGCCCAAGGGCCCGAAGCATACCCCGCTTGAATCGTTTCAGATGTCTATTAATTTTATTTTATGCCAATTTTTCTTTGACAAAGCCGATTTTTGAATTCCTTCTGCAACAAATAGTATTGAAGACATACAGATATAGAAATATCTACTGGCTTCATTCATGGACTGAAATATTTTCTCCTCGTTAGTTGATGTTTCAAATGATTTTACGGGTCACTTTCCAACTGATTTAAAAGTACCAATTTCTGCCCTTATTGATATATTCTGACTCTGTGAGATAGCTTGGAGATTCGAAAGAGAATTATCGGTTTTGTTATTATTGATATGATCAATAACAGATTCATCTTTGATTAATCCGTTGTGACATTCATATACTATTCTGTGACAGAGATATTTCTTCTTCCCGGCACCAAACATTAAATACCCTCTATTATTTACCCGTCCCACCGGTTTCTTTAGTCTGCGATTTCTAACAATACCATCACGGGATGCTTCATAATTAACAAGCACTGGGTGAGGTCTGAAATCTTGGCTCATTTGTATAATAATACTATTTATCTAATTTATTATTTGCTTTAATTATAAGTCTATCAATGTAGTCTTGAGGAGTTTTTATGATTTTGTCGCTGACGGAGTCATCGGTAGGATCAATGACTGTATTTTTTATTCGTTTGTCATAATAGCGTTTTAGTTCCCTGTATCGTTTGCCGCCACAACTGAGACACAACTGCGATTTTCCTCTTACCCCCACCCCACATCGGAGGCACGGAAGGGGGCCAAAACTTCCTCGCCGAACGTTTAGCAAATAATACCCACAGAATTCGCTTATGCATGCTTTGTTACACGGGGTTGTCGATCCAATCATTAGCCACTTGCAGTGATTCATTATACTATATTTTTCTATTTAAATACTTGTTTTAATTATAACATGAAGGAGTTCGAGAGATTATCAGCAATTAAGCATTACAAAAACGTTAAATTTAATCTCGATAGAACCCTCAAAGATATGCCAAAACGGGCAATAACGTATAAAGCCCTGATAAATAAAATACGCGATTGTTTTAATGAATTCAAACACGACGGTGCATCTCATAGCTGGTCAACATTTCGAATTGATGGCGTTGTTGATGCCACCATGAACGACAGCAACGCAGCGTTAATGTTATCACAACTCGGCAACAAAAAGTATTTTTTTAGAGTGAAATTCATTATCCGTGTAGAATCAGGCGGTTGGATTATACGAGACAAATTTGAACCGATCCTCAAAGACAAGAAAACAGTCGTTGTTAGCCGTGATTCTAAGCCGGGTCTGTTAACTGGAATTGACAAACCATACTATGAACGAGCGTATCCTGAAACAGCAGTTGTGTATGGGATATATCCGTTAAATGAAAAACCTGATATAAGAAAAACTTAAACCAATAAAACAGTCGTCGCCGGCGACTTCGTCGTCAGTGGCTTTGCCACTCAATTGTGTAGCAGCACGAATAACAGAACATTCTACAAATGCATCCCGAGGGAACAAACTTACCGATCTACGGCGTAGCAAAATAGCTCAATGGGAGTTAACGGTGAAAGACCGCGGAGCGACAATTAGCGATATAGCAAAATTAGAAACGTCTCTGAGATTTCCAATAACTGTTACAACGATAACCGGAGCAGTTTTATACGAATCAAAATATAAATCAAAGGGAGCCCCAATTGAAATTATTGATCATAACGAACACGCATGGACGTTCGCGGTCACAATATTTCCACGAAACAGAACAATAAAGTATATACCCGACGAATTCTTACGAGAAGAATTCTCCAGGGATGGTTTTCTCGTTGAAGAGAAACTATTCGATGCTATTGCGCATTTGAGTAAAAACGACCTCGTGTCGGTGTGGTTACTTCGCAGCACTGAAAACGACACAGATACCTTTGACCAATTTGTAAGACCAAACGGTGAATTATACCGCACTGAAGCATTTCACAACAAAATGAAAAAAAACAGCTAGCGGATTTTTAACAGCGTGTGGATAAGGCAACAACAGTGGCGAAGCCGCCAGTGATGAAATTATCAACGATGAACAATTATTGACAAACTGTTTTACAATCCCGTCGGTTGCAGCTCATTTTGCGAGAATCAAAAACGCATGGAAACCAACACGCGTAGAATTCTTGCCAGACATTGAGGCTAGTTGTTTAGAATTTAATCATGGCGGTTTATGGAATAACAAATACGACCATGATAATATCATTTCAGTTGATATGGTTGCTGCTTATCCAGCGAGTTTTCTTGGTTATGGAGAGTGTACTACCCCGTACATGAAATGACTCGTGTTGTAATTAATGGTCCGTTGCCTGATTTTAATTTAACTGGATTCGCTCGTGTAGTATCATTTGAATTTGCAGCAGGACTTCATCGCTGTTGTTATATTTGGATTGGTAGACACATGTCTGAAAAGAAGTGGCTTCCAATAGCGCTATTACGATTCATGATTGATACAAAAATGTTAATTTCGTTAACGGTCAGTGAAGCAAAATTATATCATATCGGAAACAAATCAATGTCTGGTTACCAACACCGGAACGTCTTGATAGTATAATTGAGGAATCCAAAAAACATATTGATGCCGACGAAGAATATATCATTGAGTGGTCCAAACGGGTATTTAATCAACGAAACATCGAAGCAAAAGATTTCGGTAGAAAAATAAGCGGAAAATTTACTCAGGGAGGAAAAAAATGCGACTATAGACAATATTGTTCACGGCTGATTATGGATAACACCGAATACGACTTTTTAATTGCGGATGCAGTATCCAAAAACATATATGTGGATCGTAAAGATGCTTTTTTGTCCGATGGAACAAAATTGGGTACAGTCGTTACTTACAGCGACGGTTACAGATCCCCGTATACACATTTGAGGTCGTCGATGCTGGGTTATGCTTGTATTAATTTATTTTCAATGATAAATAGATTTCCTGACACTGCGGTTAGAGTTGCCGTTGATTCATTTTACATTAACAGCAAGTATAGTTGCGCAGTTGCTGAATTCACTAATTCGGATGAAAGCTTGGGATCATGGAGAATTAAAAAAGAAATGCTGCGTGAGTATTCTGAATCAGCAGACGTTGAAATTAAAAGTAATTACTTACGCGGTGATAATTTATCAGAGCGTTCTAATGCACCACCGATATCAGATCCAATTTGTAGATATAAAACAGTTTATTTAAACGGCTGTGGCGGGTCAGGAAAAACGACTCTGGCGATTGAATTATATCGAGGTAGAGCAAATATGATTGTGCTGACACCGACCCATAGACTAGCGCGAGAGATAAAACAATGAAATGTCGAAGCTTGCACTTATCATAGTTTTTTTTTCCATACAACGGCGACAAATGGACCCCTGAACGAATGGGCGAGAAATTCATCCCTGCGGTTATTATTTGGGATGAGATATTCACGGTTTCGGTAGATGTATTAAAAATGTTTCTTAATTGGTTGCTGCAAAAGAATACAGCTGTGATAATGTGTGGAGATCATGGCCAACCACCACGATTTGTCGACGCGTGTCCACATGATTGGTTAAAGAATTTTGTTGACTATTATGAAGAGATAGATAGCGATTATAGGGCACTTGATGAACAATTACGTACACTTAAGAATTTAATTAGACTGAAACCCGATAGAATCCAATGTGAAATAATCAGGGAAATAATTCCTGAAACTCACATGGAGGAATTTTGGGAAGCATGGACACCAAACGATTTTGTAGTGGCAAGTAGAAAGATAGTCAGAGACACACTTCAGAAAAAGTTGTTTGAGCTTCACAAAGAAAAATTCCCAACGCGCCCAGTGCCGTTGTGTTAGAGACCCTGTGATGCACGGCGACAGAATATTGAAGTTGAAATTCCAGGACAAAATAAAAGACAAACACTAGTGTTAAATGATATTGTGCTGGTTGATATCAGTGTTGTCGAAGACGCATTGCGTGCTGATAAATCGCCATGGACACTGGGTTATGTAACAATAATACATTCCTCGCAGGGATTAACCATCACAGATACAATTGTTTGGATAGTTGATAATCGCATTGAGTGGTCAAATTTAGTCTATCTTGCAGTGTCTAGAGTACGGCGAATAAATCAACTTCGAAGAATTTTTTTCGATGATGACACCACAATGGATGATATTGATGTTAGCATCATTAATAAAAAAAACTCTCCGGTTACAAACAACAAGACGAAAAAAAAACATCGAGAATTTGATATTGATGCTGAATTAATAATCACTTTGAAGCAACAACAGAATAATCACTGCGTAAGTTGCAATTGTATAATGAGTTGGCAGTATTCGGATAAAGATCCTCGCCAATTTACCGTAGACAGAAAAAATAACAGTCTCGGTCATGTCAGAAACAATGTGATATTGACTTGTCTTGAGTGTAATAGACGCAACGGCGCTAGTTAAGACCATGCGTTGGCAATTGAGTATCATCAGAAATCACTTGTAATTGTTCGCGTGTAAACCCCCGTTGAGGGGCAGTTGAATCCAATTTATAGATTGGTGGTCTACCAGTTGATCGTGTTATAGTAGATATGCTATGCGTAGTGACACTCCAAATAGGATCAGTAGCCCTTTTTTAACCACCTTCGAGTTCTCCTGGTTCATATAAATATCTCACGGTGACATTGCTGAGAATTGGCTGAGAAACGCTATCCCGCTGTGGTTGTGGTATATACTTTTTTATTGCGTTGTTAGGTTTCATATTGATTGCTCTGGTAATCTCATTATTTAGCACCGCAACTACCCATGGTAACCTTTTGACCCATTCACGGGATCGCTTTTCTTGGATGAATTCTTTTGCGTATTGATATCCAAATAACCGCTCAGCAATTAAATCGTTCTACAATTGCTTGATCGCGATGTAGTGCAGTATGCCCCCATCTGATGGTGACATTGTGATGTTTCATCGCTGATAAAACAGCGCCTTGAAATTCCTTGCCAGGATCAACTTGGAACAGACTTGGCCAGCGTAGTGGGCCTCGTCGATAAATCCTTTCAAATGCAGAAGCAACTTCAGGTGATGATTTTGTTTTAAGCGGTTCTGCTTGTTTGTATAGACTAGCAACGTCAACTACGGTTAGCGCGTATTTGTAACCGTTGTCATGTGGTAAAAACAATAAATCAGCTTGATGAACTTCATTGGGTCCGGTAACATCAAAATGCGAGAAATTGATTTGTTTAGGACGCGGTAGATCAATTTGCCATATAGCTTGTTTGGATAACCTATTAGCCGCAGTGGCCTTTTTCACTTTTGCGGCGTTAGCGAGTTTATTGATTGCAGCGTTACCCCTCCAGTATCCTTTTGGAGAATAATAAATAGATTCCATATTATTAATTACCAGCGCCCATCATCAATTTGCCTTTCATAGCTGATTTTACCAACCACGAAGCCAACTTTTCTTTGAAAGATTTATCAGGAATAGCATTTAACGCATGAATTAATTTCACATCTGCGAGATGCCTGTGTTGCAAATTGCTGCTTTTATAATACGCAACATCATGAGCATGACACGAATTATCAATAGCGTTTATCAGATACTCGCCGGGTCGGGGCTGATTTTGATCATCAAGTCTGATATCTAATCGTGTTCCGGGGCCACAATAGCTATATCCTGGAAGGTGCTTTTCTCCTGGTTACTTTGCAAAATGGGTTTCCAGGGAGCCTTGCCAATTTGGCTGCGATATCACCTCCTGGTTTTTTTAAAAACATGTCCGGATTTCATAGAAACAAATCTAAACTTTTTTATACCACATGTTGCACATCTACCAGTAAGGGCTGATCTGTTATTTTTAGTTGCAATCGTCGTCACATCATTTGTGTTAGTACGCGTTTCACACTTCACACAATAGAGATCCACAATTCATGTATAGAGATATGAATATAATTGATTTTTCAGCGACAAAAACAAGAGAACCAGTTAAGCATCATGCAGCGCTAATAAACTCTATCCGCGCAATTATAAACGGGCTATCTGGATCCGGCAAGACGCAATTGTTGCTCAATTTAATAGTGAGATGGATGAAGTGGGATAAGTTGTATTTAGTTGCTCCTAGCGTAGATGATCAACGATGCTATGAAGTGTTAAAGGATTTTAACGAGAATGCATCAGAAATTAAGGGTGAGAACGCCATTGATTTTATAACTGATATTGAAGAGGGACCATCCTTGGATAACCTTGATGGGAGGATTATCAATTTAGTAGTATACGACGATGTGATGTGAGACAATCAAAAAAACCCAGCTAGAATATTTTCTCGAGGCAGGCATAAAAACACCGACGTGATATATGTCACTCAACGCTACACTCAGATTCCAAAAGTGATCAGAGATAACTGTAATATTCTTGCTGTGTTTAACGGCGTTGATACACATACGTTACGAAATATTTGGCAGACATGGTGTTCCGATATGGGCTTCAATCAATTTAGAAATTTATTTAGTAACGCTCAGTCAACCCCGCATGGATTTATAACAATAAATTTACATGATCCTCGGACTCGATATCGTATCGGACTCGATCAAATATTTGGTTGAAATCGTAAAAATCCATAGCAGCACAGGGGGGGCGATGACATCACGACGAGACCGTTTTTTGGACTAAACGATGAAAACGGCCTTGGAGTATGATTTGCGAAAAACTTATGTTTCGAGCAAGCAATCCTTTTTTTTGGTTGAAAAAGAAAGATTCGAATTAATTCTCTCGAGTTGTTTATTAGATTTAGAGCACATGATGTCTGGGGCAAATGTCTGATTCGCCCCCCCCCACCCCCTGCTGCTTCATCTACGAAAAATTCGTGACGAATTTCGTGGAGACGAAACAACCAGAAACCATGGAGGGTTGGGGTATAACATATCATGCCAATGATACTAGACGGTATCAATAGTTTGTACTCACGGGAACCTTACGTAGAGAATTTTGATTTCAACGCCTCTTACACTGTTTCGAACAAAGACGCATTTCTAACAGTAGAGAAAGTTTGGGGAAAATTTGTCGAGCCGATTTCGAGAAATCTGCAACTAAAGAAAGTAACTCGAACAGATCACACACTGTTAGATTATATACATGTATATATATATATATATATATATATATATATATATATATATATATATATATATATATATATATATATATATATATATATATATATATATTTGGTCCACTGCGTCCCCTCTGTATACTCTTAACATGAATGACATTTTCTCCTCAGGAAATACGGTTCATCTACGAAAGAAGTCCTGACGAATTTCGTAGAAACGAAACAACCAAGAACGGGCGCCTTAGGGGGTGGGTGTGTGTCGATGTTTATCAGGGGTATAGTGAAAATAAATGCAGAGATCATATTTGTAGGTATTCCTGGTCGTTTTGAATCTGTTTCACCTGGATCATGCAATATTCGTTTTTGAACTATCAACACTTCTTATTGCAAATATATATTGGCAAAAGAAGATTTAATTGCCGATACATTTACTTCAACCAGATAATTACCACAGGAATGGAGGAAAACCACAAAACTACTTACGAAGAATTCATGTCGAAGCAAATCACAGGCAATTGAAAAGGTGTCATCATTGAAGCATACGTTATCATGTCAAATGAACAATGGACATACACGTCAGGCTTGATCTCTAGGGAACCTTTCCAAGGCTATATCCTGTTACTCTATCAAGAACACACCATGACAGAGGAGACTTTTGTTGCTAACTCATCCGGGGTCATGTTGCATTTGGCTATAATGTATGGATATGATCTAGTGTGTCTTTGTTAGGGTTGTGTTTTATGCAAGAAAGACATTTTTAAAATGAATATGATACTATTGAAATACATGACTGTATTATGATATTTGCCAATGATACTGCACCGTTTTCAGAATCTTTAGAGTTAGGAAAAATTGCTTAATACGTGGAATAATTATTGTTGCAAAAAGGCATGGAGGTTGTAATAAGAAAAAAATTTAAAAACAAAATTCAGTTGTTGATGTCGGTGTTCAAACTTGGAATTTTTTTGTGCTATGACGTACATTTGTCACTGGTAAATGAATTTAAATATTTAACATTTTACTTGGTTTTTGAATGCAAGATGTATTGTCGTGCAATGAAATCAGGCAAATCAATTACAATCTTAATTGATAATATAAGTCTAGAAAAGAAGAGAATTAATACATACCGACCTTGATTTCTGATTTACTAGCTTCATCAAAACTTAATGTGCACAGAGTATTCAAAATTGATATAAAGTTTTCCAAAAATACGTACTTTACTGAATATTACTATAACGATACATTAAGAACCCATAAGAACCATTTAAAAAAAAATTGAATAAACCGATTAATGTATACATTTGTATGGCACCAAGAAAAACGATAATTCATAGATTCAAGATATTACAAAGTTTATGAAAGAAAAATTTAGTATTGTGATATATATATATATATATATATATATATATATATATATATATATATATATATATATATATATATATATATATATATATATAGAAACCTACAACTAAAGAAAGGACCTCGACCACATCACATGCAAATCGATTTCATATATACATATATATATATATATATATATATATATATATATATATATATATATATATATATATATATATATATATATATATATATATATATATATATATATATATATATATATATATATGTGTGTGTGTGTGTGTGTGTGTGTGTGTGTGTGTGTGTTCAATTGTGTCCCCTCTGTATACTCCAAATATGAATGACATCATTTAATCTCTAGGAAATAGGGTTCATCTACGAATGAAGTCCTAACGAATTTCGTGGACACGAAACAGATAAAAACGTGGCGCCTTGTTGATGTATGACATATCATGCCAATGTTACTAAACATTATCAATAGTTTGTACTCATGGGATCCTTACTTAGAGAATTTGGATTTCAACGCCTTTTACACAGTTTCGAACAAATACCCATTTCTAACAGTGGAGGAGGTTTTAAGAAAATTCGTCGAGGCGATTTTGAGAAATCTGCAACTAAAGAAAGTAACTCGAACAGATCATATACTGTTAGATATACATGTATATATTTATGTGGTCCATTGCGCCCCCTCCGTATACTCTTAACATGAATGACATTTTATCTCTAGGAAATAGGGTTCATCTACAAAAGAAGTCCTGATGAATTTTGTGGACACGAAACAGCCAGAATGTGGGTGCAATGGGAGGGTAGGGGGTATCACAAATCATGCCAATGTTAGTAAACGTTACCAATAGTTTGTACTTATGGGAACCTTACTTAGAGAATTTTGATTTCAACGCTTGTTACACTGCTTCGAAGAAAGACCCATTTCTAACAGTAATGAAAATTTTAAGAAAATTCGCGGAGCCGATTTCGAGAAATCTGCTACTAAAGAATGTAACTCGAGCAGATCACATGCTGTGCAATTATATAAATGGATATATATGTGGTCCATTCTGTCCCGTCTGTATACTCTTAACATGAATGACAATTTATCTCTAGGAAATAGGGTTTATCTACAAAATAAGTCCTGACGAATTTCGTGGACGCGAAACAGCCAGAAAGGGGGAGGCTTAGGAGGGGGAGGGTATGACAAATCATTCCAATGTTATTAAACGGTATCAATAGTTTCTACTCATGGGAACCTTACTTATTTCAACGACTCTTACACTGTTTCGAACAAATACCCGTTTCTAACAGTAGAAAAAGTTTTAAGAAATTTCTTTGAGCTGATTTCGAGAAATCTGCAACTAAAGAAACTAACTCGAGCAGATCACATGCAGTTAGATTATATATATATATATATATATATATATATATATATATATATATATATATATATATATATATATATATATATATATATATATATGTGTGTGTGTGTGTGTGTGTGTATTTGTGTGTTCGTGTGTTCAAGTGCATCCCCTCTGTATGCTCCTAACATTATTGACATTTTATCTCTAGGAAATATGGGTCATCTACGAAGGAAGTCCTGACTAATTTAGTGCACACCTAACAGCCAGAAACGGGGCGCTATGGGGGGTAGGACAAATCATGCCAATGTTACTAAACGTGATCAATAGTTTGTACTCATGGGAACCTTACTTAGAGAATTTAGATTTCAACGCTTCGAACGAAGACAATTTTCTAACAGTAGATACAATTTTAGGAAAATTCGTCGAGCCGATTTCGAGATATCTGCAACTGAAGAAATAAACTTGAGCAGATCACATGCAGTTAGACTATATACATGTATATATATGTGGTCCATTGCGTCCCCTCTGTATACTCCTAACATGAATGACATTATATCTCTAGGAAATAGGGTTCATCTACGAAAAAATCGTGACGAATTTCGTGGAGACGAAACAACCAAAAACCTTGGAGGGTTAGGGTATAACATATCATGTCAATGATACTAAACGATATCAATAGTTTGCTCTCATGGGAACCTTACTTACAGAATTTTGATTTCAACGCCTCTTACACTGTTTCGAACAAAGATCCATTTCTAACAGTGGAGAATGTTTTAAGAAAATTCGTATAGCCGGTTTCGAGAAATCTGCAACTAAAGAAAGGAACTCTTGGAGATCACATGCTGGTAGATTATATACATGTGGGTCCTCTCTGTATACTCTTAACTGTATACTGTCGATGTCGGTGTTCTAACTTGGAATTTTTTTGTGCTATGACGTACATTTGTCACTGGTAAATGAATTTAAATATTTCACATTTTACTTGGTTTTTGAATGCAAGATGTATTGTAGAGCAATGAAATCAGGCAAATCAATTACAATCTTAATTGATAATATGAGTCTAGAAAAGAAGAGAATTAATACATACCGACCTTGATTTCTGATTTACTAGCTTCATCAAAACTTAATGTGCACAGAGTATTCAAAATTGATATAAAGTTTTCCAAAAATATGTACCTTACTGAATATTACTATAACGATACATTAAGAGCCCATAAGAAACATTAAAAAAATTGAACAAACCAATTGATGCATACATTTATATATGCAACCAAGAAAATCGATAATTCATAGATTCAGGATATTACAAAGTTGATGAAAGAGAAATATAGTATTGTGATATATATATATATATATATATATATATATATATATATATATATATATATATATATATATATATATATATATATAGAAACCTACAACTAAAGAAAGGACCTCAACCACATCACATGCAAATCGATTTAATATATATATTATATTATGTGTATATATATATATATATATATATATATATATATATATATATATATATATGGTCCATTGCACCCCTCTGTATACTCTTGACATGAATTATATTTTATCTCTAGGAAACAGGGTCCACCTAGGAAGGAATTAATGTGGAGACGAAACATAAAAATAAGGGACACCTTGGGGGTGGGGGTATCACAAATCATGCCAATGTTACTAAACGGTATGCTGGCAACCCTACTTAGAGAATTTTGATTTCAACGCCTCTTACACATTTTCGAACAAAGACAAATTTCTAACAGTTGGGAAAGTTTTAAGAAAATTGATTGAGCCGATTTCGCGTAATCAGCAACCAAAGATAGGAACTCGAGCAGATCACATACTGGTAGATTATCTACATGAGTATATATGTGGTCCATTGAGTCCCCTTTGTATTCTCTTAATATGAATGACATTTTATCTCTAGGGAATAGCGTTAATCTAGGAAAGAAGTCCTGACGAATTTAGAGGAGGAGAAACAGTCAAAATGTGGGCGCATTAGAAAGGGGGGGGGGGGGGGGAATTGACAAATAATGCAAATTTTACTAAACGGTATCAATAGTTTGTACTCGTGGGAACCTTACTTAGAGAATTTTGATTTCAACGCATCTTACACTGTTTAGACGAAACACCAATTTCTAACAGTAGATAAAGTTTGAAGAAAATTTGTCAAGCCAATTTCGAGAAATATGCAACTAAATAAAGGAACTCAAGCAGATTACACGCTGTTATATTATATATATATATATATATATATATATATATATATATATATATATATATATATATATATATATATATATATATATATATATATATATAAGGTCTATTGCATTTACTCTGTATACCCTTAACATGAATGAGATTTTATCTCTAGGAAATAGGGTTCACCTACGAAAGAAGTCCTGACGAATTTCGTGGACGCGAAACAGCCAGAAAGGGGGCGGCATGGGATGGATGGTACGAAAAATCATGCCAATGTTACTAAACGTTATCAATAGTTTGTGCTCATGGGAACCTTACTTAGATAATTTTGATTTGAACGCTTCTTATACTGTTTCGAGGAAAATCCGATTTCTAACAGTACAGAAAGCGTTAAGAAAATTTGTCGAGGCGATTTCGAGATATCTGCAACTAAAGAAATGAACTTAAGCTGATCACATGCAGTTAGACTATATACATGTATATATATATATATATATATATATATATATATATATATATATATATATATATATATATATATATATATATATATATATATATATATATATATATATATGTGGTCCATTGCGTCCCCTCTGTATACTCCTAACATGAATGGCATTATATCTCTAGGAAATAGGGATCATCAGCAGCAGAGGGGGGTGGGGGCGGCGAATCGGACATTTGCTCCAGACATCATTTGCTCTAAATCTAACAAACATCTCGAGATAATTAATTCGAATCCTTCTTTTTCAACGAAAAAGAAGGATTACTTGCTCGAAACATAAGTTTTTCGCAAATCATACTCCAAGGCCGTTTTCATCGTTTAGTCAAAAAACGGTCTCGTCGTGATGTCATCGCCCCCCCCCCCCCCCCCCCCCCCCCCGATGCTATGGGTTTTTATGATTTCAACCGAATATTTGATCGAGTTTTTAGGACTTTACAAACAAACTAATCGCTAACACCTCGTCTTGTAGATCAATCAAATTATTTGACTGGTCGTTGAGTCGGAAATTAATTCTCGTTAGCGAATTATTATGGCATCGCATGTAGACAGGATTAATTGAGTTTTCAATAATTAGGAATCCTGGAGGAGCTGTTGGTGCAAACGAATAAAGAATATATCCCTGCTGAGCTTGATTTGATTGCTCGAGATTAATTTGATAGCTTCCTTCAATTGCGTCACATGTTAAGTTGAGAGCAATCACCGCTGAAATATTCACATTGTGCGAGGCAATATGCCTACCGCCACCATCTGGATCATTATTTTATTTGAAGAGGACAGTTGAATCTAGTGTTTGTAATACCTTAATATTGTTTCTAACAGTTTTTTTTAGTTCCTCAGCGTTGTATCCGGGAAACTTGAAATTACGCAGATCGGCTTCTGTGATATTGTAACCGGTTAGGAATTGTTGTTTACTGTCGCTGTTGTCATTGGTTATTGTTTGAATAATTAGTTCATTCATATATTCCATGTCAGATATAAGCTGATATAATATTTCAACGTGTTTTTGCGATTTCGTTTGCCGTAGTTGTTCTAGTTGTGTTTTATGTAATTGATCAATTTCATTAAAATAGCCAGTGATGTCAGTTAGCGTAAATGAAATAGTAACAGACGAGTCGGCTGTTCTTTTAATGATAAAATCCCATTGCAATGTGTTTTTGTTGGTAAATATAAATCTATCTGCAATTTTTCCTTTTTTATATCAGATTAATTATCTCAATATATGGGATTGATTTCATGATATGATTGTACGTCTGTGGTTAAGTCGGTGGTGGATTTTCCCGGTGGTTTTTCAGGCCATCCTAACACTGTTCTTAACGAACTGTTATAGATATCTACAATGTATCCCTCTGTGCTTATTTCGATCGACGACGAGAGTGTCGGTTCATGAAGATTAATAGCTATTTTTGATTCTTTTCCCCGTGATTGATTTTATTCTACGCTGAATTTCAGCATCGACTTGCTCAATTTGGTACGATCCGGTTGGTAACGAAACAGTTTCCCACGCTGGAGTACCATCGGGTTTATTCTTATACGAGAACACCAGTGCGTTATTGGGTTGCTGACCGCCAAATGCAACCGATCTGATATTGGGCCAGCTATGATATACTCGTAATTTTGCCACCGCGATCTCACGCACTGGAATCGGAGAAGGGAAGTTCACACTAAATTGTGGGTTTGTTAATGTTATTGATATCATGCTTGTTTGTATCGGAGTGGTATTCTCCGCGATTCGTTGAAGCAGTTCGAGTGACATTATTGTTAACGCTTTCTTCAATTTCCAATTTCAACATCGCGGAGTTATACAACTGGGTCATCGTGGAAAATTCAACATCGGATATGAACGAATTATCTATCGACAGCGAGATCAACTCGGATAATTTTGAGTACGCGTCAAATACCACCCGGTACCGAGCTGTATAATCACTGAGTTTTTTCTGAGAACACGATGATAACGTTTTAGTTATCGCGGTGGCGACTGCCGCGATTGTTGTTGCCGCGGAGATAGCAATTGGAACTGCAATCAGAGCCATCATGGTCACCGTCGACAAAATAACCCCGGCGCTGGCCATCACACCGGACACCGAGTATCATATCGATATCGATGCGATTGTGATTCCTCTGGGACTATTATTGGTTCAATTGACTTCATCGATGTCATTGTTATTTTAAACCCGCTAGTGTTTTCAGTTATTCGTCATCGTTAAGGGTAATTGCTGGCATATAGGTATAGTAGCTTCACAAATCATCTACAAGTTCTTAACACCAAGTTATTTTTGATCTAACGGTGGAGCTATCAACCGCGACGACATTAAAGTCTTGTCTGCGACCCTCGTTAATTAACATCGCGGTGCCACCAGAGTAGTTTTTACCGTCCGCGATCATATTAAATTGATCGATAGAGATCCACGTTAGCCTGTAGACCCATGTTGGCCTGTAGCCAGCGCCCTCCTTGCTGCTGACACCCCGGATACTGATGGACAATGTAGTATAAACGTCTCTTATCCAATCCATGGTTCCATGATTAACCGTATACACGATATTTTTTACGCCTATGTCTGGATGCGGAATCTTTACCTTTTCAAATTTTTCTTTTAGTCTAAAAATATCGTCGTAAATATCGAGATAATTCCCCCTGATTCTGGTAGGATCTATTGTTTTCCCCCTATCCTCCTTGTTAGAAAAGAATGAAGCCAGAAGGCGGTTGATTCCAAGCCGTGCTTGTTTTAATATGCCAGTCGATGTGATGAAGTTTTGTCGTGATATCTTTGGGTTTATTGCCATCAAAGAACTGATGAACAATTTCGCTGGTGAGCTTTTGTTCGTCAATACCTTTTTTAACTTCAGCGAGGGTCGGGCCTGTCAGAGATGTGGGTCCAAAGATATTATTAACAATTTATCTGGTGGGCTTTTGTTCGTCAATAGCTTTTTTAATTTCAGCGAGGGTCGGGCCTGTCAGAGATGTGGTTTCAGATTCACGTGTTCTCCCCAAAAAAATATCCACGATGGTATTAAGTGTTGCTTGTCTCACCATAAACATATTAATATCTTTGAGAGTAGTCATCGTAGATGTAGTCGGGGTACATAAGAAATTACTAGCGACGTAGGCATTGTGAGTATGCTTGCCAATAAACTCGTTAATTTCAGCGAGGTTCGGGCCTGACAGAGATGTGGTTTTAGATTCGCGTGTTCTTCCCAAAAAATTATCCACGATGGTATTAAGTGTTGCTTGTCTCACCATAAACATATTAATGTCGTCGAGAGTCATCGTAGATGTAGCCGGGACACCAAAGAAATTATTAGCGACGTAGGGATTGTGAGTATGCCTGATAATAAACTCGCTAATTTCAGCGAGAGTCGAGTCTGCCACAGGTGGGGATCCAAAAAACTTACTAACGACGTCGTTGGTGGGGTTTTGTACCTTTTCAAAATTTTCTATTAGTTTAGAAATATCCGCGTAAATATCGAAATAATTTGCCTTGATTTCATTTTCATTCATCATCCTCCCCGCCTCCTTGTTAAAAAAGAATAAAGATAGAAAGTTTTTAATTTCAGCGAGTCATGCCAACGACAAGCGGGGTTCCAAAGAATTTATGTACGACATTTTTGCGAAAAGTATTATAACCTCGTATATAATCATCCAGCTCACGGCCGTGTGCGGCAATCATGCTGTCGTGGGTGGCAATCATGTCGGTGATCGTAGACACAAGTGCGCCTAGATTAATTCGACCACCTCTGGAATTCAACGCAATAGGGTTTTCAGCGGCGTCAGGCTGCCGTATCAAAATGTCATCCGCGGATATATTACTGCTTTTCAATTTACCCTGGCGATCTTGAAATACAACTATTTCGTTCGGGTCAACACTTGCTAAATTTAACATCTCAGCGATTTCATCTTCAATTATTTTTTTTACATCCTCGATAGAACCCGCAGATGTTTCCGCTGTTGGTTTAAACATTGACAGAGATCTTCCCCAAATATCAATCATTATTGTTAGCGCAGCTCGTGTTTTCAATTTATGGATTTTTTGCACTATAAACCTCCCACTGGTATATTCGTTTACAACAATATGTGGTGGTTTCCACGGAAATCGAAAGGATTTTAATGAAATCTCCGCGAGGACATTTAATACTTTACAGCCGCATATCGGCGGATCATTTAATTGTTGTGTTGGCAGCGTGGAATAAAAAATCGGAAACTCTTTGAGTTTCATCGAAGAATTTATATACCGCATAAACTCGCTCGGTGGGGCTAACCCATATGAATCAAAATAGACAATCCTACGCGGATCGATCGCGTATGCAGCCCAGTGAGTTCCTGATCCGCTGCTGTTATCAAGATTGATGATACCGGTTTCAACGCGTTTAGGTTTTCTCGGTAATTGATCTCTCATAAAAACCCCTCTGAAGTTTTTTATCGCTAGTTTTTTAGCAGCATCAATTAAATCAAAATTGGACATAAGGAGAATTGGGCTTTCAACTAATAAACCGTTCCTGGTATTCTTAGACCCTTTCCGCTGTACCATGAATACGGGGTTCCTGGTAGTCTTACACCCTTTCCCATCCCTTCCGCGGTCCCAACGGCTCCCAACGCCGCCGCTTTCGCCACTGCTGGGGCAGCCGCTGCAATCAATGCTGGTATTGCAGCTAACAATGGAAATATACCACCTGATTTTATCATGTTGGCGACTGCAGCTTTCGAAAGTACAATTTGAACCCCTCTCTTAATCTTTAGCGCATCATTGAAATGTTTTATTTGACGATCCGTCAATGATATTTTATGTGTACCGCCGGACATCTGCTCTGGTTTTAACGTTATTGTGGTTCCACATTCTTTAGCGGATTTTGATCGCAATTTCTTGACCTGACCATCAGTCAGCTTGACACTAACAACACTATATGTCATTTTATTGTAAAACACATTTATGCTTTCAATTGATCTAATTGGAAACTCTTCAAGTTTCATTTACATATTTTCCACTGGTGCATCAACGATTCTCATTCGTCCACCAACACCTTCAAGTATCATTGATTTGTCGCTGAGAATGACAGTAACCGCTCTATAATTAACACCACCAGGATCTATACGAGCCCTAAAATGTATGTCAACGACGGATTGCCTTGTTAAATCAAGATGTTCCAGCGAAAAGTAATAAATTGGATACAAGTTCTTAAAATCGAGTTGCGATATTTGCAAACCAGTATCAACATTTTGATCACGACCCATAAATGACAGCATCCGATGATACACACGTGCTATATAGTTGTTGTCGTAATCAAGCTGTATATCCTCAGATGGTTTTTGTCCGTTTATTCTCAGCGAAACCTCATTTACTCCTAATTGATCGAATATCATATGACTGCGTTCTTGGGAACCTAACCTATCTCTATTCTGTAGAGCTACAAATATGTGGCGTGGAGCTGAAACCCCTTGTTTTGATGCCAAATGCCATGTAAATGTACCAGCGACATTATCATCTTTGGAATCCGTTGTTGTTGTTAGCCAACTTAGCAATGATTTGCCGCCTGTGTCCATAAATGAGAGTAGTCGCTCTTCTCTGGTAATTGATGGGGTCATTACTGGCATCCATAGTACCAATTTAGTTAAAACAACTTTACCATCAGCGGCACCAGTACGCCAAATTGCATCATTGTCATCGCCTTTTCGTACTAATGCGATTGTGTGTTTAGCTCCATAAATAACTTTTCTAACATTTCTGCAGAATCCGAAAATATGATGCAACGGAATCGCACATGAAAACCGTTGGCGTTGTCCTTGTAACGTCGCTACTCGTGTTGCAAACCCTAGATTGAAATTGCGATTAATGTCTACGACATCAAAGGTACCAGCTGGTTTAGTATATCCGGCTGGTGCTGGATCAACTGCGGTATCTCGTGTTGCTACTACCCTAGTATGATTAATGTGATCAGCGTGATTATTAATATCCTTTGCAAACATCATAGATGGACCAGCCGACCTTGTATAATCATCGGAGTATCTTGCTAGCCCGATTATTGTTGTTGCAACATCAACTTCACGGTCTATTGATTCAATTTCTTTTCCATCAATGAGATATCTTGCACTTTCAAATAACGCCATTATGCCATTGTTGACGAAACCAACTCGGATATATGGATCATCTGCATATGGGGTATCAGCTGCATCATTTGTTACGAGTTCTCCTTCTACTTCAATAAATACTTCACATGGCAAAAAGTATTTACTGGTATCTTGAACTGGAAGTTCAATTCGCGATCGTAGGTTGGGTTGTATTGCATGATAGGAATAGTATTGATAATCCCGAACTGAATTGTCCTTGGGTATTGGGGCTTCCATATCAAACGCGGGATCAGCTGTTAGTTTAAACATTTTATTAACATACTAGTGTTTTCAATTGTGAAACTCTTTGTAATCATCGTCGTTTTTGTTTTCGTTTCAAACCACCTCCTGCTATCGCGTTCATGATAGCGCTATCTGTTACCGGTGAAGCCGTCAATGGTGACCGAGTCACCGAAGCAGCCAACGACGCTAGTTTTTCTTCCACTGCGCTATTTATTGCTTTGCTGATTTTTGCAGGCATCACTGTACTTGATGGCAGCACTGTTGGTTTCTTTCGCACCAATGATTCTATTTTATCTTTCGCGGCAGAAAATGCCTTTCCTGCAAGATTTCCAACAGCGCTGATTCCCTTATCACGAATAATATCAATGGCTTTCATTAATAATTGTTTAGCTAACGGCGCCACTTTTGGGGCCATTCTTGTAAATATCCCCGCAATGGTATTGCCAAAACCATCTCCGTAATATGCTCTATAAACAGGCAATCGTGCGTTCACCACGTAGACGCTTACGGGTTTATCATGGTTGTAGTGTATAATCATCTTGTTATAAAACTAGTAGTTTTTCAATTAGTGATCAATCGCTGTAATAACCATGGGCATCTTTGTGATTTTCAACTAATTCAGCAATGAGTTCTCGATATACATTAATGTCCATGATACCACCGGCAAATAATCGTCTACAGATATCAGCTGCCTCATTAATTATTTCCGGAGAGTTGTTTCCGGCTCGCTTCCCCCGATGAGAACTTCCAGCCGTGATATATCACTGAGAATGTTACCAGGACAAGTAACTAGACCACTACCTGAAATTACTGGCAATTTCTGAGATTTAGAAAATCCCTCCCCCACACTATAAAGTTTTCTAAATCCGTACCTTGTAAATAACTAAAAGGATCATCATCTCGATCAGATGGTCCAGTCGAAGGTCCAAGCAAAGCTTGGGGTGGTAGTTGTTGTTGAGATTCTTCTTGTTTAGCAGGTGAAAAAGATATTTTTTTGCAGGTTGTTGTTGTCGCCGCCGCTGCAGTCTTTGTGGTTTTCCTTGTGATTTTTGTTCTTTATATTTATTATACACTATATTCACTATTTTGAAATATTCAATATATGACGTATTGTCGCTGTCAATTTTACCTGTTTTAGTTTTAATTTTGTAAAATATATCAGCCCAATGTTGTATACCTCTTACATACTTGTGCTGTTCTGGTTTTAACATTTTTTTTCTGTTTTCATACGTCGTAACAACAAGTGCAGGAAGCTCTGCATGGCCAGTCTTATCAATTGTTGCTAACCCTTCTTCTTTAAATCGCGCGCATAATTCATCTACTATTTTATCATTGGTCTTTTTCGGACCAGGTGTTTTTTTTTTGTAACAATGCTGATGTCTTTTCAGTTTCCGCTGCTATCTTCTCAAGCACACCAAGAACAGGCACTTCTCGTCGCTTGCCTTCCTCAGGAATATCCCAAATATTGCTCGTTCAGTTGCTGTTTTCACATCGCTGGTCGCCTTAGTTACCGGGGCAAACAGTTGTTCACTTGACACAGAAAAGTCAGTCTGCGCTTGTTGTCGTTGTTGAAGTTTCTCGCGAAGTCTGTCTCGAACCGTTATAAATTTTTTAATTGCTACTAGCCGCTCTCGGGCTAATCTAGTTGTAAGCGATTCACCTACCATATAGTGTTTGTGAACTGAGTTTTCAAATGTGAAACTATCACAATTAAAAGATGAGTTATTAAATAATGTACCATCAAGCTAACGTATCCATCTCGGACAAGGTTAAACTGTACGACGCTGTCCGCGAGTGTTTCAGAAACAACATCGCTGGGGGTTTCAGAATTGTAATATCTGAGAATGGCGATGAACGATTTTTGTTAACGACAACAACAACTACGTGAAAATGGAGGCGTCGCGGTGATTACTTGCTACCACAACCAGATCATCCAGTACGCACATAACTGCATGAGCAGGCCCAAACTGCTGAGTATCCTTTCAGGAGAAAATCCCATGTGAGTGTTACAAAAAACGCTAAAATATTTTTATTTTTTACTTAAAATTACTGAAGGCCTATTTTTATAGTACGCTCACGTGGTTAGGATACTGGTTTTTCCTCGTTTAATATTTTTCTAATATCACGAACCTTAGAACTAATTTCAGCTCGTTTTTGATACTCTAGGCCGAGCTTTTGACGTATTTCTTCAACGGTGCTAAATAGCGTTATAAATACATCAATATCGTTACCGTACAAACAAGCATAGATGGACTTTTGAATTCCTTTCACGAGTCTGTACATCTTAGGTAAAACATAACGACCCTTACTAGACTGATACTCAATGTCTTCATATTCCGAGGCAATCCTGTCACAGTCGAGATCTTTAGATAGTATTATCCCTCGATTCTTTAAAATTGAAATTTCAGCAATTATAGCATTTACATCTTTGATATCCATATTTTTATAAAAATATAAATATAATACATTTTACCTCTAATTATTAAAAAAATAACACTCATTTGGCAATCCCGCTGGCGCCATATGACGTCAGAGGGACCCAGAAGTTACTTTATTAACTTAATTAAGGACAGCACATACATGAAAACCCCATTTGGCAATCCCGCTGGCGCCTTATGACGTCAGAGAGACCCAGAGGTTACTTTACTAACTTAATTAAGGACAGCACATACATGAAAACCCCATTTGGCAATCCCGCTGGCGCCTTATGACGTCAGAGAGACCCAGAGGTTACTTAATTAAGGATGGATATATTCAATGAAACGATGATGGAATTTGTGATGTAATGATGTGGGACGGCACAAACATGAAATGACGGGGCAGAATTTCTACGGCCAATCCAACCAATCAAAAGCAACCAAACTAAATTAACCCGGTTGCATGATTGACAAAAGACATCCACACGCCCGTGAAATGGTGTTGGTTAGTTATATGACTAATACAGAAGCGTTGATTCACGAGTGTGTTATTTTATTTCCTTGAATTACTTATTAATACTGTTTCACAACATTTAAATGAGACAAAATATTTAAATGAAACATTAAACAAAATAATACAGTTGTTAAATAACAGCGTATATTTTCGCTGTTCTAATTCTCTAGACAAAATGTATTATCGATTAAATCACAAAGAGCTGTATAAAGAGGAATTTTAACCACGCCCACCTACTTCAATGAATGGGAAACACTGTTCCGGCTGAGCGCATAGGTATTGCGCTGGATTATCAAGAACGCGTCTGTACTAAAAGTGTATTATAGATAGTCTAAATAAATACAACTGTTTAAATTGCAGTTTTAGCCAAGCGACAATAAAAGGTTTTAGAAATTGTTGATAAAAATACAACTCTAACGAAACTATGTATTATACTCCATTACAGTCACGTGGGCGGCGCGCCTAGTCAAGGTATACAGGTAATAGCAGACGGTACATTTCCTTTGACGTCATAATACAAGGGAACTTAGTGAGTAGAGTGTGAGTTGCGGCGATTTATCCATAAAGGATTTATCTCCCTTGAATCGTTTCAGATGTATACGAATTTTATTTTATGACCATTTTTTTTCGACAGAGTTAATTTAGTAATATTTTCTGCAACAAGTCGTATTGAAGACCTACAAATGTCAAAGTATCAACTAGCTTTATTTATTGATTGAAATATTTTCTCCTCTTTGGTTTCTAAATCAAACGATTTGACCCCCCTAGGGCGTTTTGAGTGCCTACCAGCGTTGCTTTTTAAAAGGTTATCGCGCTGCGAGATGGATTGAAGATTCTCAAGACAATTATCAGTCTTCACGCCATTTATGTGATCAATCACAAAGCCATCTTTAATCAATCCGTAAAATGCTTCATAGATGGCTCTGTGACAGAGATACTTCTTCCCCCCGGCTGTAAACATCAAGTATCCCATATTATTTACCCATCCAACCGGCCTTTTTAGTCTGCAATTTCTAACAACACCATCACTGGAGGCTTCGTAATTAACAAGCACTGGATGGGGTATGAAATCTTGGCTCATTTGTATAATAATACTACTTATCTAATTTATTATCTGCTTTAATTATAAACCTTTTGATATAACCTTGAGGGGTTTTTATGATTTTGTCGCTGACGGAGTCATCGTTGGGGTGAATGACTGCATTTTTTATTCGTTTGTCATAATAGCGTTTTAGTTCCCTGTATCGTTTACCCCCACAAGCAAGACACAACTGCGATTTTCCCCTTACCCCAGCCCCACATTGGAGGCATGGTAGAGGACCGAAAGAACCGTTGCGAACGCTTTGTAAATGATACCCACAGAATTCGCTTCTGCATGATTTGTTACACGGGGTTGTTGATCCAATCATTGGCCACTTGCAGTGATTCATTATACTATATTTTTCTTTTTAAATATTTGTTTTAATTATAATATGAAGGAGTTCAAGAGATTATCGAAAATTAAGCCTTGGAAAAGTACTAAATTCATTGATTAAACCATGAAAGAATTCCAAAGATTATCGAAAATTAAGCTCTGGAAAAATGCTAAATTCATTGATTATACCATGAAAGAATTCCAAAGATTATCGAAAATTAAGCCCTGGAAAAATATTAAATTCAATCTCGACAAGGAGTTCAAGAGATTATCGAAAATTAAGCCCTGGAAAAATACTAAATTCAATCTCGATAGAGTCTCTGATACACCAAAACGTCTAATCGGTGATAGAACTATACTAAGTAAAATCAGGGAGTGTTTTAATGAATTCTACCGAGACGGTGCAGCATACTGTAGGTCGACATTTCGAATTATTGATGAAGATGTCAATGTACCCAACATCGATGCTACTATGAACGATGAAAGAGCAGCTGAGATAATTTCACACCTTGGCCCGCCAAGGGGCTGGAAATTCAAGGGTAAATTGCAAATCATTTCCCAGCAGAAGTATTTTTTCAGAATAAAATTCATTATCGAAGTCGAAGGCAAATGGATTATTAGGGATAAATTTGAACCAATCCTCAATGATAAAAAAACTGTCATTGTAAGTAGAGATTCCAAACCAGGAATTCTAACTGGAATTGACAAACCATACTACGAGAGATCTTATCCCGTAACAGCAATTGTTTATGGGATATATCCGTTAAATGATAAACCCGATATTGCAAAACTAGCTCCTATGAAATATTCTAGTTCACTGAATTGTGTAGCAACACGGGTAATGGAACACTTCACAAATGCATCCCGAGGAAATAAACTAACTGATCTGCGACGTAGGAAGATAACCGAATGGGAACTGACAGTGAAACAGCACGGTGCAAAGATTTCTGATATAGCTAAATTAGAAGCATCATTAAAATTCCCAATATCAGTAACGACAATAACCGGAGAAGTATTATACGAACCGAAATATCAATCGCGAGGGGCTCCAATAAAAATTATTGATCATAACAAACACGCGTGGACGGCTGCAGTAACAATATTTCCACGAGATAGAACCGTGAGATATATCCCTAAGGAGTTCGTCGGGGATGTTTTCTATGAAGAGAAATCATTCGATGCTATTCACACGCTGTGTAAGGATGATCCTGTGTCAGTGTGGTTACTTAGAAGTAATGAAGATCCCGAAATAGGATTTGATCAATTTGTAAGACCAAATGGGGAATTATATCGCGTTGAAGAATTAGATAACAGAATGAGAAAAATCGCTAATGATTTTTCACCGGGGAGTTCCCATGAAAAACTATTAACGGATAGTTTTACTATTCCATCAGTGGTAGCTCACTTCGCAAGAGAAAAAAACTCATGGCGTCCAACACGAAGTGATTTTCTCGAGGACGTTAAATTGAGTTGCGTCAAATTTGGTCATGGAGGACTGTGGAATACGAAATACCATCGTGGCGGTATGATTTCAATTGATATATCCGCGTGTTATCCTGCAATTTCCTCGGTATGGAGAATGTAGTAACTATTTTAAACTATTTGGACACCCCACGCATGAAATGACTCGTGTTGCGATTAATGGGCCATTACCTGATTTTGATTTAACCGGATTCGCTCGTGTGATATCATTTGAACTCGCTACAGGGTTACATCCGAGTAGTTATGTTTGGCTTGGTAGACATATATCTGAAAAGGCCTGGATGCCAATAGTGTTACTACGATATATGATTGATTGTGGTATGCTAATATCGCTGTTTGTTTCCGAAGCTATTATATGCTATCGAGCTCAGAAAGAAGTTTGGCTACCACAACCCGATCTAGATCGTATAATTAGCGAACAGCGAAAACAGTTTAAAGATTTCAATGAAGAACAAATCATGAATTGGTCTAAGAAGTTATTTGAAATTAAAAAAGAACAAGCAAATGATTTTGGACGAAGAATAATAGGTAAATTTACCCAAGGTGGAAGATACGACAATGCAAAATATTCTTCGCCGTTGATCATAGACATCGCTGAATACGATTTTATTGTAACGGATTTAACGAAACAGGGAAAAATTGTAAATCGTAAAGACGCTTTCCTATCCCATGGAAGACGATTAGGTACAATTCTTACCTATTTTGATGGATATATTAAACAATATACGCATTTGAGAAGTTCTATGCTAGCTTATGCTTCTATCAATTTATTTTCGATGATAAATAGATTTCCTAATACCGCAGTTAGAGTAGCCACTGATTCTATGTATATCCACGAGAAATACAAATCAGATGTAGCTAAATTCACAGATCCGGAGGCAAATTGGGGATGTTGGAGATTTAAAAAGGAGACGCTACATGAGTATTGTGAATCGGCAGATGTTACCATGGATGAAAAGTACTTAAAGTGTGATGAGATTCAATCCGAATTTTCTAATGCACCACCGGTATCTGATCCAATGTGTAGATACAAGACAGTTTATTTAAACGGTTGTGGTGGGTCAGGAAAGACAACTCGTGCAATTGAATTATATCATAGAAACGCTAGCGTTTCAAAATCAAACATGATTGTCCTAACACCTACTCACAGACTCGCCAGAGAGATGAAACAACGAGGGGTAAATGCCTTTACTTTTCATAGTTTCTTTCGATGGAAAGGCGATGAATGGACCCCTGATCGAATGGGTGATAAATTCATTCCTGAAATTATAATTTGGGATGAAATATGCACAGTGTCATTAGATGTATTACAAACATTTCTCGAGTGGTTGTTATTGAAAAAAACAAAAGTCGTCATGTGCGGTTATCACGGCCAACCACCACCATTTATCGGTGCATCCCCACATGAATGGCTAAAGGGTTTTGTAGACTATTATGAAGAAATTACCACTGATTATAGATCACTTGATGAACAATTACGAGAATTCAAAGCGCTAATTAGATTACAACCGGACAAAATCCAATGTGAAATAGCGCGTGAAATAATTTCAGAAACTCCCATGAATGATTTTTGGGAAACGTGGAGACCAAATGATTTGATAGTAGCAAGTAGAAAAATAGTCAGAGACACACTTCAGATGAAGTTATTTGAAACGCATAAAGAAAGATTTGCAACACTTCCAGTACCGTTGTGTTACAGGCCTTGGGATACACGAAAACAGAATATAGAAGTTGATATTCCAGGAGGATTTCAAAGACAGAATTTAGTGTTAAATGATATTGTGCTGGCTGATATCAGCATTGTTGAAGATGCATTGCGTGCTAATAATTCCCCGTGGACGCTAGGTTACGCAGCAACAATACATTCTTCACAGGGATTGACTATATCAGATACAATTGTTTGGATGGTCGAATTTAGTCTATCTTGCAGTATCCAGAGTACGAAGAATAAATCAACTTCGAAGAATTGTTTTTGATGATGACACCACAATGGATGATGCAAGCATCGTTGATGTTAAAATTATTGATAAAAAAAACTCTCCGGTTACAAACAACAACACAAAAAAAAAAGCAACGAGAATTTGACATTGATGCTGAATTAATAATTACGCTGAAGCAACAACAAAATAATCACTGCGCAAGTTGCAATTGTATAATGCATTGGCAGTATTCGAATAAAGATCCTCGCCAATTTACCGTAGACAGAAAAAATAACAGTCTCGGTCATGTCAGAAACAATGTGATGTTGACTTGTCTTGAGTGCAACAGACGCAACGGCGCTAGTTAAGACCCCGCGGGGGTAATTGAGTATCGTCAGGAATCACTTGTAATTGTTCGCGTGTAAAACCCCGCTGAGGGGCAGTTGAATCCAATTTATAGATTTTAGGTCTACCAGTTGATCGTGTTATAGTAGATATCTTGTGTGCAGTAACACTCCAAATAGGATCAGTAGCTCTTTTTCTGCCACCTTCAAGCTCTCCTGGTTCATATAAATATCTCACGGTGACATTACTACTAAGAATTGGTTGGGAAACACTATAATCTTTTTGTGAAATTCTTCGAATTTCCATTTTAGGTATAGACTTCTTTTTAATCGCGTTGATAGGTTTCATGTTGATTGTTCTAGTAATCTCATTATTCAGTGCGGTAATCACAGCTGGTAACCTTTTGACCCATTCACGGGATCGCTTTTCTTGAATGAATTCTTTTGCGTATTGATATCCAAATAACCGCTCAGCAAGAGTCCGATTAAATCGTTCAACAATTGCCTGATCGCGATGTAGTGCAGTATGCCCTCGTCTGATGGTGAAATTGTGATCTTTCATCGCTGATAAAACACCGCCTTAAAATTCCTTGCCAGGATCAACTTGTAACAGATTTGGCCAGCGCAGTGGGCCTCGTCGATAAATCTTTTCAAATGCAGAAGCAACTTCAGTTGATGATTTTGTTTTTAGCGGTTCTGCTTGTTTGTATCGACTCGCAACGTCAACTACGGTTAGCGCGTATTTGTAACCGTTGTCATGTGGTAAAAACAATAAATCAGCTTGATGAACTTCATTGGGTACAGTAACATCAAAATGCGAGAAATTGATTTGTTTAGGACGCGGTAGATAAATTTGCCATATAGCCTGTTTGGATAACCAATTAGCCGCAGTGGTCTTTTTCACTTTTGCGGCGTTGGCGAGTTTATTGATTGCAGCGTTACCCCTCCAGTATCCCCTCGGAGAATAATAAATAGATTCCATATTATTTATTACCAGCACCTAACATCAGTTTGCCTTTCATAGCCGATTTCACCAACAACGAAGCCAATTTTTCTTTCAAAGATTTATCAGGAATAGCATTTAACGCATGAATTAATTTCACATCTGCGAGATGCCTGTTTTGCAGATTGCTGCTTTTATATGCAACATCATGAGCATGACACGCCTTATCAATAGCGTTTATCGGATACTCACCGGGTCGGGGCTGATTTTGATCATCAAGTCTGATATCTAATCGTGTTCCGGGGCCACAGTAGCTATAACCTGGAAGGTGCTTTTCTCCGGGGTACTTTGCCCATGGGGTTCCAGGGAGCTTTGCCAATTTGGCTGCGATATCAACTCCTCGTTTTTTTTTTAAAAACATTTTCGGATTTCATAGAAACAAATCTAAACTTTTTTGTACCACATATTGGACATCTACCAGTAAGTGCTGATCTGTAATTTTTAGTTGTAACCGTCGTCACATCATTTGTGCTAGTACGCGTTTTACACTTCACACAATATAGATCCATAATTTATGTATAGAGATATGGATATAATTGATTTTTCAGCGACTAAAACAAAAGAACCAGTTAAGCATCATGCAGCGCTACCAAACTCTATCCGCGCAATAATAATCGGGCCATCTGGATCCGGCAAGACGCAATTATTGCTCAATTTAATAGTGAGATGGATGAAGTGGGATAAGTTGTATTTAGCTGCTCCTAGCGTAGATGATCAGCGTTGCTATGAAGTGTTAAAGGATTTTAATAAAAACGCTTCAGAGATTGCTGGCGAGTGTATTATTGAATTTATAACCGATATTGACGAGGCACCATCAGTAGAAGACCTCGATGGAAGTATCAACAATTTAGTTGTATACGATGATGTCATGTTAGATAAACAAAAAAAACCAGCTAAAATATTTTCCCGAGGCAGGCACAAAAAAAGCGACGTGATATATGTCACTCAACGCTACACTCAGATTCCAAAAGTGATAAGAGATAACTGTAATATTCTTGCTGTATTCAACGGCGTTGATACACATACGCTACGAAATATTTGGCAGACATGGTACTCTTATATGGACTTCAATCAATATAAAAATTTCTTTAGTAACGCTCAGTCGACCCCGCATGGATTTATAACAATAAATTTACATGATCCTCGGACACGATATCGTATCGGACTCGATCAAATATTCGGTTGAAATAAATTATTCTTTTTGTTAACTTGTAGCAGCAGTGAATGACCACATCGTTGCGACCAAAAATTGATTGAAAAATCGTAAAGTCTCCGTTTGCTAAATGGAGACTTATTTTTTTTGGTTAAAATATGAGATTTCGTAGGAAGGCTCTATTTTTTGTTTTAAAGATTCAATCAATTTTTTGTCGGAAAAGGGTGGTCTTTTCACACTCTCTGCTGCTATATATATATATATATATATATATATATATATATATATATATATATATATATATATATATATATATATATATATATATATATATATATATATATATATATATATATATATATATATATATATATATATATATATATATATATATATATATATTTGGTCCACTGCGTCCCCTCTGTATACTCTTAACATGAATGACATTTTCTCCTCAGGAAATACGGTTCATCTACGAAAGAAGTCCTGACGAATTTCGTGGAGACGAAACAACCAAGAACGGGCGCCTTAGGGGGTGGGGGTGTGTCGATGTTTATCAGGGGTATAGTGAAAATAAATGCAGAGATCATATTTGTAGGTCTTCCTGGTCGTTTTGAATCTGTTTTACCAGGATCATGCAATATTCGTTTTTGAACTATCAACACTTCTTATTGCAAATATATATTGGCAAAAGAAGATTTAATTGCCGATACAGTTACTTCAACCAGATAATTACCACAGGAATGGAGGAAAACCACAAAACTAATTACAAAGAATTCATGTCGTGTCAAATCACAGGCAATTGAAAAGGTGTCATCATTGAAGCATACGTTATCATGTCAAATGAACAATAGACATACACGTCAGGCTTGACCTATAGGGAACCTTTCCAAGGCTACATCTTCTTACTATATCAAGAACACACCATGACAGAGGAGCCTTTTGTTGCTAACTCATCCGGGGTCATGTTTCATTTGACTATAATGTATGGATATGATCTAGTGTGTCTATGTTAGGGTTGTGTTTTATGCAAGAAAGACATTTTTAAAAATAAATATGATACTATTGAAATACATGACTGTATTATGATATTTGCCAATGATACTGCACCGTTTTTAGAATCTTTAGAGTTAGGAAAAATTGCTTAATACGTTGAATAATTATTGTTGCAAAGAGGCATGGAGGTTGTATTAAGAAACAAAATTTAAAAACAAAATTCAGTTGACGATGTCGGTGTTCAAACTTGGAATTTTTTTGTGCTATGACGTACATTTGTCACTGATAAATGAATTTAAATATTTAACATTTTACTTGGTTTTTGAATGCAAGATGTATTGTCGTGCAATGAAATCAGGCAAATCAATTACAATCTTAATTGATAATATAAGTCTAGAAAAGAAGAGAATTAATACATACCGACCTTGATTTCTGATTTACTAGCTTCATCAAAACTTAATGTGCACAGAGCATTCAAAATTGATATAAAGATTTTTAAAAAATATGTCCTTTTCTGAATATTAGTATAACGATACATTAAGAGCCCATCAGAACCATTATAAAATTGAACAAACCGATTAATGTATACATCTGTATGCAACCAAGATAATCGATAATTCATAGATTGAAGATATTACAAAGTTTATGAAAGAAAAATATAGTATTGTGTTATATATATATATATATATATATAAATGTAGGTATATATATATATATATATATATATATATATATATATATATATATATATATATATATATATATATATATATATATATATATATATAGAAACCTACAACTAAAAAAAGGACATCGACCAGACGACCTGCAAATGGATTTAATATATATATATATATATATATATATATATATATATATATATATATATATATATATATATATAGATAGATAGATAGATAGATATATAGGTAGATAGATATAGATAGATATATGTATACATATATATTTATATATATGGTCCATTGCACCCTTCTGTATACTCTTGACATGAAAAATATTTTATCTCTAGGAAATAGGGTCCACCTACGAAAGAAGTCCTGACTAATTTTGTGGATACGAAACAGCCAAAAATGGGACGCCTAGGGGTTGGGGGTATTACAAATCATGCCAATGTTATTAAACGGTATCAATAGTTTGTTTTCATGAGAACCTTACTTAGAGAATTTTGATTTCAACGCCTCTTACACATTTTCGAACAAAGACAAATTTCTAACAGTAGGGAAAGTTTTCAGAAAACTGATTGAGTCGATTTCGCGTAATCAGCAATTAAAGAAAGGAACTCGAGCAGATCACATGCTGGTAGATTATATACATGAATATATATGTGGTTCATTGAGTCCCCTTCGTATTCTCTTAATATGAATGACATTTTATCTCTAAGGAATAGCGTTCATCTACGAAAGAAGTCCTGACGAATTTCGTGGAGGATAAACAGCCAAAATGTGGACGCATTAGAAGGGGGGAGGGTATGACAAATCATGCAAATTTTACTAAACTGTATCAATAGTTTGTACTCGTGTTAATCTTACTTAGAGAATTTTGATTTCAACGCCACTTACACTGTTTAGACGAAACACCAATTTCTAACAGTAGAGAAACTTTTAAGAAAATTTGTCTCTCCGATTTCGAGAAATATGCAACTAAAAAATGAACTCGAGCAGATTACACGCTGTTAGATCATATATACACACACACACACACACACACACAGATATATATATATATATATATATATATATATATATATATATATATATATATATATATATATATATATATATATATATATATATATATATATATATATATTATATAATATATATTGTTACGGCTATTGGATTTAATTTAATTTTTTTTAATTATTGAATCCAAATTTGTCATTTTGCCTTTAATATTCATTAATTGGGAAATTATTCTGGAAAGTTCAGGTTGACTTAGATTCTAGCTGTAAACAAGTTTTTGTCCTTGGCTTGTTGACCAAATTCCTGACCCTGCTTTAGACATTGTCAACAAGCATCTAAACCTATTGGTTAATTTCAAGGACAACGTTTTATTTTTAGTTCTTAGGGGTAGGAAATATCTAGAGTACGTTATTTTTAGTGAAGGCAGTCTCTTTCTGTGACCTTCCATGAACCTCTATCAATTTCTAGAAAATCACGTGATCACTTGCTTACTTAAGAAAAACAAGTATAAGAACAGTTGTTTGGGATAGAACAAATCAGTAGAATTTTGGGCTTTAAAACTAACAGCTGTGTAATTCGTGTTTGAGTGTTAATATTAATTATTGTGTTGTGGACTTTGTGTCAATTCGTTGGAAAAGAAGAATTATTATATTTATTTGGAAAAAGGACATGTGTTTCATAATTTCATCTGGATGATATTAAAACAAGAACTGCATCACATGACATTGTCAGCCATTTTGGATTACATCGTCAAGATTCGAACCTGTAACTTTTAGAACATTTATTTATCAGGACTTGCAATTTCATTAGTGGATTATTTTTGTGAATTCTATATTGGATTAATGTTGGATTTGATTCTCTAAAACTGTAAGTTTATTTATTTTATGAAAATAATTTTACTTAATAAATTCATTGTTGAATTTATACAAGTTTGTTAGTTTTTACTCTTTCTGTGTTGCTGCTTATTCGAGCCTAAGCACCTAGCAAAGAATTGGGGGCTCGTCCGGGATTGAAATAAATTTGAATTTAAATTTGAATTTCCCCTAGTTTTTGAAAATTTTAAATCTTTAATGAGACTGACACGCTTGTATTAAAATGACATCTAAGGTAGAAATATTTATTTCTAATCCTACCCTGGAGCAATTAGATCTTTTCAAAAAAGATGAGTTGGTTCAACTTGCCAAAAAATACGATCTTTTTGAAGTGAAGGCTTCTTTAACGAAACAAGATATCAAAAAGATTTTGGTACAGTATTTGGTAGAACAGGATCTTTTGGAACAAAGTGCTTTGATTCCATTCAGTAAGTCTACACCAGACTCTGACATTAAATTGAAGGAATTAGAATTAAAATTCAAGATGGAATTAGAGTTGAAGAAGCTGGAATTTCAAAGAGAGAGTGAATTAGAGTTAAAAAAAAACTGGATTTTCAGGAAAGAGAAAAAGACAATTACAATCTGAAAAAGAGAAGAGAGAGAGAGAGACAAGAAAGGGAGAAAAAAAGACAATTACAATTTGAAAAAGAGGAGAGAGAGGCAGTAACGGTTACAAGAAAAACAAATTGAACGAGAGAGAGAAAAGGAAGAAAGGGAATATCAGTGTAAAATGAAAGAATTAGAGCTGGCAAGTGAGAATCACCATCATACTTCAAATAAAAATTTTGATTTAGCAAGGAATATTAGATTAGTGCCATCTTTCAAAGAAAAAAAAGTAGACAAATATTTTATTCTTTTTGAAAAAGTTGCAGAAAATTTAAAGTGGCCAAGAGAGAATTGGACTCAGTTACTACAATGTGTAATTACTGGTAAGGCTAGTGATATTTACACTTCACTGTCTGTTCAGCAAAGTGGTGATTATGACGTAGTTAAAGAATGCATTTTAAGAGGTTATGAGTTAGTTCCTGAAGCTTATAGGCAAAAATTTAGAAATTACAGAAAAGAAGCTGGAAAACTCATGTCGAATTTGCTAGACAAAATGAGCAGTTGTTTGATAGATGGTGTTTAGTCAAGAAAGTCGAGCAAGATTATCAAAATCTCAAGCAAATTATATTAATTGAAGAGTTCAAAAACTGTGTCCATAATGATGTTAAAACTTATCTTGAGGAGCATCAGATTGAAACCTTGGAAAATGCTGCTCGAGCTGCTGACGAATATTCTTTGACACATAAAGTTCCTTTTGTTAACAAGACTTCTACTCAACAATTTAATGGCAGCAAAGTATTTCCGCCTAATTCAAGCCCTTCTAAAACTCAAACTAACACAACTTTCAAAAATCAGACTTCAGAGAAGTTTGATTCTGTATCCTTGTCTCTTTCGACGTGTAACTTTTGCAAGAAAAAAGGACACGTTATTTCTGATTGCTACAAATTGAAAAATAGGCATCAGAATCAAGATAGACCTGTTCCAAATGCACTTATTTCCAAGAGGTCAAGGTCACATTCATGTATTGAAAGCAATACAATTGTTGGGTCTAATAAATCCCTGTCTGATTTTGATATGGAGAATTATGAACCATTCATATTGAAGGGTTCTATATCACTCTTTAGTGATTCGGCCAATCCCACTCCTATTAAAATTTTAAGGGACACAGGAGCTTCTCAGACTCTTTTATTGTTAGGTACTTTGCCTTTTTCTGAGAAGTCTTCTTCTAATGAAAGTGTTCTTATTCAGGGAGTAGAGTGCGGCGTTGTTAATGTTCCTCTCCATTGTGTAAATTTGTCATCAGACTTAGTATCAGGACCTGTGACAATCGGAACGGTCTCGGTTTTACCTGTTGAGGGAATAGATTTATTGCTAGGCAACGACTTAGCTGGGACAAGGTTGTGGTTAATCCACTTGTAACTGACAAGCCTAATTTGGATCAGAAAGTTGATGCTATTGAAAAAGAAATCCCTGATATATGTCAAGCTTGTACAGTTTCCAGAGCTATGGCAAAGAAAGCTCTTGAGAATGAAGTTGAAACGGGCAGTATTCCCTTGGCTGACATATGTATAGGTCAGGCTTTTGATGAGGTCACATTTACTTCTTGTTTAGATCATTCAGAAAGTATTGATCATAGTGATCTTCTTTTAACAACTCTTTCTCTTTATTCTAATCAGGGTGATGATTTTGAGAATGATGTTACAGAAGGCAGCATTCCTTCAACTGACCCTTGTATAGGTCAGGGTTTTGATGAGGTCACTTTTATTTTTGGTTTAGATCAATCAGAAGGTATTGATCATAGTGATTCTCTTTTAACAACTCATTCTCTTAATCAGGGTGATAAACGACAGTCACTTGTCGTTGAACAGGAAAAAGATCCTGAGATCTCCTGTTTGTTTCAAAGGGTCATAAATGAGACTGAAGTCACTGTAGTTCCTGTCTGTTATGTCATTAAAATGGAATTCTTATGAGAAAATGGAGACCTCCCGATTTATCTGTTGGTGATGAGTGAGTGGTCAGTGAACTATCAAATAGTAGTTCCAGAACCTTGCAGACAGGAAATACTTAATCTGGCCCATGAAACTTCTTTGGCTGGTCATTTAGGGATTAAGAAAATGTATCACAGGATCTTGACTCACTTCTATTGGCCAAAAATCAAAAGTGATGTTGCCAAATACTGTAGATCTTGCCATACTTGTCAAATGGTAGAAAAAACCAATCAGAAGATAACTAAGGCTCATCTGCAACCTATTCCTGCCTTTGATAAATCATTTGGTAGAATTATGGTAGATTGTGTAGATCCCTTACCTAAGACCAAGTCAGATAACCATTACCTGTTGGCCATAATGTGTGCGTCAACAAGGTTTTCAGAGGCTATTCCGTTGAGGAATATAAAATTTAAAACTACTTTAAAAGCTTTGATAAAGTTTTTTACTCAGTATGGCCTTCCCAAATCTATTCAGTTTGATCAAGGTTCAAACTTCATGTCTGGAATTTTCCAGCAAGTTATGAATGTATGCCCAATTCAGCAATTAAAGTTAAAAATGAAACTATGGTTTGAAAGAACCACAAAGGAGAGATCTTTTGAGTCTGATAATGGAGTTGTGTTATTCTTGCTCATTCTTCTTACTTTTCTTCAAATTAGATATTATGGCCCGTAAAAAGTTAAGAAGAAAATGAATTAGTTAAATTATAGTATTAGTGCTCCTGGGATCTAAATTAATTATAGGAGTACCAGTATATTGAAAGAGATAGCCATGTTAAATATGTAATTAATTTAGTTGTACCTGTCCCACTTAGTGAAGAAATATTGTGGTATTCTACTGACATTGGAGCGACGAATTGTTGGAATTCAGAAATTATGAAAAATCTAGACCAGAAACATTTACATTTGCAAGTACAAGAACGAAATGAACTGAAAGTTATTATTATTATATGAGCACTTATCCAGATATTCTTACAAGGACAAACAAAATTTTCATGACGTTGAAATTGAAAATTCCAAACAGCATCTAAGCTGGACGAGTCCACTCAAACAGGAATACTTGAAAAAGGAAATTCAATATTTGCTGGAGAATGATTTTATCAAGCCCAGTAAAAGTGATTGGAGTTCACCATGCATACATGTTTCAAAACCAGATAAAATTTTCCGTATGTGTACTGATTATAGGAAGGTGAACAGAGTGACAAAAGCAGATTCATTCCCATTACAAAGAATTGACAATTGTATTGATAAAATTGGGAATGCCAGGTATGTCACCAAATTTTGACCTTCTGAAAGGATTTTGGAAGATTCCACTACGGAAAGAGCAAAGGAAATGTCAATATTGTGACTCCAAATGGACTTGACCAACATAAAGAAAGTCCAATTCAACGTCTCATAAAAATGATCATCTCTGGTCTAGAAAAATGTGACGTCATCATCTACAACGACACCTGGAGAGAACATCTAGCAACAGTTAGAAATTTTTTTTTAACCGACTAACTAATGCATGTCTGACTGTTAATTTATTTAAAAGTGAGTTCTGCCCTGCTAGAGTGGTTTTCTTAGGACATTTGGTGGGACATGGACAATTTAAAAGGTTGAGGCTATTTCTTAATAATATAATTGCAGACGTTTTTCCTGTGTATAACAATTCATTATATTGTGTAATTTGTACTAGTTCTTTTAACCTCAGATGCAAACTGGTTTGTGATAAAAAGAAAGTTTTACCATATAAACCTTTCCTTTAATTTTATAGGGGAAAGGTGTTACGGCTATTGAAATGTATATTAAATTTATTTTTAATTATTAAATCCAAATTTGTCAGTTCGCCTTTAATATTCATTAATTGGGAAATTTTTCTGGAAAGTTCAGGTTGACTTAGACTCTAGCTGTAAACAAGTTTTGGTCCTTGGCTTGTTGACCTAATTCCTGACCCTGCTTTAGACATTGTCAATAAGCATCTAAAACTATTGGTTAATTTCAAGGACAACGTTTTGTTTTTAGTTCTTAGGGGTAGGAAATATCTAGAGTACGTTATTTTTAGTGAAGGCAGTCTCTTTCTGTGACCTTCCATGAACCTCTATCAATTTCTAGAAAATCACGTGATCACTTGCTTACTTAAGAAAAACAAGTATAAGAACTGTTGTTTGGGATAGAACAAATCAGTAGAATTTTGGGCTTTAAAACTAACAGCTGTGTAATTCGTGTTTGAGTGTTAATATTAATTATTTTGTTGTGGACTTTGTGTCAATTCGTTAAAAAAGAAGAATTATTACATTTTTTTGGGAAAAAGGACATGTGTTTCATAATTTCATCTGGATGATATTAAAACAAGAACTGCATAACGTGACAATGTCAGCCATTTTGGATTACATAGTCTAGATTCGAACCTGGAATTATTAGAACATTTATTTATCAGGACTTGTAATTTCATTAGTGGATTATTTTTGTGAATTCTATATTGGATTAATGTTGGATTTGATTCTCTAAAACTGTAAGTTTATTTATTTTATGAAAATAATTTTACTTAATAAATTCATTGTTGAATTTATACAAGTTTGTTAGTTTTTACTCTTTCTGTGTTGCTGCTTATTCGAGCCTAATCACATAACAGTATATATATATATATATATATATATATATATATATATATATATATATATATATATATATATATATATATATATATATATATATATATCAGTGTGTGTGTGTGTGTGTGTGTGTGTGTGTGGTCTATTGCATTTCATCTGTATACTCTTACCATGAATGAGATTTTATCTCTTGGAAAAAGGGTTCATCTACAAAAGAAGTCCTGACAAATTTAGCGGACGCGAAACAGCCAGAAAGGGGGCGGCTTGGGATGATTGGTGGTACGACAAATCATGCCAATGGTACTAAACGTTATCAATAGTTTCTACTCATGGGAACCTTACTTAGAGAATTTTGATTTGAACACTTCTTATACTGTTTCGAAGTAAGTCCGATTTCTAACAGTACAGGAAGTGTTAAGAAAATCTGTCGAGCCGATTTCGAGAAATCTGCAACTAAAGAAATGAATTCGAGGAGATCACATATATATACATGTATATATGTGGTCCATTGCGTCTCCTAAGTATACTCTTTACATGAATAACATTTTATATCTAGGAAATAAGGTTCATCTACGAAAGAAGTCCTGACGAATTTCGTATAGTCAAAACAGCCAAAAAGGTTGGCCGTTGGGGGTATGACAAATCATGCCAATGATACAAAACGGTATCAATATTTTTCACTCATGGGAACCTTACTTAGAGAATTTTGATTTCAACGCCTCTTACACTGATTCGAACCGAGACCCATTTTAAACAGTAGAGAAAGTTTTCAGAAAATTCGTTGTTCCGATTTCGAGAAATCTGCAACTAAAGAAAGGAACTCTAGCAGATAACATGCTGTAAGATTATATACATTTATATATATGTGGTCCATTGCGTCCCCTCTGTATGCACTTTACATGAATGATATTTCATCTCTATGAAATAGGATTCATCTACGATAGAAGTCCTAACGAATTTCGTGGACACCAAACAGCCAGAAAGGGGGCGCCATGGGAGGGAGTATGACAAATCATGCCAATGTTACTAAACGTTATCAATAGTTTGTACTCATGGCAACCTTACTGAGGGAATTTTTATTTCAACGCCTCTTACACTGTTTCGAACAAAGACCCATTTCTAACAGTAGAGAAAGTTTTAAGAAAATTCGCGGAGAAGATTTGGAGAAATCTGCAATTCAAGTGAGGATTAGATTATATATATATATATATATATATATATATATATATATATATATATATATATATATATATATATATATATATATATATATATATTATATATATATATATATATATATATATATATATATATATATATATATATATATATATATATATATATATATATATATATATATATATATATATATATATATATATATGTTGTCCATTGCCTCCCCTCATTATACTCTTAACATGAATGACATTTTATATCTAGGAAATAGGGTTCTTTTACGAAAGAAGTCCTGACGAATTTCGTGGAGACAAACCATCCAAAATAGGGGGGGCCATTGGGCGGGGTGGGTATGACAAATTATGTCAATGTGACTAAACCGTTTAAATAGTTTGTTCTCATGGTATCCTTACTTAGAGAATTTTTATTTCCACCTCTCTTACACTGTTTCGAACAAAGACGCATTTCTAACAATAGAGAAATTTTTAAGAAAATTCGTCTAGCCGATTTCGACAAATCTGCAACTAAAGAAAGCCACTCAAGCAGAGGACATGCTGTTAGATGTTATATATATATATATATATGGTCCATTGTGTCCTCTCTGTATACTCCTAACATGAATGACATTTTATCTCTAGGAAATAGGGTTCATCTACCAAAGAAGTCATGACGATTTTCGTGGAGACGAAACAGCCACAAAGGGGTTTCCTTGGTGATGTATGACATATCATGGCAATGTTACTAAACCTTATCAATAATTTGTACTCATGGGATTCTTACTTAGAGAATTTTGATTTCAACGCCTCTTACACTGTTTCGAACAAAGACCAATTTCCAACAGTTGAGAAAGTTTTCCAGAAAATTCGTCTAGCCGATTTCGAGAAATCTGCAACTAAAGAAAGGAACTCGAGCAGATAAAATGAAATTAGATTATATACATGTATATAATTATGTCGTCCATTGCGTCCCCTCTGTATACTCTTAACATGAATGACTTTTTATCTCCAGGAAATAGGGTTCATCTACAAAAGAAGTCCTAACGAATTTCGTGGACACGAAACAGCCACAACGGGCGCGCATTGGGAGGGGCTGTATGACAGATCATGGCAATGTTACTAAATAATATCAATAGTTTGTACTCATGGGAAGCTTACTTAGAGAGTTTTGATTTCAACGCCTCTTACACTGTTTCGACCAAAGACCGATTTCTAACAGTTGAGAAAGTTTTATAAAAATTCGTCGAGCCGATATTGAGAAAACTGCAATTAAAGAGAGGAACTCGAGACGATCACATGCTGCTAGATTATTGCGTCTCTTCAGTATTCTCTTAACATGAATGACATTTTCTAACTTGGAAATAGGGTTCATCTACGAAAGAAGTCCTGACGAATTTCAAGGAAACGAAACAGCCAGAAAGAGGGCAACTTGGACGGGGAGGGTAGGATAAAGCATGCCAATGTTTCTAAACGGTATCAATAGTTTGTACTCATGGTTTCCTTACTTAGAGAGTTTTGATTTCAACGCCTCTTGCACTGTTTCGAACAAAGACCCATATCTAACAGTAGAAAAAACTTTTAAGAAACTTCGTGCAGACGATTTCTAGAAATCTGCAACTAAAGAAAGGAACTAGAGTAGATCACATTCTGACCATATATATATATATATATATATATATATATATATATATAGAGAGAGAGAGAGAGAGAGAGAGAGAGAGAGAGAGAGAAGAGAGAGAGAGAGAGAGAGAGAGAGAGAGAGAGTAACATGAATGACATTTAATATCTAGGAAATAGAGTTCATCTACGAAAAAAGTCCTTACGAATTTCGTGAAGGCCAAACAGCCAAAATGGAGGCGCCTTGGACGGAGAGGGTATGATAAATCATGCCAATGTTACTAAACGGTATCAATAATTTGTACTCATGGGATCCTTACTTAGAGAATTTTGATTTCAACGCCTCTTAAACTGCTTCGAACAAAGACCAATTTCTAACAGTACAGAAAGTCTTAAGGAAATTCGTGGAGCCCCTTTTGCGAAATCTGCAGCTAAAGAAAGCAACTCGAGCAGATCACATGCTGTTTTCTTTTTACTTTTAACATGAATGACATTTTATCTCTAGGAAATAGGGATCATGTACAAAAGATGTCCTGACAAATTTCGTGGACACAAAACAGCCAAAAAGGAGGTGCCTTGGTGGGGGGTGGAATGACAAATCATGCCAATGTTACTAAACGGTATCAATAGTTTGTACTCGTGGGAAACCTTACTTAGAGAATTTTGATTTCAACGCCTTTTACACTGTTTCGAACAAAGACCCATTTCTAGCAGTCTAGAATATTTTAAGAAAATTCGTCAAAAAAATGTCGAGAAATCTGCAACTAAAGAAAGGAACTCGAGCAGATCACATGCTGTTGGATTATATACAGGTATATATGTGGTCCATTGCCTCCCCTCAGTATACTCTTAACATGAATGACATTTTATATCTAGGAAATAGGGTTAATCTACGAAAGAAGTCCTGACGAATTTCGTGGAGACGAACCATCCAAAAAGGGGGCACCTCGGACGGGGTGGGAATGAAAAATCATGCCATTGTTACTAAACGTTATCAATAGTTTGTACTCATGGCAACCTTACTTAGAGAATTTTGATTTCAACGCCTCTTACATTGTTTTGAACAAAGACCCATTTCTAACAATAGAGAAAGTTTTAAGAAAATTCGTCAAGCCGACTTCGAGAAATCTGCTACTAAAGAAAGCCACTCAAGCAGATCACATGCTGTTAGATTATATACAGGTATATATATATATATATATATATATATATATATATATATATATATATATATATATATATATATATATATATATATATATATATATATATATATATATATATATGGTCCATTGCGTCCCCTCTGTATACTCTTAACATGAATGACATTTTATCTCAAGATAATAGGGTTCATCTACGAAACAAGTCCAGACGAATTTCGTGGAGACGATACATACAAAAATTGGGCACCCTGGGGGGTATGACAAATCATGCCAATGTTACTAAACGGTATCAATAGTTTTTACTCATGGGAACCTTACTTTGAGAATTTTGATTTCAACGCCTCTAAGACTGTTTCGAACAAAGACCCATTTCTAACAGTCTAAAACGCGTTAATAAAATTCGTCGAGCCGATTTCGAGAAATCTGCAACTAAAGAAAGAAACTCTAGCAGTTCGAGTGCTGTTAGATTATATATATATATATATATATATATATATATATATATATATATATATATATATATATATATATATATATATATATGACATTTTATCTCTAGAAAATAGTGTTCATCTATGAAAGAAGTCCTAACGAATTTCGTGGAAACGAAACAGCCAAAAAGGGGGCGCCTTGAAGGGGATTGGAGGGTATGACAAATCATGCCAATGTTACTTAACAGCATCAATTGTTTGTACTCATGGGAACCTTACTAAGAGAATTTTTGTTTCAACGCCTCTTACACTGTTTCGAACAAAGACCCATTTCTAACAGTAGAGAAAGTTTTAAGAAAATTAATCTAGCCGATATCGAGAAATCTGCAACTAAAGAGTTAAACTCGAGCAGATCACATGCTGCTAGATTATATACATGTATATTTTATCTCTAGGAAATAGGGTTCATCTACAAAAGAAATCCTGATGAATTTCGTGGACACGAAACAGCCAGAATAGGGGTGCCTTGGGAGGGGAGGGGGTATCACAAATCATGCCAATGTTAATAAAAGTTATCAATAGTTTGTACTCATGGGAAACTTACTTAGATAATTTTGATTTCAACGCCTCTTACACTGCTTCGTGCAAAGACACATTTCTAACAGTTGTGAACGCTTCAAGAAAATTCGACGAGCCAATTCTGAGAAATCAGTAGCTAAAGAAAGCAACTCGAGCAGATCACATGCTGTTAGATTATATACATGTATATATATATATATATATATATATATATATATATATATATATATATATATATATATATATATACATATATATATGTATATATATATATATATATATATATATATATATATATATATATATCATCAATTGTGTCCCCTTTCTATACTCTGGACCTGAATGACACTTTATCTCTAGGAAATAGGGTTCATCTACAAAAGATGTCCTGACGAATTTCGTGGACACGAAACAGCCAGAGAGGGGGCGCCATGGGAGGGGGGTCTGACAAATCATGCCAATGTTACTAAACGATATCAAAAATTTGTACTCATGAGATCCCTACTTAGAGAATTTTCATTTCACCGCCTCTTACACTGTTTCGCACAAGGACCCATTATTAAAAAAGAGACTTTTTTAAGAAAATTCGTCGAGCCGATTTCGAGAAATCTGCAACTAAAGAAAGGAACTCGAGCAGTTCACATAGTGTTAGATTATATACATGTATATAAATATATATCTGTGGTCCATTGCGTCCACTCTGTATACTCTCAACATGAATGACATTTTATCTCTAGGAGAAAGGGTTCATCTACGAAAGAAGTCTTGACCAATTTCGTGGAAATGAAACAGCCAAAAAGGAGGCGCATTGGTGGGGGGTGGTATGACAAATCATGCCAATGTTACTAAACGGTATCAATAGTTTGTACTCGTGGGAACCTTTCTTAGAGAATTTTGATTTCAACGTTTCTTACACTGTTTCGAACAAAGGCCAATATCTAACAGTTTGGAATGTTTTAAGAAAATTCGGCAAGCCGATTTCAAGAAATCTGCAAGTAAAGAAAGGAACAAACGAGCAGATCACAAGCTATTAGATTATATATATATATATATATATATATATATATATATATATATATATATATATATATATATATATATATATATATATATATGGTCCATTATGTCCCCTCTGTATACTCCTAACATTAATGACGTTTTATCTCTAGGAAATAGGGTTCATCTACGAAAGAAGTTCTGACGAATTTCTTGAAGACGAAACTGAAAAAAGTCTGGCTTTTGATGCCATGACAAATCATGCCAATGGTACTAAACGGTATCAATAGTTTTTACTCATGGGAACCTTACTTACAGAATTTTGATTTCAACCCCTCTTACACTGCTTCGAGCAAAGACCCATTTCTAACAGTTATGAAGGCTTTAAGATTATTCGACGAGCCGATTTCGTGAAATCTGCAACTAAAGAAAGGAACTCGAGCAGATCACATGCTGTTAGATTATATACAGGTATATATGTGGTCCATTGCCTCCCCTCAGTATACTCTTAACATGAATGACATTTTATATCTAGGAAATAGGGTTAATCTACGAAAGATGTCCTGACGAATTTCGTGGAGACGAACCATCCAAAAAGGGAGCACCTCGGACGGGGTGGGAATGAAAAATCATGCCATTGTTACTAAACGTTATCAATAGTTTGTACTCATGGCAACCTTACTTAGAGAATTTTGATTTCAACGCCTCTTACATTGTTTCGAACAAAGACCCATTTCTAACAATAGAGAAAGTTTTAAGAAAATTCGTCAAGCCGACTTCGAGAAATCTGCTACTAAAGAAAGCCACTCAAGCAGATCACATGCTGTTAGATTATATACAGGTATATATATATGTGGTCCATTGCGTCCCCTCTGTATACTCTTAACATGAATGACATTTTATCTCAAGATAATAGGGTTCATCTACGAAAGAAGTCCTGACGAATTTCGTGGAGACGATACATACAAAAATTGGGCACCCTGGGGGGTATGACAAATCATGCCAATGTTACTAAACGGTATCAATAGTTTTTACTCATGGGAACCTTACTTTGAGAATTTTGATTTCAACGCCTCTAAGACTGTTTCGAACAAAGACCCATTTCTAACAGTCTAAAACGCGTTAATAAAATTCATCGAGCCGATTTCGAGAAATCTGCAACTAAAGAAAGAAACTCCAGCAGTTCGAGTGCTGTTAGATTATTTACATATATATATATATATATATATATATATATATATATATATATATATATATATATATATATATATATATATATATATATATATATATATATATGACATTTTATCTCTAGAAAATAGTGTTCATCTATGAAAGAAGTCCTAAAGAATTTCGTGGAAACGAAACAGCCAAAAAGGGGGCGCCTTGAAGGGGATTGGAGGGTATGACAAATCATGCCAATTTTACTTAACAGTATCAATTGTTTGTACTCATGGGAACCTTACTTAGAGAATTTTTGTTTCAACGCCTCTTACACTGTTTCGAACAAAGACCCATTTCTAACAGTAGAGAAAGTTTTAAGAAAATTAATCTAGCCGATATCGAGAAATCTGCAACTAAAGAGTGAAACTCGAGCAGATCACATGCTGCTAGATTATATACATGTATATTTTATCTCTAGGAAATAGGGTTCATCTACAAAAGAAATCCTGATGAATTTCGTGGACACGAAACAGCCAGAATAGGGGTGCCTTAGGAGGGGAGGGGGTATCACAAATCATGTCAATGTTAATTAAAGTTATCAATAGTTTGTACTCATGGGAAACTTACTTAGAGAATTTTGATTTCAACGCCTCTTACACTGCTTCGTGCAAAGACCCGTTTCTAACAGTTGTGAACGCTTTAAGAAAATTCGACGAGCCAATTCTGAGAAATCAGTAGCTAAAGAAAGCAACTCGAGCAGATCACATGCTGTTAGATTATATACATGTATATATATATATATATATACATGTATATATACATGTATATATACATGTATATTTTTATATATATATATATATATATATATATATATATATATATATATATATATATATATATATATATATATATATATATATATATATATATATATATATATATTATCAATTGTGTCCCCTTTCTATACTCTTAACCTGAATGACACTTTATCTCTAGGAAATAGGTTTCATCTACAAAAGATGTCCTGACGAATTTCGTGGACACGAAACAGCCAGAGAGGGGGAGCCATGGGAGGGGGGTCTGACAAATCATGCCAATGTTACTAAACGATATCAAAAATTTGTACTCATGAGATCCCTACTTAGAGAATTTTCATTTCACCGCCTCTTACACTGTTTCGCACAAGGACCCATTATTGAAAAAAGAGAATTTTTTAAGAAAATTCGTCGAGCCGATTTCGAGAAATCTGCAACTAAAGAAAGGAACTCGAGCAGTTCACATAGTGTTAGATTATATACATGTATATAAATATATATCTGTGGTCCAATGCGTCCACTCTGTATACTCTCAACATGAATGACATTGGTGGGGGGTGGTATGACAAATCATGCCAATGTTACTAAACGGTATCAATAGTTTGTACTCGTGGGAACCTTACTTAGAGAATTTTGATTTCACCTTCTCTTACACTGTTTCGAACAAAGACCCATTTTTAACAGTGGAGAAAGTTTTAAGAAAATTCGTCGAGCCACTTTTGAGAAATCTGCAACTAAAAAAAGGAATTCAAGCAGATCACATGCTGTTAGATTATATGTGTGTGTGTTTGTGTGTGTGTGTGTGTGTGTGTGTCGTCCATTGCGTCCCCTCTGTATACTCCTAACATTAATGACTTTTTATCTCTAGGAAATAGGGTTCATCTACGAAAGAAGTCCTGACGAATTTTGTTTAGACGAAACATCCAAAAAGGGGAGACTTCGGGGGTGGGGGTGTCGATGTTTATCAGGATTTTAGTGAAAATAAATGCAGAGATAATATTTGAAGGTCTTCCTGGTCGTATTGAATCATTTTCACCTGGATCATGCAATATTCGTTTTTCAACTATCAACACTTCGTATCGCAAGTGTATATTGGCAAAAGAAGACTTAATTACCGGTATTGCTACTTCATCCAGATACTTACCTCAGGAATGGAGGAAAACCACAAAACTGCTAACAAAAAAATAATGTCGTGTCAAATCACAGGCAATGTACAGGTGACATCATTGAAGCACACGTTATCATGTCCAATGAACAATTTACATACACGTCTAACTTGACCTATAGGGAACCTTTCCAAGGCTACATCCTGTTCCTATGTCAAGGACACACCATGACAGAGGAGACTTTTGTCACTGGTAAATGAATTTAATTTAATATAATTAATTTAAATATTTAATATATTACATGGTTTTTGAATGCAAGATATATTGTCGTACAAAGAAATCAGGCAAATCAATTATAATCTTAATTGATAATATAAGTCTAGAAAAGAAGATAATTAATATACCGACCTTGATTTCTCATTTTCTAGCTTCATCAAAACTTAATGTGCACAGATTATTCAAAATTGATATAAATTGTTTTTAAAAATGAGTACCTTACTGAATATTACTATAACGAAACATTAAGAGCCCATAAGAACCATTCAAAAAATTGAACAAACCGATAATTGTATACATCTCAATGGAAAAAAGAAAATCGATAATTCATAGATTCAAGATATTACAATGTTTATGAAAGAAACATATAGTGATGCGATATATATATATATATATATATATATATATATATATATATATATATATATATATATATATATATATATATAGAAACCTGCAACTCAGGAAAGGATCTCGAGCACATCTCATGCGGTTCGATTATATATATATATATATATATATCCCTTCTGTATACTCTTGACATGAATGATATTTTATCTCTAGGATATAGGGTACACCTACGAAAGAAGTCCTGACGAAACAGCCAAAAAAGTATCGCCTTTGGGGGGGGTGTGTGTGTCGATGTTTATCAGGGTTATAGTGGAAATAAATGCAGAGATCATATTTGTAGATCTTCGTATTCAATCTTTTTCACTTGGATCATGCAATATTCGTTTTTCAACTATCAACACTTCGTATCGCAAGTGTATATTGGCAAAAGAAGATTTAATTACCGGTATTGTTACTTCTACCAGATAATTCCATCAGGAATGGAGAAAAACCACAAAACTGCTAACAAAAAATAATGTGTCAAATTACAGGCAAGTGAAAAGGTGACATCATTGAAGCATACGTTATCATGTCCAATAAACAAAGGACAAACACGTCAGGCTTGACCTATAGGGAACCTTTCCAAGGTTACATCCTGTTACTATATCAAGAACACAGAGGTGACTTTTGTTGCTAACTCATCCGTGGTCATGTTGCATTTGACTAAAATGTATGGATATGAACTAGTGTGTTTTTGTTAGAATTGTGTTTTATGCAAGGAAAACATTTTTAAAAATGAATATTATACTATTGAAATACATGACTGTATTATTGTATTTGCCAATGATACTGCACCGTTTTCAGTATCTTTAAAGTGTTCAAAAAGTGCTTAATACGTTCAATAATTATTGTTGCAAAGAGGCATGGAGGCTGTATTAAGAAACAAAATTTCAAAACAAAATTCAATTGTCAATGTCGGTGTTCAAACTTGGAATTTTTTTGTGCTATGACGTACCTTTGCCACTGGTAAATGAATTTAAATATTTAACATTTTACTTGGTTTTTGAATGGAAGATGTATTGTCGTACAAAGAAATCTGGCAAATAAATTACAAACTTAATTGATAATATAAGTCTAGAAAAGAAGAGGATCAATACATACCGACCTTGACTTCTGATTTACTAGCTTCATCAAAACTTAATGTGCACAGAGTATTCAAAATTGATATAAAGCTTTTAAAAAATATGTACCTTACTGAATATTACTACAACGACACATTAAGAGCCCATAAGAACCATTAAAAAAATTGAACAAACCGATTAATGTATACATTTGTATGGCACCAAGAAAATCGATAATTCATAGATTGATGATAATATAATGTTTATGAAAAAAAATATAGTTTTACTATATATATATATATATATATATATATATATATATATATATATATATATATATAGAGAGAGAGAGAGAGAGAGAGAGAGAGAGAGAGAGAGAGAGAGAGAGAGAGAGAAATGCCATTTGGACCGATAGATAGATAGATAGATAGATAGATAGATAGATAGATAGATAGATAGATAGATAGATAGATAGATAATAGATAGATAGATAGATAGATAGATAGATAGATAGATAGATAGATAGAAGACACTCATGTTTTATATGTACAGCTCGTATTGATATCAGAACTCGAAATATCAAAAATGAAAAAATTACAGGACCAGCAGCAATTAGTTATAATTTTAAATTATTCAAGACTAATCTTATTCTTTTAATTAATCATCAAGATGGCTGTCATGATGCCATATAGAAAGCAGCAGCAATAGTTAAATCCAGGAATATCTGTGTATTTAATTCATCATTGATGAAATAAATTTGACCAAAAGGCTACATCATGTGTCGTTTCAAGCAGTTTTGACGTTATTTTCCTCTTTCAATACAATGCAATAACTATTTTGTGATGTGCAAAATTGCTCATTCAGCACCCAGATTCAACATGGTGGATTGTGATTCCTTTGTTCTATGGATTTGCAAAAGAAAAGGATTATTCATCAGTGGTGTATTTCATTCCAAATTTGAATGACTAAATTAGTAATAATATCGTCTATGTCTCTAACAGTCAGATTCAATAATTTATAGTATATATATATATATATATATATATATATATATATATATATATATATATATATATATATATATATATAATATTTTTTAAAAATCATGCACTATATCTTATACTATAGCAACAGCTATTGCCATAATGTCAACTTTCTCACCCTCTTCTCCCTCCGAACATTTTTCGCTTGATTTGAGGGATTCTGTGTGGCGTTGCCCGACCCAAAATTAAATTAGAACCATGTGGTATCAAGTAACTCGGACAAGCCTCTGTTTATTGTTACACATGACCGCAGGCTAACACCATCCCTTACGTAAGTTTGCCATAGTTAAGAGAGGAAGCTGACCAAAAGCCCGTCAGAAGTGTAATTAGCACCTTGGGCTGGAAGGATGTTTTGTACATCAAAGAAGCTGCCAGAATGAGTGGGCGTGCCTTATCTTCTGGATACGCTGACGGACCGCCAGATTGAATAAGTCGAGTGGATAGGATCCCAGCGTTACCCAATCAGAATCGAGATAGGGGTGGGACCCTGACTTATTTTAAAATATAATATCTTTAACCGGCCGACTAGCTTCAGTTCTCGATCATCCGTTAGAGATTGTCTGAAGAATTGGAACTCCGGCGGCCATACGTTAATTGGCGGGGAAACCTTAGGAACAGGATTCTAAGTGTAGCTTCTAAAAAGGTCAGTGAACTATTTGTTCGATCTTTGCTGTCTGCGACTGCATTTAATTGTAGATCGGGTATATACGTATTATTACTAAAATCGTAGTAGGAGTAATTATTTTGTGATGTTGATATGTTTGTATATTTTGAAGAATGGGTTCCTATTTGTAAAGAATCGTATTGCTTGCTAGCCATCGTAAGAATTAATACTGTTATAATTCGCTATGTGGTTATTTTATAGTACAATAGCACATTATCCATGTAATTATAGAAATTGAATGGTATCTTTGAAATGATTTCACTGTGAGAAATTAATAATATGAATATTTGAATATTTGTGTATATATATATATATTAGATATACTTATGTGATATGATGTATGGATATATGATATCGTGCTATTACCCCATCGTTTACCTGTAAGAGTGTGTGGGAATTTCGATGTGTATGTATGCGTGTCCTAAAAGGTAATAGCCTTATCTGATGGTTAATTGATAATTTAGTGTGAGGTGAGATGTGATAAACCCTATGTTAACGCCTTGTTATTTTCACAGGAAGCTTCGAGGGACAGACTAGTGAGTGGTCCCAGTGTCTCCGTTATAGACGGAAGAAAGAGAAGGAAAGAGGGAAATCTGGAGAGGAAGTTCGAGGAACAGACCAGGGAAAGTGGTCCCAATAGTCTTGATAAAGAACGGAAGGAAAGTGAAGGGAGGAGAGAAGTCGGGAGAGGTAGAATTCAAGAGGAGAGGAGGATCGGATAAATAGATGAGCACAACCAAAGGCCAGGTGGAAAATCGAACTCACACTGAAAATCATAAGATGAAATAGGCTATCACTTAAAGGACGAGTGATTGTGTGACATTTAAATTTATAGGCTTCATTAAATTGTTATTGTTGAATTTCATCTTCGTGTTATATATATGGGGGCTCAGAGCCGTATACCTATTTGGTCTTTAATTTAAATTCACGAGCCAGGTGGAACTTTCATAATATTTTAATTAATACCTTGGAAGTACCCCACCCCAACCTTTGCAGAACGCTACACTCTGATGTAGAGAAAGACCTTCCTGTTAAGGACTATTTAGAGGGTATCATATACCATGTGAATCATTTAAATTCAACCAATTGCACAATAACATTTTTGACAACTGGATGTTTCCATCAGTTTCTGGACAAATTAGAAAGGAATTCACTTTTTATTCATTCCAGTCCATGTTTACTATTACAACACATGCTGATGGACCCAAAATGTGTACTTATTTTTAATTGGGCTGCAAGTCTAATAGAAGTTAGAGGTTTAGGGTCACTGAAATGGAAAGATAAGAACTTCATCAGACTGGCTACTAAACTATTTTTATTATCCCCTACCAGTGAGGATAGTTACAACTCCACATGTTTATTAGATCTAGTGGACTCAAATCAGAGATGTAGTCATAGAAACCAAGAATTATCTGATGAGAGAGCTGAGTCACTTTCTAGGGTTCCTGCAATGAATAGCACTCCAACTACGACCCCTACAGAGGGACCTACTAGAGATCATAGACAGCCCTCTAAATGTATATGTAATACTGCCCTGCTGCTAATTGTTATACAAACTCTCCAGAAACAAGTAGGCAAGGTGCAAAAACAGATTGACAAGCTAATAAATGAAAAGGTTAAATTAGTTGCCCAGAGAGGGAAAACTTTGACTATCAGCAGACATTCACAAACCATTGGTCCTAAACCTACGTCTCTTACCTGAAGAATTGCCAAAAGTAAACCCAATGCAGTTTTCTAACTCTGTCACTCATTCAGCCAGAAGTAATAAAGCACCATACAAACCAATATCAATACAAAGTAAACATACTACTTTGCTTTCTATCAGCAAAGATTACATCCTCCTTATTTTTAGTTCTATTTTACATGGAATTAACAACAGAGGACTGAGGCACTGTGTTAGAAAGCATGCCATTTGAGGTGCCAAAATACAGACAATACTGGAAGATATAAAAATGTATGATCTCTCCAAGTTTACTAAAAAGTAATCAATATTGGAGGGAACAATGCCAGTGAAGGGACCGATCTAGAACTTTTTGAAAAACTTTATGTCCAATTACTTAATTACATTCATAAGCAAAATCAAAGCTGTCAGGTTGCATTGTGTGAAATGGCCCCCATGGGAGATTGTGATGTCTTAGATATCAAGGAGGTCATCCGAAGGCTGACAAGTGAAAGAAAGTGATATTGTTTATAATTACATGAGTTTCCTGCATGAAGAGGGACAAGTGATGCAACATCTATTTGGAAAAAGAGATAAGATCCACCTGTCTACCAAAGGGGTGGAAAAGCTGGCAGAAATATAAATGCAGTCATACATGTAGTCTGGTCTTACAGTCACATTACAAACTTCATCTGTCCCCCTAAACGCAATGTAGGTCAAAACAACATCAGACAATATGGTCAGCCATATCAATACAGGCAGTACACATTGGGATGTGATTACTGTGGTGAGATCAAATATTCAGCACAGAAATGCAGTCACAGACAGCCAATACAATGCCATCAGTTTGGTAGCTTTTGGACACAAAGCCAAAACTCACACTAGATTTATGAAATAGGAAAAGGGCAATGAAGCCATCTCAATTCCACAGGAAGACTCTATTCAGCAGGATGACCAATTTATATATCAAGGACTGTTATATACACTGGGCATCCCTTTTCAAAACAGATTTGATCTCCTTGCTGATGCATGTTCTGAATGTGGAACCTTACAAGCTACTTGTACATATTCCAACAGGAACGATAGTTCAGATTTATACAATGATTATAAAAGTAGAAAATGCAGTTGTATAAAAACGAATTTTTTATACAGTAATGATAGTTGTAATGATGATCACTGTGAACATAGTTTTGATACTTTCAATGTCTCCTTGAGTGCCGCTAATAGCATTGATATTAGTCTCTTGAGTTTAGGAGTTTCTAGCTAAGGTTTACGCATAGGTTATTTAAATTTTCTGGGTTTTAGAGGAAAGATTGATCAAATAAAGTTACTGTTAACCTCTCCAAATAATAATATCCATTTATTTGGACTCTCGAAAACAATGTTAACAGAAAATCAGGGTGAAAAGTTCTTATATAATAATGGCTATGAACAACCTTATCGTAAGGATAGAAAAGCAGGCGGTGGCAGGCTCCTTGTGTATGTTAAAACCGGTACTATTTGTAAAAGACGGAAATACCTAGAAATACAGGAAATCGAATCCTTCTGGCTACAGATCACTCCAGAAAAATCAAAGCCCTATTTGTGTATGGACCCCCATCATCACATACTGATTGGCGTGAATATTTTGAACTTTAAGTAGATAAAATTTCAAACGAAGAGAAAGAATTTTACATTCTAGGTGATATAAATAGAGACCTTCTCAAAATGATTATATAAAAGAGAATCGGATGAAATTTATTGATTCGTTAGGTATGGAGCAACTAATAAATGAACCCACCAGAGTAACATCAATATCTAAAACACTTATAGATCATATTTATACCAATACAAAAGAAAATGTTTTGGAAGTAATGGTTCCAAAGATTGGATAAAAGTGATCACTTTTCAACTTTTCTAACACGTAAAGTCAATGGCAAATCAACAAAAAATAATATCCATAAATCCATTGCTTATAAGTCCTTTAAAAACTTTGATACAGTTAAATTCCTACAATATCTAAAACAGATTACATGGAATATTGTTCAAATCTTTGAGGATATTGATGATGGTTTAGATACTTGGACAGATCTGTTCATTAGTATAGTTGACAAGCATGCCCCTTTAAAAACACACAGGATAAAGAAAGACCATCAACCAGGCTGGATCTCCCCAGAAACGTTAGCGGAATAAAGTTCATAAAATGATACATCAAGCCAAACAAAGCGCACTACAAAAAAGTGTTGGATGAAAACCAAAATAACCCGAAAGCTATCTGGAAAGTGTTTACAGGTTTTGGAAATTTTATCCCTCAATCATGAGGGCATTTATACTGAAAATCCAAAGGACATCTCAGATATTTTTAACATCTATTTTGTTCAAATTGCTGAAAAACTTAAAGAACCCAGAACTTCATCTGATCATCTGGAACTCAAACATTTTTATGCTAAAAGAACTACAAAACAATATAAAATTTGAAATTCCTGAAATAAGTCCAGAATTTGTGTTGAAATATTTTAAAACCATCGATGTTTGAAAAGCTACAGGGCTTGATATGATTGGACCAAGGCTATTAAAAGTGGCTGTACCTGCAATTGTAGAGAGTATAGCATTAATTTGTAATGAAAGTATTAGGTCTAATAAATTTCCACAAACATGGAAATCTGCCAAGGTTATACCATTACATAAAGCAGGAACTAAAGATAATGTCAATAACTACAGACCCATCTATATCCTTCCTTGTCTCACCAAATTACTAGAAAAAACATGTACATGATTCTTTTCTCAACTATTTAAACACTTATGATCTTCTTCATGAAAATCAGTCTGGCTTTCTCCAGAATCACTCCTGTGAAACTGCACTTGTATCTTTGATTAATGAATGGCTGAAAGTGCGTTAGATCAGGGAGAAATGGTAGGCACTATTATGGTTGATTTCGTAAAGCTTTTGATCTTGTAGACCATGAAATTTTACTTAAACAACTAAAAATTTATGAATGAAGTGAAAACTCCTTAAACTGGTTTACTTCCTACTCAACCGACCGAGTTCAAAAAGTATTTTTAAATGGTCAACTTTCTGAAGGTAAAAGTAATAATTTTGGAGTACCAACAAGATCTATCCTCTGTTATTCATTCTATTTATCAACGATTTACTTCTTAAGATTGGAACTTCAATTTCTTCCACTGACCTCTATGCAGATGATACTACATTGTCTGAGATTGGTAAAACCAAAACGTTACTTCAAAATAACTTACAAGATGCTCTCAACAGACTTCAAGTATGGTGCAAGGAAAACAGTATGATCATAAATACAGAAAATACGAAAGCTCTACTAGTTACAAAACAACAAAAACGAGCAAGACTAGATAGTGACAAACTTCATTTTGTTTAACAATGTGAGCCTTAATATGACCTCTTAAGATAGAATTCTTGGTGTATTCGTAGATAACAATTTTACTTGGTCTCTTCACATCAAACACATTTCAAAAAAGATTTATTCTTATCTTTGGCTTTGAGAAAAATCAAAGCATACTTTCCTCTTCAGTATAGGGTCATCTTTTATAAAAGTTATATTCAGCCATATCTGGACTACTGTAATGTAATTTGGGGTAATACCTCTAATTCAAACATAACGACACTTATACGGCTCCAAAATAGTGCTTGCCATTTAGTTCAAGATCAATGTATAGATACTTTTCAGGATGCAATGAATAATATAAAAGTTTTAACAATACATGAAAGAATATTTCTTAGAAAAGCCAAATTGATATACAAAAGTATCAAAAAAAACATTCCTGTCTATCTAAGCAATATCTTTCATCAAAGAGATGCTGACGGTACTCCAAATTTAAGGTCAATAAGAAGAAAAAATAACATTATTCCAAGGCCAAAGAAGGAATTGTTTTTAAAAAAAAGTTTTCAATATACTGGTCCACTAGTATGGAACAACATTCCCAGCAACATAAGGCAAGCTCCTAGCATTTCTTATTTTCATAATCAATGTCTTAAATGAATGAAATCTTTAGAAAATTGAACAGTGCTAGTACCAAAAAAGATACTGCCTGCTTGTCTGTAATTTTGCATCATTTTCAAAGCTGAATGTTTCAACGCAGAATGATATTTTATGTTTTTGTTTATGTTTATGTTTTTTTGACAGATGCCTGTGCATGTGTTACAGGCTTGATACTTTGAAAATTTAAAATTCCATAATTATTTAGTGCTGAGCAAGACTCTTCACATCATGTTGTATATATTGTACAGAACAGATAGAAGGACACAAGGTAGATTAGTTCTGTAACTAATTGAGTTACATTCTCTAAATAAAGTCTTTGTTATTATTATTATTATCACCATATCGATTGAGAATATTAATAACAAAGTAACTTTTTCAGTAAGAACACAGGATAGTAGTTTAAAAATGTAGCAAATAGGTATTAGTTTTTTTAAGTTGTATTTTAAACATTTTTAAAAGCATTTTAAATTACATGCATTCATCGTTATAAAAAAAAACCTGTCTCATGTTATAATCTTGTTTTTTTTTCTTTGATGTTGCTGTATCGTTTGGTCTAGATAATTTGTCTTGTTTTCTGTTGTTAACTGTTTTTTGACTGGAAGTTTACTTGTGATTGCTTCTGTTCTTTTCTCGATTGGTCTTTCTTTCGAGACTGATTTCTTTTGCAGATGTTATTTGTTTTGACCTTACATCTGTGTTTTTTTCCCTGTTGATATCAACGTTTCCACTGGAGCTTGATCTGTATTTCCCTCAGTTCTTTTCTCTGTAGGTTTTATTATGTGGGCTCCTCTTATACTTGCTATTCCCGGTTTCTCCTGTTGTGTTATTATTTGGGGCATTTGATTTCCAGTCAACTTTATCGAATCAGTTAAAGTGATACTCGTCCGGTTTTGAGGTATTGTGTGTGTGTGTGTGTGTGTCTTTTTTCTCCTGTTCCAAGGTCTCTACTCTATCTTGGTCTAGCTGTTTTTGTTGTTGTTGCTGTAATCTGTTTCTTTGGTCAGTGTCGTTTTGTTGGTCATTTGAAGGGAGTGTGACCTGTCTCATAGCACCTCTTTCTTGTCGTAAATACAACCTTTGTACCAGGTTTTGGCAAGAAAGCCATGCAAAAAGTAGGACCTTTTAATTGTCTTTCATGGTTTTCTTTTCTATTTCGAGCATTCGCATTCCATTTTGAATTGTGTTTGTCTCAATGTTTCCCAGCCTTGATGTAATTACTTTGATTGCAAACTTGTCTTCAAAGTGCTTGACCACTGCTTCTAATGTTATCTTCTAAGGAATATCGGAAATAAAAAGTTCTCCTGTTCTCTTTTTTTTAAATCTTAATTTGAAATGGTTCTGGTTCTTCCACATTTATGGGGCCTTTGCCCATCCGAAATTCCCCTAATGACAGTATGGGTTATTTTCCTTTTGGTATAATTATATACCCTACATATCCCATTGGGTTTATTGAGTCAAGCTTGTTGATATATCCTAGATTTGTTACTTTAATAGCTATCATTATCTCTGTTGAACTTGGAAAGTTTTCCCTGGGTATTCTCGGCGCATTTAAGAACTGTGCTCCTTCTTTGTACAGGTAGTGTAAATATCCTCATTCCTCGTGTTCAACACTTTTGACCTTGAAAAAATGTTCAAGGTACCTTATCTCCTTTGTATTTTCTTTCCTTCGCCATGCTATTTTTCTTTTACCATACATTATGTTATATCCTCATAGTCTCATCTCCTTTTCTTCTTGCGCATCCTATCTCCAGATCGTGGGACCTTTGCTCTCTCTTGCTGGTTTAGGTGGCATTATCCTGTATAACATAATGTACATAATATACAAAAACCGAGATATGAAAAGGAAATATAATAGAGACACTTCATAAAGGGACTGAGACATAATAGTTATAGATGCATATAAAGGGAGAGATATATATTATTAGAGCAGACAACTATATCAGGGAACCATATAACTAAACTGTTGTGTAGAGGTGGACATAACTTTAGTATTTGTATATCTGGATAGAAAAAATAGTGTGCACAAATGACTTAGTGTTTAAATAAGAATATCACTAAACATACGTCACCCTGAAGCCGGAAGAAGAAAATCCTCCAGTCAGATGTGGAGAAACTCGGGTCTCACCAGTATCTTACAACAAAGCCTGACAATGTCTATATATGACCCCTGTATCTTACAACAAAGCCTGACAATGGTTATATATTATTGTAGTATCTTACAACAAATCCTGACAATGTTTATATATGACACTAGTATATTTACATCCAAGCCTGACAAAGTTTATGTAGGATTAAACTAGTATCTTACAACAAAGCCTGACAATGTTTATATCTGACACTAGTATCTTACAACAAAGCATGACAATGTTTATATATGACACTAGTATCTTACAACAAAGCATGACAATGTTTATATATGACACTAGTATCTTACAACAATGCCTGAAAATGTTTCTATAAGATGACATGGTGTCTTATGGCAAAACCAGGCAACATTAATACGAGATGGCATGAGGCTCTTACAGAACAGCATGATATTATTTATATAAGATGACAGCAGTATTATCATTAAACAAAGTCTGACAATATTTGTATTCTTAGGAGTTTATTAAGACTTGATTAAATCTAATAACCTTGGCCATATTATCAAGGTCACAAGGCACAAGAAATGGACACTAAAATTGTCAACATTGACTGTCAATATTGGCATTTTTTTCAACAACCCTAATGTGAAGCAGTTTACAAGAACCGACCTAATGAAAATTATTTTCAAAATAAACCAAAACATTAAGCTAAAAAAGTATATTTCATGAATATAAATTATTTTAAATTTTTTACTAAATTATCCATGAATTTTCAAGATATATAAGTAATATCGCAGCTTTGATTAGATTTCAGATAAAACATGAAATAAGTCATTTTCCTCAATTTCCGTTTTCGTATTGGGTTTCTCAACTTTATAATGTATATCTTTGAGAAAATGTAAAAATGTGTCCTCTGCATACTCTTTTAATAATACCTTTTTGATGCTAAAACAAACAATGGATATGCTATATATAAACCTTTCATCTTTTAGACAAGTGAAAAATGCATACAGAAACTTACATTTTCGTAGGGCAATTCATCAATTTAATATCAACAGTACCATACTTATTACTATTACGTAGTTGGCATTTTTCCAGGTTGAAAATATCCTAACTGTATCAGCTATATTTGTCCTCCCATTAATATGAAACATATCATTCCAGAACACGTCATCACCCCTAAGATACCTTATATGTTTGATGTCATCTTCCATTTCCTTGTTGAGAAGATTATCATCACATCTGAAGATAAGCAAATTAATTTTTATGTATCTATTACCAACTAAAGAAGACCTTAGGTAAAGCCCCAGAGAATGGTGGCATTCCAGCAGAAGTCATCAAATGTGGCTGCATTTTGCTGCTCACAAACCTACACATCCTCCTTTGCCAGTGATGGGATGAGTGTGCATTGCATCAGGACATGAGAGATACCAACATCGTAACTTTGTACAAGAACAAAGGCGACAGAAGTGACTGCACAACTACAGGGGCATACCCCTTCTTAGCTTCGTGGGCAAAGTCTTCGCATGCGTCATCCTGAACAGACTGCAGATGCTTGCTGACAAAATATATGCAGAGTCACAGTGTGAGTTTAGCACTGAGAGGTCCACTATCAACATGATCTTCTCGATCAGGCAGCTGCAGGAGAAATGCAGAGAACAACACAAACCCCTCTTCCTGGCCTTGACAGACCTCACCAAGGTGTTCGATATTGTCAGCAGAGATGGATTCTTTACAATCCTGGTAAAGATAGGATGCCCTCCAATGCTGCCAAGCATGATTCAGTTCTTTCACGATGACTTAAAAGGCACAGTGCAGTATGGTGGATCAATGTCTGACTCCTTCAACATCCTCAGCAGAGTTAAACAGAGTTGCATCATAGCCACCACCCTTTTCGGCATCCATTTTGCTCTCCTGCTCAAGCATGCCTTTGGTATGTCCACAGAAGGAAGTTATCTGCATACTCGATCAGACGGCAAATTGTTTAACTTGTCATGATTAAAGGAAAATAGCACAGTCTCCAGGTTGTTGCAAGGAGTTTGGAACAACAGTATGCAGACCCTGAACATTAGGATATCCATGTAATGTGCCTGTGTAGCACTCTTATGTATGCCAGTGAAACCTGACTCTGTACAGCTCACAAGAGAAACGATTGATCGCCTTACACATGTGATGTCTCTGACTCATACTCAGGATCACTTGGAGTGATCGAGGAACAAACAACGAGGTGCTTGAACGTGCTAAGATTCCCAACATGGTCACTCTCCTCTGCCAATGTTGCATCTTCTGACTGGGCCATGTATGATGGAGAAATCCACAAAGACCTTCTTTATTCAGAACTTCTTTATTCGGAACTTGCTTCTGGCAAAAGATCAATCGGATGGCCACATCTCTACTTCAAGGATATCTGCTGCAAGCATGACATAAAAGCCTTTGACATCGAAGTCAACATCGGGGTGGGTAGAGTTTGCTCTAGATAGACCCAGGTGGCAACTATCTCCGATCACTCGTTTAAAAACTGGTGAGGACAAGCTACGCTTCCTAGCTGATGAAAAGCGATCTCTAAGAAAGAAGAAGCAGACCCAACACAAACCAGACTCATCTTCAAAATGCAGCAAGTACTGCCACTGCCGTGTCGAGCTACATAGCCACTGCAGATGCTGCAGAGCCACTAATCGAGACATCTGTCATGGGCACATATCCATTGTCTGTCGAGTCTAAAGGATGCCAACAATGTTAGCAATATCTTCTAAGTGCACATTAGTGCACATTAATACCTATGTATGCACACCAGTTCACATTATTAGACATTAATACACAGTATTACACACGAATACGCATTAGTACAAATCAGTATATATAAGTACACATCAATAAACATTAATACACTTTAGTACACATTAATACAGGGGGCCCCGAGTGACCGGGAGGTCTAAAGCGATCTCCATTATGGATAACTGCCATATCCTCTATGCGTCGTTTCGAATCACAGATTCAACTAATATGGGTATGTGAGAAAACTTCCCAGTAGCTTCTCGTGGGATGGTGATTCTTTCTGCGGGTTTCCTGGGTTCTTACTCCACCATTAATACTGGCCGCCATGTTTAGCCTATCTTTTGCTAAAACATGGCGTAAAATCCTACAACAACAACATTGATACACATTAGTTCACATTGGTTTTCATTAATATGATCAAATTGCTTTTAAATCAGTTTATTAAGCTCCCACTTGCTCTTGAATTATTTGAATTTGAAAATCCTTGCATGTTGTATGTTATTTGCTTTTATCCTTCTTTATTCCATTAACATTAGTAATTAGAAGACAAAAATAAAATTTGATTGTGCCTTTTTTATGCTTGGGTATTTGATGAACTTTCCTTATCTTGTCATAATTGTGGCTACAAATTCATGTTGATTCATATTATTCTTCATTACAAATTATTTTAATTCACATTCCTTTGGTAACAAAGAATGCACAAACCATTTTCCTTCATATTATGTACCCAGTTTTTGAACACAGACTCCATTTCAAAGTTAGTGTCTAATAGCCAGATTAGGGAAGGAGACTAGATCCCACCTTATATATTATTAATCTAAATCTCTATGAGGTGTGGCCTTCCACTACAAGATATCGAGTTGTCCTTTTCCTACATGCCTTGGATTTCTGGATGGACCATGTGTCACAGAATTAGGCGAAAATTGAATTTATTTCTTCTTGAATACAAACTAATTTCACCAATTTTTTTTGTTTCGTCGTACATACGTTACCTGGGGTGAATAAGTGTTTTTCAAGGTAAGCGACGTGTAGCGATTTGTATGTGCCTGACTACAAATCACTTTAAGTCAGGAAAATTATAATCACGGGGTGCACGGGAATTTTGCCGTGAATTCTGCTCACCTATTTGGGGTCATATAAGGCAAAATATTTCTAGAAAGATTACGAGTCGAAATTATCTTGTCAAAGGAGAGATAGCTCGTCATTCTTTCTCCAGCCAAAGGGGTGAGTGTTAAATTTATATTTCATTTTATTGTGAATTTTATTCAGTTTATCATTTCATGTAATGATGTCTTTATTACAATGCAGATTTAAACCGTTGAATATTTGGAATTACTAGTCACTATTAGTCTTTAAATGCAATAGCGTAATCTAAGTTTTAGATTGTTTTAGAAACAACTATTATTAGTTTGGTTTCTTTATTGTAGCTGAATGTAGCTGAATTGTAGCTGAATGTAGCTGAATTGTAGCTGAATGTGATTGATTGCTCCAGCAAAAGGGCTGAATGTGATTGATTGTGCCGTGATTATACTGTTTAATTGTGCCATTTGATTGTGAGATCAAATTGAGGTATCTGACTGTCTGTCATTCGGATTGTCTGTCCGTCTACGTCTGTCGAGATGTGTAAATATCCGGAAATCTAAAAGTCTAAATGTCCGAGTGTAGGAGCTGTCTAGAGGTGGAAACGTCCGGGGTAGTATCTAAGTGTTTGGGACCGGTGGTTCTAGTAGATGCTGTATGCTGTCTGTACGTATAACTGTAGTGGATCCGTGAAGGGCAAGCGGCCAATAAAAGTATTGGGCCAACCCTAGGTATTCGGAGAAGCTGTGCGGCGATTCAACAGTTGGTGAATCGTACGGTTGTACATGGTCGAGACGCATGTGTGTGTTTCAATTGTTGTTAAAATTGAATACATTGTTATATTTACACGTGGTTAGTTTGAATCTGTAGGATTCCAAGGGATTACATGAATCTCGATAACAGTTAGCAACTTGATTTAATACATGTAGATGTTAGTACTTGTTGTCGCAATCCATACGTGCGATAATGTAATTTGATGTTTGTATTTGTTGTGCGATAATATAGCTTTTGTAAAGGTTCCATTTTATATGAAACATTTGTGTAGTCCAGGAGGTTCCTTGGATCTGTGTTTATTTTGTATTATTATTTAATTTATTTTTAAATTGTGAATGTTGTGAAGTGTGATTGTGGGTTGAACGCATGAGTTATTTTGTTGATACATCATTATTTTTCATAAATAATTTATTTCATAAATTTACATCATCTTTCACATATTGTGTTTGTGTTGTTCATTTAATCCACCAACCACTCGGTAACAATTCTGTTACACCATGACCATATGGTAGTGAGGTCATTGGTGTGGGCTGTGGATATACATAGAATATTGATATTGGATAAATCAATAGGACAGGAATGGATATTTTCCAAGCTCTCTAGGGTGGTGGATAGCCATCTACTGCCTTCTGAGTCTACTGCTAAGAACAGTCCATCAGATACCCTAGAGGAGTAACTGGTTTAAACTAATGTTTCCCCATGTCCTGCCTGATAGAGGCCCTTTCTGAATGCATCGCTGCCTATGAGATTGATAAAGAACAATCTGAGGTGGTATCCCTGCCTCGTCTCACCCATTTGTTATACAACAGAGCAAGAATATACCTGATTTGTCAATCAAGACCTCTTACCCAATGACTGTAGCCCAACAGCAGGTTAAGGTGACTCTAAACTTATACCCAGTTTTGAACAACTTTGTGGGACGAATTCATCATCAGATCTCTTATTGCTTCCTTAACAGGATACAGTTTAGGAGCTCTGGACAAGACTTTGCTAGTAGACATTCTAGAGGTAGTCTGCCTGTACTCTATATTGCATCCCCTGGTAACTGCTTATAATTGTAATGTTCATAACCATTCTTGACTCCATTAACCTACCACCATGGATGCTGAAGCAGCTCAACCTGGGCTCACCTCGTGGCAAACAATTCATTAACGCTAGAATATTCAATGACAATTAGGATTAACTATTTCTGATTAAGTTGTTTTGATTGTTGATTATCGTATCTAATGGTCAAACTTAATTTATCTGACAGTGTCTCGAGTAACAAGAGTCTCAAAGCTGCGCAGGATTATCATAGACTACACAGAAAATAATAATCGAAGTTCCAGGGCTCGGGAACCTACGGCACGCGTGCCAACCTTGGCACGCAGAGCGATTTTCAATGGCACGCGAAAGACCCCTCCCCCTTCAAAGCTAATATGTGGGAAAAAGATTGTTTTCAATGCAAGTCAAAACAACGTACGTCAGCATGATGGCTGATGCGTGCTCATGACGGCGCCTTATCATTTTTTTTAATATTTATTGCATTATCTAGGTCTCGCCACACATCCGCTTTCACTGGCCAGTAGCAGGTTATATTAATGTGGAGCCGAAGCAGCTACACCAGTCACTATATACTGCCACTACTGACGGACGCGGCCAATGTGTTAAACGTTTATAGTTTCATTGCTATTTGTTATGTTCTTGCAAGGAGCACTATTAAATGTTATCTTTCAGAATTAGCTAAACTGATGATTTTCTAATATTTACTATAATTTCAACATATTTGTATATATTTTTACAACTTTTTACAGGTGCACAAAACGTGATATTATCAAAACGATAATATCAGTAATAGAGTGCCCTTAAAATTGCCGAATAAAAGCAAAAACTTGATCAACGCCCATAAAAAAATTTGGACAAAAGAATATGAATTTATACAACAAAAAAGGATCGTGCTGTTTATGCTTTGTGCTTTCTGTTGTGAAAGTGTTGTGTGTCGCACGTCCAGACACTATGAAACTAAACATCAATCCAAGTTAAAAACCTCTGAAGAGAAATGTTAAGCCTTTAAAAGGGTTATTTCTGTTTTCAAGAAACAAACTCGTATTTTGAGTCAAGCAGATGGAATGATGAATAAAGCTACTGAATGTAGTTACAAAATTGTGTGGCTTCTAAAGGCAAACCTTTACAGATGGAGAGTACATCAAAGAAACTTTTTTGCGCAGTGTTAGACGTCGGTGATTTACTAAATAAAGAAACTATTCTAACTCGGATTCGAGAAATGCCAACTTCTGAAAGATCAATTGAGAGACGCATAGCTGATTTGTCTTAAAATTTAACAGTTAAACAAACTACTGGATTAAATCAAGCTATTGTATTTAGTGTCGTTCGTGATGAAAGCGTTGACTTGGATGACTTGTCACGCCTAGCTGAAGTCGCACGATATTGTGAAAATAATGCTTGTTAGCTCTTTCTGATACAACCAAAGCAGATGACATTCTGACTGCATTCGTAAGCTATGTTAAAAATCAGAACATCGGGTTGAAGAAATTATTATGTGTAGCAATTGATGATGCTGCTGCAGTGCTTGGCAAAAAGAAAGGATTTGTCCAACGTCTTGAGAATACGTTGGACGTCGACTATTAAACTTCTATTGCATTATACACCAGGAGAGTTTGTGTACAAAGATCTTATCATTGGACTTGCACTCGGTGATGGCAACTGATGTTAAATTTATAGTTTCCAGCTCTTCATTGATTCATAGGCAATTCAAGTCTCTTCTACCAGAAATTGAGAGTGAATTTGCAGGTCTTCTATTGTACAGCAATGTTCGTTGACTTAGTCGAGGTAAAGTCTTGAATAGATCGCTTCTTGTCTGGAAGCAATTAAGGTGTTTCTTGATGAAAAAGAACATTTTCCTGAATTGAATGATGAGGGATGGCTGTCGAAACTGATGTTTCTTACAGACATAACGATACTTTTAAATGAGTTTAACGTGCATTTACAAGGACAAGGTCAAACAGTACTTGAAGGTTTTGGCTACTAGAAAGGATTTGCGTTGAAACTGCACATATTTTGCCGTGATATTAGCGACAAAACATTAAAGTACTTCCAAAATGTGAAGGCTCATTAAAGTCGATTTACAGTGATTACAGCTAAGCTTCAGAAGTATATTGAAACACTTAATGTGGAGTTTGCTAAACGGAAGTCAAGACTTTCGAATTCATGGACCCATATGTTGATACCCCATCAAGCCTGACTTGCTTGATCTGACTGCTAGCCAATTAGATCAGAATCTTTCTGGGTGGATGGATATTGACGACTGTGAAATGCAGCATGTTGAAATTAAGACATCTGAATTATGGACATCATAATTTGCCGAATTGCGGAAATCTCTGGAAAGAAAATGATTAGAAAAGTCAGCTGCTATTTTTAACTGTTGGACATCCCTCCTGAAGCATTCATCTGTTTTGAAGAAAGTTGCATTTGCTCTACTTTCAACTTTGTTTCAACTTATACTTGTAAACAGACTTTTTCTTGCATGACAGCTGTTTAAAGTCCACAAAGAAGTCGCCTAACACCGGAACACTCAAAAGCCTGTGTGAAACTGAGAGTGACCAAATATGTACCTGATATTGAGCAATTAAACAAGAGAATGCCAGGACAAGGCACACATTAATTGATACAGATTAATTACATTCAATTGAAGTTTTCATGGTCAATTTAATTAAACATTAAAAAAATAAATTCAAGATCAAATTTATTTGTTATAATAGTAGTTTTATATATACGAGGATTTATATAATATGTAAATATATGGTAGAGTAGGTAGACTTATAGGAATATAGGTTGTTGGCACGCTGGATGAATTAGATTTCCTACCATGGCACACTATTATGAAAAGGTTGCCGACCCCTAAATGAAACTAATGACAACAACAGCGAAGTTTCTGTCGAAGAGAAAGCAAGAAACATAAATTAGTTGTAAACAGTGTGATACAAAAATTAAACGCGAATTTAATTTCAATGCTGATTTTATAATGACATTAATACAACGACAAAATAATCATTGTGCGAGCTGTAATACAGTTATTTTGTGGCAATATTCATATAATAATCCAAGACAATTGATAATAGTCTTGTTCTTACGCGTGAAAATGAGATGCTGACCTGTCATGAGTAAAGTAAAAGTCTATGCACTAGTTAAGTGCAGCGGATAATAATTGTACATCTTCAGGGATTACTAATTGTTCACGTACAAATCCTCGTTGAGGAGGAATTGAATCTATCTAATATATCGATTTCAATTCAACCCGTCGATCTTGCCACACTTGAAATTTTATTCGTAGTTACACTCCAAATAGGACTAGTCGTTCTTTCTTTACCGCCTTCTAATTAACCGAGTTCATTTAAATATCTGAAATTACCTAAATTACTGGATTTTTAAAAAAAAACATCATGTCGTTGTATTGGTATCTGGTTTTTTTTTGGGATTGCAATATATTTGTTTCATACAAATAGCTATCACACTTGATATTATTGCAACCGATTCACTAGATCTCATATCTTTTTGAACATTGTTCGTGGATTATTCCTTTACATTTTGACATCCAAATAACTGTTCAGCGAGTGTTTGATTAAATCGCTCAACAATTGCCTGATCACGATACATTGCGGTATGTCCTAGTCTGATTTTGACGCCATGTTCTTTCATTATAGATAAAGAAATTCTTTGCCACCAGGATCAACGTGTAGTGCTTGTGGCCATCACAACTGGCGTCGTTTATCAGTTCATTCAAAAAGAATTTAAAATTTTAATATCTAATTGCAACGTCAACATCAGTTAACGCGTATGTGTATGCATATTGACGTCATCCAACTTGAATGTTATGACGTAAAACAAAATATTCAACTGATGAACGTCATTAGGAATGCTGAATTCAAAATGTGCATGTTTGATTAGGTGGTGTTATATAAATTTGCTGTATTGCCCCTCGTGTTAACCAATTTGCAGCAACATAACGTGAAATTTTGCTGCATCAGCGAATTTAGCAATCCGCTCCTGTTCTAAAACTCTAATAAGATCTTAGGCTATAATAACAATAATAATCGGTTAATTAATTACCAGCCAATAATGTTAGATTACCTTTCATATAGTATTATTTTAGATATTTTTAAAAATAAATAATGGAATTCAATGTGTGAATCAACTTGTTATCTGCAACATATCATTGTTGTAAATTTGGAGTTTTTTAGACGCTCATTTTGAACGTTGCATTCTTGATCAATAACTTTTTATTGAATATTCTCTATTTCTTGGTTGATCTCGCTCGTGAAGTCGGATATCAATTCGGATTCCAGGAACACAATAATTATATGCTGGAATATGTTTATCCTGTGTATTTAGCCCCATGAGTATCTGCTGATAATTTGCTAATGAAATAGCAAAATAACTGCCTATTTGTATTTCACATGTCAGGAAGATAAATTTATATTTGTATACCACATTTAATAGAATTGCTTGTAAGTGCACTCTTTATATTTTTTATTATTGTTGTTAATCCATTTGTAGGGGTGGATGCTCTGCATCAGATACAATGTAAATTCATATTATTTATTATATTTCTATATCAATGCATGCGATGAAGGACTTTTAATCTTCGATAAGTAAGTTAATACCAATTAATTATGGAACTATGAATAAAGAATGAAAACCAACTGGATGTGAATAAGGAATAAGTAACCAAATGCATGTAGAAAAAGTTGAATCGGTAATAAGTAACTGGTTACTTATTCCTTATTCAATCGGTAACTGGTTACTTATTACTTATTCAATCGGGAATAAGGAATAAGGAATAAGTAACCAACTTGATGTCAATCTTGGGCTTTGTGGTTGTTGCTGCTGCTACTGTCAAATGTCTATTTACACTCCGAGTCGTAGTGAATTATGGGAAATATTTCAAAATGTATTTGTAAACAAAACAAAAAAATGGAATTTTCTTAGCATTGTATATTACATATTTTATCTAACTGAATAACGATGCATAAAATTCACTGGGACTTTACTGTATATTTCTTATTTCAGATTTACAAACGGTAAGTATTCTAAAAAGACAAGATTTGGCACGATAAAGGATTAACATATTAATAAACTATAAACATAAAAAGATCATGAATGCGGCATAATTATTATACAAATGCAAACCTCAAAACGTCCATTAATTTGAGAGAGAGAGAGAGAGAGAGAGAGAGAGAGAGAGAGAGAGAGAGAGAGAGAGAGAGAGAAGAAAAAAGGTAAACACGCAAAATAAATTTGTTCATCGATCTCAAGATTGCCATTAAAATCTCGAGAATTCTTGTAAAAGAGACTCAACTAGAGTACATATACCAAAATGTGTGTACTCGTGTGGACATAGATCACAATTAATTTTACTGTATGTTCTCTACATATATTTCTCAGTACTCACCTTTCAACTCTGTGACAATCAATACAAACAAGCAGCAGAGAGGGTGAACCCTACAACCTTTTCAGGCAAAAAATCGATTGAATCCTTAAAACAAAAAATAGAGCCTTCCAGCGAAATCTCATGTTTTAACCAAAAAAAGAATGTCTCCATTTGGCAAACGGAGACTTTTACGATTTTTCAATCAATTTTGGTCGCAACTTGTTGTCATTCACCCTCTCTGCTGCTAAAGCTTTCAGTTCTGGTTAACAAAAAATAATAAATGATTTTAACCGAATATTTGATCAAGTCTTTAGGACTTCACAAACAGACTAATCGCTAACACCTCCTCTTGTAGATCAATTAGATTATTGGATTGATCTGTGAGTTTGAAATTAATTCTGGTTAATGAATCATTATGACACCGCATATAGACTGGATTAACCGGAGACTCAATTATTAAAAATCCTGGAGGGGCTATTGGTGCAAACGAATAAAGAATATATCCTTGCTGAGCTTGATTTGATCGTTCGAGATTAATTTGATAGCTTCCTTCGATAACATCACATACTAAATTGAGCGCAATCACTGAGGATATATTCACGTTGAACGGAGCGATATGCCTGCCACCACCATTTGGGTCATTATCATGTTTGAGGATTTTTATTTCCGGTGATGCTGTTTTTTTCCACGTATCATGAATTAATTTAAAACCAACATCGATGGTGTCACTGAGAAGTTTTTTTTAGTTCCGGTGCGTTATATCCCGGTAGTTTGAATGTGGGGATATCTTTGACGGGGATTTTATAGTCTGATGCAAATGTTGTTCTCGATATGGGATTATCGTCATCTAATATATCCTAAATAATTTTTAAGTTAAATGTTTCCATATCGTCGATAATTTTATTGCATGTTTCTACGACGCTGATAAATTCATCTCGGGTGAGAGAGCCGGATTTAAGAGATATTAACAACAGCGATAAATCATTATTCATTGCTGTGAAATTTTCAATAATTTTAGGTTCGTCAACAAAATGATATCCCTCTATTCTCTCCCCTGGCTTCTCTCTTCCAGTTTCTTTGTATCCGAGACCAAAAAAATCTATAGTAATTCTGTGATCTTTATAACTCTTTATTGGATTATTAGGTTTTATTCTGTCGGTGATATAATCAATTTTTTGTGGTTCTGGTAAATCAACAGTTTTCCCCCCCTGGTGGTAATTCAGGCCATCCTAGTACGGTTCTAATAGAACTCTGATAGATATCTACGACGTATCCTTCTGTGCTTATCTCAATTGCGGATGATAGCGTCGGCTCATGAACCGTTATAGCAATTTTCGATTCTGTTCCAGTAATCGATTTTATTCTACGCGCGAATTCATTATTGATTTGTTCGATTTGGTATGATCCGGTTGGTATGGAAACAACGTTCCAGTCTGGAGTCCCGTCTTCTTTATTCTTATTCGCAAATACCAGTGAATTATTCGGTTGTTGACTACCAAATGATTTTGATCTAATATTAGGCCAACTGTGATACACTCGTAGTTTTGCTAGCGCTATCTCCTTCACGGGGACTGGGCTAGGGAAATTCACACTGAATTCAGGATTCGTTGATGTTATTGATATCATTCTTGTTTGTACTGGGTTCGTGTTCTCCACTATTCGTTGAAGTAATTCCATCGGTGTTGTCATTGTTATTATACTGTTGTTGTCGCTCTAATTTTGATATCGCGGAAACGTAAATACTGACCATCACTGAGAACTCACTATCTGATATCATTGAGGTTATTGAGATCATTCTGGTTTTCGGGTTTGTGTTTTCCAATTCCATCGGTGTTGTCATTGTTATTATATTCATGTTGTCGCTCTAATTTTGATATCGCGGAGTCATAAATACTGGCCATAGCTGAGAACTCACTATCTGATATAATTGTATTATCGAGTGACGACGATATCATCAAGGATAATTGCGAGTATGCGGTTAATACAATATGAAATTGAATTAAGTAATCTTGCAGTTTACTCTGGCTGCATTATGATATTTTTTTTGTTATCCCGGTTGATATACCCGAGATTGTAGCCGCTGCAGAAATGCAAATTGGAACTACGACCGGGGCAACCATTGTAACCGATGCAAGTATTATTCCGGCGCCAGCGAGAACGCTTGACACCGAGTACATTGTAGCATCAATTGCGGTGATTCTTCGTCGGTATTTTTTTTTTTTGATTTGATACTCCTCGGCGAGGGTTTTGAGTCTAGTTTGAAATTCTCTGACCTGATAATAGCGACATTGCTTTGATGAAATCATTTTTATTTTAACAACACTAGTGTTTTCAATTGTGAAATCCGAAGGATTTTCCTTTCAATAAAGTTATTTACTTAAATTCGCTACGAATTCCACATACCATGTTGTTGAAACCCTAACCAAATTTTTATCAGTAGATTATATCGTGAACTGTTCGGTTGTATCCTTGTCGATGATCGTTGAAATCGTATTGTTGGCCCCGGATGAACTCGACGATGAAATATTAAATTGAGTCGTTGTCACTAGCGTTAATCGATAAATACCTTTAACTGTTGCAGTGACATCTAATTTGTTGTTTGTAGGAGTCCACGCAAATGATCCGTGTTGGATTGTGTATACTATGTTGTTGGTTTTCTCATGAGGAATTTTTGTTTTTTCAACGATTGTTATCATCCTCGAAAAATCATTTTTGATGGCTTCGATGAAGTTTTTCGTCTCATCGATGGATTTTTTAATATCAGGAAGTTTTATTTCAATTTTATCCAACGGGGTTCCAATGAATTTATCAATGATATTTCTACGAAAATTTGAAAACTGTTTTCCGTTATCTTCAATTCTAGATTGAAGTGTTATTAGTTCCAACAGAGAATTTTCCAACTCAATGTTGAAAGTTTATATTCTATCTGTAATAGTCGAAACGAGTACACCCGGTTTGAGTTTACCCTGATCGGAAAATAGCTCGATAGTATTCTCGATTGCGTTTCGTTGTTTAATCAATATATCATCCAACGACACATCACTAGTTTTCAATTTACCCTGTTTGTCTTGAAATACAACTATTTCATTCGGGTCAACACTTGTTAATTTAACGTCTCAGCTATTTCATCTTTAATTTTTTTTTATATCACCCGTCGCAGTGTCATCGGGTTTGGGTTTCAAAGATCTCCCCCAAATATCAATCATGTTATTGTAAAACTCTTTCTCTCTCTAAAATCTTTGTTGACGGCTTCGTCGTTGCCAGTGATTACTAGAGTATTCATTTACGACAATATGAGGTGGTTTGCCCCTTGGGTTACCCAAGGAGTTAAAAATAGCGTCAAGGACATTTAATACTTCGCTGCCGCATATTGGTGGATCATTCATTTGTTGTGTTGGTAGCGTAGAATACCAAGTCTTCATTGGAAATTTTTTTATGTAACGCATAAACTCTTTTGGCGGTGCTAATCCATATGAATCAAAATAGACGATTGCACGTGGATCAATAGCGTATGCAACCCAGTGAGTTCCGGGTCCGGTGCTGTTATCTAAATTAATAATACCGGTTTCAACATCATTGGGTTGTGCCGGTAACTGATCTTTCATAAAAACACCTCTGAAATTTTTAATCGCTAGCTTTTTAGCAGCATCGAGTAAATCAAAATTGGACATTGGCGTGAAATCCGAAGGATTTCCAATCGAAGATTTGGGAACCATAGGTTCGGAAATCGAAGATTTCTGAATTAACAAACTGGTCCTAGTCTCAGGCCTTTTCCGCTGTACCATGAATATGGGGTTCCTGGTAGTCTTAGACGCTTTCCCTTTTTTTTATAACCCTGCCCAGTTGCCTTTTTTAATGCCATTCCTGCTGCAGTACCAACGGCTCCTAACGCTGCCGCTTTAGCCACCGCTGGGGCTGCTGCTGCAATCAAGGCCGGAATCGCAACTAACAACGGGAATATACCGCCTGTTTTAATCATATTTTTGATAGCAGCCGCAGAAAGAGTAATAATCTGAACACCCTTTTTTGCTACAAGTGCATCATTGAAATGTTTTATTTGACGAGTTGTCAACGACAACTTATTCTGACCACCAGTCATTTGATTAGGTTTCAACGTGATTGTAGTTCCACATTGCTTAGCCGATTCTGATTGCAATTTCTTGACTTGACCGGGAGTTAACGCAACACTAATAACACTATATGACATTATACATAATAGATTGATTCTAAATCGTTTACAATTTCAATGAAAAATTCATAGAATTTTCAAAGATTTTCTACTGGCGCATCTACCACTCTCATTCTTCCACCAACACGTTCGAGTAGCATTGATTTATCACTGAGAATGACAGCAACCGCTCTATAATTAGCAATAGTACCACGAAGCACATTAGCTCTAAAGTGTATATCAACGACGGATCGTCTCATCAAATCAAGATGTTCCAGTGAAAAGTAATAGATCGGATATAGATTTTTAAAATCAAATTGTGATATTTGCAAACTAGTATCAACATTTTGATCGCGTGCCATAAATGACAACAGACGATGATAAACTCGTGCAATATAATTTTGACCGTAATCAAGTTGTACATCTTCAGATGGTTCCTGCTGGCCGTTTATTCTCAGTGAGACGTCTTTAACACCTAATTGATCAAATATCATATGACTGAAACGTTGATCGCCAACTCGTGTGTTATCCTGTAACGCAATAAATATATGACGTGGCGCAGAAACGCCTTGTTTTGATGATAGATTCCAGGTGAATAACCCGTTGATATTTGATTGTTTAACATCTGTACTCACGGTTAGCCAACTTAGTAATGATTTTCCTCCTTGGTCCATAAATGATAGTAATCGTTCTTCTGCGGTGATTAATGGAGTCAACACTGGCATCCACAATGATATTTTTGTTAAATTGACTTTACCGGCATCATCATTTATATGATCTGCAGCCGGGTTTGCTGGAATCCTCCAGATTGCGTCATTATCATCACTCTTTCGTACAAGCGATACTGTATGCTTCGCTCCATAAATAACTTTTCGTACATTTCTACAGAATCCAAATGTGATGCAGTGGAATCGCGCATGAAAATGATTTACGCCGCCCTTCCAACATTGAAATACGTGTTGCAGCTCCTAGATTGAAATTAGGATCGTTGTTTATAATCATATTTTCAACATCAACATCAGCGGCACCAGCATTATTCTTTGGTCGTCTTACAATAAATTGATTTACTCCAGCGGTATTTTTATTATCCTTTGCAAACATCATAGAAGGACCCGCGGATCTTGTATAATCATCAGAATATCTCGCTAACCCGATTATTGTTGTAGCCACATCAACATCGCGATCTATCGACTCAATTTCTTTTCCGTCAATAAGATATCTAGCACTCTCAAATAGCGCCATGATACCATTATTGACAAACCCGACTTGAGTACCAACTGGATACGGTGCTGGTACAGCAGGAGTATCATCAGCTATTACAAGTTCTCCTTCTACTTCAATAAACGCTTCAGCGGGTAGAAAATACTTACTGGTATCATGAACCTGAAGTTCAATTCGCGATCGACTATTTGAGTCTATTGCATGATAGGCGTAATATTGATAATCGCGTACAGAATCATCCTTGCCAACTGGGGCGTCTATATCAAACGCTGGATCAGGTGACTTTTTGAACATTTTATTCTATTTATCAGAGTCTAAATCATGAAATCGTAAACGATTTTCATCGTAGGATTTCATCGACGTAATTTTTAAAGCCGCTTCCTGCTATCATATTTGCAATATTGCTTTGGTCGGGGGTTGCCACTATTGACGAAGTCAATTGCGCTAGTTTTTCATCTACTGCGTTATTTATAATGTTACTAACACTTGCAGGCATTTCCGCTGTAGACGGTAACGGTTTTGAAAATCCTTTGGATTTCCTCCGTGATTTCACTAGCGCTGTTAATTTATTCTTCGCGGCTGAAAACGCTTTTCCGGTAAGATCTCCAGCGAAATCTCCGATTTTGCTAATACCCTTATCACGAATAACATCAATTGCTTTCATTGATAATTGTTTAGCTAACGGCATCACTTTTGGAGCCATTCTCGCAAATAACCCTGCAATGGTATTACCTAAACCATCTCCGTAGTATGCTCTATAAACTGGAAACCGTGAATTAACTACATAGACGGGGGTTGGTTTGTCATGGTTGTAGTGTATGATCATTATTTGAAATCAGAAACAATTTTTCAATTGTAAAACAATTTATCAATTATAAATTCAGTTCTGGTGATGAAAAATCCAAGGGATTTTCAGTCGCTCTGATACCCACTTTCCACTAACTCGCTAATGAAATCTCGATATGTGCTGATATCCATGATACCACCTTGAAATAACCGTCTACAGATATCAGCTGCTTCATTAATTATTTCCGGTGAGTTATTTCCAGCTCGGAACCCTCCTACAAGAACCTCTAATCGTGATATATCACTGAGAACACTACCAGGACATACCCTACTTGGGGTTCCTAATCCACTTCCGCTATAACCAGTTGCTTCATCCAGATTTTCTAAATCCGTGGATTGGAAATAACTATCATCATCATCATCAGGTGGTAGTTGTTGTTGTTTTTTAGGTGAAAAGATACTTTCTTTGCAGGTTGCTGTCGCTTTCTTTGCAATTTTTGCGGTTTATGTTGTTGTTTAAACTCTTCATATTGTTTATACACTATACCCACCGCATTGATATATTCAATGTATGATGCACTATCTGTCTTAATTTGACTTTTTTCAGTTTTGATTTTGTAGAATATATCAGCCCAATGAGTGAAATTCTTAACATATTTTTATGATGTTCTGGTTTCAACATTTTTTTTCTGTTTTCATAAGTCGTAACAACAAGCTTAGGAATTTCTGTTGGATCAGTCTTATCAATTTCTGCTAACCCTTCCTCGTTAAATCTCACGCGTAAATCATCTACTGTTCTTTTTGATTCCATTTTTTGTACAGCCTGTTATGTTTGTTCAGTTTTCGCTGCTATTTTTTCAAATTCACAAATAACAGATTTCCTCGTCTATAGCACGCTCTACCCCGTATGTTGCTGTGGTTAATGGTTTAAACAATTCTTCAGATCCCGCAGCAAAATCAGTTTGTAAACTCTGTCGTTGTTGCAGTTTATTTCTTACAGAGTCGCGAATTGGTATAAATCTCTTGATTGCATCCAGTCGTTCACGAGCCAATCGGGTCGTTAATGCTTCATTGACCATTATTTGAAATCAGAAACAATTTTTCAATTGTAAAACAATTTTTCAATTGTAAAACAATTTTTCAATCCGACCTAACACCACCGTGGAAGTGTTAAGGGCGTTATCATTGATGAGGGAAGTGTGGAAATTGTATAAAAAATAATTAATACCACATTTCCCTCATTTTTTTATACACCAATGACATGTCGGATGAGTTTTAATACCACCGTGGAAGTCTTTTTTTGTTATTTTAACAGCCCTATCAGGTATGGTGAAAGTGTCATAATTGTATATAAAATTAATTATGCTGTCACTTTCCCCATCACAGACATGTCGGATGATTTTTAACACCACCATGGAAGTGTTATTTCATCATAAAACAGCTTATATCATCGATGGCGAAAGTGTCCAAATTGTATATAAAATTAATAATACTGACACTTTCGCCATTCTATTTTGATCAATCTGACATATCATCCATCGATTTATTCACTGATTTTTGACATCCCCTTGAGGGTAGGCTAAAAAAATGAAAATCTCTATGAGGGTCGGGCAATCAAAAAATGATAAGGGGGGTCAGGCAATCAAAAAAATGATAAAGGGTCGGGCAATCAAAACTGTTCATTTTCTTGAATTAACGCCCGTAGGTTTCTAATTTTAGAATTAACTTCCTTTTTCAATTCGTATTCGTTACCTAATTCTTTTCGTATTCGTTTTACGATAGTATATAACGGAACAAACACACTTACGTCACTGGAAAATGTAAGAGAGTCTCGAATAGAATTCTGAATTTTTTTGATGAGCGTGTATTTCTTTTGCAGCATATACTTGTTAGTGCTAACTCCGTATTCTATATCCTGAAAATCTGACATGATTTGATCAGGATTTAACCCATCTGATAGTTCAATATCATGACTTTTCAATTTTAGAATTTCATCAATAATGCTATTCATATTTTCAGAATTCATATTCTATAACAATGACATATTTCTAAATGAAAAATATGACGCATTAGACATAACTAAATCGAATTTTCTGTCCGGTCTTTTTTGAAATCGCAGATCGATAAATCCCCTCTGCAACATATCGTACTGAGGGTGAACAAATATCGAAATGCCTACCGGCGTTAGTTATCGATTCAAATATTTTTTCTTCGTTAGTTGTTGTATTCAAAGGTTTCACAGGTCTCGCTTTTTTTGAGCATTTTCCAGTCCTTCCAGATGAATTATTCTTACTCTGTGTAACAACTCGTAAATTTGATAAAGAATTGTTCATTGGATTAGAATCAATGTGATCAATGACAGAATCATTCTCGATCAATCCAATGAAACATTCAAATACGAAACGATGATTGAGATATTTCTTCTTTCCAGCGCCAAACCTCAAATATCCATGATTATTCACAACACCAACTGGTTTCTTCAGTCTACGGTTTCTTACAACACCATCACTGGATGCTTCATAATTTGTAATCAACGGATGCGGTTTGAATTCTTGGTTCATTATATACTATACTATTTGTCTAATTTATTGTTTGGTTTAATAATGAATCTTTCAATGTAGTCTTGAGGAGTTCTTATGATTTTGTCGCTGACTTTGTCAGGGACTCTAACAGTGTCAGCGTGAAGGACTGTGTCCTTGACAGAGTCAAGGTCAGGGTCAGAATTTTTGATTGAAAATCCATTTTTTATTCTTTTATCATAATAACGCTTCAACTCCCTGTATCGCTTTCCGCCACAGCGTAGACACAACTGTGAGTTTCCCCTAACCCCAACCCCACATAGTATACAAGGTAACGGACCAAGGCTTCCACGACGAAAGCTTTGCATATGATACCCACAGAATTCATTTCTGCATGATTTGTTACACGGGGTTGTTGATCCAATCATTAGCCACTTGCAGTGATTCATTATACTATATTTTTCTATTTAAATGCTTGTTTTAATTATAGTATGAAGGAGTTCGAGAGATTATCGAAAATTAAGCCTTCGAAAAATGTTAAATTCAATCTCGATAGAGTCTCTAATACACCAAAACGGCTAATCGGTGATAGAATTATACTGAAAGAATTCCAGAGATTATCGAAAATTAAGCATTGGAAAAATGCTAAATTCATTGATTATACCATGAAAGAATTCCAGAGATTATCGAAAATTAAGCCCTGGAAAAATGTTAAATTCAATCTCGATAAGGAGTTCAAGAGACTATCGAAAATTAAGCCCTGGAAAAATGTTAATTTTAATCTCGATAGAGTCTCTGATACACCAAAACGTCTAATCGGTGATAGAATTATACTGGGTAAAATCAGGGAGTGTTTTAATGAATTCTACCGAGACGGTGCAGTACACTGTTGGTCGACATTTCGAATTATTGATGAAGATGTCAATGTACCGAACATCGATGCTACCATGAACGATGAAAGAGCAGCCGAGATAATTTCACACCTTGGCGAGCCAACGGGGTGGAAATTCAAGGGTAAATTGCAAAGCAATTCTCAACAGAAGTATTTTTTCAGAATAAAATTCATTATCGAAGTCGAAGGCAAATGGATTATTAGGGATAAATTTGAACCAATCATTAAGGATAAAAAAGCTGTCATTGTGAGTAGAGATTCCAAACCAGGAATTCTAACTGGAATCGACAAACCATACTACGAGAGATCTTATCCCGTAACAGCAATCGTTTATGGGATATATCCGTTAAATGATAAACCCGATATCGCAAAACTAGCTCCTATGAAGTATTCTAGTTCACTGAATTGTGTAGCAACACGGGTAATAGAACACTTCACAAATGCATCCCGAGGAAATAAACTAACTGATCTGCGACGTAGGAAAATAACCGAATGGGAACTGACAGTGAAACAGCACGGTGCAAAGATTTCTGATATAGCTAAATTAGAAACATCATTAAGATTCCCAATAACCGTTATGACGATAACCGGAGAAGTTTTATACGAACCGAAATATAACAAAAATGGAGCGCCAATACAAATTATTGATCATAACAAACACGCGTGGACACCTGCGGTAACAATATTTCCACGAGAACGAACCGTGAAATATATCCCCGAAGAATTTTCCGGGGATGTTTTCTATGAAGAGAAATTATTCGATGCTATTCATGCTTTGTGTAAGGATGATCCTGTGTCAGTGTGGTTACTTAGAAGTGATGAAGATCCCGAAATAGGATTCGATCAATTTGTAAGACCAAATGGTGAATTATATCGCGTTGAAGAATTAGATAACAGAATGAGAAAATTCGCTAGTGATTTTTCACCGGAGAGTTTCCATGAAAAACTACTTACGGATAGTTTTACTATTCCATCAGTGGTAGCTCACTTCGCAAGAGAAAAAAACTCATGGCGTCCAACACGAAGTGATTTTCTCGAAGATGTTAAATTGAGTTGAATCGAATTTAGTCATGGAGGACTGTGGAATACGAAATACTCACGTGATGGTATGATTTCAATTGATATATCCGCGTGTTATCCTGGAAGTTTTCTCGGGTATGGAGAATGTAGTAACCATTTAAAACGATTTGGACACCCCACGCATGAAATGACTCGTGCTACGATTAATGGTCCATTGCCTGATTTTGATTTAACCGGATTCGCTCGTGTGATATCATTCGAATTAGCTACAGGGTTACATCCGTGTAGTTATCTTTGACTTGGTAGACATATATCTGAAAAGGCCTGGATGCCAATAGTGCTATTGAGATATATGATTGATTGTGGTATGCTAATATCGTTGATTGTTTCCGAAGCTATTATATGCTATCGAGCTCAGAAAGAAGTTTGGCTACCACAACCCGATCTAGATCGTATAATTAGCGAACAGCGAAAACAGTTTCCAGATTTCAATGAAGAACAAATCATGAATTGGTCTAAGAAGTTATTTGAAATTAAAAAAGAACAAGCAAAAGATTTTTGACGAAGAATAATCGGTAAATTTACCCAGGGTGGAAGATACTACAATGCAAAATATTCTTCGCGGTTGATCATAGATATCGCTGAATACGATTTTATTGTAACGGATTAAACGAAACAGGGAAAACTTGTATCCCGTAAGGATGCTTTTCTATCCAATGGTGAGAAATTAGGTACGGCTGTTACCTACTGTGATGGATATAGAAGTTCTATGATAGCCTATGCTTCTATTAATCTATTTTCGATGATAGATTTCCTAATACCGCGGTTAGAGTAGCCACTGATTCGATGTATATACACAATAAATATAAATCAGCAGTGGCTGAATTCATACCCCCGGAGGAAGCGTGGGGGCGTTGGCGATTTAAAAAGGAAACACTACATGAGTATTGTGAATCCGCAGACGTTGCCATGGATGATAAATATCTTTCATGTAACCCCATTGAAATTCAATCAGAATTTTCTAATGCACCACCGGTATCTGATCCAGTATGTAGATACAAGACAGTTTATTTAAACGGTTGTGGTGGGTCAGGAAAGACAACTCGTGCAATTGAATTATTTCGTCGGTCAATCATGATTGTGCTAACACCAACTCACAGACTCGCCAGAGAGATGATACAGCCTGTACCTATCACAGTTTTTTTCGATTGAAGGGTGACAAATGGACTCCTGAGCGTATGGGTGATAAATTCATTCCTGAAATCATAATTTGGGATGAAATATGCACATTATCATTAGATGTATTACAAACATTTCTCGAGTGGTTGTTAAACAAAAACACAAAAGTCGTCGTGTGCGGTGATCACGGCCAACCACCACCATTTGTCGGTGCATCTCCACATGAATGGCTAAAGGGTTCTGCAGACTATTATGAAGAAATTACCACTGATTATAGATCACTTGATGAACGATTACGAGAATTCAAAGCGCTAATTAGACTACAACCAGATAGAATCCAATGCGAAATAGCGCGTGAAGTGATTTCAGAAACCCCAATGAATGATTTCTGGGAAACATGGAGACCAAACGATTTGATAATTGCAAGTAGAAAAATAGTCAGAGATAAACTTCAGATGAAATTATTTGAAACGCATAAAGAAAAATTTGCAACGCTTCCTGTGCCTCTTTGTTATAGGCCTTCGGATACACGAAAACAGAACATTGAAGTTGATATTCCAGGACAGCGTGAAAAACAAATTCTCGTATTAAATGATATTCTGCTGGTTGATATCAGCGCCGTCGAAAATGCATTGTGTGCTAATAAATCCCCGTGGACGCTAGGATACGCAGCGACGATACATTCTTCACAGGGATTGACTATATCGGATACTGTTGTTTGGATGGTAGATAATCGCATCGAATGGTCGAATTTAGTCTATCTCGCAGTATCCAGAGTACGAAGAATAAATCAGCTTCGAAGAATTGTCCTGACAGAGTCAAGCGATGATGACACAACAATGGATGATATTGATGTTAAAATTATTGATAAAAAACTCTCCGGTTACAATCAACAAGACAAAAAAAAACAACGAGAATTTGATATTGATGCTGAATTAATAATCACTTTGAAGAAACAACAGAATAATCACTGCGCAAGTTGCAATTGTATAATGCGTTGGCAGTATTCGGATAAAGATCCTCGCCAATTTACCGTAGATAGAAAAAATAACAATCTCGGTCATGTCAGAAACAATGTGATGTTGACTTGTCTTGAGTGCAATAGACGCAACGGCGCTAGTTAAGACCCCGTGGTGGTAATTGAGTATCCTCGGGTATCACTTGCAGTTGTTGTCTAGTAAATCCTCGTTGAGGGGCAGTTGAATCCAGTTTATAGACTGGAGGTCTACCAGTTGATCGTGTTATAGTAGATATCTTGTGTGCAGTAACACTCCAAATAGGATCAGTAGCCCTTTTTCTGCCACCCTCAAGCTCTCCTGGTTCGTATAAATATCTCACGGTGACATTACTACCAAGAATTGGTTGGGAAACGCTATCCCGCTGTGGTTGTGGTATAGACTTCTTTTTAATCGCGTTGATAGGTTTCATGTTGATTGTTCTAGTAATCTCGTTATTCAGTGCGGTAATCACAGCTGGTAACCTTTTGACCCATTCACGGGATCGCTTTTTTTGAATGAATTCTTTTGCGTATTGATATCCAAATAACCGCTCAGCAATCGTCCGATTAAATCGTTCAACAATTGCCTGATCGCGATGTAACGCAGTATGCCCTCGTCTGATGGTGACATTGTGATCTTTCATCGCTGATAAAACAGCGCCTTGAAATTCCTTGCCAGGATCAACCTGCAATAGATTTGGCCAGCGTAGTGGGCCTCGTCGATAAATCCTTTCAAATGCAGAAGCGACTTCAGTTGATGATTTTGTTTTTAACGGTTCTGCTTCTTTGTATCGACTCGCAATATCAACTACGGTTAATGCGTATTTGTAACCACCATCATGTGGCAGAAATAATATATCAGCCTGATGAACTTCATTAGGAACGGTCACATCAAAATGCGAGTAATTAATTTGTTTAGGCGGTGGTAGATAAATTTGCCATAGTGCCTATCTGGATAACCAATGAGCCGCAGTGGTTTTTTTCACTTTTTCAGCGCTAGCGAGTTTATGGATTGCTGATTTACCCCTCCAGTATCCTCTTGGGAATAATAAATTGATTCCATATTATTAATTACCGGCACCTAACATCAATTTACCTTTCATAGCCGATTTTTATCAAAAAGGAAGACAATTTTTCTTTGAAGGATTATCAGGAATAGCATTTAACGCATGAATTAATTTCACATCTGCTAGATGCCTGTGTTGCAGATTATTGCTTTTATGAGCAACATCATGAAGGTGACAGGCCTTATCAATGGCGTTTATTGGTTCTTCACCGGGTCGGGGCTGATTTTGATTATTGAGTCTGATATCAAGTCTTGTTCCCGGTCCACAGTAGCTATATCCTGGAAGGTGCTTTTCTCCGGGGTATTTTGCCCATGGGGTTCCAGGGAGTTTTGCCAATTTGGCTGCGATATCACCCCCCTAGTTTTTTTTTTAAATCATCATTTCCTGCAGATCTCATAGACACAAATCTAAATTTCTTTGTACCACATTGCACGCATTTACCAGAAAGCGCTGATCGGTTATTTTTAGTTGTAATCGTCGTCAAGTCATCTGTGCCAGTACGCGTTTTACACTTCACACAATATAGATCCATAATTTATGTAGAGAAATATGAATATAATTGATTTTTCAGCGACTAAAGCAAGAGAACCGGTTAAGCATCATGCATCGCTACCAAACTCTATCCGGATGATTATAATCGGGCCATCTGGATCCGGTAAAACGCAATTGTTGCTCAATTTAATAATGAGATGGATGAGACCAGCATATAAACAGAACACAGATTTTACTTCTGGATCATCACCAAGGCCTTATTACCCAATGTGCACCGTCGCTAAAATGCAGACAACTCTCTGAGCTCATCTTCTCAGGAATAAGCAATTACCTTTAAATCCCCACCAACAATGCAACAATATGACTCTTCTATCGCCACCAAAATGAGAGAGTAAACAATGTTCTAAAATAGACTTGAACTACATTCGTGGGTACTGAACTGAAAATAATAATTGTGATGCGATTCCTGAAAGGACCAACTTTATGGGGCAAATTTTAGTAAAACTTTTATATTTGCATGAAACACCTATTTGAACTATATACACGAAGTCTTTATGAATTTTTCTTGCAAACAAGACATTCGACACCTGTCAGAAAGTGTGTAGTGCTGGTGTTCCACAGGGTGCACGTGTTGGTCTTGAGAAATAAGAACTAAATTTGCTACATCTTCCTTAATTATAGGACTTTTTCAATGCAGTAAAAACCTAATTATACTACAAGTAAAGACCTGGCCGAAAATATATTTGAAATTCAAAAGTATTGACCAATTAAAACTTTAATTGAAATTTAAATAAACCTTAAAATTTATAAACTCAATTTTATTGAAAAATTACATTTTCATAAAAGTTTGAAAACACACTTTGAAACATTTTAAACTGAAAAGTTGACCAATCAATGGCATTTTAAACAAATAGTAGTTTGGGTCTGTATAACATTTTTCCCTGGGGTAGTGAAGTAACATGACTCGTAGTGATTTTGGCAACAAACTGCAATATACCTGCCCAGGTGCTTATAGGTGTGCACACTAAAGAAGCAGCAATAGGTGCTATGTTCCATATTTATTGTGTCAGGTATTAAGGCAGTTATTTGTATAACTAATAGCTCACTCAGATTTAAACTTCTGATGGGACCACTACCATGTTTTATAGCAAAATTGCATTACATTTCAGTGTCAATAACTACAAAAGGTGACAGTGGGATAGGAAAATACAGTTTCTATGCAGGCTTTACTTTACTGAACAATGGTGCTAATCTCTCTCGTGAAGACCTAAGCCATGTCTTTGAGGGCTATATATTAGTGTGGTGATATGAACTAATCATGGTCTCTTATGGCAGTATATTGTATATGTCCTTATGAAACCTTGCTATCACTACCAGACTATTGGAGAGATTCCAAGCTGATCCAACTCTTAACACTTTGTTCCAGATACCAGGCTAGATCTGAAAAGACATAACATGTTTCACTTAATTCTAGAAAATAGTTAGATGTATGTAAATGAGATAAAATATGTTAGATATAGTGATTTCTAAATAACATTCAGGTTGCAAGCATAGGAAAAAATATTAAACTTGACAGAGTGACACTCAGAAATGTGAAGTAATAGTCATGTATTAAAGTAATAAATTCATCCTAAGGGTATATGAGGTTTCTAGAAGCATAGTTGGTCATTTACAGATTAAATAACTAATCAGGTTGACTTTGCATCATAAAATTTAAGAAAATGCTGAGACGGTGAAGTTTGATCATTGGTGCAAACATTAGTACATACCAGTATACAGGAAAGTCAAGCGACAATGTAGTAAAGTAAAATATATAAGTATTAGCATTCTTATTTATGACAGAAATGAATAATTCTGGATATAGCAAGAGAATACTGCCAAATGTGGCCACACATATCAACTACAGGTGCCAATACATTCTATATCATAAAATAAATGTCAAATTCTGATCCCCAAAACTTGTAAACAAGAAAGGGAATTTGCATATGTGGGACATATATAATGTACTTGTTATGATTAAATGTGCAAACGTAATTTAAATGATCTGTTTGAATATTTAAAGTGTATTTTTAAGGGTGTTTGATACCAATTATTAAGCTCGATGGTTCAGTGGAATCAGATATCAGCCGATGCTAAAATACTGCACTCTGTCCAAGTATTAAATTGAAATATGTTACAATACATGGGCATATTTCATGATGAAAACATTTTGGATACTTTTAATACACAGCCGGAAATGTGCCTTACATATTCACTATAGGTACAATGTCAGCCTATGTGATATACTGAATGTGAACTTTGGATCCCAAACATTTTAAAATATGTGGATATTTGTTCATGTGAGATACGTATCCACGTTAAGATCAGTTGTACACAGTTAAATTCAAATTATCTGTGTAAATATATCTTATGCAATCTTTACAGTGTCAGTTAACACAAATTATTAGTAATTAATAATGCATAAATTAAGGTGGATCATTATAATTCCCATAAAATCATACATACCACAATGCTGCACTTCACTAATTAATATATTAACCAAATTCAACAATAAAATTTAATGCATTTTGTGTTCAACTTACATCATTTTGCTGTTTTCTTCCATCCAAGGGTAAATATACAAGGGGAAAGTGTATTCTATCCCTTCAACCTGCATTTCATTCTAAGACAGTTTAAAATGATTTAGTAGAGAACTTGAGTAGGTTCAAGTATAAAGTTTTCATCCATGTCCTCTCACAAAACACCCTGTAACTATATTTGTTAACAATTACTAAAGGCTATACAAGCAGATATGTGTTACTCAGGAAGTCACCCCATCATAAACACATAAATTAACTGCTTGGACCCTAATAAATAGTTTGAATGACCAATACAAAATAGAACTTTGTCTTCAGATATTTTGTTTGTTTGTTTTTTGATGGTTTAACGCCATTTTTTAGCACAATATAGGCTATACATGGCGGCCAGTATTAATGGTGTTCACATATTTTAAATGTAGGTCTCATTTTGACTTACAAAGATATATTCTCAGAAAATTTGACAAGTATCCATCATTGGAGCTTGTATATCGTGTAGGAGTATAAACATGCTGATATCATTTAATATCATTTCCAAAAATATTATCTATGTGCATTTTAAGAGGCAAATTTTAATTTTATAATTTGTTTAAACTTTTAAAAAAATTTTAAAAATAAAATTTTTTTAATGTTATTTTAATAGTTTAATGTCATTATATATAATTCATACAAATTTCATGTGTCTATCATTATTAATATTATTTTTCTAGCAATTTAAAGTTTAATAATAACTGCCCTGACAGGACATATATCACAATTAATTTTACTATAAGTTCTCTACATATATTTCTCAGTACTTACCTTTCAACTGTATGGCAATCAATACAAATCATATGTTAATCTAAAATACATTCAAAGATGACTTCACGGTTAAGTTCTTGTCAAGGGTTGACTTGCATTTTTTGAGAGGCTGTACTGTAAACAGAACAGCATGCAAACAGAACGCAGATTTCACTTCCAGATCATCAAAAAGGCCTTATTACTCAATATGCACTGTCGCCAAAATACAAGAATAAGCAAATCCCCACCAAAAATGCAACAATATAACTCTTCTATCACCACCAAAATGAGAGAGGAAAAACATTCAAGGGTACTGAACTGGAAATAATAATTGTGATGCGATTTCATATATAAGTGAATCGCGATAGTAAGTTAATTGTTTCATTTGTTTTATTTCCTGTAATTGTTTATTATAGAGCTGAAATTCCAAAGTTATATGTTTGTATTTTGTTTGCTTGATTAGAATTTTTAACATTGCTTTAACAATTTTTCAGTCATGTCACTACGATAAATGAAGTGAGTCAGTTTATAGTAATGTCTAGCACTGGGGCATCATCCCCCAGATGTGTAGCATGAAGTCCCACCCATTCACATTATCCTGACAACAGGCCGATCAGTCCTAACACTAACCTCTTAAGTCTAAGCACCAAACGAGGCAGCTGTTAGTACCATTTTTGTAAGTCTTTGGTATGACTCGGCCGGGGATCGAACCCACGACCTCCAGCTCCCGCGACGGACGCTCTAACCTCTTGGTTTATAAAAATGTTTTTGTTTATTTTAATAATATTTCTAATAATATTTGTTTTAACTTTATTTTATACCAAGAAGTAAAAAGATGATACATGCATCTATTGAACTAAAATTCCAGGTAAGTAAAGTTCTAACACATCTTTGCTTGTCTTTGTTAAACTTACTTTTTCCAATACTTACTATCTTCCAAAAATATGGACTCACAAGAAACATTCTGTATCAGGATTGAATGAGGTTAAAAACATATGATATGATGAATGATGTTTTGACAATATGTAATGTTGATTTATTTTATACATTGTTCATTAAAAAGTAGAGCACAAAAATAAAGATTTGGAAAAAGAAATAACACATAAAGTAAACATGTCTAATTCTTCTATATTATTTTAATAAATTTTGCCATCAACAGTAAATATTTTCCAGTATTGTTAGTTCGAAACATCTCTGCATGGTTGCGTCTATGTTGGCGTGCGTTTACTGGTATGTGTGCATCTTAGCTGTGATTAGCATGTGTTTACTCGCCTTTGTGCTTCTTAACTGTGATTTGCATGTAATTGCACGTCGTTGTGCGTATTACCTGTAACTTGCGTGTATTTACTCGTGTTTGTGCGTCTTAGCCGTGATTTGCGTCACAATGAGGTGTTTAGTAGGACCAGCTATGGACTTTTATCCCACTTACTTTTCCAATACTCAAAAGATATAAAAGAAGTGTTATTAATAATGGTTTTAGTGACGATTTGTAAATGTCTTGTTATATATATATATATATATATATATATATATATATATATATATATATATATATATATATATATATATATATATATATATGTGTGTGTGTGTGTGTGTGTGTGTGTGTGTGTGTGTGTGTGCATCATTATGGGTAGACATTCCGAACCTATTTGCAAATTACTTTCGTGACAAAGTACAAACCAATAGAGATACGCTTGACAACACAATTTCTATTGATTCGTTGTCACCATACAGTTAAGATACAGAATTTCAGCGACAACCATTAGGAGCATTTTAACCTGTCTATATGGATTTAGGAGGTACAATCGTGATTAAGAGTGCACCAAAGTCATATGAACTTGATCTAATTCCAACATCACTGCTGCTAAATTATTTGTTTAGCTTATTTAAGAATTCCAGTGTTAGTAGGATGAAAGGATTATTTTAAAATCTGTTTCTTTTGCCTCCATCTCCAATCACCCTCTGCAAGAAACAGGGGCTGTTCCATTAATTATATCACAAACCCCTTCGCTTTTCTCAAAGAAATCATTTCCTGCTTTAGGTGATAGCAGTCAGAGTAACACTCCTTTTCCTTCTGTAACCCAGGAGGTGCTTAACTCTATCCATCATTTTGATGACTTTCATCAATTTTTCCACTTTGAATATGTTCGCTATTCGTCTTACTTTTCTTCTTATTTATTACGCACACGATCGGCGATGAATGGCATGATTGACTTTACTGGAATTTTTACATATTCGGCCATTTACGTGAGGTTACTGTGCACACACTGCCATTTAATTACTCTTCCATTTGAAGCTTTTGGATCCATTTGTCTTCCTTATCGCACAAGTAATGTAGCCAGCGTAGGGCTTTGACCGAGTACTGCCGTATGACAAAGTTCGTCGTTTGAGGACTGATGACAGCTAGGGTATTTTCAGGCATGAATCGTTTTCGGTACACTAAGGAACACGCTTTGGCGATGGTACAAGCTTCTTTCAAAGGATCGATCCCTCCGTGCTAAATGAACAATTCTCCAAACTTTCCACAGCAACGTCGTAAAATTTCCCTGACAGATCGACAGTACTTTAACATTTCTTCTTGAAAGTCAAAGGGGTCTGAGTCGTGAGTCTGGTACCAAGCGTGGAAAGATTCTCGTTGCTCGGTGCGCATCTTATCGGGGTCGTAGTCGTCAGCCTTAGGCAAATGGGGTAGAACGACATGTTGATTGACCTCGGTATTTAAAAGTGTAGGGAAAAAACAATTTCTGTCAATCCAAACGTTTTAGGCATACGACTCAAAGGCATGGCAAAGTAACTCATTGAATCTTTAAATTGTACTAGTCCTACTTGCATAGAAATGATTTTGGGTCCGTTTAATGTCACTTTAGGACGTTCCGTACTTTGTTCCGTATAGTATCTGAGCAGAAATTGCCCATCGTATCCCGAGAAATTGTGAGCCATTACCGTGGCATGGCGATGACAATCTCCGTAACGTTCGATGTCTTCTTGACTCTACGTTTCGTCGATGGGATTTAAGATCCATTGGGCGAAATCGGCCAACGTGTTTGACCCTCGAAAGATTTTTTCACGTCCTCCAGGAATCTTGCTGCAGTGAGGACAATGAATAAAGATAGGCTCTTGGATGCATTTCTTGCACGCTCGGTGAGCCACGCAGAAATGAGGAATGTAAATACCGGTCTCTTGCATGCATTCGAAATAAAAAAAGATAAAATTCCCTTTCTTCTGGGTATCTTCTTGATGTGGTTGGTATTTTTGAATGAAACATTCGTTTTCCAAATCCACTATTTGGCGACAAATGTGACATCGTTTCTTCCCTCGACAAACGTGAAACTTTGCATTACTGGTACCTATGCCTTGTCCACAAGTAGGGAACAGTCTCAGAAGCTGACAAGTACTTTTCTGCTGTGAACCTTGCATCTTCAAATGTTGTTGGTAACAGGTAGGACTGACAAAAGTGCTCTGACAAACAGGGCAATGCACTTTTTCTTGTCCTTTGTCCAGACAGGGTCGAGAGGCCAAACATCCCTCACATTTCGATCCACAATGCTTGTGTTGTTCTCGATTGTTATAACCGTAGTCATATTTCTCACAGTAGTAACTATATCCCAGGAATGCAGTGATGCTGGCAATGGTATCAAAATCCTCATCGTGAAAATAGACGTTAATGCATTATCCGTCTTTGAAATCGTTGCCTCGAAACAAAAGAGGTCCACGCATTTCTTGAGGATGCACTTTAACGGTGTAACGTGGAGCCAAGACGTCTTGCAATTTTTGCAGTTCTGGAATGCCGCAAGAGGTGTCTTTGGATATCCCCGCTTGCTGTAATAGGAGTTCTGCTTCACTTCGTTGTTTGGCTCGGTCCAATCGTTGAATAGTTTCCCAGGCTCTTTACCATTCTTGTTGGCATACGTTCGTCCCACGACGATGGCACAGGCTAAACACATCTGGTCTTGAGGATTGTTAATTCGGATGAGACTTAGTTTGATGTTGCGAAAGTTGTCAACCATTAACATTTTTATGTGTCCTGTTCCCTGGGTAAGAGACGCGTGGGTCATGAACAGTGTGGCTTTTCCGTCAGTGATGTGAAACTTGTCGTTGGATTGTTGCACGTGTTGAATCTTGTCGATGACTTTGGAAGGTGTCAATTCTGAAGGGCTGCTAAACTCGATCCAGACGGGAGACTTCAAATTATCGTGATGAATAGAAAGTCTTAAGCGATCGTCTCCTTTGGCTTGACATTGCTGTTTCAGTGCAGTTAACACAGAATCCCTCACCTTGGTAATGAATCATTCTGAAATCTCCAAAGGAACGTTGGACTTGAAATCTTTAAACTTTACTGCGTACGTGTAAGCCGTTGTTCTAAATTTTCGAGAGGATCGCTTTTCCGTCTCTCGAATGTCATAGTAATTTTCACGGTTTACTAAGGGTGGTGAACTTTGCCTGGACGTGGATTGTCTGGGTCTGGATTCGGGCTCACTCATGTCTTCAAAATCACTGGCATGAATTTGAGACAAGACTTCAGTTAATTTGCGAGGCGATACATTACGTTTCTGTCTCTTGTTTTTTCCTTTCTCGACAAAATAATGCGATCTTTTCATCTTGTCTGCAAAAAGTCAAATGACTACTTTTTAAATACTATGACCTCTATATATTCATGTCCGATCAGTGCATATATAAAAGGTCAGTGTCTAACCTTCCAGTATTCATTTCACTCTCACATTGACCAGAACGGTGAAAGAGCCTACACAAGTTGAACTTCTGATTAGAGCTTTGCGTGGTGTCATACGAAAGTTTTTTTCAGACAAGCCGACGGACTACTCCCACTTCCACAAAGGACATTTGGGCTACAGAATGTTCAGATCGTGAAAAACACAAAACTGGTCTTAGAAGAGACAAAAGTCAAGATACCTGTTATCATTGTAAAGAGAAAGGACATTGGTCTCAAAACTGTCCTGAAACCAACAGGAGCAGGAGGAAGGAGAGCGGAATTCTGAACAGGAGGGGGAAGAGGTACCCTCCCCAAAGGAAGAAGCTCGACACGTTCACAAGCACAAGAAAAGAAGAAAAAACGAAAGTGAGGAGGAAGAAGAAAAAGAAATAACTGTGACAGTAAAGAAATTGAAAAAAACAAAAAGAGTGAAAAGAAGAAGCCTATGAACTTTTCAAAGTTGTATTGTGTTATGTTATGTTGTAGACTTAAACACCACCTACAAAGTAACAACTTGATTTCTGAAAATCAATGTGGGTTTAGAAATAAAAGATCCACTACGGATCAATTAATAAGATTAGAAACCGCTATCAAACTGGCATTCAACTCTGTAAGAAAAGCGGATAGAAACTTAATTGCGGTATTTATTGATCTGGAAAAAGCATTCGACCTTGTATGGACCAAAGGCCTTATAGCCAAATTAAATCATTACGGCATTACGGGTCGTATGTTCAACTTCATAGAAAATTTCCTGACCGACCGCAAAATTATAACTAGGGTAGGGGCAACTTACTCTGAGGAACACACCCTTGAAAATGGAACTCCACAAGAGAATGTACTCAGCCAAGCCCTCTTTAATCTAATGATAAACGACCTCGACACAAATTTGGCATCACCTAAAATTGGATTATCACAATTTGCTGATGGTTGTGGACTATGGAGAACAGGCAACCCCTCCAACCACCAATATATGGCTGAACTTCAAACCAACTTAAATAACATAGGAAATAGGCTGATAAATGGAGCTTCAAACCATCGCACCAAAAAACGGTAGCTGTACTTTTCACCCCACGTAAGAAATTTAAACAATATCCCAAATTAACAATACAAAACAAAGAAGTATCATTCGTAAAAGTAGCTAACTTTCTGGGTATGTACTTTGATGAACTAGTTAAAAGATGCAACCAGGACTTAAATCTATTAAGAAGCCTCAAAGGCACTCATTGGGGTGCCAACCAAGAAACTATTTTAAACCTGTATAGGGCATTAATAAGATCTAAACTTGACTATGGGTGCCAAGTATACGCCACAGCATTCAAACGTCACTTAAACAAACTAAATAAAATACAGAGAAAAGCCCTACTCATTGGTACCTGCACACTGCCATCAACCTCGACAGCCGAGCTACAGGTTTTAACAGGGTAACTGTCATTACATCTTGGAAGGCAGGAACTCATCTTAAAATATGCAGCCCGACTGTCGACCTATAAAAAAACGCACCCCATGCACCTGACTATCAACAAATGCAATACCCCTTATAGAAAAACTCTCAAAAACACCACCTCCATGGGAAAACTAGTTCATGAATAAAAAACTAAACTTCCAATAGACATATTCCAAGTAGAAAACAACATAACGTACGACAAATAACCTTGGAGTAATGTACGAACGAAAGTAAATATCTCCATATCAGATAAAAGAAACAAGGAAAACCAACAAAACTATTTAAAAACATTAGCATTAGAAATAATAAATAATCAATATCAAAATTTTACAAAAATTTACACGGATGGCTCAAAAATAGCAAATCCTTTCAAAACAGCTGCAGCAGTGGTCATATACCAGAACATAATATTCAAAAGGGCAGACGTTTACCCGACCACTGCTCCATTTATACAGCTAAATTGTGGGCCATCCTAGAAGCATTAAAGTGGATAGAGGAAAATAAACCGAATAAGACTGTGATTATTAGCGACTCGCTAAGCGTCCTAACCTCAATCCAAAATAACACCACAAAATATAGAGAAAATTTCTTAAAACAAATTAACCTAATACTGAAAACCCTAAATTCAAATAAACTAGTAGTAGAATTAATGTGGATTGCATCGCACATTCACATCAAAGGTAAAGAGTTAGCAGACCAACTTGCTAAAAACAATCTCGACGAACCTAATTACATGCCACTTAAATATAGCCAAACTGACCTATATAGTTTAATAAACACAATGATTAATCAAATATGGCAGTCCGATTGGGACATAAATAAACAAGGGAGAACATTATACAACATCATTAAGGAAGTTAGTAGAGTGATAAAACCACCCAGGTGCACAGGTTATGAACAATCTAAAATAAATAGAATAATAATAGGAAAAACCAAACTGGCAAACAGCTTTGGAAAATACATAGGACCCTTCCCACATAACATTAATTGCCACAATTGTAACACCCCAGAAGATTTACACCATATCTTCAACAATTGTAATAAAAAACAAAAAGGAAAGGGGCAAATTTAGATCCAAACAACTAAACACAGCCGCACCAAGTACATACCAAGAAGTAATCCAGTTAACTAACACCAATCCTCAAGAACATTCAACAGTATAATTGAACTGCTTAAAACAACGGGGCTAATTGAAACAAATAAAGAAACATCGCCTTAACACCTAAATAAATCGAAAAAAATCTTAAAATGTATAACAACCTTAAGGAGCAATATGTAGCCCCACAATGAGGTCACATGGGCTCATTGTCCAATCATTTGACGGGCTACTAAAACACCTAATTAACAAACTAATTCTCAAACTTATAACAACCTTAAGAAGTAAATTGTAGCCCCACAATGAGGTCACATGGGTTCATTGACCAATCATTTAACAGGCTACTAAAACACCTAATTAACAAACTAATTCTGAAACTTATAACAACCTTAAGAAGTAAATTGTAGCCCCACAATGAGGTCACATGGGTTCTTTGACCAATCATTTGACGGGCTACTAAATCATCTAACTAACATACTAATTCTGAAATTTATAACAACCTTAAGAAATAAATTGTAGCCCCACAAGGAGGTCACATGGGTTCATTAGCCAATTATTTGGCGGGGCTACACACTTAAAACAACCAAATAGAATTTGATGAAGCATCAAGGATAACAAAAGACAAAGAAATAAACATTGAAGCATTTAAGAAAATAACATCAGGTACAACAACAAAAGGGTGCATCCAAATACCAATTAGCAAGTATTCTCCTAAAAACTAAATCAGAAATACAAGGTGGTATGTGTAACAACAACACAAAGTATTTCCAAACTGATAGGGACAATTTTATATCTAGTAACCCAGAAGAGAGGAGGACACCGGTGCTGACAATTAAGATGAAGGGAGGCCCAAGGAACAAGAGACGACAGGAGGACTCCGGAGCAAACAAACCAGAATGAGGGAAGACTGATTACCATTACGTAACCCTCCATCAAAAAGCCCTTCTAAGGGCTACTGCCATTTAGCCATTACAGAGCTCTCATTTGGTACGAAAGCTCTATTTGACAAGCTCTTTTGAGAAACCTAACTTGATCAATTTAGAACATCGCCAATCTAAATTCACAATCCATATAACCTAACAGTGACCAACCTACATAAGTCGCACAGACATTCAATAATTAAAATTGTTAGGGACTTACAATACGTACACTGGGTACTAGAAACATTGGTATGTTAAGAGTTAGAAAAAATATTCAACTACACAAAATTTGATTGAATTACACAGGTGGCTTGCACATTATTGGTGTATTTTCCGTCCATTAATGAAATTGGACCTGATTTGAAATAAGTATGGCTAAGGCGTTTCAAGGCTGTCGACATACATGGGCTGGCTTATTGGACCTTTTTCTCCTTTCTCGCGACCAGAAACCCTAAATACGACGAGACGTGAAACCATTTTTCACCAGTCATTATTTGGTGCCATAGCACCTCTAGTGCACTCCTTCCGATTGGTTGATAGGGTTGAGTGCGTGTTTGAGCTATTCCCACTCACCTAGGTCCTACATTCATGTCGATAGTCCCTCAATAGGGGCGCGAGATGACAACAAAATTAAATAGCACACTATGTGCGTATAAACGCCCGTGGGGATGTGACACCATTCCTTACCCCACGGGAAAAATTAAATAACTTTCTTTTGAAAGATAAAACAGTGAATAATGACCATTCGTGGCCGGTTCACTTTAATTTAACATTCATTCATTCATGTTATGTTGTGATATTGGATTGTAACATTTGTACCAGAATACACCAGACGGAAGAAACGTAAGTGTCTCTTGGTTTTGATTTTATAGAATAAGAACCTACACTCACACACTCATACACTCACACGTACATCAAGGACTTTTGAGATTTCATTGACTTAGGCAATTGAAATAGCATTTCTTTTCGAAAGATTTGAGTGGCCCTGAAAAGTACCGTTGGGTATTTGTTTGTTTAAAACAAATAAAACTCAGAAACGGGACGAAACTATCTTTAACTGTCTTAAGCCTTTGCCACGGCCAAGGCCTATTTCTGTACTGGATCATGTCAATGATTTGGTAGAAATCACTAAAGGTGGTATGGCAGACGTAGTCACAGTTAGAGTGGGTTGTTTAGCTCGAGAAGGTCTTTTTCTCTTTGGTCGTAATAAAGAAGTCTGATACATTTGTTTCAGACTCCTTAACTCTGCTAAAATATCTAAAAGTACCGTGACCGTTTGATTTTCACTATTCTCTTTCTGTCATCGGTCTTCTTTCTTCTCTGTTGATGCTGTTTCTTCCTGCTGTTTCCTTCTTGCTTCTTCCTTTTCCCGCTGTTGAAGGAGAAAAGTTTGTTCTGCTTCATTTTGTTGTTGTAAAAATAGCTCCAATTCTTCTCTCTGTCTCTGCTTAAAATTATCGACGTGTTAAAAAGGAGAATGTGACGAAGGTTCCGGAACAAATTCTTGTGAAGTTAGAAATCCGCAATATCCCAGTTAAAATCAACTTCTTCGGGATGTGGATTTGTGTTGACTTTGGTAGTCGCTGCTATACTATTTACTTACTGTCTCCACTAGTGGTTCACCCCAATTCATCGTCTTCTTAGTTTCCGATATAATTGACAACTCTGTCGTTTCAATTGACTGCGCACCGACGCTAGTACCTCTATATAGGGAATGTGACATCACAAGCTACTCTCTTCCAAATGGACTACTCTGACTGACTTTTGTAATGAATGTTTGGATTGGTGAATAAACTCAATCCGTTTCGATCCGCTCTTCCCCTATAAATAACCGCAGTACACGGCATTCGATTCACCTGTTCTCATCACAAGATGTGGACCAACGTAGAATCTTCTACCCTTGTTTCATCCATGCTCCTTCACCCGGACTATCCTATGTATGTCAGATCATCATGGGCTATCTCTCATATGACTGATAACCGATCCGGTGGCCTAGTGGTTAGAGCGTCCGCCCCGGAAGCGGGAGGTCGTCGGTTCGATCCCCGGCAGAGTCATACCAAAGACTTACAAAAATGGTACTAACAGCTGCCTCGCTTGACGCTCAGCATTAAGAGGTTAGTGTTAGGACTGGTCGGCCTGGTGTCAGGATAATGTGACTGGGTGAGACATCATGCTACATGTCTGCGGCATGATGTCTCAGTGCTAGAAATCACTATAATCTGCCTCAATGCAGACATCGTAGCGATATGACTGAAAAATTGTTAAAGCTACGTTAAAAATCCTAATCAAACAAACAAACAAACAATCATATGACTGATACAGCCCTTTGGAAAAGAAGAATCTATGTGGAGAAGCAAAATTGTTTAAAGAGAGTTCTCCTCTATGGACCAGAAGTGAGGAGAAGTTTAAGGAAGAGAAGAAGATCCGGGAGATGTCCTCTGCGTTAACAATATAATGTTAAACAAAAAAATCCAAAGGCCCTTTTCAGGGCCACTCATATACCTCGAAAAGATATTTACTTTCTTTGCCTCAATTTCCCTTGTCGCTAGACGGGCCCAAATAGTATTCCCCATGTTAAATTCCCATTGTCGCTAGATAGGCCCACCATGTTAAATTTCCCTATTCGCTAGATAGGCCCAAGAAGTTCCCATGTTCAGTTTCCATTGTCGCTAGATAGGCCCACCATATTAAATTTTCCTTGTCGCAAGGTAGGCCCAAATAGTTCCCATCTTAAATTTCCCTGGTCGCTAGATAGGCCCAGCATGTTAAATTCCCCTAATCGCTAGATTAGCACAAGCCATTTTTGACTGGAGTGCCCCATATTACTACTAATGTACCCTGTGTATGAGACTGGAGTTTACTTCATTCAGCTCAGAATGTCAAAATGATGACCGTTTCATATCGAGCATCAAGCTGATTTTAGAAACAATCTAACATTTCTCATGCTTTGCTTGTTACATTTACAAACATCAAAAATTCTTCACTGAAAAGCAGCTGAAACATTCCCTCTAATATTATCTTAGGAGCATGTTAAAAATGCTGGTAACAAATCAGGTTAGGAACGTGAGAGTGCGTGATTGAAAATGCATAGCTGCTAAGACGCTGTAATATTATCTGTCGGTGATTTTATTTGTGTTTATAGGTGTATTTAGATTTTGAAAAGTCTGTTTATACAAAGTTAACCGTAATATGCGAACACGACATCATGAAACGAGCGAGTCTAAGTATGCCATAGTGGCAAAATATAAATGCGATTGATGGTGAATCTGAAAACAAAACTTATATGAAATATTGATAATATAAATATTATTGTTTCACGCACATTTATATATTATTTCATAAACAGAGTTTAATAGAATTTAAGTTGTGCCCATTATTTTTTGGTGACAAATTTAATTATTGACGTGTATGCGCATCTTCGACGGATGGACTATAGTACATAACTCTTGCTTTAGTATCAGAAAGGTAAATGAGTAGTTTCCCTTAGACCCTTTCTTATAGAGCATTCAATATGATCGAGAATATTCATAGGCCATATGGACATAGAGCACAATTAATTTGACTATGTTCTCTACATTTATTTCCCAGTACTGTGTAACAATCAATACAAATCATATGTTAATCTAAAATACCTTGAAAGATGACTTGACGGTGAAGTTCTTGTCAAAGTTTCGCCAGCATTGTTTTGAGAGGCTGCGCTGTAAACAGTGCAGCATGTACCCAGAACACAGATTTCACTTCCGGATCATCACCAAGACCTTATTACTCGCTGTCGCCAACAACCAATCGCTAAGCTCAGCTGATCAAGAATAAATAATTACCATATAATCCCTACCAGAAATGCATAAATATAACTCTTCTATCACCAGCAAAAAGAGATAGGAATAAATGTTCTAAAATTGGACTAGAACTACATGGGCACTGAAACGTAAGTGCTAATTGTGATACGATCCCGATGATGAAATAACAGTCTGGCCTGGCTCAAGGCTAAGCTAGCACGTCGGTGTTACGAAGACTTTAATTTAGTGATCAAATGAGATTTCATGTTGTTATGTGTATTGAAAATTTAATTACAAAACTTTTACTTGTATTCAAATGTCAAAACGCATCTCTGATTGCACGTCAATTTGCCTGCTATCCATTTTAACGCGATGACAGGAAATCTTAACCTGAAGCTACACATTTTTGTGCATATGTTTATTTTCTATTCCCACCATGCATAAGCCATGGTTGTTGCCGCGACGATTCTGCTTATTTGTATTGGCTACAAGACAAGCAAGTTGATTTTTTACGAGTAGTACGATTCTCTGTGTTATTTTCTCTTGCAGTTGATGCTCTGCCTCAATATTTTTCACGTCTGTATCCATGTAGTTTTTTTTTTTTTTGGGTGGGGGTGGCAGGGACTTGTGGCTGGGGTGTGTGATTTCTTTATATCAATAATGTCATCGCTTAGTCCAATACGCCCAAGCACTTTCCATCAATAATCTCTATTTTACTGGTATATCTGTCATACAGTTATCAAAAATCTCTATTTGAGAAATATTTAAGTCCCTTGCGATTGGGATCTAGCATCACGTTCATTTAAACACAAACTAATTACGCTACTGAATACTTTTTGAAACGATTTTTCTCGTTCTTGCCCATGATCTGTTACACGGACTAGGGCAGCACTAATGAACAACAGTCTATATTCTTATCCTCGTTTTAGTTGTGTTTTCGCAATCCAGCTCTCTTAACAGAAAAATGGACTTGCGGTCACAAGCTGGCCAGTCGGTCTTTTAATGAACTGAAAATCCGTGGTGGTAACCAATAGTGGAGTTCCCTTGCTAATAGTGACGTCCCCTTGCTCTGGGAAGATCAGGAGGTAACCAAAGTCCATGCCTTTTAACATAAAGAAGATAGGATATAAGGTACACAGTTTGTACATCGTTTATGTGAAGATACAAGGCTGGTGATGCCTGGGCTGGAAGGCCTGGATGATTATGTCCCTGAATGAAGATGGAGATCTTGGTTTCAACCACCAGCAAAAAAGCGTTACGTCGCCATCCCTAAAACGCGTTTTGAGAGAGTGGTCATGGTATAATGGTCAGTGATTTTACTGGCTATCTCAATGGTGTGATTGGCACCAAAGATTACTTATATACATCCCGACAAATAAAAATAGATATAGGCTAACTGTATGTTGCAAGAGACGTTGCTTAAAGTGTTCACGTGCGCCTTCCTCATCGCGAAGCCCGAGTAAAAGTTAATGTTGATATCTCTCACCATACTTGTGCTGCCATCTTCAATGGCATTGTTTACCAATTTAAAAATTAACTGGACTGCTCGCCATTGTTTGACGGGTCCTTCTCAAACATCATCGATGATCCAGCACTACGGGTGTATTCATTGCAATAGCGAAGGTCTGGGATCGTCATATATCGCAGACATCAAGGGTGGATTCAATCTATTCGTTATCGACGTAATAGCATGCAGTGACAAACAGCAGCAGAATGCCATCGCCGCTCTGGCGTAATTTGCCTTCAGACTTTGTACATTTGCCAATAACCTCGATAAAAACTTTGATGAGGAGATGAGAAGTATTGCAAGGCATCTTCCACCTGCTGCTCTGCACCACGTTTTTGATTGAAATATTCGTGAGAATAAGGTGCAGGGCGTGCTACGATCACGTTGCACATTGTGATGCGATTACAAAAGATAGATTACCTTATTATATTCATGTGATAGAATGAGAGGATAACATACGTGCCCATCTTAAAGTGTCAGCGGTACGAAGGGTTTGCAGTGTTTTCTTAACATGCAACGGTCGTCTTTATAAATTGAGACGCAACAAGAGCAACGACTCTAGCCAATGGTGTGTGGCTCGAGGATGCTGTTTCGCTGCAGGCTTAAAATATATTATCCAGTTCAGTACACTAGTGAAGACTTGTACTGATATAACGTGTTGCTCGTTTATCGATGCTAACTCTGGTTACCCGCTTAGGACGATGGTTGTACAAGTGTAGCTCGTTACACTCTAATATATGTTCTCTGTTATTTAATAAACTTACTCTGTAAAGCCAGGTAGACCAAAAGTCCCATCATTCTCTGTTATTTAACAGACTTGATAAAGCCAGGTAGACAAAAGTCACATCATTCTCTGTTATTTAATAAACATACTCTGTAAAGCCAGGTAGACCAAAGTCACATCATTCTCTGTTATTTAATAAACTTGATAAAGCCAGGTAGACCAAAGTCACATCATTCTGTTATTTAATAAACTTACTCTGTAAAGCCAGGTAGACCAAAGTAACATCTTTCTCTGTTTTTCAATAAACTTAGTCTATAAAGCCAGGTAGACTGAAATCACATCTATCGCTGTTATTTAACAGACTTGCTAAAGCCAGGTAGACCAAAGTCACATCATACTCTGTTATTTAATAAACTTACTCTGTAAGCCAGGTAGACCAAAGTCACTTCATTCTCTGTTATTTAATAACCTTGCTCTGTAAAGTCAGGTAGACCAAAGTCATATCATTCTCTGTTATTTAATAAACTTGATAAAGCCCGGTACACCAAAGTCACATCATTCTCTGTTTTTTAATAAACTTACTCTGTAAAGCCAGGTAGACCAAAGTCACATCATTCTGTTATTTAATAAACTTACTCTGTAAAGCCAGGTAGACCAAAGTCACATCATTCTCTGTTATTTAATAAACTTGATCTGTAAAGCCAGGTAGACCAAAGTCACATCATTCTCTGTTATTTAATAACCTTGATAAAGCCAGGTAGACCAAAGTCACTTCATTCTCTGTTATTTAATAAACTTACTCTGTAAAGCCAGGTAGACCAAAGTCACTTCATTCTCTGTTATTTAATAAACTTGATAAAGCCAGATAGACCAAAGTCACATCATTCTCTGTTATTTAATAAACTTGATAAAGCCAGGTAGACCAAAGTCACATCATTCTCTGTTATTTAATAAACTTACTCTGTAAAGCCAGGTGGACCAAAGTCACATCATTCTCTGTTATTTAACAGACTTGCTAAATCCAGGTAGACCAAAGTCCCTTCATTCTCTGTTACATCACTGACTGAAAACATTTCCAGTTCTACCTAAGTGCCTGTCCCAGCTATGATATGATTGAAGTACATGTTTAAAATGAAACAAAAGTCAAAGATCCAAATTTGGCAAAATCTTTATTAGGCAGTTATAGTCTAGGTACAGATGACCTTACTCAGCTTTAGAGAGTATGGTACAACTACATCTTAATCTCCAAAGAAATGATGAAACTGACTTATGAATATTGTTCTTAATATATAGTCTACATTATATCTATCCAGTGATTGCCATAGATTAAACATGTCTTGATACGCAAGATTTACTAGATGAATAAAACTCAAGATGCTGATTATAAAACAAAAAATGCATGTATAACAAGATTTTGAAACATAAATGCATGTATAATAAGATTTTGAAACATATATGAATGTATAACAAGATTTTGAAACCATCAATGTAATACATTTAAACAAGTGATGAAAAACTTTTGGTAAATACAAAACAGTTCCAGATTGTTAATAGCATGTAACAGTAAGCAATACAACACATATATTCAAGTGCATTAAAAAAATGATTCATATCATAAATGATATCTTTCTGGTGTATATTCCATGTGGAGACGAAAAAATTTAATTAAACACAAAACGTCTTCAAAATCAACTTGCATCATTTATTCAGTTACCTATCAAACTGTGTGACACATCAACTAATTTATTTCACATTCATCAGAGTTTTTAATTTCTTGAGCAAGATTTTCAAGTTCACCAATTTGTGTTAAGTCTGTAACATTTTTAAGAACTCATTAATATCTGTTAATGTAAATATACATTTTGAATACAAGATCGCACAGTGAGTTATTGTAAACAAAAAATCTTCAAAAAAAAGATCTTGTATTTCACAGGATGGTCTACAAAAAACTACAAACTTGAATTAACCACCTTTTAAAAATATTACTTCACATCAACATTTATATTATAAAAAAAACTATGGCCACAAGTTGTCTCATTTCATCAAATTTTCAAATACTGAACTATTCCAATCTATTGTCAGTACAAAGATTGTAAATCTGTGTAACAATAACTATACGTCTTGCTCTCAAACGTGACAGCTTAGGTCAGCTACTCAAACTGCTTAAGCTCTGCAACTCCAGGGAAGTACCAATATGTCCCCTTCACATTACGAGAGAGACGCATGATGTCATCACTGTGAGGATCATCACGAGCACCAACCATCCGGTCTAACATGTAGTTGAAATTCTCTGGGGACGCAGCATAACCAATAAAGAACAAACCTGAATCTCCCATTACTGTCCCAAATGGCATAGACTGCCGTACAATTTCAACTGGTTTCTTCTGGGCATTAGTACCTATTCAAAAAAATTAAGACATTTAAATATTTCACAATGCTATTACTTAAATTTCAATCTTTGATATCTGACTCTCAAATCAATACAGTGAGGAAAAATTATGATTTTAACCTTAAAGCTTAAAATACATACCAGTACCAGTGAATCTTAATGAACTTTAAATATACTGTACAAAATATATAAAATAAAATTGAGCAAAACTTTTAACACAGTAAAACAGTTACATACTATTTTGATGGCACATACAGATTTGGCACACATTATTATTGACAGTATTATTTACATTATTATTATTTAAGTTATTATTTACATTATCATTTATGCACATAAAACATGGATTGATCCAGAAATATGAAAGTCAGCTTAACTTTAAAAAAATACTTCACATAGTAAAGCAATTTTTTTTCAGGACTGAGTGAGACATTTTGAAGTGTAAGATTATAAGGTTAAGATCCAATTTCATATTGGAATCTAGTAAATACTGGCACCTGATGACATGAAGTATTTTGTAAAATAATATTCCACAAAGGATCAGAACAATTAAGTTTTACTGTAACTGGAATTGTCCGGTCAAGATGTACTACAAGAAAGAAATCCATACCTCCTGTCATCCTGGCAACATGGGAGGTGATGCTTTTCTTCGCAATTTCTGTGCTGTCGGACTTCAATCTGCCTACCCAGGACTCCAGCGTTTTGTCTACAAAATGTGTTGTCTAATTAAACCAATGTTGCTGCCCACATTGTATTATTATCACAAATGAATCCTTATCATTATTTGTTAAGTATAAGTACAGATGTTTATTAAAATATAATATCAAGGCCTGACCATTAGAAATGACCAACTTCTACAGAATTATGTTGTCATTGGTCATGTATCAGTCTGTATATAAAGGACTATTTTTTCCCATTTTAATATCAGTCTTTGGGAATTTGTGATCAGAAATTATAAATGTGGTAAAGCTATAATTCCAAAGGAATTATTTATTTAAATTATTCATTGGAATTACAGTGTGAACACTGACTCTTCTGGGACTAAAAAAACTACTTGGAGATTACTCAGAACTCATTCCAAGCAATTTTGGACCATATCACTGATACATCAAGATTACTAGAAGTCATTCCAAGATATTTTGGACAATATCACTGTGATACATCAAGCCATTCAAGACCACTGCAAGTCATTCCAAGCAATTTTGGACCATATCACTCATACATCAAGATTACTAGAAGTCATTCCAAGATATTTTGGGCAATATCGCTGCGATACATCAAGCCATTCAAGACTACTGGAAGTCATTCCTAGATATTTTGGACCATATCACTGTGATACATCAAGCCATTCAAGACTACTGGAAGTCATTCCAAGATATTTTGGACCATATCACTGTGATACATCAAGCCATTCAAGACTATGGGAAGTCATTCCTAGATATTTTGGACGATATCACTGTGATACATCAAGCCATTCAAGACTACTTACTGGAAGTCATTCAAAGATATTTTGGACCATATCACTGATACATCAAGACTACTAGAAGTCATTCCTAGATATTTTGGACAATATCACTGTGATACATCAAGCCATTCAAGACTACTGGAAGTCATTCCTAGATATTTTGGACCATATCACTGTGATACATCAAGCCATTCAAGACTACTGGAAGTCATTCCAAGATATTTTGGACCATATCACTGTGATACATCAAGCCATTCAAGACTACTAGAAGAGATTCCAAGATATTTTTGACAATATCACTTTCACCATTGTCTAAAATGGCCCATGACTTTGGCCACTGTCTAAAATGGCTTTAAACGTGTACAGTGGCAAAGAAAGTGAAATCGAAAAACTCTACATACAATACAATGACAATGACCTTGGAGACATGACCCTGATGTCACACAAAACTGTAATCCCAATGATGGCATATAGATACAAAAACCAAGCTGCATTTCTTAATATCAAACAACTCCCAAGTTCTAATGTGTGTGTGTGTGTGTGTGTGTGTGTACATGACTTAATGGTATTTCAGGATAATCCTTTCTAAAGAACTCGCTAAATGTTTTATTCTAATATATATTTTAATATGGCTGAAATGGAAACATTAAATTAAGACATGACCTCTACCTTGACCAGTTCAAAATTTGTAATCAGCAACTTTATCTTTGAATCTGATATCATAGGCAAAGTGAGGAAACTTATACCATGACAAGACAGACAATTTTTCATTCTATTATATTTTCTGCAAATATAATTACTCGATCCCAATAATACTAAGAAAGACTTTGTTCAACTTCCATAACCCTGCCCTCTTTTAGAAACATTTTTATATCTGTAGCTCATACAAAAGAAGTAACTCTTACAGTTTAGCTTCACTCATTCCAGAATGTGGTGACCCATATACCAGTTTAAACCTGAGTGATCTATGAGGCAGGATGCTTACATTATGGGAAGAGCATAATAGCTTAACAGTAATATAGGTATTTTTCATAGAAACTTCATTTACTATAAAATTTCTTTTTTCAATCAAATACATTACCCAATAACATCAACTTTAAGAAAAAAGCTAAAAGAAAGAAATGCTGTGCATTCAAACTTTACTAGACCATCCTGAAGGATCATATTGACTAGTCTTCAAGAAGGATGACAATTATCCAATTGTTGTTGGCTCAACCAAAATTATGTGATTATGCATATACAAAGCAGGACCTGTGAGTTCCCACAGCCTGCAATTAATTTATAAATAAAAGTCCTTGGGCACATCTGGCAAAAATCTGCAGGGACCAGTGGCTGTTTGGGCCCAACAAGATTCAGCTCTGTTCTCTGTGAGGCCATCTTACACAAGTATATATGAGAGAAAGCAGACTGTAAGCATGTGCTGAGTCATGATGGAAAATATTGGTTCTCTATCAACCCTCCTAGCCTGCCTAAAATACGAAAGTATGGATAACTGCCTATTGTTTGCATGGTCTCTAAATGTTTACTGTGGATGGGTGTAACAACTTTGCAATTACTCTGCCATCTTTCCCATACCTTGGGACAGTTCTAATTGAGGATGTTTAAAGAAAATAGCAGGAATGGAAAGCTACAGGGGTAGCTTGTTTTCTTAACCTCATCAATTTGTCCCTTGATGAGCACTTAAAGGTTTAGTGTGCAGGGCCGCTGCATGAAGCTGAAGCAGCTTTAACAAAGTGACAACAGGGCAGTTTTCTTTATAATGAGGTCAGAACTACTGTTGGAGAAAATGCTTCACTACTACACTATAAGGTCAATATTTACTGAAAACTTTAAACTGAAATATTCCTCAACAGCAGTATTATCCTCTTCTTGTTTGCAAGTCTAGGAGTAGGTCATGCCATAGGGCGATGATTGTTGTGTTGTTGTAGGCTTTAACACCGTTTTTCAGCACACAATAGGCTGTATATGGCGGCCAGTATTATTGATAGAGGAAGAACCTGGGAAAACACTCTGAAAGAACCACCAACCCACGAGAAGCTACTGGCAAGCTTTCTCACATAACTACATTAGTTGAATCTTAGACTCAAACCCACGCAGACAGAGGTGAGATGGCAGTGATCCATAACGGATAGCACTTTAGACCACTCAGCCACTTGGGGCCCCCAAATAGGCGATGATGAAAGAGCTCTTTCATTCAGGGAACTTAACACAGGCAGTCTTAAAGCATCCTTTGAAAACTTCCGGAAAGATGGCCGCCATCGCTTAACTGCTCGAGATAGGCTCTTCCGATTTTGTTCTATATTTATGATATTTGTGCTTGTTCTCTATCATCGTCTACATTATTGTGTTTCATCATGCATTGGTTGTTCCGTTCGTATGTGTTAATTCATCTCCTTCTTTTGGAAACGAGAACAATTCAAATTTTTCTCAGCTGTTTTGTCCCAATGTCAAGACGTCATTTGTTTTTAATAAACCGCCGTCACGTGACCTCTTACAATACGACGTACCCTCATTAATTGGATTAAATGACCACACCTTGGTTCTAGATACTACATTGTGCTCAAGACTAAATGAACTGGGAATACATTCATCATTTCTTAAATGTAAACGGAAGCGAAAAAGGAAAAGTTCTTTCAAAGCTGGCCGGTGTAGAACAGGAAGAATTCCAGTTATCTCCCTTTCACCTGTAACGGATAAACAACTTAAAAATTCTGCCGTTAATTTTAATAACCTGGTTCAAATTCCTCTTAAATCGTCAACCGTTTTGTCAACTGTCCCAGGGATACCACTACGTATTGCATTATTCAACGCTCAATCAGTAGGATCACCAGAAAAGCGCACAGAAATTGTTAATGTTATCAACGACCAGAATATTGACGTCTTCTTCCTGACAGAAACATGGTTACATTCTGCAGGTGATGAATGTAAGTGTGCAGATTTAACACCCAGCGATTACTCCATCAAGTCGTTCCCCTGCAATTCTCGCGGAGGTGGAATTGCTGTAATTACAAAGAATTCCATGATTAAATGCCATAAGTACAATACAACCTTCAATTTCTACCACACATCGTTTGAACTAGTCCAAACAACGCTCACACTGGAACAAAGGTCAGTCCATTTTTTCTGTCTCTACCATCCACCTCCTAATAGAAAAATCAAGCTGACTTAATCTCTCTTTTTGGAGCAGTTTCCAAATCTTCTAGAGTATGGAAATTCGATAGGTGGCAACCTAATTATTCTTGGAGATTTCAACTTTTACTTTGACTGTCCTGGTCAACCTTACATGTCAAAACTCCTAGATTCCATTCATGTTTTCAATCTTAAACAGTCAGTTAACCAACCTACCCATAAACATGGTCACATTTTAGACTAGTTTCTTTATAGACCTGATGATAATATTCTGCAATCCACCCTTGTATCCCACGAACTTGCATCGGATCACCTCTGTATTGTATGCCATCTCGACGTATCAGTCCCTAACCCTCCACTTCTATTTGCTACTAAGAGAAACCTCCATATGATAAATAGAACCAAATTCATGCATGACATCCAAGAAAACCTAACAACTTACTTACATCCAACAGTGTTACAACTTGATAACTGCCTGCGTTCATTGCTTGAAAAACATGCCCCAGCCACCAAATGCGGAGTATCAATAAAAAAGTGTTCTCCATGGTATAGCAGTGTTAGGGACCAGCTTCGCACTGCTAAAAAACATCGCTGAAAACCAGAGAGGCTTTTGGCTTTCCACCAGACTCGCTATTCAAAAACAAATCTACGAAGCCGCTAAGAAGAATATCACAAACATTGTCTATTTAGCCAAATCATCCCACTACAGTACTAAGATTACAGAGAGTTCCAGCTGCAAAGAGCTCTTCGAGATAACTAACAAACTAATGTCCAGGAATAAATGTACACCACTTCCAACGACCTTCTCTCCACTAGACCTACCAGACAAATTTGCAAATTTCTTCGATGACAAAGTACAAACCATTAGAGATTCGCTTGACAGCACAATTTCAACTGATTCGTCACCATACAGTTATGATGCAGAATTTCAGCGACAACCGTTAGGTGCATTTTAACCTGTTTCTATTGATTTAGTATGGACAATCATGATGAAAATTGCACCAAAGTCTTGTGCACTTGATCCAATTCTGACATCACTGCTGCTTGAGTGCTTAGACCCAATATTGCCTTCACTAATTGATGTTATTAATATCTCTCTCTCATCAGGGGAATTCCCATCATTTTTCAAAACTGCCATCGTAAAGCCACTGCTGAAGAAACCAACACTTGACCATAATGATTTAAAGAACTACCGCCCAGTTTCTAATCTCCCATTCATATCAAAAATCCTAGATAAGGTTGTTCTAACTCAACTTGCAACTTCTGAAAGTTTTTAGTGACATTCTCTCTGCTTTGGATAGTGGAAAGATTACAGTCCTCACTCTCCTGGATTTATCTGCAGCATTTGACACAATAGACCATGATATATTACTTCACCGTCTCCAGCATGTATTTGGCATTCAGAATATAGCCTTACAGTGGTTCAAGTCCTACTTAGTTAACAGGACACAAATTATATCTGCAAATGGAATACACTCCAGCCCATTTGACATATGTTGAGGTGTTCCACAGGGATTTGTTCTTGGACCTGTTTTTATGGGATGTGTTTACTGTGGTGAGATCAAACATTCAGCACAGGAATGCAGGCACAGACAGCCAATACAATGCCATCAGTGTGGTAGCTTTGGACACAAAGCCAAAACTCACACTAGATTTATGGAATAGGAAAAGGGCAATGAGGCTATCTCAATTCCACAGGAAGACTCTACTCAACAGGAGGACCAATCTATCTATCAAGGACCATCATTTACACTGGGCATCCCTTGTCAAAACAGATTTGATCCCCTTGTTGACGCATGTTCTGAATGTGGAACCTTACAAGCTTCTTATACATATTCCAACAGGAACGATAGTTCAGATTTAGACAATGATTATAAAAGTAGAAAATGCTGTTGTAGAAAAACTAAGTTTGTATACAGTAATGATCGTTGTAATGATGATCACTGTGAACATGGTTTTAATACTTTCAATGTTTCCTTGAGTGCCTCTAATAGCATTGATATTAGTCTCTTGAATTTAGGAGTTTCTAGCAAAGGTTTACACATAGGCCATTTAAATATTCAGGGTTTTCGAGGAAAGATTGATCAAGTGAAGTTACTGTTAACCTCTCCAAATAATAATATCCATTTATTTGGACTCTCGGAAACAATGTTAACAGAAAATCAGGGTGAAAATTTCTTATATATTAATGGCTATGAAAAACCTTATCGTAAGGATAGGAAAGCAGGCGGTGGTGGGCTCCTTGTATATGTTAAAACCGGTACTATTTGTAAAAGACGGGAAGACCTAGAAATACCGGAAATAGAATCCATTTGGCTACAGATCACTCCAGAAAAAACAAAGCCCTATTTAGTAGGTTTTGTGTATAGACCCCCATCGTCACATACTGATTGGTGTGAATATTCTGAACTTCAAGTAGATAAAATTTCAAATGAAGAGAAAGAATTTTACATTCTAGGTGATATAAATCGAGACCTTCTCAATGATCAAATAGAAGGGAATTGGATGAAATTTATTGATTCGTTAGGTATAGAGCAACTAGTAAATGAACCCACCAGAGTAACATCTACCTCTAAAACACTTATAGATCATATTTATACCAATACAAAAGAAAATGTTTTGGAAGTAATGGTTCCAAAGATTGGTATAAGTGATCACTTTCCAATTTTTCTAACACGTAAAGTCAATGGCAAATCAACAAAAAATAATATCCATAAATCCATTACTTATAGGTCCTTCAAAAACTTTGATACTGTTAAATTCCTAGAAGATCTAAAACAGATTCCATGGAATACAGTCCAAATCTTTGAGGATATTGATGATGTTTTAGATACTTGGACAGATCTGTTCATCAGTATAGTGGACAAGCATGCCCCTTTAAAAACACACAGGATAAAGAAAGACCATCAGCCAGGCTGGATCTCCCCAGAAATTTTAGAAGCAATAAAGCAAAGAGACCAACTAAAATCAGTAGGAAATCAAACTGAATATAGAGTTTGGAGGAATAAAGTTCATAAAATGATACATCAAGCCAAACAAGCGCACTAGAAAAAAGTGCTGGATGAAAACCAAAATAACCCGAAAGCTATCTGGAAAGTGTTTGCAGGTTTTGGTGCAGGCAAATGTAAGCATAAAGCTGAAATTTTTTCCCTCAATCATGAGGGCATTTATACTGATAATCTAAAGGAGATCTCAGATATTTTTAACAACTTTATTGTTCAAATTGCTGAAAAACTTAAAGAACCCAGAACTTCATCTGATCATCTGGAACTCAAACATTTTTGTGCTAAAAAACTACAAAACAATATAAAATTTGAAATTCCTGACATGAGTACAGAATTTGTGTTGAAATATATTAAAACAATGGATGTATGTAAAGCTACAGGACTTGATATGATTGGACCAAGGCTACTAAAAGTGGCTGCACCTGCAATTGTGGAGAGTATAGTTTTCATTTGTAATGAAAGTATTAGGTCTAAAAAATTTCCACAAAGATGGAAAACTGCCAAGGTTATACCATTGCTTAAAGCAGGAACAAAAGATGATGTAAATAACTACAGACCCATCTCTATCCTTCCTTGTCTCTCCAAATTACTAGAAAAACATGTACATGATTCTTTTCTCAACTATTTAAACACTTATGATCTTATTCATGATAATCAGTCTGGCTTTCGCCAGAATCACTCCTGTGAAACCGCACTTGTATCTTTGATTGATAAATGGCTGAAAGCGTTAGATCAAGGAGAAATGGTAGGCACTATTATGGTTGATTTTCGTAAAGCTTTTGATCTTGTAGACCATGAAATTTTACTTGAAAAACTAAAGATTTATCAATGTAGTGAAAACTCTCTAAACTGGTTTACTTCTTACTTAACCGACAGAGTGCAAAAAGTATCTTTAAATGGTCAACTTTCTCAAAGTAAAAGTATTAATTGTGGAGTACCACAAGGCTCTATCCTTGGACCTCTGTTATTCATTCTATTTATCAACGATTTACCTCTTAAGATTGGAACTTCAATTTCTTCTACTGACCTCTATGCAGATGATACTACACTGTCTGAGATTGGTAAAACCAAAACGGTACTTGAAAATAACTTACAAGATGCTCTCAACAGACTTCAAGTATGGTGATCATAAATACAGAAAAAAACGAAAGCCCTACTAGTTACAACACAACAAAAACGAGCAAGACTAGATAGCGACAAACTTAATGTTTTTTTTTGATAATGTGAGCCTTAATATGACCTCTTAAGATAGAATTCTTGGTGTTTTCGTAGATAACAATCTTACTTGGTCTATTCACATTAAACACATTTCAAAAAAGGTTAATTCTTATCTTTGGCTACTGAGGAAAATGAAAACATACATTCCTCTTCAGTATAGGGTCATCTTTTATAAAAGTTATATTCAGCCATATCTGGACTACTGTAACGTAATTTGGGGTAATACCTCTAATTCAAACATAACAACACTTAAAAGGCTCCAAAAGAGGGCTTGCCATTTAATTCTAGAGCAATGTATAGACAATTTTCAGGATGCAATGAATAATATAAAGATTTTAACAATACACGAAAGAATATTTCTTAGAAAAGCCAAATTGATGTATAAAGTATCCAGAAAATCCATTCCTGTCTATCTAAGCAATATCTTTCACCAAAGAGATGCTGATGGTACTCCAAATTTAAGGTCTATAAGAAGAAAAAATTACATTATACCAAGGCCAAAGAAGGAATTGTTTAAAAAAATGTTTTCAATATACTGGTCCAGTAGTATGGAACAACATTCCCAGCAACATAAGGCAGGCTCCTAGCATTTCTTCGTTTCATAATCAATGTCTTAAATGGATGAAATCTTTAGAAAATTAAACAGTGCTAGTACCAAAAAAAAAAAATACTGCCTGCTTGTCTGTTGTTTTTCTGTGCATCATTTTCAAAGCTGAATGTTTCAACACAGAATGATATTTTATGTTTCTTATATGTTTGTGTTTTTACAGATGCCTGTGCATGTGGTCCAGGCTTGATACTTTGAAATTTAAAATTCCTTAATTATTTAGCATTGAGCCAGACTCTTCACATCATTTTGTATGTATTGTATATATTGTACATAACAGATAGAAGGCCTCAAGGTAGATTAGTTCTGTAACTAATTGAGTTACCTTCTCTAAATAAAGTCTTTATTATTATTATTATTATTATTATTATTCTCTTCATTCTGTATACTCAGCCGCTCTCAAGTGTCATAAATCATCACCCAGTGTCTCACCAATTGTATGCTGATGACACCCAAATACAAGTCTAGCCACCCAACTGAAGTTGATGCAACCATCCATGAAGCATAGAAGTGCATTTGTGATGTGAAATCATGGATGACATGTAACAAGCTGCAGATGAATGATGATAAAACTGAGACTATTCTGATCACAACACAAAGACTTTCTCATTTGCATCCTTTTCCTCAGACAATAAATATCAGCAACAACATTAAATTCTCACAGTCAGTACGAAACCTAGGCGTTACTCTAAACAGTACTATTGCATTGCACCAACATGTCATGAACATATGCAAGGCTGCATATCTTGAATTGAGACGCATAAGTTCCATTCGTAAATATCTTTCAGTTGATGCCACTAAAACACTTGTGTGTTCATTAGTACTTTCAAGACTGGACTATTGTAACTCAATTCTGTCTGGTTCATCACAATATTTACTCCAGAAACTTCAAAAAAGTTCAAAACACAGCTGCACGGATCATCTTTAGAGTACCTCGATCAGAGCACACCTCACCACTGCTCTGTATCCTACACTGGCTATCAATTCGATACAGAATCAAACACAAAATTTGTTCTCTATGCTATGTTTCAATGACAGACTCCAGTCCAACATACCTATCCAGCCTCACCCATGTGAATACACCAGCTAGATCCTTAAGCTCTTCTTCTGATAATCGTATGCTCATTGTTCCCAAGGTGAAAACAAAGTCATTTGGACAACGTTCGTTTGCACACCAAGGCCCGGTGATGTGGAACGAATTGCCCATTGAAATTAGACACAAAGACACAGTGATCCCTTTTAAGAGTGCTCTTAAGACTCACCTGTTTTGACTGCAGGGACAAACTTAGTGACCTAATCATGTTTTGTATCTTATATGTTTTCAGCATGTTTTTGTGTTTTCCAATTTCATTGTTTTTGTCATTTGTTGTTCTGTAGTGTAGTCATATCATTATTGATGGCGTAAAGTGCTTAGAGCTTCGTAAGATTAGGCGCTATACAAAGTCCTCATTATTATTATTATTATTATTATTATTATTATTATTATTCTTGACGGAATGTGGTATGATGCTGGTCCTGCATGGTTAGCTGGTTCAGCATAGATGGCTGCACGATTAGGTCTGTGCAAATTCTCACTTCAATTTTAACTGTGCAGATGGATTGGCCAACCAGATGTTGCTGTAGGTGGTATATTTTGTGTAAAATATCATCCCAAAAAGTGCAATTGAGTGATGTCAAATTGTCCAGATTTTGATGCAGCTTAATTAATACCTGGACCATTACTCAGTTGTCAGGATAACTGGAAGGGACAGTTGGCAGCCAGGATATGATGAAATTCTCTGGAGCAGCTGGTAAATTGTTATAAAATACTGTCGTATGCTTGGCTCCATCCTCTAATGCATTACTCGTCATGGAGAAAGACTTTCACCTAGTGGAATGTTTACAGACAAAGGATGATTAATCATATAATTTGCTCTGTTTCTAATTTTTTTCTTATTCTAGCCTTCAATAATTTTCTCACAGCAAGGATTTTCTTTTTTGAGTTATTGGCATAGTCTTGGGAGTCTGACCAGTGAATGGGAATGAATCTCTGCAGCTACAACAAAAGCTGATTCTGAGTTTCTGAGCTGGCTCTTGGACCAGATGTTCTCAGTACATGCCAAACATACCTTGTAATTGGATGACTCAATACATGCCAAACATACCTTGTAATTGGATGACTCAATACATGCCAAACATACCTTGTAATTGGATGACTCAATACATGCCAAACATACCTTGTAATTGGATGACTCAATACATGCCAAACATACCTTGTAATTGGATGACTCAATACATGCCAAACGTACCTTGTAATTGGATGACTCAATAACTTTTCTTGCACTTGCTAGGCATACTTGTCTATATGGGTGAAAGTTGGGAAAAAAACAATACTGAAAAATAGATCTGGGGACAAAATTGATGACCTGACTGCCTTGTTGGTCCAGGGCAAAGCTCTAATAGTGAAGACTTTTGGGGTGAAGGTGAAGTGCACCACCATCATAACGCTTAAAAAAAAAGTAATTTTGACCCTATCTGTATAAATGAAAACTATAATTAAACAATTCAAAATTCTGACTTGAATATGATGCATACATTGCAAACTTTGAAGACAAAGTGCAAATTTGCAAAGTGCATATTTTAACTCAACACATAATTTATCAAACGAAGAACTAGATAAATGCAGCTAATAAACACCATGGATTTTAGAATGCTCTAACACTAACAGTAAGCATCAATATGGAAACGTACCCACAATGGACAACTCCAAAAATATCACATATTCTGAACTTTTGACAAGTTCATTAAATACTGATAAATTTATGGAGCTTGGTGTTTTAAATTTTTTCAGTACAAATCTACTGTGATCAAACTGGTTCTTTCTTTCTGTCTTTTCTAAATAACTGCATCTTAAGTGTTCTCACCATGACAGTTGGTCACCATATACACACTTTATAAAACTGCTGAAACAGAAATGCATTTTCCTCTATGTAGGCCTGGCATATATACACTATAAAAGTGCTGAAACAGACAATGCATTTTCCTCTATGTAGGCCTGGCATATATACACTATAAAACTGCTGAAACAGGCAATGCATTTTCCTCTGTGTAGGCCTGGCATATATACCCTATAAAACTGCTGAAACAGGCAATGCATTTTCCTCTATGTAGGCCTGGCATATATACACTATAAAACTGCTGAAACAGACAATGCATTTTCCTCTGTGTAGGCCTGGCATATATACCCTATAAAACTGATGAAACAGACAATGTATTTTACTCTATATAGGACTGGCATATATACAAACTTCCCACATGCAGGCCTCGAGTTGGCAATTAGAGGGATAAAGGGACCTAATCTGTAGGAGTTTCCTCCCTTTGACTACATAAGCCGAAAAGATTTATAAAAAAAAAAAAAGTCGATGGAAGGAATGACTTTAACAGGTAGCAAAAGTTGTTGTTGTAGAGTTTAACACCATTTTGCAGTATAAGATAGGCTATACATGGTGGCCAGTATAAATAGTGGAGGAAGAACCAGGGAAAATCGAAGAAAGAACCATCAACCCCTAGGAAGCTATTGTTAAGCTTTCTCACATATAAACCATGTTAGCAAAATCAGAGACTCGAACCCACGCAGGTAAAGATGAGACAGCAGTGATCTGTAACGGTGAGCGCTTTAGACCACTCGGCCAATCGGGGACCCTAGGTAGCAGAAGAGTCACTTCAAAGTAATAATGATCAGATAATGCATCTGATGGAGAAATTAACACATGCCAAGTTGCATTTTTTTATTTATAGGCAATACTTTTGGGAAAAAGAATGTATGTTAGCTGAAAAAAGAATCTGATTTGAACTTCACATCCATGGGCTTAGTATCCAAATAATTATATTATTTCATGATCATCAGTAGAACAAAAGGTACAGGATAATATGGATCATTGAAAGACTTTCTTGTTGATGCCTTAACCAATGCAAACTGTGTGACTATTCAAATGTGAACATTTAAAATGAAAAGGAGCTATGAATGGAATGTGAAATGAAAACAATCATGTGTGTTACACATGATGGAAGTTACTGATACCTGGTTGACTGTTAATAACTTTCAAGTCATGTATCCATTTCTGTGTGATCTAAAACAGAAACAAGAAAATAAGATAAAACTTTTCCGACCTGAGAACCTGAATAAAATATAAAACAGCACGATCACTGATAAAAATTCATGGCTTTTATTATTAATATTTCATTGGATTTTTTGCAAACCAAGCTTATTTTCTACTTATATGCACATGTATTTTACATCCAAACAGCATCAATTAAGATAAACAGAAACAAACAACTTACCACGTAACTACCACCGGTGTCTTTATTAACTGCCACTTTCTGACGACTTTCATCATCAGCAGGGTTCTCTGTCCCTAAAAAGAAAAGAAAGAAATCTTTGTATTCCAGAAAATATCCAGAAGGTTTTTCAAGGGTGTGGAGGAATACTGTCAGAACTCATCAAATTATGGAGTATTAAAAAACCATACCTAAATATTAAAAAGATTATTTTGGGGATATAAATAGACAATATTCAAAATTCTTCATAAATTTTAACTATTGTTTCTTGAGACAAGGACCCACTTTTAATTTCAATGCATTAGTTACTCGAATTTAGTGCATTGGTTAACATGGATTAATACATCAGTTAACATGGATTTAGTACATTAGTTAATATGGATTAGTACATTAGTTAACATGCATTAATACATTAGTTAAGATGGATTAAGTGCATTTGTTATCATGGATTAGTACATTGGCTAATAGGGATTAGTCCATTAGTTAACATTAATTTTAGTACATTAGTTAATATGGATTAGTATGTTAGTTAAGATGAATTAGTACATTAGTTAATATGGATTAGAATGTTAGTTAACATGGATTAGTGCATTAGTTAACATGGATTTAGTACATTAGTTAACATGGATCAGTACATTAGTTAACATGGATTAGTACACTATTAGTTAACATGGATTAGTACATTAGTTAACATGGATCAGTACATTAGTTAACATTGATTAGTACATAAGTTAAGATGGATTTAGTACATTAGTTAACATGGATTAGTACATTAGTTAACATGGATCAGTACATTAGTTAACATGGATTAGTACATAAGTTAACATGGATTAGTACATAAGTTAACATGGATTAGTACATAAGTTAACATGGATTAGTACATAAGTTAACATGGATTAGTACACTATTAGTTAACATGAATTAGTACATTAGTTAACATGGATCAGTACATTAGTTAACATGGATTAGTACATAAGTTAAGATGGATCAGTACATTAGTTAACATGGATTAGTACATTAGTTAACATGGATCAGTACATTAGTTAACATGGATTAGTACACTATTAGTTAACATGGATTAGTACATTAGTTAACATGGATCAGTACATTAGTTAACATGGATTAGTACACTATTAGTTAACATGGATTAGTACATTAGTTAACATGGATTAGTACATTAGTTAACATGGATCAGTACATTAGTTAACATGGATTAGTACATTATTAGTTAACATGGATTAGTACATTAGTTAACATGGATTAGTACATTAATTAACATGGATCAGTACATTAGTTAACATGGATTAGTACACTATTAGTTAACATGGATTTAGTACATTAGTTAACATGGATCAGTACATTAGTTAACATGGATTAGTACATAAGTTAAGATGGATCAGTACATTAGTTAACATGGATTAGTACATTAGTTAACATGGATCAGTACATTAGTTAACATGGATTAGTACATAAGTTAAGATGGATCAGTACATTAGTTAAGATGGATTAGTACATTAGTTAACATGGATTTAATACATTAGTTAACATGGATTAGTACATTATTTAACATCGATCAGTACATTAGTTAACACTGATTAGTACATAAGTTAAGATGGATCAGTACATTAGTTAACATGAATTAGTACATTAGTTAACATGGATTAGTACATTAGTTAAGATGGATTTAGTACATTAGTTAACATGGATTAGTACATTAGTTAAGATGGATTTAGTACATTAGTTAAAATTGATTAGTATATTAGTTAACATGGATTTAGTACATTAGTTAATATGGATTAGAACATTAGTTAAGATGGATTAGTACATTAGTTAACATGGATTTAGTACATTAGTTAACATGGATTAGTACATTATTTAACATGGATTAGTACATTAGTTAATACTGATTAGTACATTAATACTGATTAGTACATAAGTTAAGATGGATCAGTAAATTAGTTAACATGGATTAGTACATTAGTTAAGATGGATTTAGTACATTAGTTAACATGGATTAGTATATTAGTTAACATGGATTTAGTACATTAGTTAACATGGATTAGAACATTAGTTAACATGGATTTAGTACAATAGTTAACATGGATTAGTACATTAGTTAACATGGATTTAGTACATTAATTAACATGATTAGTTCATAAGTTAAGATGGATCAGTACATTAGTTAACATGGATTAGTACATTAGTTAAGATGGATTTAGTACATTAGTTAACATCGATTAGTATATTAGTTAACATGGATTTAGTACATTTGTTAACATGGATTAGTACATTAATTAACATGGATTAGTACATAAGTTAAGATGGATCAGTACATTAGTTAACATGGATTAGTATATTAGTTAAGATGGATTTAATACATTAGTTAACATGGATTAGTATATTAGTTAACATGGATTTAGTACATTAGTTAATATGGATTAGAACATTAGTTAACATGGATTTAGTACATTAGTTAATATGGATTAGAACATTAGTTAACATGGACTTAGTACATTAGTTAACATGGATTTAGTACATTAGTTAACATGGATTAGTACATTAGTTAACATGGATTTAGTACATTAGTTAATATGGATTTAGTACATTAGTTAATATGGATTTAGTACATTAGTTAATATGGATTTAGTACATTAGTTAATATGGATTTAGTACATTAGTTAATATGGATTAGTACATTAGTTAACATGGATTTAGTACATTAGTTTACATGAATTTAGTAAATAGTTAATATGAAGTTAGTGCACTAGTTACTTGAGTTTAGTGCATTAGTGAAAACTGAATTTAGTGCAATCGCTAACATAGATTTAGTGCATTTGCTAACATGGATTTAGTGTATTAGTCAACATAGACTTAGTGTATTAGTTAACATAGATTTAGTGTATTAGTCAACATAGATTTAGTGTATTAGTTAACATAGATTTAGTGTATTAGTCAACATAGATTTAGTGTATTAGTTAACATAGATTTAGTGTATTAGTTAACATAGATTTAGTGTATTAGTCAACATAGATTTAGTGTATTAGTTAACATAGATTTAGTGTTAGTGCATACGTTAACACAGGTTTAATGCATTCATTAACATAGATTTATTACATTAGTTAACATGATTAGTACATTAGTTAACATAGCTTTAGTGCATTAGTGTACTTGAATTTAGTTCTTTAGCTAACATGAATTTAGTGACCTAGTTAATTTGAATTTAGTGAATAAGTTAACACAGGTTTAATGTATTAGTTACCTTGCATTTAGTCCATTATTAAATTTGATTTAGTGCAGTATCTAACATAGTTTTATGGAATTTTTACATACAAATTGCTAATTTCAATCTAAATATTTGTGTTATGTGTATAATTTTATAAGACGCCATTGTATCTCAGTTTGTGGAATATCAGACTCATAATAAAGGGTGACAGATAAAAAATCTTCCAAAAAACCTGTGTGTCCTTGGAAATGGTACTGTGTTCACATGGTGATTATCATTGCGCAAAAGAAAGGGCTGGAATTCTATTGAACCAACATTTATAATTTTTCTGTAAAAACACAATTCTTCCTTCAAACAAAATATGTTCATTGTTTGAAAAGTTTCTTTCCAGATATTTGTCAACAGCATCAATGCATCATGACACTTCCTGTGACAATATTGAGCCTCAATACATAGCAACCAACTATCATCACCTGATAATAATTTAGACAAATGAAATATGCCTGAAAATACCTGTGAAACTATGAACTCTGACCCATTGTTATAGTCAGCTTTTCAGGATTTCTTGGAATTCTCACTAGTTTGAGCCGCTTACCTCAATGAAAAAACCCAATTATTTTAACTTGTGTACAAAGCAAGACAAGTATGAAGAAAAAAAAACATACTCAAATTCTTTCAATTTCAATTACTATTCAATTAAAACATACACTCAAATTCTTTCAATTTCAATTATCGTTCAATTAAAACTTTTTTTAAACATAACATTCATCCTCACAATGGCACTTATCAATGTCTTCAAAATGGAAACCATGCCAGCTGTAAATTCATTAAATTCATATGTTTGAATGAATTTTAGTCTCTTGAAAGAACACTTGGCAAAGGTTGTGTTTAGAAAGAGTGATGTTATATTTAAATTTTGTGATAATATGACAAATGTGATATTTCACAAGTGTCTTCAAATTTCAATGTATTATTTAACCACAAGTGTCTGAAAGAGATTTCACTATTATTTATATGCATGTCTTTAAGTTGATTTTACTAAACTATTTATACACAAGTGTCTTTGAGGTTATTTCACTGCATTATTCATAAAGAGTCTTTAAAGTGATTTCACTGTATAATTTATACCCAAGTGTCTTTAAGGTTATTTCACTGTATAATTTATACCCAAGTGTCTTTAAGGTTATTTCACTGTATAATTTATACCCAAATATCTTTAAGGTGATTTCACTGTATAATTTATACACAAGTGTCTTTAAGGTGATTTCACTGTATTATTTATACATAAGTGTCTTTAAGGTTATTTCACTGTATTATTTACATGCAAGTGTCTTCAAGTTGATTTCACTGTATTTTTTACATCCAAGTATCTTTAAGGTTATTTCACTGTATTATTTACACACAAGTGTCTTCGAGTTGATTTCACTAATTTATTTACAAGCAAGTAACTTTAAGGTTATTTTACTGTATAATTTATACCCAAGTGTCTTTAAGATGATTTCACTGTATTATTTATATGCAAGTGTCTTTAAGATGATTTCTCTGTATCATTAAGAAACAAGTGTCTTCAAGTTGATTTCACTGTATTATTTTAAATGCAAGTGTCTTTAAGATGATTTCACTGTATCATTAAGAAACAAATGTCTTCAAGTTGATTTCACTGTATTATTTACATGCAAGTATCTTTAAAGTTATTTTACTGTATAATTTATACCCAAGTGTCTTTAAGATGATTTCACTGTATTATTTATACGCAAGTGTCTTTAAGATGATTTCACTGTATCATTAAGAAACAAGTGTCTTCAAGTTGATTTCACTGTATTATTTATATGCAAGTGTCTTTAAGATGATTTCACTGTATTATTCATACGCAAGTGTCTTTAAGATGATTTCACTGTATCATTAAGAAACAAGTGTCTTCAAGTTGATTTCACTGTATTATTTATACGCAAGTGTCTTTAAGATGATTTCACTGTTATCATTAAGAAACAAATGTCTTCGAGTTGATTTCACTGTATTATTTATACGCAAGTGTCTTTAAGATGATTTCACTGTTATCATTAAGAAACAAATGTCTTCGAGTTGATTTCACTGTATTATTTATACGCAAGTGTCTTTAAGATGATTTCACTGTTATCATTAAGAAACAAATGTCTTCAAGTTGATTTCACTGTATTATTTATACGCAAGTGTCTTTAAGATGATTTCACTGTTATCATTAAGAAACAAATGTCTTCAAGTTGATTTCACTGTATTATTTATACGCAAGTGTCTTTAAGATGATTTCACTGTTATCATTAAGAAACAAATGTCTTCAAGTTGATTTCACTGTATTATTTATACGCAAGTGTCTTTAAGATGATTTCACTGTTATCATTAAGAAACAAATGTCTTCAAGTTGATTTCACTGTATTATTTATACGCAAGTGTCTTTAAGTTGATTTCACTGTATTATTTATACGCAAGTGTCTTTAAGATGATTTCACTGTATCATTAAGAAACAAGTGTCTTCGAGTTAATTTCACTGTATTATTTATACGCAAGTGTCTTTAAGATGATTTCACTGTTATCATTAAGAAACAAATGTCTTCAAGTTGATTTCACTGTATTATTTATACGCAAGTGTCTTTAAGTTGATTTCACTGTATTATTTATACGCAAGTGTCTTTAAGATGATTTCACTGTATCATTAAGAAACAAGTGTCTTCGAGTTAATTTCACTGTATTATTTATACGCAAGTGTCTTTAAGATGATTTCACTGTTATCATTAAGAAACAAATGTCTTCAAGTTGATTTCACTGTATTATTTATACGCAAGTGTCTTTAAGATGATTTCACTGTATCATTAAGAAACAAGTGTCTTCGAGTTAATTTCACTGTATTATTTATACGCAAGTGTCTTTAAGATGATTTCACTGTTATCATTAAGAAACAAATGTCTTCAAGTTAATTTCACTGTATTATTTATACGCAAGTGTCTTTAAGATGATTTCACTGTTATCATTAAGAAACAAATGTCTTCAAGTTGATTTCACTGTATTATTTATACGCAAGTGTCTTTAAGTTGATTTCACTGTATTATTTATACGCAAGTGTCTTTAAGATGATTTCACTGTATCATTAAGAAACAAGTGTCTTCGAGTTAATTTCACTGTATTATTTATACGCAAGTGTCTTTAAGATGATTTCACTGTATCATTAAGAAACAAGTGTCTTCGAGTTAATTTCACTGTATTATTTATATGCAAGTGTCTTTAAGATGATTTCACTGTTATCATTAAGAAACAAATGTCTTCAAGTTGATTTCACTGTATTATTTATACGCAAGTGTCTTTAAGTTGATTTCACTGTATTATTTATACGCAAGTGTCTTTAAGATGATTTCACTGTATCATTAAGAAACAAGTGTCTTCGAGTTAATTTCACTGTATTATTTATACGCAAGTGTCTTTAAGATGATTTCACTGTATCATTAAGAAACAAGTGTCTTCGAGTTAATTTCACTGTATTATTTATATGCAAGTGTCTTTAAGATGATTTCACTGTAATCATTAAGAAACAAATGTCTTCAAGTTGATTTCACTGTATTATTTATACGCAAGTGTCTTTAAGTTGATTTCACTGTATTATTTATACGCAAGTGTCTTTAAGATGATTTCACTGTATCATTAAGAAACAAGTGTCTTCGAGTTAATTTCACTGTATTATTTATACGCAAGTGTCTTTAAGATGATTTCACTGTATCATTAAGAAACAAGTGTCTTCGAGTTAATTTCACTGTATTATTTATACGCAAGTGTCTTTAAGATGATTTCACTGTATCATTAAGAAACAAGTGTCTTCGAGTTAATTTCACTGTATTATTTATACGCAAGTGTCTTTAAGATGATTTCACTGTATCATTAAGAAACAAGTGTCTTCGAGTTAATTTCACTGTATTATTTATACGCAAGTGTCTTTAAGATGATTTCACTGTTATCATTAAGAAACAAGTGTCTTCAAGTTGATTTCACTGTATTATTTATATGCAAGTGTCTTTAAGATGATTTAACTGTATTATTTATATGCAAGTGTCTTTAAGATGATTTCACTGTTTTATTTATATGCAAGTGTCTTTAAGATGATTTCACTGTATTATTTATATGCAAGTGTCTTTAAGATGATTTCACTGTATTATTTATATGCAAGTGTCTTTAAGATGATTTCACTGTATTATTTATATGCAAGTGTCTTTAAGATGATTTCACTGTATTATTTATATGCAAGTGTCTTTAAGATGATTTCACTGTATTATTTATATGCAAGTGTCTTTAAGATGATTTCACTGTATTATTTATATGCAAGTGTCTTTAAGATGATTTCACTGTATTATTTATATGCAAGTGTCTTTAAGATGATTTCACTGTATTATTTATATGCAAGTGTCTTTAAGATGATTTCACTGTATTATTTATATGCAAGTGTCTTTAAGATGATTTCACTGTATTATTTATATGCAAGTGTCTTTAAGATGATTTCACTGTTATCATTAAGAAACAAATGTCTTCGAGTTGATTTCACTGTATTATTTATATGCAAGTGTCTTTAAGATGATTTCACTGTTATCATTAAGAAACAAGTGTCTTCAAGTTGATTTCACTGTATTATTTATATGCAAGTGTCTTTAAGATGATTTCACTGTATTATTTATATGCAAGTGTCTTTAAGATGTTTTCACTGTATTATTTATATGCAAGTGTCTTTAAGATGATTTCACTGTTTTATTTATATGCAAGTGTCTTTAAGATGATTTCACTGTATTATTTATATGCAAGTGTCTTTAAGATGATTTCACTGTATTATTTATATGCAAGTGTCTTTAAGATTATTTCACTGTATTATTTATATGCAAGTGTCTTTAAGATGATTTCACTGTATTATTTATATGCAAGTGTCTTTAAGATGATTTCACTGTATTATTTATATGCAAGTGTCTTTAAGATGATTTCACTGTATTATTTATATGCAAGTGTCTTTAAGATGATTTCACTGTATTATTTATATGCAAGTGTCTTTAAGATGATTTCACTGTATTATTTATATGCAAGTGTCTTTAAGATGATTTCACTGTATTATTTATATGCAAGTGTCTTTAAGATGATTTCACTGTATTATTTATATGCAAGTGTCTTTAAGATGATTTCACTGTTATCATTAAGAAACAAATGTCTTCAAGTTGATTTCACTGTATTATTTATACGCAAGTGTCTTTAAGTTGATTTCACTGTATTATTTATACGCAAGTGTCTTTAAGATGATTTCACTGTATCATTAAGAAACAAGTGTCTTCGAGTTAATTTCACTGTATTATTTATACGCAAGTGTCTTTAAGATGATTTCACTGTATCATTAAGAAACAAGTGTCTTCGAGTTAATTTCACTGTATTATTTATATGCAAGTGTCTTTAAGATGATTTCACTGTTATCATTAAGAAACAAATGTCTTCAAGTTGATTTCACTGTATTATTTATACGCAAGTGTCTTTAAGTTGATTTCACTGTATTATTTATACGCAAGTGTCTTTAAGATGATTTCACTGTATCATTAAGAAACAAGTGTCTTCGAGTTAATTTCACGGTATTATTTATACGCAAGTGTCTTTAAGATGATTTCACTGTATCATTAAGAAACAAGTGTCTTCGAGTTAATTTCACTGTATTATTTATATGCAAGTGTCTTTAAGATGATTTCACTGTTATCATTAAGAAACAAATGTCTTCAAGTTGATTTCACTGTATTATTTATACGCAAGTGTCTTTAAGTTGATTTCACTGTATTATTTATACGCAAGTGTCTTTAAGATGATTTCACTGTATCATTAAGAAACAAGTGTCTTCGAGTTAATTTCACTGTATTATTTATACGCAAGTGTCTTTAAGATGATTTCACTGTATCATTAAGAAACAAGTGTCTTCGAGTTAATTTCACTGTATTATTTATACGCAAGTGTCTTTAAGATGATTTCACTGTATCATTAAGAAACAAGTGTCTTCGAGTTAATTTCACTGTATTATTTATATGCAAGTGTCTTTAAGATGATTTCACTGTTATCATTAAGAAACAAATGTCTTCAAGTTGATTTCACTGTATTATTTATACGCAAGTGTCTTTAAGTTGATTTCACTGTATTATTTATACGCAAGTGTCTTTAAGATGATTTCTCTGTATCATTAAGAAACAAGTGTCTTCGAGTTAATTTCACTGTATTATTTATACGCAAGTGTCTTTAAGATGATTTCACTGTATCATTAAGAAACAAGTGTCTTCGAGTTAATTTCACTGTATTATTTATACGCAAGTGTCTTTAAGATGATTTCACTGTATCATTAAGAAACAAGTGTCTTCGAGTTAATTTCACTGTATTATTTATACGCAAGTGTCTTTAAGATGATTTCACTGTAATCATTAAGAAACAAGTGTCTTCAAGTTGATTTCACTGTATTATTTATATGCAAGTGTCTTTAAGATGATTTCACTGTATTATTTATATGCAAGTGTCTTTAAGATGATTTCACTGTTTTATTTATATGCAAGTGTCTTTAAGATGATTTCACTGTATTATTTATATGCAAGTGTCTTTAAGATGATTTCACTGTATTATTTATATGCAAGTGTCTTTAAGATGATTTCACTGTATTATTTATACAAGTGTCTTTAAGATGATTTCACTGTATTATTTATATGCAAGTGTCTTTAAGATGATTTCACTGTATTATTTATATGCAAGTGTCTTTAAGATGATTTCACTGTATTATTTATATGCAAGTGTCTTTAAGATGATTTCACTGTATTATTTATATGCAAGTGTCTTTAAGATGATTTCACTGTATTATTTATATGCAAGTGTCTTTAAGATGATTTCACTGTATTATTTATATGCAAGTGTCTTTAAGATGATTTCACTGTATTATTTATATGCAAGTGTCTTTAAGATGATTTCACTGTTATCATTAAGAAACAAATGTCTTCGAGTTGATTTCACTGTATTATTTATATGCAAGTGTCTTTAAGATGATTTCACTGTTATCATTAAGAAACAAGTGTCTTCAAGTTGATTTCACTGTATTATTTATATGCAAGTGTCTTTAAGATGATTTCACTGTATTATTAATATGCAAGTGTCTTTAAGATGATTTCACTGTATTATTTATATGCAAGTGTCTTTAAGATGATTTCACTGTTTTATTTATATGCAAGTGTCTTTAAGATGATTTCACTGTATTATTTATATGCAAGTGTCTTTAAGATGATTTCACTGTATTATTTATATGCAAGTGTCTTTAAGATTATTTCACTGTATTATTTATATGCAAGTGTCTTTAAGATGATTTCACTGTATTATTTATATGCAAGTGTCTTTAAGATGATTTCACTGTATTATTTATATGCAAGTGTCTTTAAGATGATTTCACTGTATTATTTATATGCAAGTGTCTTTAAGATGATTTCACTGTATCATTAAGAAACAAGTGTCTTCGAGTTAATTTCACTCTATTATTTTTACGCAAGTGTCTTTAAGATGATTTCACTGTATCATTAAGAAACAAGTGTCTTCGAGTTAATTTCACTGTATTATTTATACGCAAGTGTCTTTAAGATGATTTCACTGTTATCATTAAGAAACAAGTGTCTTCAAGTTGATTTCACTGTATTATTTATATGCAAGTGTCTTTAAGATGATTTCACTGTATTATTTATATGCAAGTGTCTTTAAGATGATTTCACTGTTTTATTTATATGCAAGTGTCTTTAAGATGATTTCACTGTATTATTTATATGCAAGTGTCTTTAAGATGATTTCACTGTATTATTTATATGCAAGTGTCTTTAAGATGATTTCACTGTATTATTTATACAAGTGTCTTTAAGATGATTTCACTGTATTATTTATATGCAAGTGTCTTTAAGATGATTTCACTGTATTATTTATATGCAAGTGTCTTTAAGATGATTTCACTGTATTATTTATATGCAAGTGTCTTTAAGATGATTTCACTGTATTATTTATATGCAAGTGTCTTTAAGATGATTTCACTGTATTATTTATATGCAAGTGTCTTTAAGATGATTTCACTGTATTATTTATATGCAAGTGTCTTTAAGATGATTTCACTGTATTATTTATATGCAAGTGTCTTTAAGATGATTTCACTGTATTATTTATATGCAAGTGTCTTTAAGATGATTTCACTGTTATCATTAAGAAACAAATGTCTTCGAGTTGATTTCACTGTATTATTTATATGCAAGTGTCTTTAAGATGATTTCACTGTTATCATTAAGAAACAAGTGTCTTCAAGTTGATTTCACTGTATTATTTATATGCAAGTGTCTTTAAGATGATTTCACTGTATTATTTATATGCAAGTGTCTTTAAGATGATTTCACTGTTTTATTTATATGCAAGTGTCTTTAAGATGATTTCACTGTATTATTTATATGCAAGTGTCTTTAAGATGATTTCACTGTATTATTTATATGCAAGTGTCTTTAAGATTATTTCACTGTATTATTTATATGCAAGTGTCTTTAAGATGATTTCACTGTATTATTTATATGCAAGTGTCTTTAAGATGATTTCACTGTATTATTTATATGCAAGTGTCTTTAAGATGATTTCACTGTATTATTTATATGCAAGTGTCTTTAAGATGATTTCACTGTATTATTTATATGCAAGTGTCTTTAAGATGATTTCACTGTATTATTTATATGCAAGTGTCTTTAAGATGATTTCACTGTATTATTTATATGCAAGTGTCTTTAAGATGATTTCACTGTATTATTTATATGCAAGTGTCTTTAAGATGATTTCACTGTATTATTTATATGCAAGTGTCTTTAAGATGATTTCACTGTATTATTTATATGCAAGTGTCTTTAAGATGATTTCACTGTTATCATTAAGAAACAAGAGTCTTCAAGTTGATTTCACTGTATTATTTATATGCAAGTATCTTTAAGATGATTTCACTGTTATCATTAAGAAACAAATGTCTTCAAGTTGATTTCACTGTATTATTTATATGCAAGTGTCTTTAAGATGATTTCACTGTATCATTAAGAAACAAATGTCTTCAAGTTGATTTCACTATTATTTATATGCAAGTGTCTTTAAGATGATTTCACTGTATCATTAAGAAACAAGTGTCTTCAAGTTGATTTCACTGTATTATTTATATGCAAGTGTCTTTAAGATGATTTCACTGTATCATTAAGAAACAAGTGTCTTCGAGTTAATTTCACTGTATTATTTATATGCAAGTGTCTTTAAGATGATTTCACTGTATCATTAAGAAACAAGTGTCTTCAAGTTGATTTCACTGTATTATTTATATGCAAGTGTCTTTAAGATAATTTCACTGTATCATTAAGAAACAAGTGTCTTCGAGTTAATTTCACTGTATTATTTATATGCAAGTGTCTTTAAGATGATTTCACTGTATCATTAAGAAACAAGTGTCTTCGAGTTAATTTCACTGTATTATTTATATGCAAGTGTCTTTAAGATGATTTCACTGTATCATTAAGAAACAAGTGTCTTCAAGTTGATTTCACTGTATTATTTATATGCAAGTGTCTTTAAGATGATTTCACTGTATCATTAAGAAACAAGTGTCTTCGAGTTAATTTCACTGTATTATTTATATGCAAGTGTCTTTAAGATGATTTCACTGTATCATTAAGAAACAAGTGTCTTTAAGATGATTTCACTGTATTATTCATATGCAAGTGTCTTTAAGATGATTTCACTGTATCATTAAGAAACAAGTGTCTTCGAGTTAATTTCACTGTATTATTTATATGCAAGTGTCTTTAAGATGATTTCACTGTATCATTAAGAAACAAGTGTCTTCGAGTTAATTTCACTGTATTATTTATATGCAAGTGTCTTTAAGATGATTTCACTGTATCATTAAGAAACAAGTGTCTTCAAGTTGATTTCACTGTATTATTTATATGCAAGTGTCTTTAAGATGATTTCACTGTATCATTAAGAAACAAGTGTCTTCGAGTTAATTTCACTGTATTATTTATATGCAAGTGTCTTTAAGATGATTTCACTGTATCATTAAGAAACAAGTGTCTTTAAGATGATTTCACTGTATTATTCATATGCAAGTGTCTTTAAGATGATTTCACTGTATCATTAAGAAACAAGTGTCTTCGAGTTAATTTCACTGTATTATTTATATGCAAGTGTCTTTAAGATGATTTCACTGTATCATTAAGAAACAAGTGTCTTCGAGTTAATTTCACTGTATTATTTATATGCAAGTGTCTTTAAGATGATTTCACTGTTATCATTAAGAAACAAGTGTCTTTAAGATGATTTCACTGTATTATTCATATGCAAGTGTCTTTAAGATGATTTCACTGTATCATTAAGAAACAAGTGTCTTCGAGTTAATTTCACTGTATTATTTATACGCAAGTGTCTTTAAGATGATTTCACTGTTATCATTAAGAAACAAATGTCTTCAAGTTGATTTCACTGTATTATTTATACGCAAGTGTCTTTAAGATGATTTCACTGTATCATTAAGAAACAAGTGTCTTCGAGTTAATTTCACTGTATTATTTATACGCAAGTGTCTTTAAGATGATTTCACTGTTATCATTAAGAAACAAATGTCTTCAAGTTAATTTCACTGTATTATTTATACGCAAGTGTCTTTAAGATGATTTCACTGTTATCATTAAGAAACAAATGTCTTCAAGTTGATTTCACTGTATTATTTATACGCAAGTGTCTTTAAGTTGATTTCACTGTATTATTTATACGCAAGTGTCTTTAAGATGATTTCACTGTATCATTAAGAAACAAGTGTCTTCGAGTTAATTTCACTGTATTATTTATACGCAAGTGTCTTTAAGATGATTTCACTGTATCATTAAGAAACAAGTGTCTTCGAGTTAATTTCACTGTATTATTTATATGCAAGTGTCTTTAAGATGATTTCACTGTTATCATTAAGAAACAAATGTCTTCAAGTTGATTTCACTGTATTATTTATACGCAAGTGTCTTTAAGTTGATTTCACTGTATTATTTATACGCAAGTGTCTTTAAGATGATTTCACTGTATCATTAAGAAACAAGTGTCTTCGAGTTAATTTCACTGTATTATTTATACGCAAGTGTCTTTAAGATGATTTCACTGTATCATTAAGAAACAAGTGTCTTCGAGTTAATTTCACTGTATTATTTATATGCAAGTGTCTTTAAGATGATTTCACTGTTATCATTAAGAAACAAATGTCTTCAAGTTGATTTCACTGTATTATTTATACGCAAGTGTCTTTAAGTTGATTTCACTGTATTATTTATACGCAAGTGTCTTTAAGATGATTTCACTGTATCATTAAGAAACAAGTGTCTTCGAGTTAATTTCACTGTATTATTTATACGCAAGTGTCTTTAAGATGATTTCACTGTATCATTAAGAAACAAGTGTCTTCGAGTTAATTTCACTGTATTATTTATACGCAAGTGTCTTTAAGATGATTTCACTGTATCATTAAGAAACAAGTGTCTTCGAGTTAATTTCACTGTATTATTTATACGCAAGTGTCTTTAAGATGATTTTACTGTTATCATTAAGAAACAAGTGTCTTCAAGTTGATTTCACTGTATTATTTATATGCAAGTGTCTTTAAGATGATTTCACTGTATTATTTATATGCAAGTGTCTTTAAGATGATTTCACTGTATTATTTATATGCAAGTGTCTTCAAGATGATTTCACTGTTTTATTTATATGCAAGTGTCTTTAAGATGATTTCACTGTATTATTTGTATGCAAGTTTCTTTAAGATGATTTCACTGTATTATTTATATGCAAGTGTCTTTAAGATGATTTCACTGTATTATTTATATGCAAGTGTCTTTAAGATGATTTCACTGTATTATTTATATGCAAGTGTCTTTAAGATGATTTCACTGTATTATTTATATGCAAGTGTCTTTAAGATGATTTCACTGTATTATTTATATGCAAGTGTCTTTAAGATGATTTCACTGTATTATTTATATGCAAGTGTCTTTAAGATGATTTCACTGTATTATTTATATGCAAGTGTCTTTAAGATGATTTCACTGTATTATTTATATGCAAGTGTCTTTAAGATGATTTCACTGTATTATTTATATGCAAGTGTCTTTAAGATGATTTCACTGTATTATTTATATGCAAGTGTCTTTAAGATGATTTCACTGTTATCATTAAGAAACAAATGTCTTCGAGTTGATTTCACTGTATTATTTATATGCAAGTGTCTTTAAGATGATTTCACTGTTATCATTAAGAAACAAGTGTCTTCAAGTTGATTTCACTGTATTATTTATATGCAAGTGTCTTTAAGATGATTTCACTGTATTATTTATATGCAAGTGTCTTTAAGATGATTTCACTGTATTATTTATATGCAAGTGTCTTTAAGATGATTTCACTGTTTTATTTATATGCAAGTGTCTTTAAGATGATTTCACTGTATTATTTATATGCAAGTGTCTTTAAGATGATTTCACTGTATTATTTATATGCAAGTGTCTTTAAGATTATTTCACTGTATTATTTATATGCAAGTGTCTTTAAGATGATTTCACTGTATTATTTATATGCAAGTGTCTTTAAAATGATTTCACTGTATTATTTATATGCAAGTGTCTTTAAGATGATTTCACTGTATTATTTATATGCAAGTGTCTTTAAGATGATTTCACTGTATTATTTATATGCAAGTGTCTTTAAGATGATTTCACTGTATTATTTATATGCAAGTGTCTTTAAGATGATTTCACTGTATTATTTATATGCAAGTGTCTTTAAGATGATTTCACTGTATTATTTATATGCAAGTGTCTTTAAGATGATTTCACTGTTATCATTAAGAAACAAGTGTCTTCAAGTTGATTTCACTGTATTATTTATATGCAAGTGTCTTTAAGATGATTTCACTGTTATCATTAAGAAACAAATGTCTTCAAGTTGATTTCACTGTATTATTTATATGCAAGTGTCTTTAAGATGATTTCACTGTATCATTAAGAAACAAATGTCTTCAAGTTGATTTCACTGTATTATTTATATACAAGTGTCTTTAAGATGATTTCACTGTATCATTAAGAAACAAGTGTCTTCAAGTTGATTTCACTGTATTATTTATATGCAAGTGTCTTTAAGATGATTTCACTGTATCATTAAGAAACAAGTGTCTTCGAGTTAATTTCACTGTATTATTTATATGCAAGTGTCTTTAAGATGATTTCACTGTATCATTAAGAAACAAGTGTCTTCAAGTTGATTTCACTGTATTATTTATATGCAAGTGTCTTTAAGATGATTTCACTGTATCATTAAGAAACAAGTGTCTTCGAGTTAATTTCACTGTATTATTTATATGCAAGTGTCTATAAGATGATTTCACTGTATCATTAAGAAACAAGTGTCTTCGAGTTAATTTCACTGTATTATTTATATGCAAGTGTCTTTAAGATGATTTCACTGTATCATTAAGAAACAAGTGTCTTCAAGTTGATTTCACTGTATTATTTATATGCAAGTGTCTTTAAGATGATTTCACTGTATCATTAAGAAACAAGTGTCTTCGAGTTAATTTCACTGTATTATTTATATGCAAGTGTCTTTAAGATGATTTCACTGTATCATTAAGAAACAAGTGTCTTTAAGATGATTTCACTGTATTATTCATATGCAAGTGTCTTTAAGATGATTTCACTGTATCATTAAGAAACAAGTGTCTTCGAGTTAATTTCACTGTATTATTTATATGCAAGTGTCTTTAAGATGATTTCACTGTATCATTAAGAAACAAGTGTCTTCGAGTTAATTTCACTGTATTATTTATATGCAAGTGTCTTTAAGATGATTTCACTGTATCATTAAGAAACAAGTGTCTTCAAGTTGATTTCACTGTATTATTTATATGCAAGTGTCTTTAAGATGATTTCACTGTATCATTAAGAAACAAGTGTCTTCGAGTTAATTTCACTGTATTATTTATATGCAAGTGTCTTTAAGATGATTTCACTGTATCATTAAGAAACAAGTGTCTTTAAGATGATTTCACTGTATTATTCATATGCAAGTGTCTTTAAGATGATTTCACTGTATCATTAACAAACAAGTGTCTTCGAGTTAATTTCACTGTATTATTTATATGCAAGTGTCTTTAAGATGATTTCACTGTATCATTAAGAAACAAGTGTCTTCGAGTTAATTTCACTGTATTATTTATATGCAAGTGTCTTTAAGATGATTTCACTGTTATCATTAAGAAACAAGTGTCTTCAAGTTAATTTCACTGTATTATTTATATGCAAGTGTCTTTAAGATGATTTCACTGTTATCATTAAGAAACAAATGTCTTTAAGATGATTTCACTGTTATCATTAAGAAACAAATGTCTTCGAGTTGATTTCACTGTATTATTTATATGCAAGTGTCTTTAAGATGATTTCACTGTATCATTAAGAAACAAGTGTCTTCGAGTTAATTTCACTGTATTATTTATATGCAAGTGTCTTTAAGATGATTTCACTGTATCATTAAGAAACAAGTGTCTTTAAGATGATTTCACTGTATTATTCATATGCAAGTGTCTTTAAGATGATTTCACTGTATCATTAAGAAACAAGTGTCTTCGAGTTAATTTCACTGTATTATTTATATGCAAGTGTCTTTAAGATGATTTCACTGTATCATTAAGAAACAAGTGTCTTCGAGTTAATTTCACTGTATTATTTATATGCAAGTGTCTTTAAGATGATTTCACTGTATCATTAAGAAACAAGTGTCTTCAAGTTGATTTCACTGTATTATTTATATGCAAGTGTCTTTAAGATGATTTCACTGTATCATTAAGAAACAAGTGTCTTCGAGTTAATTTCACTGTATTATTTATATGCAAGTGTCTTTAAGATGATTTCACTGTATCATTAAGAAACAAGTGTCTTTAAGATGATTTCACTGTATTATTCATATGCAAGTGTCTTTAAGATGATTTCACTGTATCATTAAGAAACAAGTGTCTTCGAGTTAATTTCACTGTATTATTTATATGCAAGTGTCTTTAAGATGATTTCACTGTATCATTAAGAAACAAGTGTCTTCGAGTTCATTTCACTGTATTATTTATATGCAAGTGTCTTTAAGATGATTTCACTGTATCATTAAGAAACAAGTGTCTTCAAGTTGATTTCACTGTATTATTTATATGCAAGTGTCTTTAAGATGATTTCACTGTATCATTAAGAAACAAGTGTCTTCGAGTTAATTTCACTGTATTATTTATATGCAAGTGTCTTTAAGATGATTTCACTGTATCATTAAGAAACAAGTGTCTTTAAGACGATTTCACTGTATTATTCATATGCAAGTGTCTTTAAGATGATTTCACTGTATCATTAAGAAACAAGTGTCTTCGAGTTAATTTCACTGTATTATTTATATGCAAGTGTCTTTAAGATGATTTCACTGTATCATTAAGAAACAAGTGTCTTCGAGTTAATTTCACTGTATTATTTATATGCAAGTGTCTTTAAGATGATTTCACTGTTATCATTAAGAAACAAGTGTCTTTAAGATGATTTCACTGTATTATTCATATGCAAGTGTCTTTAAGATGATTTCACTGTATCATTAAGAAACAAGTGTCTTCGAGTTAATTTCACTGTATTATTTATACGCAAGTGTCTTTAAGATGATTTCACTGTTATCATTAAGAAACAAATGTCTTCAAGTTGATTTCACTGTATTATTTATACGCAAGTGTCTTTAAGATGATTTCACTGTATCATTAAGAAACAAGTGTCTTCGAGTTAATTTCACTGTATTATTTATACGCAAGTGTCTTTAAGATGATTTCACTGTTATCATTAAGAAACAAATGTCTTCAAGTTAATTTCACTGTATTATTTATACGCAAGTGTCTTTAAGATGATTTCACTGTTATCATTAAGAAACAAATGTCTTCAAGTTGATTTCACTGTATTATTTATACGCAAGTGTCTTTAAGTTGATTTCACTGTATTATTTATACGCAAGTGTCTTTAAGATGATTTCACTGTATCATTAAGAAACAAGTGTCTTCGAGTTAATTTCACTGTATTATTTATACGCAAGTGTCTTTAAGATGATTTCACTGTATCATTAAGAAACAAGTGTCTTCGAGTTAATTTCACTGTATTATTTATATGCAAGTGTCTTTAAGATGATTTCACTGTTATCATTAAGAAACAAATGTCTTCAAGTTGATTTCACTGTATTATTTATACGCAAGTGTCTTTAAGTTGATTTCACTGTATTATTTATACGCAAGTGTCTTTAAGATGATTTCACTGTATCATTAAGAAACAAGTGTCTTCGAGTTAATTTCACTGTATTATTTATACGCAAGTGTCTTTAAGATGATTTCACTGTATCATTAAGAAACAAGTGTCTTCGAGTTAATTTCACTGTATTATTTATATGCAAGTGTCTTTAAGATGATTTCACTGTTATCATTAAGAAACAAATGTCTTCAAGTTGATTTCACTGTATTATTTATACGCAAGTGTCTTTAAGTTGATTTCACTGTATTATTTATACGCAAGTGTCTTTAAGATGATTTCACTGTATCATTAAGAAACAAGTGTCTTCGAGTTAATTTCACTGTATTATTTATACGCAAGTGTCTTTAAGATGATTTCACTGTATCATTAAGAAACAAGTGTCTTCGAGTTAATTTCACTGTATTATTTATACGCAAGTGTCTTTAAGATGATTTCACTGTATCATTAAGAAACAAGTGTCTTCGAGTTAATTTCACTGTATTATTTATACGCAAGTGTCTTTAAGATGATTTCACTGTTATCATTAAGAAACAAGTGTCTTCAAGTTGATTTCACTGTATTATTTATATGCAAGTGTCTTTAAGATGATTTCACTGTATTATTTATATGCAAGTGTCTTTAAGATGATTTCACTGTATTATTTATATGCAAGTGTCTTTAAGATGATTTCACTGTTTTATTTATATGCAAGTGTCTTTAAGATGATTTCACTGTATTATTTATATGCAAGTTTCTTTAAGATGATTTCACTGTATTATTTATATGCAAGTGTCTTTAAGATGATTTCACTGTATTATTTATATGCAAGTGTCTTTAAGATGATTTCACTGTATTATTTATATGCAAGTGTCTTTAAGATGATTTCACTGTATTATTTATATGCAAGTGTCTTTAAGATGATTTCACTGCATTATTTATATGCAAGTGTCTTTAAGATGATTTCACTGTATTATTTATATGCAAGTGTCTTTAAGATGATTTCACTGTATTATTTATATGCAAGTGTCTTTAAGATGATTTCACTGTATTATTTATATGCAAGTGTCTTTAAGATGATTTCACTGTATTATTTATATGCAAGTGTCTTTAAGATGATTTCACTGTATTATTTATATGCAAGTGTCTTTAAGATGATTTCACTGTATTATTTATATGCAAGTGTCTTTAAGATGATTTCACTGTTATCATTAAGAAACAAATGTCTTCGAGTTTATTTCACTGTATTATTTATATGCAAGTGTCTTTAAGATGATTTCACTGTTATCATTAAGAAACAAGTGTCTTCAAGTTGATTTCACTGTATTATTTATATGCAAGTGTCTTTAAGATGATTTCACTGTATTATTTATATGCAAGTGTCTTTAAGATGATTTCACTGTATTATTTATATGCAAGTGTCTTTAAGATGATTTCACTGTTTTATTTATATGCAAGTGTCTTTAAGATGATTTCACTGTATTATTTATATGCAAGTGTCTTTAAGATGATTTCACTGTATTATTTATATGCAAGTGTCTTTAAGATGATTTCACTGTATTATTTATATGCAAGTGTCTTTAAGATGATTTCACTGTATTATTTATATGCAAGTGTCTTTAAGATGATTTCACTGTATTATTTATATGCAAGTGTCTTTGAGATGATTTCACTGTATTATTTATATGCAAGTGTCTTTAAGATGATTTCACTGTATTATTTATATGCAAGTGTCTTTAAGATGATTTCACTGTATTATTTATATGCAAGTGTCTTTAAGATGATTTCACTGTATTATTTATATGCAAGTGTCTTTAAGATGATTTCACTGTATTATTTATATGCAAGTGTCTTTAAGATGATTTCACTGTATTATTTATATGCAAGTGTCTTTAAGATGATTTCACTGTATTATTTATATGCAAGTGTCTTTAAGATGATTTCACTGTTATCATTAAGAAACAAGTGTCTTCAAGTTGATTTCACTGTATTATTTATATGCAAGCGTCTTTAAGATGATTTCACTGTTATCATTAAGAAACAAATGTCTTCAAGTTGATTTCACTGTATTATTTATATGCAAGTGTCTTTAAGATGATTTCACTGTATCATTAAGAAACAAATGTCTTCAAGTTGATTTCACTGTATTATTTATATGCAAGTGTCTTTAAGATGATTTCACTGTATCATTAAGAAACAAGTGTCTTCAAGTTGATTTCACTGTATTATTTATATGCAAGTGTCTTTAAGATGATTTCACTGTATCATTAAGAAACAAGTGTCTTCGAGTTAATTTCACTGTATTATTTATATGCAAGTGTCTTTAAGATGATTTCACTGTATCATTAAGAAACAAGTGTCTTCAAGTTGATTTCACTGTATTATTTATATGCAAGTGTCTTTAAGATGATTTCACTGTATCATTAAGAAACAAGTGTCTTCGAGTTAATTTCACTGTATTATTTATATGCAAGTGTCTTTAAGATGATTTCACTGTATCATTAAGAAACAAGTGTCTTCGAGTTAATTTCACTGTATTATTTATATGCAAGTGTCTTTAAGATGATTTCACTGTATCATTAAGAAACAAGTGTCTTCAAGTTGATTTCACTGTATTATTTATATGCAAGTGTCTTTAAGATGATTTCACTGTATCATTAAGAAACAAGTGTCTTCGAGTTAATTTCACTGTATTATTTATATGCAAGTGTCTTTAAGATGATTTCACTGTATCATTAAGAAACAAGTGTCTTTAAGATGATTTCACTGTATTATTCATATGCAAGTGTCTTTAAGATGATTTCACTGTATCATTAAGAAACAAGTGTCTTCGAGTTAATTTCACTGTATTATTTATATGCAAGTGTCTTTAAGATGATTTCACTGTATCATTAAGAAACAAGTGTCTTCGAGTTAATTTCACTGTATTATTTATATGCAAGTGTCTTTAAGATGATTTCACTGTATCATTAAGAAACAAGTGTCTTCAAGTTGATTTCACTGTATTATTTATATGCAAGTGTCTTTAAGATGATTTCACTGTATCATTAAGAAACAAGTGTCTTCGAGTTAATTTCACTGTATTATTTATATGCAAGTGTCTTTAAGATGATTTCACTGTATCATTAAGAAACAAGTGTCTTTAAGATGATTTCACTGTATTATTCATATGCAAGTGTCTTTAAGATGATTTCACTGTATCATTAAGAAACAAGTGTCTTCGAGTTAATTTCACTGTATTATTTATATGCAAGTGTCTTTAAGATGATTTCACTGTATCATTAAGAAACAAGTGTCTTCGAGTTAATTTCACTGTATTATTTATATGCAAGTGTCTTTAAGATGATTTCACTGTTATCATTAAGAAACAATTGTCTTCAAGTTGATTTCACTGTATTATTTATATGCAAGTGTCTTTAAGATGATTTCACTGTTATCATTAAGAAACAAATGTCTTTAAGATGATTTCACTGTTATCATTAAGAAACAAATGTCTTTAAGATGATTTCACTGTATCATTAAGAAACAAGTGTCTTCGAGTTAATTTCACTGTATTATTTATATGCAAGTGTCTTTAAGATGATTTCACTGTATCATTAAGAAACAAGTGTCTTCGAGTTAATTTCACTGTATTATTTATATGCAAGTGTCTTTAAGATGATTTCACTGTTATCATTAAGAAACAAGTGTCTTCAAGTTAATTTCACTGTATTATTTATATGCAAGTGTCTTTAAGATGATTTCACTGTTATCATTAAGAAACAAATGTCTTTAAGATGATTTCACTGTTATCATTAAGAAACAAATGTCTTCGAGTTGATTTCACTGTATTATTTATATGCAAGTGTCTTTAAGATGATTTCACTGTTTCATTAAGAAACAAGTGTCTTCGAGTTAATTTCACTGTATTATTTATATGCAAGTGTCTTTAAGATGATTTCACTGTATCATTAAGAAACAAGTGTCTTTAAGATGATTTCACTGTATTATTCATATGCAAGTGTCTTTAAGATGATTTCACTGTATCATTAAGAAACAAGTGTCTTCGAGTTAATTTCACTGTATTATTTATATGCAAGTGTCTTTAAGATGATTTCACTGTATCATTAAGAAACAAGTGTCTTCGAGTTAATTTCACTGTATTATTTATATGCAAGTGTCTTTAAGATGATTTCACTGTATCATTAAGAAACAAGTGTCTTCAAGTTGATTTCACTGTATTATTTATATGCAAGTGTCTTTAAGATGATTTCACTGTATCATTAAGAAACAAGTGTCTTCGAGTTAATTTCACTGTATTATTTATATGCAAGTGTCTTTAAGATGATTTCACTGTATCATTAAGAAACAAGTGTCTTTAAGATGATTTCACTGTATTATTCATATGCAAGTGTCTTTAAGATGATTTCACTGTATCATTAAGAAACAAGTGTCTTCGAGTTAATTTCACTGTATTATTTATATGCAAGTGTCTTTAAGATGATTTCACTGTATCATTAAGAAACAAGTGTCTTCGAGTTAATTTCACTGTATTATTTATATGCAAGTGTCTTTAAGATGATTTCACTGTTATCATTAAGAAACAAGTGTCTTCAAGTTAATTTCACTGTATTATTTATATGCAAGTGTCTTTAAGATGATTTCACTGTTATCATTAAGAAACAAATGTCTTTAAGATGATTTCACTGTTATCATTAAGAAACAAATGTCTTTAAGATGATTTCACTGTATCATTAAGAAACAAGTGTCTTCGAGTTAATTTCACTGTATTATTTATATGCAAGTGTCTTTAAGATGATTTCACTGTATCATTAAGAAACAAGTGTCTTCGAGTTAATTTCACTGTATTATTTATATGCAAGTGTCTTTAAGATGATTTCACTGTTATCATTAAGAAACAAGTGTCTTCAAGTTAATTTCACTGTATTATTTATATGCAAGTGTCTTTAAGATGATTTCACTGTTATCATTAAGAAACAAATGTCTTTAAGATGATTTCACTGTTATCATTAAGAAACAAATGTCTTTAAGATGATTTCACTGTATCATTAAGAAACAAGTGTCTTCGAGTTAATTTCACTGTATTATTTATATGCAAGTGTCTTTAAGATGATTTCACTGTTATCATTAAGAAACAAGTGTCTTCAAGTTAATTTCACTGTATTATTTATATGCAAGTGTCTTTAAGATGATTTCACTGTTATCATTAAGAAACAAATGTCTTTAAGATGATTTCACTGTTATCATTAAGAAACAAATGTCTTTAAGATGATTTCACTGTTATCATTAAGAAACAAGTGTCTTCGAGTTAATTTTACTGTATTATTTATATGCAAGTGTCTTTAAGATGATTTCACTGTTATCATTAAGAAACAAGTGTCTTTAAGATGATTTCACTGTTATCATTAAGAAACAAATGTCTTTAAGATGATTTCACTGTTATCATTAAGAAACAAGTGTCTTCAAGTTAATTTCACTGTATTATTTATATGCAAGTGTCTTTAAGATGATTTCACTGTTATCATTAAGAAACAAATGTCTTTAAGATGATTTCACTGTTATCATTAAGAAACAAATGTCTTTAAGATGATTTCACTGTTATCATTAAGAAACAAGTGTCTTCGAGTTAATTTCACTGTATTATTTATATGCAAGTGTCTTTAAGATGATTTCACTGTTATCATTAAGAAACAAATGTCTTTAAGATGATTTCACTGTTATCATTAAGAAACAAATGTCTTTAAGATGATTTCACTGTTATCATTAAGAAACAAATGTCTTTAAGATGATTTCACTGTTATCATTAAGAAACAAATGTCTTTAAGATGATTTCACTGTATCATTAAGAAACAAGTGTCTTCGAGTTAATTTCACTGTATTATTTATATGCAAGTGTCTTTAAGATGATTTCACTGTTATCATTAAGAAACAAATGTCTTTAAGATGATTTCACTGTTATCATTAAGAAACAAATGTCTTTAAGATGATTTCACTGTTATCATTAAGAAACAAGTGTCTTCGAGTTAATTTCACTGTATTATTTATATGCAAGTGTCTTTAAGATGATTTCACTGTTATCATTAAGAAACAAATGTCTTTAAGATGATTTCACTGTTATCATTAAGAAACAAATGTCTTTAAGATGATTTCACTGTTATCATTAAGAAACAAATGTCTTTAAGATGATTTCACTGTTATCATTAAGAAACAAATGTCTTTAAGATGATTTCACTGTTATCATTAAGAAACAAATGTCTTTAAGATGATTTCACTGTTATCATTAAGAAACAAATGTCTTTAAGATGATTTCACTGTTATCATTAAGAAACAAATGTCTTTAAGATGATTTCACTGTTATCATTAAGAAACAAATGTCTTTAAGATGATTTCACTGTTATCATTAAGAAACAAATGTCTTTAAGATGATTTCACTGTATCATTAAGAAACAAGTGTCTTCAAGTTAATTTCACTGTATTATTTATATGCAAGTGTCTTTAAGATGATTTCACTGTTATCATTAAGAAACAAATGTCTTTAAGATGATTTCACTGTTATCATTAAGAAACAAATGTCTTTAAGATGATTTCACTGTTATCATTAAGAAACAAGTGTCTTCGAGTTAATTTCACTGTATTATTTATATGCAAGTGTCTTTAAGATGATTTCACTGTTATCATTAAGAAACAAATGTCTTTAAGATGATTTCACTGTTATCATTAAGAAACAAATGTCTTTAAGATGATTTCACTGTTATCATTAAGAAACAAATGTCTTTAAGATGATTTCACTGTTATCATTAAGAAACAAATGTCTTTAAGATGATTTCACTGTTATCATTAAGAAACAAATGTCTTTAAGATGATTTCACTGTTATCATTAAGAAACAAATGTCTTTAAGATGATTTCACTGTTATCATTAAGAAACAAATGTCTTTAAGATGATTTCACTGTTATCATTAAGAAACAAATGTCTTTAAGATGATTTCACTGTTATCATTAAGAAACAAATGTCTTTAAGATGATTTCACTGTATTTTATAGACAAGCATCTTTAAGGTCATTTATTTATCCCCAAGTCTCTTTAAATTGATTCACTGTATTGTTTTTTACTTAAGGAATAGTGAACTGTCACTGATAAGCAATGAAAGGTGGGATGTAATTTCATACCATCAATAAAGCCAGACAAGTCTCGGCCATTCTTATAGACAAAACTATAAATGTCCTCTGCTTTTTTAACACTGCCTGGGGGTAGACTCTTTATAATCAGATGGGCCAGCTCAAACAATTTGCTGACTGTGTTGCACTTGGCATGGATGAAGATATCACCAGCTGCAATGAAAATGTCACTAATTATACATGGGAAAATCTTAGTTTTGATTTATTAACCCAAAGTGGCAAGATATACAAATCTACAAACTAATAGTTAATTTTTCTTGCAATTTCTGTTGCATAATACAAGCAGGAAGGTCTTTACCAAAGCAGTAAAACAGACAACATCAACAACAACAGAATTCAGAAGCAATAATAAATTTTTTTTAAAATTTGCTTTAGAATCTACATCATATTTTCCATAAAGTCTACACTAGCTTTAAAACAGTGTCCTGATTGCAAGCAGCGTATATGACAAATTTCTACTTAAACTAGTGACATAGCACCCCAAGTCAGCATTTAGGCAATTGAGATAGGACCCCCCAAGTGAGTTGGGAACAATTAGGTCTCACTAGATAGTTTCGTATTTGACCCCATCCTATTTTTTTAAGGTAGAAGGCATGAAGCTAATTATGATAAGCCTAGCATTTATACATTCACACATAAGCTAAATATGTAATGTGGTTTATATTTACTTTGAGTTAGGCTTGAAAATGGGTTGATTTGTTGGTGACTGCCTGTCACAGTTAGACTAGCATTGGAGATCAAATGCGTAACTTGGGCTGCAAATGAGCAGCTGACTTGGCTTACATATTTACACATGTCTGCTACAGAGGTAAATATCTAAAAATCTAGATGGTTGAGGGGTGATGAAAATTATGCTAATTTGTTATAGTATTAGTGAAGTTTATACATGCATAATGCACATACTGATACTTTTAGCTGTCTTTTCACAGAAAAAATATTCATGATAGCTCTTTCCGGTCAAAAATGAATGTAAAAAGAGAGGTTGGTGGCAGTGTTGATTTAGTATAAAAAACACCAATTGTATAAGGAATTAACTTGATTGCTTCAGTCCAAATCTCACATGCATGCTGTCTACAAACGTCATTAGTTAGTTTTTATTTGTATCTTCAGTGTCAAAATATTCTCATTTTTTCAGCAACAGGTTATTATCGGACATAAATTCACCAGATAAATTGTCCAGTGAGACCTTAGAATACAAGAGTACCTAATATTTAGTTATGTATATACCCACTGAAATAGAATGCACTGAAGTACAACATTCAAGCTTATTATAGCTGTACTCAAAATATCGAGGATTTCCCATCAATTATTTCTGCTTCACTATGTCACCTACATAAGCCATGTTGCCTGCTAAACTATATTACACACTTTGGGTAGTAATGTCATTATAAAGTTTATTAAATCTGAAGTAACCAATGTGATGTACAGCATAATTTGTTTTTATTATTATTGCATTCACTAGTATAAGAATATCTTGTTGAAAAATACGAAACGTCAATGTGGAACTGAAATAACTGACTTCGCTAACATCTGCCTAAGAGCCAAATGGGAGAAAACTTGACAAAGAAATCTTTAAATGCATGATGGTACAAAACGACCATTTCAAGATTCTTTAGTTTTACTATCTTCATCTGTCTCAGAATTTTATACCTTACATTTGAATGCATATAATCTGATCTAAATTTTATTCTGGTTTCCTTTTCATTACCAGTGGGTGGTTTATTTATATCCTATATTATTTTTATCTACTGTGTTCAGCTCAATCAGGAACATCCTGTTACATAACCTATGTCTCATTGTATATCAACATTTATTGGCCAATACTGACAGGTCAAATTCAGTCAATTTTTGTTTATAAATACGAATAAATGTTTTGTTTTCTTGTAAACTTTAATTGGAGGAATGGTACCATTTAAACAAATCAGAAAGCCTGTTAAGGCAGGATATTATCTGTTCAGTTTGGTTAAGTTATGTTGATCAGTTTATTGGAGTAAATTGTTTAAATGATTGTTTATTAATTAGCAATAGTGATGATGTTATGAACTCATCTGTATAATACTGAAAGACCAATAATCACATTTTCAGACAATTCTGGTCCATTTATGTTTACATAATTTTGTCCAGAACCTAATAAAAGGTTTTTCTATTTTAAGTAACATTTGCAATATATGACAGATCGACATCCTCTCAAAAAAGGTCTTCACGCCAGTTTTATCCCAAAAACTAATAATAATCTAAAAGGTCTTCACGCCAGTTTTATCCCCAAAAATGTGTGGTTCTTGTGAAGAAGTTGTTTAAGGAATGTAAATTTTTACGTGATGAAAACTATATTTAATGGTAGGTCAACGTCATTTATAATAATCTGAAAAGTCTTCATGCCAGGATGTTTTCTGTAAAGTTTGGCCAAACCGTTTGATTTTTGAGTAGCTATAGCCATATTTGTTACATCAACTCTATGTCCGACTATAAAATCTTCTTTACAAGAAAGCTTTCTTTCAAGCTGGATCGAATTCTGAAGAGTTCTGTCAACAAGTTTTTCTACATTTTTTTGTCATGATGTTCTTTTTCTAAGGAAGGTCAGCACCATTGTTACCAATCTGAAAGTTTCCATGCCAGGAGGCTTACTGTCAAATTCAGACAAATTCTGTTGGAAAAAAAGTGATTCTAAAGTAGTTTTCATTTTTTTTATGACTGTTTGCCTTATACAACGGCAGATAAGAATTGGTTGTATACATCTGAAAGCCCTTTAAGGTCCTGATGCTCTCTCAAATTTCAACAGTTTCTGTGGAGTAGGCTCGAAAAGTCCTTTAAAGGTTTATCTATTGTTAGTATTAGCAGCCCAACCTTGAAAGATCTTTGTGCCAATAAGCTTTCAAATAAAGCTTGGTCATTGAATGGTTTGCTATTTGTAGCAGCAATGGCTACTTTATGCTTAAACGAACCATTGATCATACAATCGAATCAAAATTTCAAGTTGATAGGAACTGGATAAAATGTGACTTCCAGAGTATTAACAAGGTCATTCTTGTATGTATACAGTACAACTCAAATGATTTTTTTTTATATTCCCCATGCGTCACAGTGGGACCTAATGCTCTTTTCTTTTGTTCCACGAAAATGACAAAAATTCCCCACAATGCCTAGGGATGCATGCCGATCGCAACTTTACTGTGGAGAATCCATTGTTACTTAAGTATTTATGAAAAATATGTTTCTACTGTGCAGTATTTCATATGATGGTAATCATATTTCCTACCTAGTTACATGCTCAACTGGAAATGTGAAGTCGACTAAATGTAACTGTGTTCCTTCCTGCCATACAACTCCAAATACTAGTTTGGCTTACCATAAAAACCCATATACTAGTTTGGTTTACCATAAAAATCCATATACTAGTTTGGTTTATCATAAAAACCCATATACTTTTTTGGTTTACCATAAAACCCATTTACTAATTTGGTTTACAATACAAGCCCATAAACTAGCTTGTATATCATACAAGCACATAAACTACCCTAGTATACCATATAAGCCCATAAACCATCTTGGTATACCATACAAGCCCATAAACTAGCTTAGTATACCATATATGCACATAAACCATCTTGGTATACCATACAAGCCCATAAACTAGCTTAGTATACCATATAAGCACATAAACCATCTTGGTATACCATATAAGCCCATAATCTAGCTTGGTATACCATATAAGCCCATAAACTAGCTTGGTATATCATACAAGCCCATAAACTACCTTGGTATATCATATAAGCCCATAAGCTAGCTTGGTATACCATATAAACCCATAAGCTAGCTTGGTATATTATATAAGCCCATAAACTACCTTGGTATACCATATAAGCCCATAAACTAGCTTAGTATACCATATAAGCCCATAAACTACCTTGGTATATCATATAAGCCCATAAGCTAGCTTGGTATACCATATAAACCCATAAGCTAGCTTGGTATATTATATAAGCCCATAAACTACCTTGGTATACCATATAAGCCCATAAGCTAGCATGGTATACCATATAAGCCCATTTACTAGTTTGATTATTTTTTTTCTTAAACTGAATCAGAGCTATAGGTTCTATAATGGCAACATGATTGTTACTGGACAACAGACTGTCAGATGTACAGTGAAAGCAGGACCATGCCATAAAATTGCTTTGCCTTATGACCAGTCCAGTTACGAAATTAGAAACATCAGATACTAACCCGAACTCGGCATTTCTCCAAGAACACCCTTCCTGTGAGAATATGTGTAATTCTCCTTAACTTTGCCCCCAATCTGAAAATTATTTTTGAACATGTTTGAAAAAGATCAGCAGTTAAGTCATTTTCAATAACAGAATTTCATATCATAAACTAAATCAAAGAAATATAAAGAATTTTGGCAGCTTCTGTATTTTAACAAGAACATTATAATATTTCATATTGCTTCTTGTCTTCATTTTAGAAAGGAAGGATGGAATAAGTCCATGTAAAACTTACGAGATAGAAGAAAAATATCTGAAAGATGAGAACAATCACCAACATTGCTGAATGCTCATGTCAAAGAAACAACAGTGTACAATTAAAACATAGTATATGCTTCCTACACATGTAATTTTTTTTTTTTAGTCCAGGCTGTTGACACGATAGAAATGTCTATGTAGAACAGTGCTAAAATGTAAATTGATAATGCTGTTTGACATGATTGAAAGGTCGATGTTTTGTTTGTTTGTTTAGGATTTTTAACATAGCTTTAACAATTTTTCAGTCATATCGCTACAATGTCAGCAGTTTATAGTGATGTCTAGCACTGGGGCATCATGCTGCAGACATTTAGCATAATGTCCCACCCAGTCAAATTATCCTGACACCAGACTGACCAGTCCTAACACTTAACTTCTTAATGCTGAGTGCCAAGCGAGGCAGCTATTAGTACCTTTTTTGTAAGTCTTTGATATGACCTGGACGTGGGTTCGAACCCACGACCTCATACTTCTGCAGTGGTCACTCTAACCACTAGGCCACCAGAGCGGTTAAAGGTCAATGTAGAAAAGTCCTAAATTGTAAAAATTGACTATGCTGTTTTACATGTTAGAAAGATCTATGTAGAACAGTCTTATTGACAATGCTGTTTGACATTACAGAAATATCTATGTAGAACAGTCCCAAAGTGTTATTGTTGTTGTAGTGATGTTTACTGCAATACATGGCAGCCAGTATAAATGGTAAAGGAAGACCCCTGGAAAACCTCGAATAGAACCTCTGACCCACTAGAAGCTACTGGTAAGTTTTGTCACACACACACACTGGCCGAATGCAAGACTTGAACCCACACAGAGTTGACATAGCAATGATCCATAATAGTGAGCGCTTTAGACCACTTGGCCCAACCTCCCATAAAATGCTATTTGACAATGTTGAAATACTTACAGTAACATAATCACTGCCCTATTATTACATGTCCAAAAAAAATAAGTAAAGAAGACCTCATTTATTGATTCTGCAACATAGTTAGTCAGCTTATTTTGTACACTTTTTCAAAAAAGTTCTTAGAGAACTTTTTATTCTTCACATTAACTCTATATATAATGGAACATTAATTGCATATCCAAAGGTACATTAGAGATGCAGGAGTCATGGAAAATATTGAGAATTCAAAATAGATATGTCACCTTTGGGCTATATACATGTATTAAGAACATGCCATCTTCTGGCTGCATGCTTGTACTAAGACACTTTTGAGCTGTGTGTATATTCTAAGAACAGATCATCCTAGGATTTCGTATGTGTACTATGGTAGAATTTGCCACATATTTATAATATATATTTGAATATGCCTTCTTTTGGCTGCCTATGTGCCATCTTTTGATCACTTGTTAATAATATATTTGAATATGCCTTCTTTTGGCTGCCTGTGTGCCATCTTTTGATCACCTTTGGGCTGCCTGCCTGTATTAGGGTATAATATGCCATCTTTGGGCTGACTGTGTATTGCATTGCCTGGTATTTGTTTTCAGAATTGTAACATCAATAAAGCTGGAAATGTAAAGAACCATTACAATGGCTAACAAATTAAATCCTCTGGAAAATGCCTGTATATCATTGAGAGATATTACCTCATTCACTTAGGGTATCACATATAAGCCTTACAATGACTACCAAAATAACTTGTCCATGTTGTCGCTCAAATAAATCCTTGAGAAGGCAACATTACATACAAACCTTTACAATGGATACCAAATTAAATCATTTGGAAAATTTATTGTGAGACATCATATGTAATCCTTTATAATGACTACTGTTATGTATATTTTATTTAATTTATTTGTTGTTAAATTTAATTGTTTGTTTGTCAGTTTTTTTGCATAACTTTATTTCATTATATTTTATTCTAATGTAAATTTATTCCCTAGTGATGATATTTTTCCAGAATTAGTTGGCCTGAATCATTCTTCATAAACACCTAATGCTGAACTAGACCCTGACATTGATTCAAATTTATTTGGAGCCATGTGTTAAACAAGTTCTATTTTTATTTTAAAATAATTGGCTTTTATCAGGTTCATGTTAGGAATATGTGATGTAAACAAGGTCATGTGACACTCATATGGGCATCTATTTTGCATTACAAATTCTGGTATAACCATTGTTTTAGAGAAATAATTTCAGTCCAGGCTTTTACTTTTTACTGGAAAGTGTCTGTCAGTGACCAGTTTTTGAGTTATGTTCATTTTACTTAAGATCATTTGTATTTATATAAAATACTTAGTTCCTCTGGAAATATTTGATGCGCTCATACAGAATTATTGGACAAAGACAGTTTATCAAAACTGTATTCAGATTTGAAATTAAGTTCTTTTTTTTATTTTTACAATCTTTTTCCAGGGAAATAAATTATTGTTTAAATATTACAAAGCTTATTGTTTTCACTTTTTCTGTGTTATTTTTTTTAGAGCCTAAACAGGTAACACTAACAAATTAGCTCATCTTACAAATGCTAGTAAATCCCTGTGAGGCATTATCAAAGTAACTAATTGGGCATTAAATACTTGAGATTGCAGGCATTATATACAAACTCCAATATGAAATTATCAGCCTTGCAATAAATTTTCACAACAGACATTTAATAAAACAAGTCTCTGAATGTCTTTTTTGACTGTGATGACTTCTTTCAAGAAGGATTGGATATTCCTAACTAGAGTTTACAAGACATATTTTTATCTAAAACAAAGTCAGTAGCATAAGATGCAAACTGTAGGTTTAAAGAAAACAAGTAGCCAGACTTAATTTCTTCTTTTAGTCTCCCTGCAAACCTTCCTCATCGACTGGTTTGAAAAGGAATAAACAAGGTTCAGAAGTGTTTATATGTCTGGTGGTCACTCATAGCAGAGTATACTCAAATCATGTTTTACTATACCTGTTTGTACAGAAGTGTTTACATGTCTGGTGGTCACTCATAGCAGAGGATACTCAAATCATGTTTTACTATACCTGCTTGTAGAAGTGTTTACATGTCTGGTGGTCACTCATAACAGAGGGTACTCAAATCATGTTTTACTATACCTGTTTGTACAGAAGTGTTTACATGTCTGATAGTCACTCATAACAGAGGGTACTCAAATCATGTTTTACTATACCTGTTTGTACATAAGTGTTTACATGTCTAGTGGTCACTCATAACAGAGGATACTCAAATCATGTTTTACCTGCTTGTAGAAGTTAGGGCCGAATCCTACTCCAGCCCATATCTCATCACTTTCATCTCGCATACTTGGGTCAGTTACCATGTCCACCAATTTCTGAAGACGAGCAGCAACTTTGGCCACTTCCTTTGCATTTGCATCATGGGAAAGCTCAATCCAAAGGTAGAGGGCATGATCCTTGCCCTGAGACCATACCTAACAAATATAAATATTTAAAGTCATGTAATTCTATATCGGACCTCATACACTCTTGGAAGGGAAAAAATTTTCTAAGGAGGATGCCATGTATTTTCACTTATCTTTCTTTAATATTTTACATTGCATGTCATTACTGGCAACAAAATAAGAGACATTTTATGAGCTAGATGCTGTAACACTTTTTATTTTCATTTAAGGTTTCTAGAATTTTATCAATGCAGCTTATCCCTGCATAGATGAAGTCCATCTCTCAGGCAACGGGAATTTGTCCTACACACTGGACAGTTCTCACACAAAACTGATATTTTCACAGACATTAAAATGCCAAAACTGGGCATTTGACTCAAGGAAACATTCCTTCCATGTATTTACCTGCTTTGACCAGGTAGATGATTTAATTTCTTTGGTTCTTTTTGTTTTCAAATGGAAACTTGAATTGTTCTGTCCAGCTACAATAAATAGCCTACTTCAATAGACAAAAGAAAGTCACAAACATGGTACCACTATAACTCTATACAGTTTAAGAAAATAAATACATGGATTGTGTGATTTTATATTGGAAATAACAAAGACATAGAAAGACTTCTGAACTTAAAAAAATGATCAATTGTGGACGAATATATGAGTTATTTTTCAAGTTATGACAACTGGGAGTAGGTTTGAAGGTAACCTTGTTGATGTTGTTCACAAATAAATCTCCTGGTATTTATGGAATGTAATTGTACCCAGTGGTAGGTTTGTAGTGAAACTGGATATGAAAATTCTTAAAGATATAGTTAAAAATAGTTCAGTATAAAAGATCAATTTAGTCTTGTTATTAAACTGTTATGATGCTTAAATGGCAGTTACGTAGGTGACAAGTAAAAACCCCAACACATAAATATCTATTTAACTTCAGTCATAAGTTGCCAATGTTTTCATACATACTTTTCCCCTTAAAAAAGAGGTTTAATTATCTATGCATATCAAACAAGATACAAAATTAGTTTTGAACATCAACCAAGATGTATAATTCTTGAACATCCATGATAAAGAGACTCGCAATTACTGACTTTCTTGATTTTATCCTCTAGCAAAATGTTGTTGTTGTTGTTGTTGTTGTAGAGTTTAACGCCATTTTCAGCACAAGATAGGCTATTCGTGACAGCCAATATTAATGATGGAGGAAGAACCAAAGAAAACCCAGGTAAGAACCACCGACCCATGAGAAACTACTGGCAAGCTTTCTCACATACCCACACTGGCCGAATCCGAGACTTGAACCCATGCAAACAGAGGTAGATGGAAGTGATCCATAACTGAGTATTTTATACCACTCTGCCATGCATGGCCCCACTAAGGAAAATGTAAAATCACAATCTAATGGAATCACTTTGCTTCTTAAAAGACTGGTAAATGGAAACATGGTAGTCCAAAATAGAAGGCTACTTTTTTATCATCATAGTGTTCATTAAGGCCTATTAGCTTGCAGCATTCTCAACAATTTTGTTTTGCTCCTGAAGTACGGACATATATTACCGAGGGTTGGGCCTGGGGGATGCCAGCTGCAGAGACAGATTGCATCTTGACCAGATTCAATTCCTTCAGTGTCTCCTTGTTTAAGTATTTGTAAGCCCCAAAGCCAACCACTCCCACAGCAACTGTCCCCAAAATGGCTGGTTGGACTGAACGATATGGCCCTGAAACAGGTTTGGTACCTAAGCCTCTGGATTGGCCTGAAATACAATCAGATTTGAAAAAGTCAAATAGAAACTGCTCACTGCAATTGTGTCTTTATATATATATATATATATATATATATATATATATGGATAATCAGTTCATTCAAAAACTGGACTTATGATGTTGAGCAAGAACCACTGAGAAAAAAGCCACAAAGCATTACTGCAACATTATTTTACACCATGATTACATTAGGTGGTACAATTTTCAAGAGGGGCAGATACTGGAATAAGATAAATTTTTCATGGATTCTAGAGCTGAGAATGTATTCATAGAACATTAATTTTTCAAATATGAAATAAATATTTCACAACAATGACAAAACGAAAAATTGTATATATACAATATACATACATGTATATTGCAATTGAACAATGTGATCATTCTTTAATGATTGATGAAAGAGTTAATATATATATATATATATATATATATATATATATATATATATATATATATCCTATGTGTAATTTAAAAATATTAGAACTAAAAAAAAATTCTTATCACTCATATTTTCCATGACCTTAGAAGATGAAGAAAAAAGTTTAGTTCTGTTAAATAGTGTACATCGGGTCAAAAAGGAGTGTACGACAACAAAAGGGTATATTTATCAATGGATGTTCAATGTAGGTTCAGTGGCACAAATAGTAAAACTTATTTTTCAAATTTTTACATGGCTACCAGTTTAAATCCCATTGTCACATTTGTTACAAAATTTTTCCTTATTATTTAAACTAAATGTTATGCTTGGGAAAATTTAAATTTTAAAACAATAAGATAAGATAAGAATTCAGACTTCAAAGTCCATAAATCTAAATTAAAATATAATATAAAAATCATTGTAAAAATAAAAGTACATATATATTTCATACCTACAAATATACAGCAAAATCTACAACTATTAACTGCACCATACATTATTAAGAATAAAATTAAATGACTCATTTAAAGAGTAATTTTCTCCATCTACTAATTAATCATATGAGAATTTACATGAATGTCATAGTTCTAAAGAGATTTCAATATACAGTTAAAACCATTAGATACTCTTGTCATCATTGAGAATAGATGATAATACTAACATGTTTAACTTATGTTAAAACCAAGGTTTCTATGCAAATAAAGTCTGCGGAAGTCTCTTGAATCCTGCAAATAATTAGAAGCTATATATTACTAAAGAAAACTGGAGAAACTGTAATGCAGTGCAATATATTTAGGACATTTGATTATAAACCTTTGTGAGTTTGTTGGAAACGGTATTTATAGGGGGCACAGTGAAGTAAATCATAGTATGGTGTTATTTTTATTATTTCGGTTCCATGAGTGGCCTAAAGCGCTGTCCGTTACAGATCACTGCCATCTCACCTCTGTCTGCATGGGTTCAACTCTAGGATTCTGCTAATGTGGGTATGTGAGAAAGCTTGCCAGTAGTTTCTCATGGGTCGGTGGTTCTTTCCGGGATTTTCCGGGTTCTTCCTCCACCATTAATACTGGCCGCAATGTATAGCCTATCTTGTGCTGAAAAATGGCATTAAACCATAAAAACAAACAAATTTCATGAGAAATATCCACAAAGATTCATTAACTGCACGGTGATCCTATATTTTCTAATAAATAATTATTTGTGTATTAAGTCCAAATTGTGTTTAGCATTTTAATAGATAATGGAAGATAATTGTTGAGAAATTGTGTAGGGTTCTGAATCCATGTCTCATTCTTGTAAAGTTCCACTGACAAAGCAAAACCACACACTTCCTCACAGCAATGCAGTTGTCGAAAGATCTTTCTCTATGCTAAGACAAATTATAGAAGCTTATCCAGTTGCAAACAAGTATCAAGATGAACACAAATGACTTTTATAATACTTTAATATGACTGCATCTAGTTAAGAAAATAGTTCACTGCCCAAAGAATTTTTAAGACAGTAACTTGGTTTTAGTGTTGGAGTACTTTTTAACGTCTGTGTCAGTGTGGTTGTGTTGTTAGAATGTACACGTGTGTTGCGATATTGTACTAATTTTGGTTTGTATTATATTAAATGCTTTAAATAAAACTTTTGTTTTCCTGAATCAAATTTGAAAAGAGAATTTGAAGAAGAAAAAAATTTCAGCTGGACGTCATTTTATTAGCTCACGCGCTCTGTCCTTCAGCACCCCATCCCTTTAGGACTTGCACACTCGATCCAACTCAAGGAAAAGGCTATAAAACGGAACAGACAATATTCGACAATCGTATGCATGACCTATAAATCTTTGTCCTCACAAGGCCATAAAACGGGACAGGATTTTGCTGACATACACAACATCATTATGATTATCTGTACAAATTATGGAATGACATTCAATTTTTCTTACCAATAAGGCGAGAGCGAAGGTTCTGGAAGACTTTAAACCCATTTCTTGCCGCCATCATGAGTTTTATGCGAAGATTAACTGAACTGTCTCGTACCTGCCGACAAAATATCTAATGTGTGTACACCGCACTGTAGCTTCCCTGGTTCGAGTTCAAGGTTGTGCCGAGAATACGTGATCACATGACTGTCGACAAGCCTACCTCCGACACAAACACGCTAAGACGGGCAAAAACACGAAAAGACAGCGCAAAGATGGCACAGACACGTGTAATAACGGCAATACTGAAAAAATATGAATGTTGATTCCAATTTTAATTTAAAAAAATATAAATGAATTATGGTTGGTCTTGGGTTTTGTAGTTGTTGCTGCTACTACTGTCGAATGTCTATTTACACTCCGAGTCGTAGTGAATTATGGGAAATATTTCAAAATGTATTTGTAAACAAAACAAAAAAAAATGGAATTTTCTTAGCATTGTATATTACATATTTTATCAAACTGAATAACGATGCATAAAATTCACTGGGACTACTGTATATTTCTTATTTCAGATTTACAAACGGTAAGTATTCTAAAAAGACACAAGATTTGGCACGATAAAGGATTCATATATTAATATGTGTAACTATAAATATAAAAAGATTATGAATGCTTCATAATTATTATACAAATGCAAATCTCAAAACGGATATTAAATTGAGAGAGAAAGAAGAAGAAGAAGTAGAAAAAAAAGGTAAACACGCAGAATAAATTTGTTCATAAATCTCAAGATTGCCATTAAAATCTCGAGAAGGCTTGTAAAAGAGACTCGACTAGAGTACATATACCAAAATGTGTGTACTCATGTGGACATAGATCACAGTTAATTTTACTATATGTTCTCTATATATATTTCTCAGTACTCACCTTTCAACTCGGTGACAATCAATACAAATATGTTAATCTAAAATACATCCAACGATGACTTCACGGTGAAGTTCTTGTCAAGAATTCACCTGCATTTTTTGAGAGACTGCACTGTAAATAGACCAGCATGTAAACAGAACACAGATTTCACTTCTGGATCATCACCAAGGCCTTATTACTCGATGTGCACCGTCGCCAAAATACAGACAACAACTCTCTGAGCTTATATTCTCAAGAATAAGCAATTACCTTTAAATCCCCACCAACAATGCAACAATATGACACTTCTATCGCCACCAAAATGAGAGAGGAAACAATGTTCTAAAATAGACTTGAACTACATTCGTGGGTACTGAAATGAAAATAATAATTGTGATGCAATTCCTGAAAGGCCCAAGTTTATGGGACAAATTTTATTAAAACTTTTATATTTGCATGCAACACCTATTTGAACTTTATACACAAAGTCTTTATGAATTTTTCTTGCAAACAAGACATATGACACCTGTCGGAAAGTGTGTAGTGCTGGTGTTCCATAGGGTGCACGTGTTGGTCCAAGTGCTCTTGAGAAACAATAACTAAATTTGCTACATCTTCCTTAATTATAGGACTTTTTCAATGCAGTAGAAACCTAATTGTACTACAAGATAAGACCTGACCGAAAATATATTTGAAGTTTAAAAGTATTGAACAATTAAAACTTTAATTGAAATTAAATAAACCTTTAAATTGATAAACTCAATTTTATTAAAAATTAAATTTTCATAAAACACACTTTGAAAAATTTTACACTGAAAAGTTGACCAATCAATGGCATTTTAAACAAATGGTAGATTGGGTCTGTATAACATTTTACCCTGGGGTAGTGAAGTAACATGACTCGTAGTGATTTTGGCAACAAACTGCAATATACCTGCCCAGGTGCTTATAGGTGTACACACTAAAGAAGCAACAACAGATGCTATGTTCCATATTTATTGTGTCAGTTATTTAGGCAGTTATTTGTATAACTAATAGCTCACTCAAATTTAAATTTCTGATGGGACCACTACCATGTTTTATGGCAAAATTGCATTACATTTCAGTGTCAATAACTACAAAAGGCGACAGTGGGATAGGAAAATACAGTTTCTAGGCAGGCTTTACTTTACTGAATCTCTCTCGTGAAGACCTAAGCCATGTCTTTGAGGGCTATATATTAGTGTGGTGATATGAACTAATCATGGTCACTTATGGCAGTACACTGCATATGTCCTTATGAAACCATGTAATAAATTCATCCTAAAGGTATATGAGGTTTCTAGAAACATATTTGGTCATTTACAGGTTAAATAACTAATCAGGTTGACTTTGCATCATATAATTTAAGAAATGCTGGGACAGTGAAGTTTGATCATTGGTGCAAACATTAGTACATACCAGTATACAGGAAAGTCAAGCGACAATGTAGTAAAATAAAATATATAATTATTAGCATTCTTATTTATGACAGAAATGAATAATTTTAGATATTGCAAGAGAATACAGCCAAATGTGGCCACACATATCAACTACAGGTGCCAATACATCCTATATCATCATAAACTAAATGTCAAATTCTGACCCCCAAAACTTGTAAACAAGAACGGAAATTTGCATATGTGCGACATATACAATGTACTTGTTATGATCAAATGTGCAAACATAATTTAAATGATCTTTTTGAATATTTAAAGTGTATTTTTAAGGGTGTTTGTTACCAATTATTAAGATCAATGGTTCAGTGGAATCAGATATCAGCCGATGCTAAAATACTGCACACTGTTCAAGTACTAAATTGAAATATGTTACATACATGCGCATATTTCATGATGAAAACATTTTGGATACTTTTAATACACACAGCCGGAAATGTGCCTTACATATTCACTATAGGTACAATGTCAGCCTATGTGATATACTGAATGTAAACTTTGGATCCCAAATATTCTCAAATATGTGGATATTTGTTCATGTGAGATATGTAACCATGTTAAGATCAGCTGTACAGAGTTAAATTCAAAATATCTGTTTGAATATATATTATGCAATCTTTACAGTGTCATTTAACACATATTATTAGTAATTAATAATGCATAAATTAAGATGGATCATTATAATTCCCATAAAATCATACATACCACAATGCTGCACTTCACTAATCAATATATTAACCAAATTCAACAATAAAATTTAATGCATTTTGTGTTCAACTTACATCATTTTGCTGTTTTCTTACATCCAAAGGTAAATATACAAGGGGAAAGTGTATTCTATCCCTTCAACCTGCATTTCATTCTCAGACAGTTTAAACTGATTTAGTAGAGAACTTGAGTAGGTTCAAGTATAAAGTTTTCATCACTGTCCTCTCACAAAATACCCTGTAACTATGTTTGTTAACAATTACTAAAGGCTATACAAGCAGATGTGTGTTACTCAGGAAGTCACCCCATCATAAACACATAAATTAACTGCTTGGACCCTAAAAAATAGTTTGAATGACCAATACAAAATAGAATTTTGTCTTCACATATTTAAATGTAGGTCTCATTTTGACTTACAAAGATATATTCTCAGAAAATTTGACAACTATCCATCATTGGAACTTGTATATGGTGTAGGAGTATAAACATGCTGATATCATTTAATATCATTTCCAAAAATATTATCTATGTGCATTTTAAGAGGCAAATTTTAATTTTATAATTTGTTTTAAACTTTCAATAAAAATTTAAAATAAAATTATTTTTAATGCTATTTTAATATTTTTATATATAACACATTCAAATTTCATGTGTCTATCATTATTAGTATTATTTTTCTAGCAATTTAAAGTTTAATAATAACTGCCCTGATAGGACATACATCACAATTAATTTTACTATAAGTTCTCTACATATATTTCTCAGTACTTACCTTTCAACTGTATGGCAATCAATACAAATCATATGTTAATCTAAAATACATCCAAAGATGACTTCACGGTGAAGTTCTTGTCAAGGGTTCACTGGGATTTTTTGAGAGGCTGTACTGTACACAGAACAGCATGCAAACAGAACACAGATTTCACTTCCAGATCATCATGAAGGCCTTATTACTCAATATGTACTGTCGCCAAAATACACACAGACAACCACTCTGACCTCATATTCTCAAGAATAAGCAAATCCCCACCAAAAATGCAACAATATAACTCTTCTATCACCACCAAAATGAGAGTGGAAAAACATTCAAGGTTACTGAACTGGAAATAATAATTGTGATGCGATTTCATATATAAGTGAATCGCGATAGTAAGTTAATTGTTTCATTTGTTTTATTTCCTGTAATTGTTTATTGTAGAGCTGAAATTCCGAATTTATATGTTTGTATTTTGTTTGCTTGATTAGAATTTTTAACGTAGCTTTAACAATTTTTCAGTCATGTCGCTACGATAAATGCAGTGAGGGAGTTTATAGTCATGTCTAGAACTGGGGCATCACCCCCTCCCCAGATGTGTAGCATGATGTCCCACCCATTCACATTATCCTGACAACAGGCCGATCAGTCCTAACACTAACCTCTCAATTCTAAGCACCAAACGAGGCAGCTGTTAGTACCATTTTTGTAAGTCTTTGGTATGACTCGGCCGGGGATCAAACCCACGACCTCCCGCTCCCGCGACGGACACTCTAACCTCAAGGCCAACGGAGTGGTTAATTTAATATTTGTTACAGTAATCATTATAACATTTCTTTCTCTTGGTTTATAAAAATGTTTTTATTTTTGATGATACATGCATCTATTGAACTAAATTTCCAGGTAAGTAAAGTTCTAACACGTCTATCCAATACTTACTATGTTCCAAAAATATGGACTCACAAGAAACATTCTGTATCAGGATTGAATGAATTTTAGAAAAAAAATATGATATGATGAATGATGAGAAAACTCTATTGTTTTGACAATATGCAATGTTGATTTATTTTATACATTGTTCATTAAAAGGTAGAGCACAAAAATAAAGATTTGAAAAAAGAAACAACACATAAAGTAAACATGTCTAATTCTTCTATATTTATTTTAATAAATTTTGCCATCAACAGTAAATATTTTCCAGTATTGTTAGTTTGAAACATCTCTGCATGGTTTTGTCTATGTTGGCGTGTGTTTACAGGTCTGTGTGCGTCTTAGCGTAGCGTATTACCTGTAATTTGCGTGTATTTACTCGTCTTTGTGCGTCTTAGCCGTGATTTGCGTCACACTGAGGTGTTTAGTAGGACCAGCTATGGACTTTTATCCCACTTACTTTTCCAATACTTAAAAAGATATAAAAGAAGTGTTATTAATAATGGTTTTAGTGACGATTTGTAAATGTCTTGTATTTACGTGAGGTTACTGTGCACACGCCGCCATTTAATTACTCTTCTGTTTGAATCTGTAATGCGTGGATAGCACACTTCTTAATTGTCAATGTCCGGGATAGGCAAAAAAAAAGTAAAGGTGCAGGAAGTGTGCGCCTCATCTTATCTGGGGACTCTAAGTGTTTCAGGATTGAATGTGTGTTTTCATCTACTGAAGCTAAATGGTGCTGTCTTGACCGTATCTAATACACAGGTGCTCGACGCGAGCTTGATGTAAAGAAAAAAATAATAATTTAAAGAAAAAAAAACATACAGAGTGAGAAAAATACCTTAGAGTACCCCCATGACCCATTCAGACATATGACCCCCTCTATATTACTATATAAAAAGAGTAATATAGAGGGGGTCATATGTCTGAATGGGTCATTGGGGTACTCTAAGGTATTTTTCTCACTCTGTATGTTTTTTTTTCTTTAAATTATTATTTTTTTCTTCACATCAAGCTCGCGTCGAGCACCTGTGATCTAATACAGTATTATGTCACGACTAACGAAATCACGGCATTACGGCGAAAAAGAAAACATCCCTCCAAAGAAGAGGCGCGGTCATGAAGACAACATCCTTAGAAATAGTACATAACCCATGTAAAGAGAAATTCGCATTCTTATTATTGCACATATGTTTAGCATTAGACAAATGTTTGGGTGTGTTTATACATAAACGTTATCGTCACAGACAACGTATCACACTGGAATAGAAAGAGGTTTAAAGTTTAAGCTTTTTCGTTTTGTTTTGTGATATTCCTGTTATTGCTTTCGTCGAAGACAATGGAATTAAAACGTATATAAATTTTTTAAAATGGCAATGATTGAATTGAATCTATTTTCATTGAGGGTATTGATGGCATTGGAAATGATGGTTCGGTTTTCGTCCTGCACTACTGAAATTTTAAGGACGACAATATCCAGGTCTTTGTCTCTCCACTTTGTTTGGCTCCAGCACATTTTTCTCTTACCGCAGATGACAAAGAACTCGTCAGTCTGCATCGGAAACTACCCTACCTCTTCTTTCGGATCGTTTCGGTCCTCATTTGACCTTAAATTGTCTCATTTCCTCTTGCTGAACTCTTTCCACTAGGTACTGTGTCATTTTAAGCCAATTCGTTGCCTTTCTTGTCATTTTCCTCTCGATAAACTGCTTTCTAAATCTGTCATTATGCACCATGGTTATTCATGTTTTCTTGTCGACGGGTGGTACGACTGGTGCACTCAATACAATATATAGTAGAAGCATTGACGTGAAGGAAACATCCCCGGTTCGGTACGCGGACAGGAAAGAAAACTGTATTTCTAACAAACTTAAATGGCAATAATGTAAATGAGCATGTCAACTCAAAGTCTTTGGTTCAATGGGCGGGGGACGGTAAAATTGGACAAGTCAAGATTATTTCTTTCAAGAGTAATATTTTAATGGGAAAAAGTTTTTCCTGGAATATTAATAATAATAAGAAGAAGAACAAAATCGAAGATGACCAAGAATGTATTTATTTGAATAGGGAAGCTCACTTAGTTAAATACAACTACTTTTATTTGAGGTCATCCTCACATAACCATCTTGATTATAGCTCATAGTGCATTCACCATTAAAACAAGTTAACTAAATGTTCTAAGGTAAATTAAAAGACGCGTTCATGATGAAAGTACACACTGTATTATCCACTTACAATGGAATAAGTTACTTGACACACACACACACACACACACACCTACCTCATTATTGTATTTAGTGAATACATCATTTCCTATCATAAAGTTAATGATGTCATATTCCATGAGACGGTGATCCGATATAATTTCAATATTCCACAATGTAAAGGGCTACACAGTGAGTCCGTGGGCAATAACTGGTGTCTGTTCTGATAAAATAATCGTGAAGCTTAGGGGTTTTCATGATGAAGTTCGTCTTTAGCAATTATCACTGGATTCCATGAAGCTGCGTGTGAACTGTGAGTAGGTGGTTCTTAATTTCACATCTGACTTTTTCCTTCAAAATATATGTCAATTATTGAACGAGTTGTCTCCATACTCTTGCAAGAGGGCATCGATGCGGTAAGTCGATGGAAGTAAGAATTAATCACGAATGACTGTATACCATCGTCAAAAAATATAGTTTTCAGATTTTTTTTCCATGATTCCTTGAGATACTATTCAACAATGTTTTATCTTCCCGTCATCAATCATATGATTGAGACGACGTCTAAAAGAATATCTCTGCTATACATAGGGTTGGTTTCAAGCAAGGCATTAACAAAGCTAAATGTTCTTCCTGTGCCCACCATCATGGCATCATGAATTTATTTTTGTTTACTAATTCAGTTGTAGCCTGTTCTTCTGGATAGATCATGTCCTTTTCTCTTTCTCCACAGCTTCGTGTTTTATCTGTACATTTTTCTTCTAACAGTCTATCTCAAACTGTTGAATTAAGAATATTGTCAAGTTCTGTATAGAACATCACGTTGACATTGATGCTGCAAACTGAGTTTCCTGCATAAACTTCGTACAAGCTATAGTGGCTGCTATTGGCACTCAACTTTATTGTCGCTACAGATAGTGTACAGTAAGATCCCAAACAATTGTTATGGGCATTGTTAAGTCGATAAGGTTTGGTCCAAACCATCTGACCATCTGCAGCGACTTTTGTCTTGGACACAATGAAATGTTGGAATTCGAATTCTGTTCAGAGCGCATTGTTCACGATGCCAGTGAGTAAATATATTGGTTACTGGACTTATGAAACATGGTCTAAGCTTCTGCATTGGAATTCAAGGGTGATTGTGACGTTTTCCACTTCCTCTCGTCGAATCAGATACATGGATTTCGTTCTTCACAAGATTTGACTGATGCTATTTCCACCTTTAAGTCTATCACCTGACTTCCTTGATATTCGTTTTGTACTCATTAGTCATCAAATATAAAAAGGTTCTACTTCGCTTCAGTCTACACCCCACAACACAAATGCAGCTAAATTTGAAAATGCAAACAATCAATCGTTTTTAACCTACGCATTACTTTGATTTTCTTTCCGCGATCGTTAAATCAAACATCGTGAGGATCGTTATCCGCAGTCAAAGTGTCAGGTTTCCATTACCACGATGCCATCCGGATGTGTTCTTCGCTTTCTTTTCAATGCGTCATGAGATTATTCGGGTAAGCTTAATAGAGGCTGACTGGTTTGTTAATTAGGAACAAATTCACATTGTTGAGAAATTAAATCATGAAATCGTTAATCTGGATTGTTTGCTTGAATTAATGTTTTTCACTTTGAGAACTTTGGCTTGCAATTAAATATTATCTAGATCTCTGTAACCGTTTTATTTTATATTTTATTCCCAATTCAATAACTATGGAGGTAGTCAATGGCGACACGGGATGAATTTATATTAGCGTTCTTGCATCATCACCATCGTCTTACTCATATCAAGTATATCGAGTTCTGACTTGCAACAGTCACACCATTGGTCTGTTTCAAAGTATGCAATCATCGAATCACCATCGGTTTTGAGATGCATGATTTTATGATATTTCCTAAACCATGATATAGATGAAATTTTGTCATCTTCTGGAATCAGTTCCTTGAACAGCCTCTGATAATCCACTATGTTTGAACACTGCCATAGACTTCCATGGAATTCGATGTAGCACTAAAAAGGCGTGACAATGTAGCTTTTATAGTAGTCATTCACAGTAATGCCTTTATTATTCTTTTAGGAACAAGTAATACTCTTTACAAACTCAATTTGCCGCGGAAATATTGAAGAACTTGAAATGTCACCTACTTACCACACGTCGTGACGCAATGTTTTTTTCCGTCCATGTTCATAAACGTTTGTATTCAATGTATTAGCTATAGCTTCTAGTACGATTGAGGTACATGAAAACTATTGGTGTCAAAAGCAAAGAATTGATCTCCCAAAACTTTTGAGGCAGAATACAACTAAATTTAAACGAGCATTGTATGTCAATGTACGCCGCACTGATGACATTTTCGTCGGTCGGTGTGTGTGTGTGTGTGTGTGTGTGTGTGCAAATCTTCAAATCTTGGCGACTTCTTCGTAACTCACGAAAATTAAATCTGCACCTATTTAGTCCATTTGTCCCATAGACGTATCTTTATCGTTCACGAGTTGAAAGTGTTGACTTTGATCAGCCCAGTATTACATCTTTGGCAGTATCTGACATTGCTCTAACTTTCCCAAAATCAATGCAGCATTACAATTTCAAACTATCAAAATCCTTTGTTTATTTTCCACGTGTTCACCTGCCTTCTAAGGACTGGTGCCGTGCTTTAAATATCTCTTTGGCATTTGAAGCGTATCACCATAAATGATAGCCACTAGATTCTTGCTTCAGGTTTAGGAAATGCTCAACATATCCTGAGGAATTTGGAGTCGTCTACCTCCCCCTGTCATTATTTTCTTGTTGTAAAAAAGTGCATAACTTTGTAATTATTATATAGTTGGTATCATCGATCAAGAGCATAAAACAATTGGACAATCAACAACCCTCCAGGACTGCTAGTTCTCAAATATTGTAGCTAAATGGCTGGTGTTGATCAGCCGCTACGGCATATAAAAAGACATTACTTTCCCTTGGCAAAGATCTGGTAAACATAATGGTACCAGTCGGCGGTACTACTTTTCATATAACTGAACTTTTGTAGTTACGACCGTGGTCCATCTCGATGTCTTATGAAATATATACCCAATGATACAGTACAAGGACCACACAGCAATATATTTGATTGTTCTCCTTAAGATTCATCCACTTCATACAGCCTGCTTATCATTGATTCGTCCTCGAAACGAACTGTCGCATGGATTTAAAACAATATATCTACCACGTTGTAAATTTTGGATTTCCTAATTAAACCCGAGGCTGAAGATGTCAATGTATTTGTGGTAGCCCGTATAATGCTGATGTGCCACAGTCTTTTGTTAAATTACAATGATACAATCCAAAAATTAAATCCTTGCTTGAAATTTCACTCTGAATTCAAGTCTTTATTTTAAAGAATGTTATTTCTGAAGAGCCCTTTGTGTTTCCAGAGGAATCTTTGAATTAAATAATCTGAAAAAATAAAATTTCAACCCAAAATGAATTTATGCACACAAAACTTATACAACTGATTCAGGAAAGAGATTACATGGTCTTCTACTAGCCATCTTGTCACAATTGGTAACTAACTATTACCTAATGGAAAATAACATTCTAGAAACTTCTTAGTGTTTACAAATTAAACTTTCAATTATAATTAGAAGAGATTTGTGAATACAATTATAACATCGGGATGTGGAATATATCCGGTAAGCCAGGTATGTGTATAAGGGAACTGAAAACATCCAGTCTCAGCCCCAAATAAATACGTTTACTTCTGTTAATAATGACCATATGACCATAATATTAAACCCATACACACACAGAATAGTTTAGCTTTGTGTTAGTTGTATCCAGAATAAAAATGTCACTGATTTAGGTCAAGTAGAAAATGAAGTTAACTTTGGACTAGGTCAAGTCCAACATAAATGATAAATTACAATAGCATATATCACTCCTGGAGATTTTCCTCAAAATGCTTGCTTTTAAAAATGAGCTGGTTAATTGCTCCATTAAGTCGGCTCAGTAGTTATGTCTATATGATTTAATAGCAGTGTCTAATTTGGATTTATTTTATCATCGTAACGGGTGATGAAAAGAGCGCAATGTCCAAGACCGTATGCATCACCTTTTCTTGACCGTGTTCAAACGTTTCCTAATCCCTCGAGTCTTTCTATTCCGACGGCCTCATTCCTTCTTGGACTTCCTAGCCCTTTGTTCTGAATTCGTCACTCCTCCTTTTTCCGAACTTCACTCGTCACTTCGGATTGTCCCGTCTCACCCTCTCTCGGAAAGCTGTTTCCTTATATTAGCGTTCCTTAGCTAAAATTCATCAGCTTGTTGGCTTGACTTCGCACACGAAGATTAAGAAGGAAGATTTCTATGTCTATTGCACTTGCGCTGGTGGCTGACGAACCCAATACGTGATAGGCACGTCCGGCCACAGAGGCTGCAGGGGAATGTCTGGGTTTTGGTGGGTGCTGACAATGGCTCCCGGTTTTTTCTTTGCCAACGTTTTTCCTCCAAGATGGCCCGTCTGTTTTGTTCAAAAGTGTCAGCGGCTTGGTGAATTGTACGTCGCCAGCTTGTACGGTCAACAGCTAGTGATGCCCATTGGCGGTGATCAATGCCACAGGAGGTAAGGGTCTTTTTCAAGGAGTCTTTATATCTCTTTCGAGGTGCCCCTCTATCACGGTGGCCAGTTGGTAGCTCACCATACAGTGCAATTTTTGGCAGGCGATGATCCTCCATCCTGGACACATGCCCTGCCCAGCGAAGCTGTATCTTCACGAGTGTGGCCTCAACGCTGGTGATCCCCGCTTGCTTGAGGACTTCAGTGTTGGTAACGAAGTCACTCCAGTGGATGTTGAGGATGGTGCGGAGGCAGCGCTGATGGAAGCGTTCAAGGAGACGGAGGTGACGGCTGTAGGTGACCCAGGATTCGGCGCCATATAGGAGGGTGGTCAGTACGACAGCCATGTAGACTTTGATTTTTGTAACTCTCTTGAGATTGGGATTGTGCCAGACACGTTTGTAGAGTCTGCCGAAGGCGCTGTTTGCTTTGGCTAATCTGTTGTCTATTTCTTTGTCGATCATTGCATCAGAGGATATCACACAGCCCAGGTAGGTGAACTGGTGGACTACGTTTAGCTCTGTCCGGTCAATGAGGATGCTTGGTGGACGGTACTCTTCCTTGGGGGCAGGCTGGTGAAGTACCACGGTTTTCTTTAGGTTTACCTCGAGGCCAAAGAGCTGGCAAGCTTCTGCAAAGCAAGATGTTGCTCGTTGTAAGGCAGCTTCCGTGTGGGCAACAAGGGCGGCATCGTCTGCAAATAGAAGTTCACTAATCAGTTTTTCTAAAGTTTTGGTGTGGGCCTGAAGTCGCCTTAAGTTGAAGAGGTTGCCATCAGTACGGAATCTAATATAGATGCCATCTTCGTCACCAAGGTCTTCTGTAGCTTTTCGGAGCATCGTGCTGAAGAAGATTGAAAACAGTGTAGGAGCTAAAACGCAGCCCTGTTTCACGCCATTTGCGATGGGGAAGGTCTGTGACAGTTCGTTATTGTTTTTAACCTGACCAAGCTGGTCTTCATGTAGTTGGATGATCATGGTAAGGAATTTGGGAGGACAGCCAAGTTTTTCAAGGATTTTCCACAGTCCAGTTCTGCTCACCGTGTCAAAAGCCTTTGTTAGGTCCACAAAAGTGATGTACATTCCTTTGTTTTGTTCTCTGCATTTTTCCTGGATCTGTCTCAGGACGAACACCATGTCAGTTGTGCCCCTATTGGCTCTGAAGCCACACTGACTCTCTGGAACATGGTCTTCTGCAATGGTAGGCACTAGTCTGTTTAGCAACACTCTAGCAAGGATTTTGCCCGCAACGGAGAGCAGAGTTATCCCACGGTAGTTTGAGCAGTCAGACTTTTCCCCTTTGTTTTTGTACAGGGTGATGATGACTGCATCACGGAGATCTTGCGTAAGTTCCCCTCGCTCCCAGCAGCAAACGAAGAATTCGTGAAGTTTGGTGTGCAAAGCTAGGCCTCCTTTCTTCCATATCTCAGGTGGAATACCATCCTTTCCTGCAGCCTTACCTGCCTTCAGCTGTTCTATGGCTTTTAAAGTCTCTTGCAGTGTGGGTGCCACATCAAGTTCCATCTTTGGTGGCTGTTGTGGGATGCGATCAATTGCTGCCTTTTGGACTGCACGACTAGTGCTGAAGAGGGTGTGGAAGTGCTCTGACCAGCGGTTTAGGATAGATTCCCTGTCAGTGAGTAGCTCTTGACCATCTGCACTCCGTAGGGGGCTTTGTATTTGGAAGGAGGGACCATACACTGCTTTCAGCGCTTCATAGAACATCTTGTAGTCTCCAGTGTCAGCGTACATTTGGGTTCTTTCTGAGAGCTTTGTCCACCAATCATTTTGTATTTCACGAGGACTGCGCTGGAGGGAGCTGCAGATAAGGCGGAAGGCTGCTTTCTTTTTTGGACAGGATGGTTGTGCGAGGTGGGCTTGGTATGTTGATCTCTTACTGGCAAGTAGTTCTTGGATTGTCTGGTTGTTTTCATCAAACCAGTCTTTGTGGTTTTTAGTGGTGAATCCAAGGATTTCTTCTGAGGTTTGTAGAATGGCAGCCTTGATGTGATTCCACATATCTTCCGGAGGTAGATCTGGTGGAAAGCTTGGTTCTTCAAGTCTAGAGTGCAGGCTCTCTTGAAAATTTGCCTTGACGTCTTCAGACAGGAGGTTTTTAATCTGGATCTTCCTTTTTATGGTACGTCCGTGTTTGGACCTGGGTTTGAAATAGAAGTTGAGTTTGCATCGAACAAGACGGTGATCTGTGTGGCACTCTGCACTGCGCATCACTCTGGTGTGAAGGACATCTTTTAAGTCCCTCTGGCGTACTATGATGTAATCGATGTGGTGCCAGTGTTTTGATCTAGGATGCATCAACAGTAGACAGTAGACAGTAGACGGTTCCTTCATGCCTGCGCAAAGGAGCTTTTAGGTGGAGTTCAGTCTGCGCAAACTGGCCCCACCCTTTAAACCGATCATCAGCTTACATTATCCATAACTAGCTATCTTCACACTGCGTAAATTCTGACAGTACGGTAGATTTTTATCCTTGCTTTACAGCGACTGGTCATAAATTACCGCGTGAGCGGTCTATCGAAAATTATTGTATGCCACTATATGTTCGATAACTATTGCAAAACATTCACTAATCCTAATTCACTTCAAGATTATTTAAACATTACAAAATCAAATATAAATGATAATTAGTATCGTATAAAAGACAAAAGGAAATTATTTGATAATTTTTTCATATTTATTTTATGACCCTTTGAAATCATACACATACGAAATTTGGATCGCATGCACTCATATCTACCATTGAACTAATAAATATAAAATTAGGAAATATGCATAACAACTCTAGTATGAACACATTTCCATGTAATTCAATAAGAAAAATTGCATAATAAATATAGCATCAACACATTTTTATGTAATTGGATAAACGATACATAAGATGGAACCTACTCATATAAAACACATTGTATAAAACAAACAATACAAAAACAGATTACACGAAATTGAAATTGCGTACGTTACAGCTGTTATCTTTAGAAAGTGTACGTCCTAGCACTAAACCCGTTTTTTCTCACAAGACAGACACATGGTCACTTTTCATGATTAACGAGAAAAGTACTATTCTTTTTCCTAGGCTTTCCCGGAATCTCTCTCTCTCTCTCTCTCTCTCTCTCTCTCTCTCTCTCTCTCTCTCTCTCTCTCTCTCTCTCTCTCAGAAAATTTTTCAAATAAGGAATTTCGACAAATGTTGTCACTTCAATTCACAATCCTTTCAATGTGAGCACATATTCGTCCCTTTCACTGTAATTGGTAGTATGCATAATTGTGTTGTATGGTTTCAGCCACGATCATGATATCATCTTTTCTGCAGTCTGACAAGGTTGTCAATGAAACATCTGAAGTGGCATTCGTATAAGCTGACTGTCACGAAATTGTGTATAACTGGTAATAATATGTATATGTGGTCAAAAATGTACTCCGGTTCGCTACCACGTACAGTCTCACCAAGGGTGGTTTATTAATTATTGGCTTTAGTTATTTCGAAATACCGAGCGCGACTAAACTTATGCTGCATGTGCAAATTGCCTGCGGTTTAAAACTCTAACTATAATTGGATGATGTGAAGTCGCAGAATTCTGTGTGGTTTCTTGTGATTTATACACTGTTTCTGGTGACGTTGGTTTCGGAAGAGTATAATGGTGTTCACATTGGGAGGGACCAAGGCTTCGCGACCATCGGGTCTGTGTTGAATGTGAATACATATTCCACAAGTGTCTTATCGCTGCAACGAAATTTCTCATTAAATGTTTTTATTTCTTTGACTATTCGATGTAATTCTGCCTTTCTATTACACTTCCTTAATGGTGTATACCAAGGCTGAGTGTTAGAAGCAATAAAATTATAAAATTCATCAATATCCACCCATGGTTCTGAATGATTCACAAGGCAGTAAACGTCATGAAATTGGAGCATTTTTGTGAATTACTTTAAATTATATATAGATTCATCACTTTGTATCGTATTGAGATATTCCCATCTTGTATCTGAAATCGTTTAAAAGACTATATCATTTGTTGGTGTGATATTATTCATAAATAATGGTGCATACATTTTAATAGATAACAATCCAGTTTGTCTGACGCTTCAAAGCCTGATAGCAGTAAGGCTCATTATAGCAAAAGCTAAATGAATTTTACAAAGGTAAATTAGTATAAAAAGATGAAATGCCTCAAAGGTTTCATAAATTGTTTGGGGAGTTTTTAAAATCGAGCAAGCCGTATGACATTTCTCCCAATACAGATTTGTTGTGGCGATATCAATACAGATATGTTGTGACGATATCAAAACAGACTGTACATTTAAATAGAATGAAGTCAGGACAATATATCGTTTTATAATGAGAAATAATTTCTCTAATTATGTGCATTTATTTTTCTTGGAAACAATGCCTATATTCACTCATTGCTTAGGTTGTAGAGGTTTGAAGTGCCAACAATCTTTCGTTGAATCAGATCAAGATAATAACAGGTTTGATATCGCTATAAATTCCAATAAATGTATCTGTCCAAGAACTTTATCATAGGACGTTTTTATTTCCAAAGGACAAAATAACTTGAATGAAATAATTTGAAGAAAAATAAGTTCCAGCCCAAAAATAAGATATTGAAATACGAAAATGAAATAAATTATCTAGATTACAAAGAAACTAAGTGTATATAACACTATGTGCTGTAGATTTAGATGGAAAGACTATCAAAACATCATATTCACCTACCTTTCCTTGGGTATCACCAAGTTATAGAACACTCTTTCATGTTGGTACCTATTAATCATTACTGACAATTTTTACCTGGTATGGGTATTAGATTCAAATCATGCTTATCCTACCTTGATGGACCCCACTAGCTCACTTTAAAAGTCAACATTTTGGACAATCTCTAGAATGATGCAATGAAAAACAATTTTAAAAACCTAACTTACAAACAATGTAAATTAAATATACATAACAACACAGGACCAAGCCTCCCAATGAACAGTCATGCATGAATGATTTATAAGCACACAGGTCAAGCATCTGAATCCCCTGTCTTCCACGCATGTTATATAAACCTTTTCTTATTTGTTAAATGAGGAGAAATGTCAGATTGCTTCTTTTGTCAAATCGTCCAAGGAGGGAGTGATGTAATGAAAGGTCAAATTTTGGGGCTTTTTTTTAAATGTCAGCATTCCGTTTCCCCCGTCATTATTTAACCATATACCAGCATTTTATGCGGTGAATTGCTAGACTATTAGCCTTGGTTTGCTTACGTCAAATCAGCGTGATGTTGCTATAATCTCAGGTATTGAAAGTTTTCACTATTGGCTCTACACACAGCAAGACCAAGCATTGCTCTCCACACAACCAGGCCAATCACTGATCTCCACACAACCAGGCCAATCATTGATATCCACACAACCAGGCCAATCATTGATATCCACACAACCAGGCCAATCATTGATATCCACACAACCAGACCAATCATTGATATCCACACAACCAGGCCAATCATTGATCTCCACACAACCAGGCCAATCATTGATATCCACAGAACCAGACCAATCATTGATCTCCACACAACCAGGCCAATCATTGATATCCACACAACCAGGCCAATCATTGACCTCCACACAACCAGGCCAAACATTGATCTCCACACAACCAGGCCAATCATTGATATCCACACAACCAGGCCAATCATTGATCTCCACACAACCAGGCCAATAATTGATCTCCACACAACCAGGCCAATCATTGATCTCCACACAACCAGGCCAATCATTGATATCCGCGCAGTCAGGAAAAACCTTAATCTCCACACGAATAGGTCAATCATTGACCTCTACACAAAAATAGACCAGACATCGATTTCCACTCAGCCAGTCGAAGCTCTGATCACCACAGTTACCAGTCCAAACATTGATTTCCACACAGTCAGGCGTAACAGTGACCTCCACGCAGCCAGTCATTAATATCCACACCAACAGGCCAAGAATATATCTCCCCACAGAAAAACCAATAAGTAATCTCCACACAGCTAGTTCAAGCACTGGTTCCTACACAGCCAGGTCAAACAGTCATCTCCACACAGCCGGGTCAAACAGTGATATCCACACAGTCAGGTCAAACATGGATCTCCACACAGCCAAGCCAAACATCGATCTCCCAACAGACAAGTCAAACATTGATCTCCGCCCAGCTAGTCCGAGCATTGTCGAAACTTTTATCCCATATTATCTATGTACCATATATATCGCTGAAGTGAGTCTAAATCTGACAGCCACACAAAATGTAATTACATTGGCCATATTTCCCGTTGTAGTGGGTCTAAATCTGACAGCCACACAAAATGTAATTGCATTGACCATATTTCCCGTTGGAGTGGGTCTAAATCTAATAGCCACACAAGATGTAATTGCATTGACCATATTTTCCTGGTCTAAATCTGACATGTTTAGCACATAAAGGAAGTACATATAGTTCATCCCTGTAGATAATGTGAATTAAATTCACAAAGAATCATGCTATAAAAGATTTGTGGACAATTCTTAATGCAACGAAGATTAACGTCTTACACATGGTTTCAAGCAAATCTTTTGTATCTGTGTGTGAGCAGACATTATATGCATAACAATATATTTAAACATCAGCACCTTCTAGAAGAACTGAACCTACTGGAACCAAAATCACGAATGCCCTGCCTACACTTGTATGAGAGAAAGTCCAGTATTGTACCGGTTTCTCGACTTTACATTCAAAAGTCCAGTATTGTACCGGTTTCTCGACTTTACATTCAAAAGGTATACTTTCTACTTCGGAGATTTTAATATTTTCCGTATTGTCTGAGAAAAAGAGGAGATTACAGTTATCTGCAATTTTAAACCGAAACCATTACACACATATAACCTAGAAGGGAGAAAACACGTTTGGGCTGTTATCTAGTAAATTAGCCCTTTCTTCTATCTACTGAACCAGCCCTTACTAAATCAGTCCTTACTGTTATCTACTAAATCAGCCCTTACTGTTATCTAATAAACCATCCCTTACTTTTATCTACTAAATCAGCCCTTACTTGGATCTACTAATCAGCTCTTACCTTTATCTACTAAATCAGTTCTTACTGTTATCTACTAAATCAGCCCTTACTGCTATCTACTAAATCAGCCCTTACTGTTATCTACTAAATCAGCCCTTACTGTTATCTTTTAAATCAGAGCTTACTATTATCTACTAAATCAGCCTTACTGTTATCTACTAAATCAGCTCTTACTGGTTGGTATTTACTGGACCATTCCTTACTTTTATCTAATAAATCATAACAGACATGCGTACACTCTTTTTGAATTTAAATAAATGTATATATAGAGCTGATAAACAAACCAACATTGCACCCTTCAATCCTACTATGTGGCATTGAAATCTATAAGTAATCAGTTCACCGTTTAAAAAAAAAAATTTCATACGCTTTCATATAATTCAATCTACTAATTCAACCTTATTCCTTCTCGATGTCCCTTAACTCGATTCAGGTATTATAGACTATCGAATTCACTGCAGTACAAGTTTCAGCATTGACTTATATTTTCAACCGTGCAATACAGTCTCTCCTTGATCTTCTCACTATGTGTGCTACGTAATACTACATGAAGTGTGCTTGGAGTGTCTTGCAGACACAAGACACCCACGTGTTTTAAAATTTCGGAATTTATAATATGCAAGATTAATCCAATTAGAATATTATTTAATATGCCTTTATTTCAAATTAAACACTTGTGATTTAATTGCTGGCTAAGATTACGATGGGATTTTGTAACTTTAACCCTTTAATTTGCAGTTCAACTAAAATCTTGGGCTTTTGTTCCTGAATGCATACTAGCCTGAATGTGGCTTGCCGAAATGGAAGTAAGAAGTGTTTGTACCAGAAATTAAAACATGGGCGTATAAATTCACGGATAAGCACTTATTACAAAAATCTCTTACTAGCGTGTTATCGAGGTTACATGCACACTGTTTTATCGAAAACTCACAACTCCGATAGTTCAAAAGTTTAACGGTTGAGATTTATTGTATTCGACTTACATGCTCCTGTGTATAGCATTTATATATGTCTCCTACGAGTTATGTGAACGGAAGGCGTTGCGACAAACGGAAAACTGTTGACTGGACAATGCAGGTACGCACGTTTAAACATTTAATGTTTCCAACTTTCAATTTTGGTGTCTTTTTTTTTACACAGCTTGTTATGAACTAAGCAGTACAATAACTTGTCTTAATCTTCAAGTCATCAGATACAGAGAAAGGGTATGCATATTTCGAACTAAGCATGTCTGAAGTGACAAGTCGCTTTAAATTAGAAACCCCCACGACCGTCTGTGTGATTTAGTATCTGTCTGTCAAACCCACACATACCGATAGGAATCTTTATTTTGAAGTGTGTATCGCACTCCGTTAAATCTACCGAGATAAAAACGTGGACTTAGTACATCGACTTTTGATACGGATATTTATCACGTACACGTGTATACGTCCCGACGAACTTTTGTACTGCGATGATGCGTTATGACTCCGATCTATCAGTATATATCTTCGAATCAAGGCTTCGATACCCAAAACGATTTCAACTTTATGACTCAGATCGGTTTATATATATATATATATATATATATATATATATATATATATATATATATATATATATATATATATATATATATATATATATATATATTTTAATCAATTAGTTCATAGTTAATACCCATAACAACTTAAGCGTTATGACTCAGATATATCGGTATATATTTTCTAATCAAGGCTTTGATAGCCATAACAATTTCAACTTTATGACTCAGATGTATCGTTATATATTTTCTAATCAAGGCTTTGATAGCCATATCAACTTCAACTTTGAATTTCAAAATTTTCTGTGATGCTACAGAACGTCAGTCACCCCCACGTTCCGTTAAACCGTTTAAGGTGTTCCATGAAAATGAATATACTAAACTAACTATACTACCAGGCCCTATAAAACGGACATCTCTCTCTCTCTCTCTCTCTCTCTCTCTCTCTCTCTATATATATATATATATATATATATATATATATATATATATATATATATATATATATATATATATATATATATATATAAGCATCATGTCTAGTGAGGGGGGCATAACTGTAGATAAATGTCAAAAGTTTATGCCTTGCCCTGTGTATTATAACTTGAGAAATTAAAGTTTGCAAAATTAATTAAAAAACATTTAAGGGAGATTTACGATAAGGTTTCAGAACATTCAAAAATGATTAAAATACATAGAATGGAGATGTACGATAAGGCTCGAGACAATCCCAATGATTAAAATACATTTAAAGGAGATATACGATAAGGCTCGAGACCTTCCCAATAATTTAATACCTGTAAGGAAGATATACAATTAGGCTTAAAAAACATTTAAGGGAAATGCACAATACATAATTAAAATATATCTAAGGGAGATGTACGATAAGGCTCCAGACCATCCCAATGATTAAAATACATTTAAAGGATATGAACGTTAAGGCAACCTCCCATAATTATTAAAATACATATAAGTGAGATGCGCGATAAGGTATCAGACCATTCCAAAATATCAAATACATTTTAAGGGGGATATGCGATAAATAATTAAAATACATCTAAGGAAGATGTAAGATAAAGCTCCAGACCATCCCATTTCAGAACCACTTCATTTTTGTATAGTGAAGCTGTAAAATAGGTGATTATAAAAATCAATTTCACAGTTGGATCAAAATCCTTCAATGTTAAACATATAATTGGGGTCAAAGATCACAACCCTTACAGTCAAGTGTTTAAAAAATACAATTATTAATATAGGAGGAAAATACAAAACAGCAACAATACTTACATTTGCTATTTAATATTAACTAGTTTGCTTATGATCAATATTATGTTTTCGACGCTAATCATATTACCAAACAATGTATGATTTTTCAAATGCAGATAAGAGGGGTTTCATATAAAATATCGAGATCTATTAACTTTCAAAAAACATAACATGTTATTCCAATAACGTTATTTAGTTTCTTTTACCATTAACCGCGAAGCTCACACTTCATACTGTTCTTTAACTCCAATGTGTGCTTATATTACACACATTTGGGTTGCAGCTATGGTCGGCACAGTGGATAACAACATTCAACATCAATGCAACATCACTGGTAATATCATTAGTCAACCACCATCTTGACTCCAACGAACATGGGAAAACAATACACAAGTACTCATAAGGAACATTAGTTAATCTAAATAAAAAAAAATCAGTTTCATTACCGTGTTACACAAAAACGAAACGTGTTGTCAGTTCTTTCCATGTTTTTGTTTCTAGGAATTTCTACAAAGTAATGGACCCTGCGTGGAACTATGTTAGTTGTTATTCTGTAGAAGGGAGACAACGTTGTCATGCTTGGTACTTACTCCCTGAATAGCGACACCGATATAGCATGAAGGCCGTCTAGCTAGAGAACAATTTTACTGAACAATGATGTCATTGTTTTTAGCTTTATGAGGCTTATTACAATTTTCTTCTCACTCACCGGGCCATTTATAAACTTGGGCTACGTTTTCCAGTTGACTCAAGTTATTAAATTGTCACACCTTTTAACTTTCCAACATTTAATCTTAAAAAAATGTAATCATCTGCATTTTGTTTATTATGAAGACGGGATTTCCATCATATGTAATGGATTGCGGGCAATTTCCGAAATAACTAATAGATTGCGAGTGAACAAATACGGTTTAATTCGCATGACTTGTCTTAATTAATTTGAACGCTAGGGGTAATAGAAAACTATAATGTTTAAAAATGTATAAGAATATACAAGTAAATATATATATATATATATATATATATATATATATATATATATATATATATATATATATATATATATATATATATATATATATATATATATATATATATATATGATATTCGTCGGTCTCAACTTGTCCATCGACCTGGCCAGCAGGACGGGCCTAGTTGAACTTCTCAGGAAGATCGGCTGCCTCCAAATAATCCTGAGCTGGATAGTCTCTTTCCATGGCGATATGAAGGGAACAGTCCTGTTTTACGGATTCTCCATAAACTCCTTCCCCATCAACAGCTATGTGAAGCAGGGCTGCGTGTTGGCATCGACCATTTTTGGGATTTTCTTCTCTGTGCTCCTGTCCTACGCCTTCAACTCGTCTTCTGATGGCGTATATCTGCACACCAGATTCGACGGGAGGCTGTTCAACCTAGAATGACTGCGCTCGAAGACCAAAGTGAGGTCGAATCTTCATCAGTGAGATGCGCTTTGCTGATGACTCAGCTCATGTGACCCACACCGAGGATGTCCTCCAGAGACTGTGAGACCTTTTCGCTGATACCTGCAAACAGTTCGGATTTCACCATCAGCCAGAAAAAAACAAACGTCAGCACGCAAAATGCAACTACTGCCACCTCCATCGAAATCGAATGTGTCACCCTGGAAACAGTCAACACCTTTAACTTACCGTTATTTAGCCATCATCAACTCTCTCTCGATGTCGAGCTGGACAGAAGGCTTGGAAAGGCAAACATCATCATGGCCTGACTAACGAAGAGGCTATCAGTAAACAAAGCGATGACAGGACACACCAAGATTCATGTCTAGCAGACTTGCGTTCTCAGCACCCTCCTATATGGAAGTGAGACCTGGAGCACACACATGAGGCAAAAGCAAAGGCTCAACTCCTTCCATATATGGTGCCTAAAACGCATCCTGAAAATCAGCTGGCAAGACTGTGCCCCACACAGCAAGATCCTGCAGCATGCAAGAATCACCAGTATGTACTCCCTGCTGACCAAACACCACCTTCAATGGCTAGGACACCTCTGAACGCATGGAGGATGGGAGGCTGACAAAGAACATCCTATATAGACAGCTGGCCACTGGAGCCAGAAGAGTCAGTTGCTCCTTATTCCGTTTTAAGGATGTGTGTAAGAGGGATATGAAAGCATGCGACATTTTACCCGACGGTTGGCAAGTGCAGGCCGATGATCTAGGCATCTGGAGACTGACTTTCCGCAAGGGCATAACATTCGCTGATGTGAGGAGAGGTCAGCTGGCAGCAGAGAAACGTGAGAGAAAGAAGAGTGCAGCTGGAACCTCAGCAACTTATACTACCAAGTACGTCTGCGTCAACTGCAATAGTAACTGTCACTCGCACATAGGCCAGCACAGCCACAGCAGACGATGCCAAACCCCCAGAGACAGACGATATATAAAGTGTTAGGCAGTAGATCATATTTCAAAAGCAGCGTATACGGTGTGTTTAAATTAAGCAACATAGATTAGTAAATGCTTTATTTTAAAAATACTACAAAGTATATCAGACCTTTCAAGGACATAAAAAAACATGACATTGTTGGATGGAACCTGCATATCGAGCATTATGTAGTAAACGAAAGTTAAACATTGTGTAATGAATTAATATGGAGAGTTAATAAGTTACTTGGTTTGGTCTCGTTTTGTAAGGCACAGAACCTCAGATGGTTTGCATTGTACGTAGGCAGTTTAACTATAGTGTCTAGCCAAAATATACACCACGGGAGTCAACCCGGGTTTATCTTATGGTAGCCTTTAAATCCACACCCTTTCGGTCACTAGTGGCGTACGCTAACCACTGAGCAGGGAGGAGAAGAAACGAAACAGGAAAACAAGAATGATTTTGGTTAAACGTTTGTTTCTGGAACTAGATGTCACATAATTATATATTATATTATTTTGGGCAGTGGGCAGATGTTCACATTTGCACGGGATATAGACGACCCCGCCCTCCACGAGTTCCCTGCTGCCTTGCAGGTTAGGTTTTGGATAACCAAAGGCTAGGGTGCTAACACAGTACCTGATTGGGCGTATGAACTTTCTCAATAAGGTCACCGCCCAGGGCGGAGGAGTCCCAAGAATGACGCAACGGCCATGTGTCCAGGACCAAGGCGAGCCACTAGTTATGTGGAGTTCTGCTGTGGTCAACAGCCTGGAGAGGGATGGGCTCCGCCAGGTTCATTGCCCAAGACACACCACATGTAATGACAACTTTATCTCCACCCATACCGAATCGGTCGTCGCCCGGTAGCGCTTTTTGTCTTGCACCAGGGCAGGTGTTAAGTGTGCTACTGATGCACAATCACCACCAAAACTCCGAATCAGAAACAACATCAGCATTGGTACATGGAACATCAGGACATTAAGAACACCTGGAAAGGTAGAGAAACTAATACACGAAATGAACAGATACCATTGGACCATCCTGGGATTGTGCGAAGTACGACGGAAGAACCTTGGGAAAACATCAACACAGGATGGCCATAAACTATACTACTCTGGAGACTGGAATGCCAAAATAGGAGAGGATGCCGTTGATAACTGGAAAGGCACATGTGGACGCTACTGCAATGCAGAGACCAACGACAGAGGCTTAAGGCTCCTGGAATTTGCCAGCTTCAATGATCTGAAGCTGATGAACACGTTTGGTCCACACAAAGCATCCAGAAGGTGGACCTGGCATAGCACGAATGGAGAACGCCATAACCAGATTGATTATATCATGGTGAAGAGACGTTTCCACACCAGCGTAAACATTTCCAAGACAAGAAGATTCCCAGGAGCAGACATTGGAAGTGACCATGACTTAGTGATGATGATCCTCCGACTACGTCTAAAAAAAGTCGACAAAGAAGGATCCACAAGAATCAAGTTCAACCTTGACAAGCTAAAAGACCCAGAGGTCTTGGAAGCCTTCCAGGCAAGGATAGGAGGGACATTTGCACCACTGTTGCTTCTTAGTGCAGAGGACACAGTTATAGACACAATGATAGACACATTTAACATAGCAGTGACCCAAACAGCCAGTGAGATCCTTGGCAAACATCGACGACCAAAGAAACCTTGGGTTACAACCGACATATTTGATCTGTGTGACAAGCGTCGAGAGCTAAAGAAGAAGAAGTCAGAAGTAGAAGGAGCAAAACAATACAGGGAAGTCAACCAGGTTATCAAGAAAAGCATGAGAAAAGCAAGGGAGACATGGATAGAAGACCAGTGTGAAGATATAGAAAACAATCTAAAGAAAAATAATAGCAAAAAAGCATACCAACTGGTGAAAGACCTGACTAGTGTAAAACAAGGACGCTCCTCCATCATTCAAGATAAGGGTCCCTCCCTTAACAGAATCCCTTTACAGAAGAACAAGACATTCTTAAGAAATGGACAGAATACTGCTCAGACCTATACAACCACAGACCTACAGGGGACCCATACATACTCAACACCCCATCAGTGACCAACACTGACAACTACCCCATCCTCTGAGAAGAAGTAGAGGCTGCAGTGAAAGCATTGAAAAAAGGGAAGGCAGCAAGGAGGGTAGACAACATTCCTGCAGAACTAGTCCAAGAAGGGGGTGAAGCCATGATAAGCGCCCTACTAACAATCTGCAACAAGATCTGGCAGACAGGGGAATGGACAAAACCATGGACTCAGTCACTTATAGTAACTCTCCCGAAAAAAAAGGCAATTTGCAGCAATGTCAGAACGACCGTACGATCAGTCTTATATGCCACCCAAGCAAAGTCATGCTAAAAATCATATTAAACAGACTGAAGCCGCGGGCAGAGGAAATCATTGCTGAAGAACAGGCAGGCTTCAGACCAGGACGAAGCACAACTGAACAGATCTTCAACCTGAGAATACTATGTGAGAAATACATCCAGCACCAACAAGACCTTTATCATATTTTAAGAAGGCGTTTGACAGGGTATGGCATGCAGCCCTTTGGTCCACCATGAAGCTGTACAACATCAACGCTAACCTGATCAAAGTCATAGAAAGCCTTTACAGCAAGACCACCAGCGCAGTATGCTTCAACGGTCAAATAGGAGATTGGTTTAGGACAACTGTGGGAGTCAGACAGGGCTGCTTGCTTTCACCTACTCTCTTCAACATCTTCCTTGAAATAATCATGACAGATGCACTGGAAGACCATGAAGGAACTGTCAGTATTGGAGGCAGAATAATAACAAATCTGCGCTTTGCTGATGATATCGATGGCCTTGTAGGAAATGAGGAGGTGCTAGCTCAGTTGGTGGAAAAACTGGACAGGACAGCTACTGCTTTTGGTATGGAAATCAGAGCAGAGAAGACCAAATTGATGACCAACAACACCAGTGGCATCAGCACTGACATCATGATTAGAGGCCAAAAACTGGAAACAGTTAATAGATTCAAGTACTTAGGAGCCATCGTGGTAGACGAGGGATCGAAACCAGAAATATTGTCCAGGATTGCGCTGAGAATAACAGCAATGGCAAGGCTGAACACAGTTTGAAAAGACAGAAACACCTCAGTCAGCTCAAAAATCAGACTGATGCGCTCCTTGGTTTGCATCTGTATTCCTATGTGCCTGTGAGTCATGGACCCTCACAGCGGATCTCGAAAGGAAGATACAAGCTGTTGAAATGAGATGCTTTCGAAGGTTGTTTGGCATTTCATATAGAAATCATGTCACGAATGAGGAAGTGGGAAACAGAATTAAGCAAGCCATTGGGCCCTATGAAGAGCTATTGACCATTGTGAAAAAGCGTAAAATGAAATGGTATGGACATGTCACACGATCAACAGGGCTTGCTAAGACAATCATACAAGTTACTGTGCAGGGAGGGTGAAGGAGAGGAAGACAGAGGAAAAGATAGGAGGATAACATCTCAGAGTGGACAGGACTGAAGCTGAGTGACACAGTGAGAGTATCATAGAACAGATTGGAATGGAGGAAGCTGGTTGTCAGGTCATCAGTGGTGCCCCAACGGTCGGCAAGAGTAAGGGATAGATAGATAGATAGATAGATAGATAGATAGATAGATAGATAGATAGATAGATAGATAGATAGATAGATAGATAGATAGATAGATAGATAGATCGATAGGTAGGTAGGTAGGTAGGTAGGTAGATAACTAGATAGATAGATAGATAAAGAACATGTTAGCTGGGCAAGTCCAGCTCATCTGCCATGGTGCCTTGGGCATATGACTAGGTAAATTATTATCGTCAAAGTGTACGTTGATGTGTTGTGTTATGACTCTATGATCATAAACTAAGTACCAAACAGAAGCGTAACCGTCACATTTTGAAAAACTAAAAAATTAATTTAAGTATCAAAGTTACAAATTAAAACGTGAGATATGTTTTGACGTATTATTAAGTGAATCCCAAATAATCTTGAAAAGTTCCATTTAAGTTCAAAAACCGCTCCGGTGGACTAATTGGTTAGTGCGTCCTCTTCGGATGAGGGAAGTAGCGGTTTACAGCCCTGGGCCGAGTCATACAAATAGTACTATCAGCTGCCCCGCTTGGCGCTCAGTATAACGAGATGAGTGTAAAGTCCGGTCGGCCTGGTGTCAGGATAATGTGTCTGGGTCGGACATCATGCTACATGTCTGCGGCATGATGTCCCAGTGCTTGACATCACTATAAACTGCCACACTCATACTTTAAATTTAATATGGTACTCTTATATTTTTAAAGATATTAAATAGAATTAAATTTACACATAGTAATTATTGATTTATATAGTGCAAGGGAACAGGGAACCTACGTGGGAGCGAAGTATGAGGCATTGCCGCCATATGGCTATGTGACGTGGACAAACATAAAATCAATACAGGGGAGCGTTAATTATAGATCATAGGAAACACCTCTTCTTATTATCTCTCATTGTTTTTACTTTTTTTAAGGCCATTTCGGACCTTTTGGTTATCCCCACATAATAAGAGAAACATGGTGACAATAACAGATAAAGCGGCTCCTCACAACGCTTAGAACGGCAGGCTTACTGGAGACATATTGAAAACTTGATAAACGTCGGTAACCCAAACCAAGAACAATAACCAAACAAGCAGAAGAGATTTTGAAACTACATTAAGTCCTTAAGTAGAGACAGCTGTGGTGTGACACCCGTTAAGGAACACGGAAAACTACACACAGAGGCATCCGACAAGGCTACGATACTGAATCGTCAATACCAGTCAGTCTTTAACAAGAGGATAAGAGTGATCTGCCAAGCGTACATTGTTACCCACCAATGCCTGACATCAAAGCTTGTTGCGGAAAATTAACGCACAGAAAGTTACAGGCCCAGACATGATTCCAGTAAGGATCCTGAAAGATCTAGCAGAAGGAATCACATCACAATTAATATTTCCAGTTCAGTACCATTCTAGTCTATTTTTAGAAGATTGTTTCCTCTCTCATTTTGGTGGTGATAGAAGAGTCATATTGATGCATATTTGGTAGGGATTTAAAGGTAATTGTTTATTCTTGAGAATACGGGCTAAGAGAGTGGTTGTCAGTGTGTAATTGGCGACAGTGCACATGGAGTAATAAGGCCTTGGTGATGATCCGGAAATGAAATATGTGTTCTGTGTACATGCTGTTCTGTTTACAATGCAGCCGCTCAAAATAATGCCGGTGAACCCCTGACAAGAACTTCACCGTGAAGTCATCTTTGGATGTATTTTATATTAACATATGATTTGTATTGATTGTCACACAGTTGAAAGGTCAGTACTGAGAAATATATGTAGAGAACATATAGTAAAATTATTTGTGGTCTATGTCCAGAAGCATGTGCCCCATACTTGACTTATATTTACCAAAAGTGCCTTTCAACAGGTTATGTCCCCGATGCCTGGAAAACAGCAAACGTTACAGCTATCTTTAAAAATGGAGAAAGATTCAAGGCCAGCAATTATAGACCGGTCTCCCTTACATGTATCTGCTGAACAATAATTAAACATATCATAGTCAGCAACATGATGAAACATCTAGATCGCTACAACATTCTAACAGACAGTCAGCATGGTTTACGTGCCAGACGAAGCTGTGAAACACAGTTCATAACCCTAGAGGATGAGCTCGCAAAATCTTTGGGCAGAGGGAAGCAGTATGACCTATTCTTGACTTTAGTAAGGCTTTCGATCGTGTCCCCCACGAAAGACTTCTCAATAAATTACGTTGGACCACTATGGCATCAAGGGTAACACCCAGAAATGGATTCCCTATCAGACAGATCGCAGAGAACTATAGTAGATGGAGCAACATCAGACCCAGTACCAGTCATCAGTGGGGTACCTCAAGGGAGTATTTTGGGTCATATCCTCTTCCTGGTGTTCATCAATTATCTACCTGCAAGTGTCAAATCCATCACAAGACTTTTTGCAGATGACTGTATATAGAAATATATGACTCCAAGGATTGTAATATCCTTCAAGAAAACCTGAACCAACTGGCACTCTGGTAAAGAACTAGGGGTACGTCATTTCACCCAGAGACAAATGCAGCATTCTAAGAGTTTATAGGACAAAATCACCAATCTTGTCGGAATATACTCTTAAGAGGCACAGGTTATCCAATGAGCAGGCAACAAAATATCTCAGAGTTGAATTGTCTAGAGACTTCTCTTGGAAAAGGCTCATAGACAAGATAGTAAAAAAGGGATCAATAACCTTGGTTTCCTGCGTCGCAATCTCCTAATTAACAATGAAAGAGTTAAATGTGCGACATATTTCATACTTGATCGACCAGGTCTTGAGTATTGCTCGACTGTGTGGAACCCACATAATAAAGATCTTATAAATAAAACAGAGATGGTTCAGAGTAGAGCTGCTAGATTCACCACAAATAGTTATCGTAACACTAGCATTGTCAGTGCAATGCTGAACCATCTCCAGTGGGAATCACTCAAATCCAGGCGAACCAAGGCCCAGCTGAGTCTGAGGTGACCATGATGTACAATATTACGAATAAACTAGTGGACATATCAGCAGACAAATACCTGACCCCGGCATATAGACGAACTAGGTCAAACCACAAGAAAATGTTGCAATTAAAGTCAGCATCGACAGATTGTTTCAAGTTCAGCTTCTTCCCAAATACAATAGGAACTTGGAACAAATTCCCATCAACAATTGCAGAAGCTCCTGATCTGGTATCTCACAAGCAGGAGCTTTCCAAAATCACATTCTAATGAACTAATCCAGGGGTGGCGAACCTATGGCACGCGTGCCCAAAGTGGCACGTGAGATGATTGTGCGTGGCACGTCCTTATGCTGATATAAAACAAATTATTCATCTTGCTAAATCACTGAAATCTCAATTTAGTATAATTGCTACTGTAAACATATTTTAGAAAGGCTTAACTGATATGGAAGAAGTCCTATCGACCTACCTTATCCTATTCAATCTTATATTTTACATATAATTTACTGACTTACTTACTGTTTTCGCTAGGGGGCGCGGGTGCACAATAAAGTTTAAACTAGATACGTTCGCATTTTGAACGAGATCTCGCTAGTTTTCGTCTGCCATGTTGTTGATTTTGAAAATTATTACAAATAATCTTTTAAATACAAGCCTAAAATGTCATTTTCAAAGCCAAAGAAGACTAAGCTTGCCAAAGAAGTAAGTGGCAGAGATTTCCAAGAGTGGTGGACTCAACGATATGGAATAATCAACAAACGGAATACGGCCTTTTGTGTCATATGTTCGGAAAGTGTTGTTTGTTGAACGTCTTCAGTTAAACGTCATTATGTGATCAATCACAGCTGGCTTCTTGGCAAATGCGAAGATGAACAAAAAGAACATTTATCGCGTGAGATAAAAAAAAAACTAAACTTACAAACCAGTTCTTTTGCCAAGTTTGTTAACAGTACATCTAATTTTGTAGCTGCGAGTTTTGAAGTTTCAAAAATCATAGCTAGGCATGGCAAGCCTTTCAGCGATGGTGATTATATAAAGGAATCGTGGTTAGAATGTGCATCTTATTTGTTTGAAGACTTTCAAAATAAAGACATAATTATTCAGAGTATAAAGGATTTGCCAATTAGTCGAAATACGGTCAAAGAGAGAGTTATTAAATTGAATGCTAATATTGAAGAACAAGTAAAAAAAGATATTAAGTCATGTCACGCTTACTCTATTTGCCTTGATGAAAGTACTGATGTGACATCATCCGCTAGGTTGGCCATCGTTGCTAGATATCACAAAGATAACGAAATGCATGAAGCAACAATAAAATTATCAACTTTATCGACAACAACAACAGGTGCAGATTTATGTGAAACTGTTGTGACTGAACTTAGAAATGCAGGTGTAGATATAACCAAAATAGTTTCTGTAACAAATGATGGTGCTCCAAGCACGACTGGAAAAGACACAGGTTTTATTACATTATTTACAAGACATGTTGGGCACCCACTGTTAACCTTTCACTGCATTGATCACCAGGAAGCCCTATGTGCAAAATCCGGCTTAAAGGAACTTGAAGTCATTATGAAATGTGTCACAAAAACTGTAAATTTCATTACTGCACATGCTTTAAATAACAAAATATTTGCTGTTAAATGAAGTTCAATCAGCTTACTCTGGTTTACTATTTTATAATAATGTACGTTGGCTTAGTAGAGGTCGGTTTTTGGAACGTTTAGTAGAATGCCTTGATGAAATTCGAATGTTTATGGATCATAACAAACAGAAATGCTCAGAATTAACTGATGTTGACTGGCTCAGCAGACTAATGTTCTTTACTGATTTTTCATTACATCTAAATGAACTTAATACTAAGTTGCAAGGGTGTGGAAACACTGTTGATGAGGCATTTGAGATTTTGAAAGCATTTGAAAAGAAGCTGAAGATTTACAAACGTGGTCTAGAGAAAGAAGAGTTTCACTACTTTAAGAAACTTGAAAAAATTTTATGCTGATTCAGAAATTGAAGAAACTGTTGTCAAAGATTCTCAGATGATGCTGTTTTTCGAGATAATTGATGCAACTCTTGAACAATTTTCGTCGCGTTTTGAGCAGTTCAAAAAATTTGAAGACACTGCAAAAATTAATAAAATATCCAGATACAATCGATTTTGAAAATCTAGATCTGGCCATGTTTTCTTGGATGGAATTACACGATTTTGAAATGCAACTTGTTGAGTTACACACCAATGCTATTTGGAAACAAAAGTTTGTTGACTTGCGAGTGCGACTACAAATAATTGAATGTGAGCGGTTAAATGGATCATTAGAACCTCAGATATCGGCCGAAAATGAGGTTCTCAAAGTCTGGAATGACCTGCCTGGAACTTTCAACTCTCTGATAAAAGTAGCAAGGGCGATTTTGTCAATTTTTTCGTCTACTTATCGTTTTTTTCGACAATGAATTACATAAAATCGAATACCAGAAATTGCTTGACTGATGATTCGAGTGCAGCTTGTGTATCTTTGAAGAATACAAAATATACTCCAGATATCAAACTGTTATCGTCTACCACACAGCAGCAAAAGTCACATTGATTGACTTGTCTATGACTCCTATATCGTAAGCTAGGCTTAAGTCACGAAATAACAATAAACGCTTTATATTGTAATTTTTATTTTAAGCTTTATTTTGTCATAATAAAACATTTTTAACAGCTACTGGTGTATGTAGTACCGGTTGAAGAAAAACAGCAGAGTATAATTTTATTTATTTATGGAAATTTTGTTATGGCATTATATATGTAATACCATTTAAATATCACCCTACGTTTCGGCATAAAGTCAGCACATTTAGTTTTGGCTGGGGCTTTGCCCCACACCCCCGCCAGAATAGCTACGTCACTGGTAGATCTCTTTGGCACGGAGCAATAATTATATTTTTGAAATTGAAAATATTGGCACACGATCTAATAAGGGTTCGCTACCCCTGAACTAGTCAGCTGCAAGTAAGACCTAGTGATTCTCAGGGCTATGCCAATTGAGGTTTCCATATCTCATTGCCACTACTGTAGCCGGATTGGTCTAAGTATGAAGGGACGAAAACGTACACTGACACTCTTTTACTTATCTCTGCTTTTTAATCATTACTCTTCTGACTGTCCTATCACTTCCGTCTTTACTTTATTTTTGACCGAGCACAGCCCGCTGCTTAACAGTCAAGTGTGACTGAGTCAACGTACTGATAGATAGATAGATAGATAGATAGATAGATAGATAGATAGATAGATAGATAGATAGATAGATAGATAGATAGATAATGGCCTTGACACTCAAAAATTAATCAGAGGAATGGGAGAATTGTCACACCATGATCACACAAAAACACTAAGAAAATGTTTTAATTGATTTTGAAAAATAGCCATTTCTCACTGAACTCAGAAATAAAATAAATAAAATTCAAAATTTATAAAATTTAAATTTAAATCATAAAATTATTATATTTTTAAAAAGGAAAAATAAAGTTTTTTAAAACGAAACACTATGGGAGAAATTCTATATAATGGCTGACCTAACACATCAATATATAGCATGCAAACAAAATAACATAAGACATAGCACATACAGGAGGATGTAGGAGACACTTGGCAAAGGTCACTTATAAAATCAATGGTAGATGACCCAGACTAGGAAATAGACCTAGATCGGAGGAACCACCCTTTAAATAATATTAGTGCAAAAATACCCCCACCAAAACGTTTTCAAATAAATTTGTGGGCAAAAATATTTTTATTAAACAATACAAACATACACACATATGGGGGATACAAACACACATAAAATAATTGAATTTACTTTTTGTAAAAGGGGATGGTGACATCTGTCTTACCCTGGACTTGGTGTTGCAATACAAACACACGAAATAAGTACGATGCAAAATAGGAACGAAGCAGATTACTCAGTTCTCTCCTTATATACTATCTCAAGAGTCCATTGCGACAATATGTCGAAATATACCTCATGTGACATATCTTACAATTCAATCTAATATTTCATATCCAATAAGAATAAGCCTAATTCTTCTAAGATACCACCTGACCGATCTGTCTAACTGGATTATTCTCATCAACATATTTACTAATGATTGTATTAGTAATAACTTTCAACACATAGGTAAGAATCTATTTATAGCTTGTATGCAATTTTACGTTCTTTAAGATCTTTAAAAAAAACGATTGAAATTCAAATATAGATAATCACTACAATTTACAACGATAAATAAAAAATAAAAAAATAAAAAGAATCGTGTACTAAGAGTTAACAAATATATAGATATACATAACAGTTGTAAAACACCAAATTAAACCTGTTCTAGATAGATTGAATGGATTTTTTAAAAAATATTTCGTGATCTATGACATGGGGGGGGGGTGTCTTCAAAAATACTGCTCTTTAAACGACGATCTGTTTGGACGAGGCGGAGACGACCCATCAAACGTCAACTACCATTCAAGTTTCGTTTCATGGTCAAGAGTTATGTGAGAAAGCTTGCCAGTAGCTTCTCGTGGGTCGGTGGTTCTTTCCGGGGGTTTTCCCGGGTTCTTCCTCCACCAATAATACTAGCCGCCATGTATAGCCTATCGTGTGCTGAAAAATGGCGTTAAACCCTAAAACAACAACAACAACAACAATAACAACAACAAATTCATGGACAAGAGTCGTATCGACGTGTGCAAAGATACAGTGAAAGGTCAAAACATGGAGTGTGACATGACACAGTGTGCTAATATGACAATGTCTATTTATTCGAGAAGCAAAACCAAGAACCGTATTCTATTAGAATGCGCAATGATCTTGCTTTTTCTACAGCAATATTTCCTAAGCAGTCTTTATTGTGACCACCATACACTCACCCGTACTTAGTCACACCAATAATCTAGCCTATAGTTGTATGTGTTGTTTGTGTTGTTTTATTTATTTTATGTTTTCTTTCTTTTAATTTATTTTCATTATCAACTGGGGGTTATATACACAAATCAGAGCCATGTAAATAGGGATGATATGGTATTATCCCTGATATCAGCCCGGACTCAATGTTTAAGGTGCTAACTACCATCGGATCAGACCGACTCAGTCGTTATGGTGTTAGACTACCATCAGATCAAACCGACTCAGTAGTTAATTTGTTAAACTACCATCAGATCAACTGGACTCAGTGGTTAATGTGTTAGACTACCTTCAGATCAACCGGACTCAGTCGTGAAGGTGTTAGACTCATGGATGGTTACTATCATCGAATCAGTCACCACAATTATATCCTTGACAAGGTAAGTTAGTCAACTGCAGTCAGATCATCGTCAGCAATTTCCATTAAAACTGAAATGGATTTGTCGCAAAGGCAGCCATTTTGAATTGCATACATGAAAACGAACCTACTGTATGATGGGACCCCATGACAAAATACTACATCATGATATACATAAGTATGGAAGAAGGCTGAAAAGCTACGTTCGGTCAATAATATGTTTCTAAGGTTGAATATGTTGGATCGCCATGTTATTAAATCCTTATACACTCAAAACAGATCTCAAGCCGAATTCTACATTGTTGTTCAATTATTTTGTGTCGTGTGTTGCATTTTATTGTTTTTTCTAAATACTTAGTTTGCTTTGTTTTGTTTGTTACAACTAATTTTTTTACCACTGAGTAAAGCACATCTGGAATGAAAGTGGGTGTTCCATATTAGATGTAACTGTTCTGTACCAGTCGTCTAACGGCATTTCACTATATTTGATCAGTTCATACTTCATACGCTATGTATTTATAGAACAAGGCAGTCCGACCTTTGATCAAGCGATTCTACAAGCTAAAAGCTAGGAACCTCCTGTTGAAAGCCCCTTTTCTAACGCGTGCTGTCGTCTGCAAGTTAGCAGTCTGTTATTGAACAACAAATAGCCTAATATTCATGAAACACCAGCCTTTAGTCTCTGTAAATATTATTGAAGTTTCCTTGGCAGTTTTAATCATTAGACTTGTTCATGATCGGTATAGTCCACTGTTGATTTATAATATATCTTTTGCACGGGATATAATAGTGTCCGTTGTACATGTTTAACTCAATGTCGATTGTAAATTAAATTTCATCACAAAAATCAATTTTTGAAATTGATAGGAGGTCGACATGTTTAAACATGCTATATCACACATTTTTATCGCACAGTTTGACTATCTAAATGATTACAGGTCTCTTATCTGTAGATGTGTTTGTATGACAACTTTGGATTTGATCAAAGGAATACAAAATCCTTGTGATTAGGATTTTTAACGTAGCTTTCATTATTTTTCAGTCATATCGTTACGATATCTGCAGTGAGGCCGTTTATAGTGACGTCTAGCACAGGGGCATCATGCCGCAGACATGTAGCATGATGTCCCATCCAGTCACATTATCCTGACACCAGGCCAACCAGTCCTAACACTAACCTCTTAATGCTGAGTGCCAAGCGAGGTAGCTGTATGTACCATTTTTGTAAGCCATTAGAAATATTTATATCGTTCAGTGGATTTTACCAGTGTAAAAAAGTGCCTTGTCTTTGTTTTCTTTTTTTAAAATAAAATTCTAAATCATTAAAAATATTTACATCGTTCAGTTGATTTCACCAGTGGAAAAAGTACCTTGTTTTTGTTTTCTTTTTCTATAAAATTCTGAATCATTAGAATTTTTTTATCATTCAGTAGATTTCAACAGTGGAAAAACTACCTTATTTTTGTTTTCTTTTTCTATAAAAGTCAAATACTTCTTTGCACCTATGTGCAATGGTAATCAAAAGAATGACCTTGCTAAAATTTCTTTCAAAATGGCTACCTCCCCAATCACTTGAAATTTATTTTTCGGGTATTATGCTACCACTGATAGATTCAGGCTGTACCATATGGGGAAACACAACCAATTATAATCTGTTCAGAACTGATAAACTGCTGAACTAGGAAAGAAATTAAAATTTCCTATAACAGTAAAAACGATAACAGGAGAGATCTTATACGAATCGAAATTTAAATCAAAGGGAGCTTCAATCGAAATTGTTGATCATAATGCGCATGCGTGGACTAATGCAGTAACAGTATTTCCACGCACGAGGACGGTTAAATTCTATAACGGTGATATGTTTGACTTTATTAACGAAATAAATAAAAACGATCCTGTATCCATGTGGTTGTTTAGTTCTGAAGATGAATCCGATGAATTTGTAAGACCAAATGGTGATATTTATCGAACAGAATCCCTCCACGATAAAATGAGAAAATATACCCCTGACGAAAAATCACTCGGTGAATGTTTTACTGTTCCATCAGTTGCAGCTCATTTTGCTAGAGAGAGAAATTCCTGGAAACCAGCTCGGTTTGATTTTCTTAATGATAAGGTTGTGTTGATTACGGTCACGGTGGACTTTGAAACCGTAAATACTCGCGTAAAGATGTTATCTCGGTTGATATGGTTGCATGTTATCCGGGAAGTTTTCTTTGATACGGAGAGTGTTCTGGGTATTTTAAAAGATTCGGTCACCCCACACACGAGATGACGCGAGTATCAGTAAATTGACCATTACCTGATTTTGATATTACTGGATTCGCTTGTATGGAATCATTCAAGTTTACAAAGAGCCTTCATTCGATTTGTTATGTTTGGTTCGGTAGACATTTTTCAGAAAAGAAGTGGGCTCCAGTAGTACTGTAACGATATATGCTTGATTGTTTAATGTTGACGTCGTTGATTGTCAGTGAAGCGATTGTATCATACCGAATGAAGATCGAAGTTTGGTAACCACAACAAAAGAAATATGCTGATGAAGAAAATCCTGATAAAACCGACTTTGAAAATAAAATTGCAAGGGATCTTGACAGGAAAATGATAGGTAAATTTACCCAAGGAGGATCATACGATCATAAACGACATTGTACAAGATTGACCCTGGACAATGCTGAATTAAATTTTATAATCGCTGATACAACGAAAAGAAATACATTTAGGACTCGTGATACAGCTTTCTTATCAAATGGAACTAAGTTAGGTACAATTGTGAGTCATAATACTGAAACTTCCTGTTATGGCTCCCTCCAATGTTTTGCAATATCTACCTGTACAAAAACTTAATCTTTATTTTAAAGCAATCATGACATACAAGTCTTTATACTGTCTTTCTCCAGATTATATATTTAAACTAATTGAACTGAGATTATCGAATACTGAGCGTAATCTCTGATCAACGACTTCTCTCTCTCTCTCTCTCTCTCTCTCTCTCTCTCTCTCTCTATATATATATATATATATATATATATATATATGTGTGTGTGTGTGTGTGTGTGTGTGTGTGTGTGTGTGTTGAGTATTTTTCATATTTGTATTTTTTCCAGTATAGTCACACATTCATTGATATTAAATATGTATGAATAAGTGTACAACGTTATCTGATTATGTCCATAGTCTTGTATTTTTATTTTGTGGTTGTTTTTATCATAGCCAATTACACTAACTGATGACCACATGGCAGATGGGTCAGTCATAACCAAATGTGTTATCATCGTTAAAGATAGTTTTAGTAGTAGTAGTAGTAGTAGTAGTAGTAGTAGTACGCCAATATGTAATTTGTAGAACAAAACTATCCTAAGAAAAAAGACTTTTCGCATACCAAGAGAGTGTATCTTTATTTACAAGGAAAAAACAACAACAAATGCGATGAACAGTGGTTAGATATCCAATATAGACGTTTGATTGTATTGTTAACAAATAGTCATGACATTACTCTGAAACTAGTCCAACGGAGCAATGTATTCTGTCGCACTTAGATTTCAGAAAACCGTGACGTCATGCTGCACACGTGTGATGACTACCTCAAGCTCTCTTCCTGGAATAACGTTAATAATAGTGACTTTATGGGAAATTTAGGACTGGTACCATGAAATAACTGCCTTGTTTGCTTATGACCACGTAGATCCTGTTGAATATGATCTCATCGATGTACTTGATTAATTATATAAACACAGAATCGACAACTGGATATTTTTATTGCTGTATCTTAGAACATTGTTTAAAGAAAGGTGAAATTTCATTTAGGATGAATCACTGTTGAGAATCAGCTCATTGGTTTAAGAATATCTTACTATGAAATGGAAACATGTGGAGCTTGTAGGTTGTTTTTCTTTTGTTCTTCTGTTCTTCCCAATTCTAAGATCCATTAGAAATCATCTACAGCAGAAAATGATTTATTATTTGACTGATTTTCTTGAATATATGCTTAAAAACAATATAATGTGTGTGTATTTGTGTGGTATTGCCTATTTATTTGAAATCTGAATATAGAAAATCATATATATCAATAGATTACATAATATTGTATTTGCCTCACTCGTGCGAAATTGAAAAGTGATAAAGCTAACAGATAATATTTACATCTTTAATTATCTGATTAACATGTTTGTGTGAAGAGTCGTCCATTGAAAACTAACCCATTCTACAAGTCATCCTTCCCATTTACGTACTTCCCTAACAAACTTGCTAACAAATTATTGGACCTGGTTTATTACACAATTGATTACTTACATTGTATCTGCTTGCTTGTTTATCACCAGAAGGTTCAAAATATAGACCGAGAACAAGATTGCAAACACTCTTTTAAACTGACACGAGTTAACCTTTCAAGATGAACACTACACTCCCTATTGGTTCCTAATGATTATAGATAAATCTTATTCCTCGTCAGATGTAGGCGAGTCAGTTGTCATGGTACCTCTAAATTTAACTCTGGTTTCTTACATTTTAATGAAACTCTAATGATTTGTTCTCTCTCTCTCTCTTTCTCTCTCTCTCTCTCTCTCTCTCTCTCTCTCTCTCTCTCATGAAACAACTTTGATTAACATTTAGTCAATCATCTGCAGTGTTTACATTTAGTTACTGAATTAACTATGTATATATATATATATATATATATATATATATATAGAGAGAGAGAGAGAGAGAGAGAGAGAGAGAGAGAAAGAAAGAAAGAAAGAAAGAAAGAAAGAAAGAAAGAAATGAAGAAAGGAAGAACGAAAAAAGAAAGAACGAATATAAAATTAGATAATATAAAACATGTTTAGAGATCGCTGATGAGTGTGCAATTGCTGGCAAGACAAGATGGTGTTACAAATAGCCGGTTGATTTCTGAATAGAAATATAATTTTTATATTAGGATGGTAATTTGTTATTCCTGCATTCCATTGTCGCATCCGTTCATTTATTCTTTGCCACACCTCATCCTAACCCATTGTCTGGAAATTTACGAAACTTTGAAGATATGTTTCCATTGGAGTAGTTACCATTCCCTGGAAATGTACGAACCATTGAAGCAATGTTTCTCTTGGAGTAGTTACCATTTGCTGGAAATTTGCAAAAAGATTTAAACATTGAAACTGTTTCCCTTTCAGTAGACAGCAAGAGAAGGCCATACTTGGCACACACCTCTGAAAGCCCGGTAGTGAGCCAACAGTCAGATGTACAGCAAATACAATTGCAGTGACATTTTCAAATATTTGCCTAATTATATGCACGCAGTCATAGCGGGAAGCGCATGGTATATTTGAATGTCTTGGTATAATGGCTCCTGGATCTCAGTCTGGAGGTGTAGTTGAGTAGGGAGTTATATGACGTGAAGAAGAGAAATGATCTCTCTCTCTCTCTCTCTCTCTCTCTCTCTCTCTCTCTCTCTCTCTCTCTCTCTCTCTCTCTCTCTCAGATATCATGCTCTCATTTAACAATGACATCAAAACATTGCTTAAAACACCTTACTGTTGTTGTCTTATTTTTATAACAAGCTGTATTACTGTTTAAATTTTAATTATTACATATATCTTTAGCATAATGTATATCAATTAAATTTTTAAAAGAAAGACAACACGAAATTAAAGTGTAGGAATTTGCTATATGGAGGCATCGCAGTTGCTTTAGTTCGTCTTGGAAACTATTCTAATTTGAAAGAGTATTTTAAAAGCGAAAATTTATATGAATCCTCGATCGAAAATGTATTTTTATTTTAGATTTTGGTTTATAAGTTAAGACACATCGAGCGTGGTATATGATTGTTACAAGACAGTTAAATTGTAATTGCGTAGCTCATCTTCTCAAGATGGAAACCTACAGCACTTGTCCGTTGCCAATATTTAGATATGTCTCAACACTTGTCCGTTACCAATATTTAGGCATGCCTCAACACGTGTCCGTTACCAATATTTCAGCATTGCGGAACATTTGTCTTTTGCCAATATTTCAGCATAGATCAATACTTGTTACTTGACAATATTTCAGCATAGATCAATAGTTGTTCATTGACAATATTGCAGCATAGATCAAAAGTTGTTCATTGACAATATTTCAGCATAGATCAAAGTTGTTCGTTCGCAATATTTCAGCATAGATCAATAGTTGTTCGTTGACAATATTGCAGCATAGATCAATAGTTGTTCGTTGACAATATTTCAGCATAGATTAATAGTTGTTCGTTGACAATATTGCAGCATAGATCAAAAGTTGTTCGTTGACAATATTTCAGCATAGATCAATAGTTGTTCGTTGACAATATTGTAGCATAGATCAATAGTTGTTCGTTGACAATATTTCAGCATAGATTAATAGTTGTTCGTTGACAATATTGCAGCATAGATCAAAAGTTGTTCGTTGACAATATTTCAGCATAGATTAATAGTTGTTCGTTGACAATATTGCAGCATAGATCAAAAGTTGTTCGTTGACAATATTTCAGCATAAATCAATAGTTGTTCGTTGACAATATTGCAGCAAAGGTCAATGCGTGTTATTGCATAACTGAATGCATAAAGATGAATACTTTTTTTCAACTGGTAGACGTTTTGATTTAGATCTAGGTCGTATCGTATTTCAGACTTTCGTGGTTTTGGCAAACTTTAATAATAAAATATCTTGCCGATACATATTTACTTAGAAAGAGAAGACCGACTGTTTATAACAGGCATCCAACTATAGACAGAGTAATAGCTGAACTACATTAAGACGGGAAACTTTACAAACGGAGAGGTAACAACTTATCACACACACATACGAAAGGAAGTAACTTGATGGTAGAAAATGCAGCCAATCTCCCTCATGCACAGAACAATTTTATGTCAATAAAATCGTAGAAGTGTCCTTTCTGATTATGCATGAGATGGATTAAGCATGCAGACGGCACAATGGAATGTCGAATTAAAACGTATACTCTGCTTTTCTTGTGCATCGAGTTGAAATATATCATTTAGAAGTTTTTAAATATGATTTGTCTCATTCATAACATTTCATGTTAATTTAACAAATTCTAAGAATGATATTTAAAAAAAACCACATCAGATTGACACGAAGAATAGCCAAACCGGACATGATATGTCTAACATGTGGAACCTTGAAATGAAGAATAGTCATACCTCACATGATATGCATAACAGGTGGAAACTTGACACGAAGAATAGCCATACCTGACATATGTCTAACATGTGGAACCTTGACACGAAGAATAGTCATACCTCACATGATATGCATAACATGTGGAAACTTGACACGAAGAATAGCCATACCTGACATACCGTATGTCTAAGAGGTGTAAACTTGACTCGAAGAATAGCCATACCTGACATATGTCTAAGAGGTGGAAACTTGACACGAAGAATATCCATACCTTACATTATATGCATAACGGGTGAAAACCTAATACGAAAAGTAGCCATGTCTATCATAATATTTATAAAAAGTCGAATATTCAAAAGAGATCAGAAACGAAAAATAATAAATGGGTTGAGTCACATCCCTTTTTTTAAACAAGAGAGGCTAAACAAGTCAATGAAATACCATAGTTGTGATATGCATGTTCAACATAATTGTTTTGAACGTCAAGTCAACCGTTTTTACAATGGGTTTCTGATGATCGTTAAAACGCAAAGAAACTGAAATACTCTAAAATTATCAGATATCATTTTACTGCAGAGCTGTCAAATATGCACTCGAGCTAGTTTATGAAAAGCTATGAATATATGTCTTGGTGTTTTTATACATTCTTCAGTAGTTATGAAAACTGCTTAAGGCTGGTTTTTATCTAGTCTGCAGTGGGCCTGAGAAATGATAGCGGTAATGTGCCTCAAGAACTCATAAATAATAACAAAAGCACCTTTCTGTAGCCCTTTAAGAGATTATCATAGGCAATCACAATGTTAATTTGGATAAAAACAACTTACAATCAATGAAACCACCATCAAGCTAAATTGCATCATTGTCTCCTTCTTAACGGTTTAACATGACTGCTTATGTTGGCTTAGAAAATTGCCTTGCGAACAATTCTACAAAAGGCAAGTAAATGACTGTGAAGAATAACGCACTTAAACGATATCAAGGATTCATGAAGTTATCCATGACTTGCCTCGTATCCAAGGATGTAAGCCAATTTTACAAAACCAGGAGAACAACTGTTATGTATATTTAATTTAATTGTTTGTCTGTAAATTGTAAATTTTGTTTAATTCCATTACATGCTATTGTAATGTTATGTTGTTTACTGGACTTGACCTTGTCCAAAATTGAGTTCAGTTCTGTTTGACCTGATTGACTTTTTTTTATTTTATTGAGGTAAACAACTGATAATAGCTTTGTGAAACAACATTGTAACAAGTAGCTGACATTGTTCCAAAATCAGTGACAGGTTCGGTTTAACAACATTTCTGTAAAATATTTTTGTATTTTTCTCAGAGTAATAATCATTAATTTGAGTCAAGGTCATATTTGGACAACGTGATATTTTATCATGTGTCAATTGGTAACAAACCTCTATTTTTATCCAGAAGAATAAACTTTTGAAACTCATCCGGGAATCATTTTACGTCTTAGTCGTATAACGGATTCTTTTGATAAAGGTTAATCAGATGTGTTCTAACACCTAGCACTTTAAGTTGTGTTATGTTGTGAGCAGTTTAGGCTGAATTTTATTTTTCTTCAAAAATATTGAATTTAAGTAATGGTTTCCTCTGAAAATACAAAAGTGTTCTAACAGAATTTTTGGATAAAGACGTACATTGGAATTTATACTGAATTCATTAACTGGAATATTTTCGGTGATTCGACAAGAGACTGTTAATACAACTGCTCTTTGTAGGTCAGTTGCTTGGACACGATTAACCAAACAAGAAGTGTGGTAAATTTAACTACCATGACCAAAGAATATTTTCCGTGAATGGTTCGATGTGAGGACACCTAGAGAAGTTTATCAGCCTAATCTTTTATTTCCTCTACATGTTCTGGTAGGGAGTCGCATATACATGTATGCGTTAACCATAATAGATGTTGTCGGCAGATACAGTGAAGCGTAGCCATTGACATCCGAAAGTACAGTAGACGTGATTAACATTGCCACAGCTATTGAAGTGGACCTAGATAAATAATTTATTGGAACAGTTTCTGATTTGTTAGCAAAATATAACGCTCTGTTTTGTATTGGACGTGTTGGTCTACATCGTTATCAAGCCATTGTAGAACAATTTAACCGTGAAACGAATTAACCGTGAATTTGATAACTAATTATTCAGGAATCAATCGGGGAAGGAATCTTTCAGGAATTTTCTCGCGCGTGGGTGAAATGGTTTTGCACGCAGGGAAGTGATTTCAATTTTTTAAAATGGGGGATGGGCAAAACTTGACGGGTTTGTTAATTTTTGTATATAGACTACGGCAATCTTACGGATTCTTAATAAGTTTCTCCGAATATGATGACATCGAAACTATAATACTTTGCATATATGCATCACAAGTGGCAAATACAAATGAACATTACGCACGTATACCAAGTAAGTTAGGTTATCAGCTCTCTGTATAATTACGTCCGGTATTATTATAACCCCTCCACTTTGTACTGTTTTGATAATGCATCACACCAGCTCCAAGCCGACCATTATTTGCGCGTTTACATGCAAGAATTTTCAAATAATTAGTATCCTAGTTTTTGAACCTGAAAATGATTATAGCTATTGTACCCAGATATTGCCTGTATGGGTTATGTATGTTTTGCATAAGCATAACTCTTCACAGCAATGCAACCATTTCATGTTTTTTGTAAGATTTCTTCATATTCTTTAGTACCAGTCAGTTTATTGTTAGGCATTCTTTTGACTGCTATTTGTGATTTTTAGATATTATAACGACACCATTTCTCTGCTGCTACTGTCATCACTAATTATTTCAATGTCAGCACTGGCATATTCACTAATGTCATCAATAATTATTTCATTGTCACCACTGATTTATTCACTACTGTCTTCACTAATTATTTAAATGTCAGCACTGACATATCCACTACTGTCATCAATACGTATTTCATTGTCACCACTTATATATTCACTACTGTCATCACTAATTATTTCAATGTCAGCACCGGCATATTCACTAATGTCATCAATAATTATTTCATTGTCACCACTGATGTATTCACTACTGTCATCACTAATTATTTCAATGTCAGCACTGACATATTCACTACTGTCATCAATACGTATTTCATTGTCACCACTGATATATTCACTACTGTCTTCACTAATTATGTCATTGTCAGCACTGACGTATTCACTATTGTCATCAATAATTATGTCATTGTCAGCACTGACGTATTCAGTACTGTCATCAATAATTATTTCATTATCAGCATTGATGTATTCCCAACTCGTTGTACTATTTACCCTGGTTGTCATCGTCATACAATAACTTTTTTGGGGGTAAGTTGGGGTCAATTGATCAAGTCTTTCCGGATATTAATTTGAATACTCATTAATTTTATACATTTTATATTTTTATTTTCTTTAGAAACACTTTATTGTCAAGGCGATATTATTCCTGCACTATATACTCTCATAAATCATTTGGAAATAAAATACACACCATTCGGTGAAGTTTATATCGTTGAAATAAAATACACACCATTCGGTGAAGTTTATATCGTTGAAATAAAATACACACCATTCGGTGAAGTTTGTGTCTTTGAAATAAAATACACACCATTCGGTGAAGTTTATGTCTTTGAAATAAAATACATACCATTCGGTGAAGTTTGTGTCTTTGAAATAAAATACACACCGTTCGGTGAAGATTGAGTCTTTGAAATGGAATATGCCGCGATAATTTATTGAATATAATATATTTTCGCTTATAAGAAAATTATCTACCAAATATATTGCATAAACAATAAAGACACAATCAATATAAACTACCGTAATGCAAAACAAAATTACATTATCAGCAGAATATTTTGTATACTGTATAGTCCTGATCAATAATCATATCAGTGTACGGTTTTTGTGTAACACAAAAAGACACTGTCATAATAATGGTACAACTGCATGACATCTGTGTCAGATAAGTTTGTTTCCGTTTTAGGCTAGCTGATATTGTATCAATAAATTTCCACAATGGCACCACTGTTCGTAGCAAATACAAATATGGGATTGAATTCATTTGCGGTTAACACATTTTGACAGTGTCACTGTTGAATTTCCAACGAACTAGGAATTGTGTTTTTAATGAATCAGAAATCATATTTCAAAAATGTGTTAAATGAACTCGTGTAAATGCGTCAGGTCATGGATTATAGACAGCGTTGACCTCATATTCAACCGACATCTAAAATGCCTATTATCAAGCTACATGCATGCATGCATGCATGCATGCATGCATGTATGTATGGATGGATGGATGGATGGATGGATGGATGGATGGATGCATGCATGCATGCATGTATGTATTTATGTATGTCTGTGTGTGTGTGTGTATGTAGGCATATACGTACGTACGTACGTACGTATTTATGTATGTATGTATGTATGTATGTATGTATGTATGTATGTATGTATGTATGTATGTATGTATATGTGTGTGTGTACGTACGCACGCACGCACGTAAGTACGTACGTACGTACGTACGTATGTATGTATGTATGTATGTATGTATGTATGTATGTATGTATATATGTATGTATGTATGTATTCGAGAGGCATGGTTTTTGCATGGTATCAAAACAAAAACTACAATGATTTGTATCTGATTACATTGTGTTACTGTTCAGTAGTATTAGAATAAGCAATACAATAGAAGACTTATTTCTTAGTGACTTTATTTTCTATTGGAATCAAAGGTACAATACAATATTATAGCGGCATGACCTCTTTTATGCTCTAAATGAATGTTGCTATTTATAGCTAATTATACGATGTATATTATACAGCATAGTCTCCAGTCTAAAACATTACGAATTTCAAAACATACAGCAGCAAGCCCGATGCTAATTATTAAATTATGCCACAATGGTCACGTTAGAAACTCAGTTTCACTATTGAAAATGAAAATTAATAATATACAGACAGTAGCATGTTTACTTCCGAGATGTCGCTAATCAATACATTTCTACAAAGTACTTCTTTCTCGTGTCTTGGTGGTAACGGTTTCAAAAAGTTTTTTTAATCCTCCCATTGTCCACGCACAAAAACTAAAACAAAACCAAGACATATGTCGTTATTCAATAACGTCCAACTCTTTCTGCCAGTGTGTATCGCTTCGACATCAAGATACAGGACTTGGTATTCCTAGAAAATCTTTGACGGAATTGTACCGCTATCCTCAAAAACATTTTTAGTTTGCCTCACTCTTTGTGCAGCATAGTGCAAAGGTTTTCCAAATTGGTTGCCCTGATGGGGCACTTTTGCAAAGGAACTTGCATTTGTTTCGTAACAGTCTCTTCACTAGTTGTTTACTGAGATATACAAACCACCGACTGTAGCTTATTCTCTGTGGGCAAACAATAGCCACTAGTAATCGTATTTGTTTCATTTTCAGCAAAGAGTAAGGATTTTTCAGGGAACAGCCGGAACTTTATAAATAATAAATCAATGTACTTTCTCTTTATAAAATCTCCTAATTTGGATGATACTTGGTGTCTTTTTCCTTCTCTCTGTTAGATTTTCATTAGCACCTGAATAATAATAATAATAATAATAATAATAATAATAATAATAATAATAATAATAATAATAATAATAATAATAGGAATAATAACAATACATAATAGATGGTATTGTCGTCGTTATTATTATCATCATCAAAGAAAGAAGAAATAACGAAAAATATATAATATATTTCTGGTCTAGAATAGTTTCTAGCTGAGTTTGTGTACAGACAAAGAGTGTGATTAGAAATTATGTTTTAGTCATATTTAAGGTTTAAGATGGAACACTGCAGTACTCTAACTATTGAGATATAGATTATTATGACCAACGTAGTGTTCAATCAATCGATCAATCAATCAATGAATGTGGAAAATAACAGGCAAACAAAATGAGTATGTATTGACTGAAGACACTGGCCCGTGATGCTGTTTACAATGATTACATTCTCATTTAGAGTGACGATTCATGAAAAACGTACTTTACCACTCTGAATAATTTTTTAATCGATTGATTCATGAAAAAAAGAACTTTACCAATTTGAATAATTTTCTAATCGATTGATTCGTGAAAAACTTACTTTACCACTCTCAATAATTTTCTAATCGATTGATTCGTGCTTAACTATTTAGCAGTCCATGATTGATACAATGTATGCTTAATGCATGAATACTTTCAGAGCAGTCTTTGGACAGTCAAATATCAATACAAATTATTAGGATAATAAAAAATCCAATAGAATTCAGATTATATTTGGTGTAGGTACTACTTCATCTTGGATACGTCATGATTGTAGAAATCAGCTTCCAATCATAGGCTGAAATTCTGATTACAAATGAACAGATTTTAAATGTAGTTTGTTCTTCAAAATTAACTTTAATCGAGTCAATAATTTGGTGTGTGGTCATGTGACAGTTTATAGTGATGTCTAGCACTGGGGCATCATGTCGCAGACATGTAGCATCACGTCCCACCCATTCACATTATCCTGATACCAATCCGACCAGTCATAACACTACCTCTTAATGCTGAGCGCCAAGCAGCTATTATTACCATTTTTTGTAAGTCTTTAGTATGACTCGGCCGAGGTTCGAGCCCGCGACCTCCCGCATCCGAGACGGATACTCTACCACTTATGCTACCGGAGCAGTATCACAAAATATATTCAGTGTGTTCATAAAATGAAAAAAAAATTAGGAATCCATCCCAATTTAGATTTTGAGAAATGTAATAGGGGTAAACGTTAACAATTTGGCATTGAGGGTGAATTAACAATTTTCCAAAATAATCAACACTGGAGGCTAAATGAATGGAATGTAAAACTGCAACTCTTCGTGATATTGAGGATTTATTACAACATTACAACAAAAAAAAAAAATTTCATTATCCGGTTTAAGATTTAAATAGAAAGACAGCGAATTTTCATCTCAACTTTTGTATCATTTTCCTTAAAAACATAATCTGATCACTTTCAAAGTATTTAATAGTAGAATCAACGAATGAAAAATAAGCATACCCAACCCCATCCAATTTGTATTTTTAAGAAACTGGCAAAACTATTCTTCAAGAACTTACAAGTGCACAAAATCAGATTCGTAAAGTTGACCACGATTACAGTCCGTTTTATATTTATATATTACTATGGCTCCAAATGTGATTTTATGTATTATAAGAACTATGGCTCAGTATTTTATGATTGGAATATTATTCTAATCAAAGAACATGATTTTCCGTAATATAAGGAATATGGCTTAGCTTTTTATGATTGAATATTACTGGAGTAAATTTAAAGATATATTTGCATGACACATATTAATTACAACTCAAGACAGCTCAAACAAGCAAGAAGCCATCTTACAAACCCGTTTGATTATATAGAAAATAAAATTGAATGGTTAAAAAAATCTTACCTCACATTAAAGGTATTTGCATCTGTAAATGATTTAGAATTGTTGCTCAAATGAAATTAACTCAAATAACTTCGAGTTTTATACAAGCAACATACATTTTCTCCGAAGAGGTTTAAAACTATCTTTCCACGTAATCATTGAGGCCGGGTTGACCTAGTTTAGAGATATACTTCCTAGTTCTGACAAATGGACATACTTTTTGCAGAAATGAGTAGTTGATTTTTCATGAAAACCAAATACTACTTGATTTCTAACTAAACATAGATTATTGCATGCACGCAGACGACAGAATATATGCAAAGAGGGACTTACCCAGGGAATTCCCCCTTGCACAAAATCCCAGTAGCAGGTCGGACAGCCATGTCCTATAAATATAGCGATAAACTATCTTGAGCCAATCAAAAGCTTGTTTCCCATGGAGCACGGTGTATGTTTACAAACAACGCATCTAGGAATGTAAAACTTACGATCAGAGACGTCATTGGGGGACGGGGCAGAGGGGTGGGTGGGTGACCTTGAATTTTGCATGTGCTGTAAAATTGGTGTAGTATATATACGAAAATTAACAAGCCCTTCAAGTTTTGCCCCCCCCCCCCAAACAAAAAAAATTTAAAAATTGAAATGTCCCTGCTTAATATTTTTCAGTTTAACGGTACAGTGTAAAGCAAGTATAACGATATTATTTAAAGTAGATGTACGTATTTTTACAGACTATATTTACTTTCGTGCATGTAGAGATGGTGTCAGGAAGGGGTATCAAAGAAAATCAATAAATTGTTTTGCGTAAGATTAGAGTAACTATCATTGTGTACAAATACAATTGACAGGATAAACAGAGTTCTCTCCCTTTACAAAGAAATATCGATAACGAAAGTATACAAAGTGTATTCATAGAAAAGAGAAAGCAAAAACGCCGATCTTCTTTATTTCCTTGAATCCTTCTTTATTCCTATAAATCAATCGATTTCTCAAGGTCATTTTTGTCTTGCTTTGATGTTCAGATATAAAACGCCTGAATCAAACGTACGGCCATATCTCACTTTCGTCTCATTATGGAGAAGTACAGCATGGCAGATTTTCTTTTAGCACAAAAATGTGATACTATTTTTTAAAATATGTATTGATGAGATAACACTAATTAAAGGATACTCTAGTTCACTGAAGCAATTACTGTTTCTGCATGGATAATAACCTTTCCACGAGCCATTAGATTGCGAGAAACAATGGTAGCGCCATGAAACAAAATCTTTCACGCTTTCTGGTTAATTTTTGTGTGTGCAGAAAGAGTGCTCTCCGTCCACGACCCGTGTTCCTGGTAACTTTAAACGTTTTCAAAAATTTATTCTGAAAATAAAGAGGGATCTAATTTTTTTCCGTTTTTTCAATTTAAAACCCCGTATTTTATTGTATATTCTAGAAGAGTAGAAATAGAACGTCCGTATTCAATTTTATAATCTAGGAATGTACAATGTAGAAGGAGCGAATTCTACTGTATATTATAGGAGAGTAGAAAGTAGAAGGACTGTATTCTACTGTGTATTCTAGGAGTGTAAAAAGTAGAAGGACTGTTTTCTACAGTGTATTCTAGGAGATTAGAAAGTAAAAGGACCTTTACAATTGTGAAAATATGTACGAAAATATTAAACTACCGCGCTGAAGTCAGATTTTGAAGATATTTATAAGTGCTGTCATATTTTAATACGCTTAACCTTCAAGAAACAAATATTCAACATGGAATAGACGAGTTCATGGAACACTAGAATATTTTATTGAACACAATAATGTTTTTGGGAACACCAATATAATCCATGACCTTGGTATAAACTGCACTAAATATGGCCACCCAGTTTGAACAGTGATTAAAATGGAACTTTCTCGCAATTTTCTTATCCGTCTCCAAATAAATAAATTCAGCAACTTAGCAAATTAACACTTTCAACCAGTCTCCTCGTGCCCGAGTGGTCTAAATCACGCACGCGTTTACCGATCCTTATCTTCGCACCTCTGTCCGCGTGTGTGAGAGTGAAAAAGCTTGCCAGTAACTTCCTGTTGGTTGGTGGTTATTAACGGGGTTTTACAGGGTTCTTCCTCCACTACGTATACTGGCGTCATATAAAGCTTATCATGTACTGAAAAATGATTGTAAAACCAAAACAAACACAACAACAACAAGCTTTTCAACAAAATAAAGCTGTCATATCTAGGGCCCAATTATTATTTCATCGTCATCCCATCTTGAAAATGTGTCGCCATGTACATACATTTTGGAATCGTCCCATTGGTTTTTACAATATACAAAACAATAAACATATCAGCATGGGCCAATCGCGATTTATAACATACGACATTTCGTCAAATTGAAATGGAATGCAGAGGCGTAGTTGTGCGGGGGGGGGGGGGGGGCAGATGTCCCCGGGCGCTAGACTGGTGGGGGCGCTAAAACGGGCTTTGAAATAGGTTGTATGTGGAATTTTGGGGTTTCATAGTTGGGGGTTGGTGGTAAAGATGAATCTTGTTCCCGGGCTCCAAACACTCTAGCTACACCTCTGATGGAATGAATTAGAAAATGAAAGGTAAATTTAGATGTCACAAAAGACGAGTCGGACAGGACAACAATGAATCAGCCCAAAAGGAAATTATGAGTAAAAAGCGTTTGAAATAAGTAAAATACGACATGGTAATATTAAACAGGAGCAAATCCAAAGTCTTTTAATATGATAGGCATACCAAATCAAAGCAGCGGACTTGCGCAAAAGTACAGACGGTCGTTTTATGAGAGAGAGAGAGAGAGAGAGAGAGAGAGAGAGAGAGAGAGAGAGAGATTGCATTTTTAATCATCTTCTTTCGCGTTCACTTAGAGAAGCAGAATTTATATTTATTTCAAATAACGGTAAATAAATAAATAATTACACATGAATACACAATGCAGGAAAAACATACAATTTGGAACATTCCGTGTTATGTGCTTTTTAGTATATATATATATAGCAGCAGAGAGGGTGAACCCTACAACCTTATAGAGGCGTCGATTCGATGATCTGAGGCTTCTACCAAATGGTAAAAAAAATGGCGTCTATTCGATAAAATAAGATTTCCTTATATACGCCAAGCGTCGTTGTCATCCACCCTCTCTGCTGCTACAGGTTAACCGAATATTTGATCCAGTCCGATACGATATCGTGTTCGAGGATCATGTAAATTTATTGTTATAAATCCATACGGGGTTGACAGAGCGTTACTAAAGAAATTTTTAAATTGATTGAAGTCCATATCAGAGCACCATGTCTGCCAAATATTTCGTAACGTATGTGTATCAACGCCGTTAAACACAGCAAGAATATTACAGTTATCTCTGATCACTTTTGGAATCTGAGTGTATCGTTGAGTGACATATATCACGTCGGTGTTTTTATGCCTGCCTCTGGAAAAGATCCTAGCAGGATTTTTTTGATTGTCTAACATCACATCGTCGTATACGACTAAATTATTAATGTTCCCATCAAGGTCATCCACGGATGGTGCCTCGTCAATATCAGTTATAAAATCAATGGCGTTCTCACCCTTAATTTCTGATGCATTCTCGTTAAAATCCTTTAACACTTCATAACATCGTTGATCATCTACGCTAGGGGCAATTAAATACAACTTATCCCACTTCATCCATCTCATTATTAAATTGAGTAACAATTGCGTCTTGCCGGATCCAGATGGCCCGATTATAATCATCCGGATAGAGTTTGGTAGCGCTGCATGATGCTTAACCGGTTCTCTTGCTTTAGTCGCTGAAAAATCAATTATATCCATATCTCTATACATAAATTATGGATCTATATTGTGTGAAGTGTAAAACGCGTACTGGCACAGATGACTTGACGACGATTACAACTAGAAATAACCGATCAGCGCTTTCTGGTAAATGCGTGCAATGTGGTACAAAAAAATTTAGATTTATTTCTACAAAATCAAAGATTTTACAATTTGGAGATGTTTTTAAAAAAAACGAGGAGGTGATATCGCAGCCAAATTGGCAAAACTCCCTGGAACCCCATGGGAAAAGTACCCCGGAGAAAAGCACCTTCCAGGATATAGCTACTGTGGCCCCGGAACACGATTAGATATCAGACTTGATGATCAAAATCAACCCAGATCCGGCGAGTATCCGATAAACGCCATTGATAAGGCGTGTCACGCTCATGATGTTGCATATAAAAGCAGCAATCTGCAACACAGGCATCTCGCAGATGTGAAATTAATTCATGCGTTAAATGCTATTCCTGATAAATCTTTCAAAGAAAAATTGGCTTCGTGGTTGGTAAAATCAGCTATGAAAGGCAAATTGATGATGGGTGCTGGTAATTAATAATATGGAATCTATTTATTATTCTCCAAAAGGATACTGGAGGGGTAACGCTGCAATCAATAAACTCGCCAACGCCGCAAAAGTGAAAAAGTCTATTGCGGCTAATTGGTTATCCAAACAGGCACTATGGCAGATTTATCTACCACCGCCTAAACAAATCAATTTTTCGCATTTTGATGTTACTGGACCCAATGAAGTTCATCAAGCTGATTTATTGTTTTTACCACATGACAACGGTTACAAATACGCGCTAACCGTAGTTGACGTTGCGAGTCGATACAAACAAGCAGAACCGCTAAAAACAAAGTCAGCTACTGAAGTAGCTTCTGCATTTGAAAAGATTTATCGAAATCTGTTACAAGTTGATCCTGGCAAGGAATTTCAGGGTGCAGTGTTATCAGCGATGAAACATCATAATGTCACCATCAGACGAGGGCATACTGCGCTACATCGCGATCAGGCAATTGTTGAACGATTTAATCGGACTCTTGCTGAGCGGTTATTTGGATATCAATACGCGAAGGAGTTTATTCAGGATAAAAGATCCCGTGAATGGGTTAAGAGATTACCAGCTGTGATTACCGCGCTCAATAACGAGATTACTCGAACAATTAACATGAAACCTGTCAACGCGATTAAGAAAGCGTCCATACCAAAAATGGAAATCCAAGGAATTTCACAAAAAGATTTCAAAGAACCAATTCTTGGTAGTAATGTCACTGTGAGATATTTATACGAACCAGGAGAGCTTGAAGGTGGCAGAAAAAGGGCTACTGATCCTATTTGGAGTGTTACTGCACACAAGATATCTACTATAACACGATCAACTGGTAGACCTCCAATCTATAAACTGGATTCAACTGCCCCTCAGCGGGGTTTTACACGCGAACAATTACAAGTGATTCCTGACGATACTCAATTGCCACCTCATGGTCTTAACTAGCACCCCTTCGTCTGTTGCACTCAAGACAAGTCAGCATAACATTATCGTTGGTATGACCAATGCTGCTATTCTTTCTGTCTACGGTAAATTGGCGAGGATCTTTATCCGAATACTGCCAACGCATTATACAATTGCAACTCGCGCAGTGATTATTCTGTTGTTGTTTCAGCGTAATTATTAATTTAGCATCAATGTAAAATTCTCTATTATTTTTTTTATCCTGTTGTTTATAACCGGAGAGTTTTTTTATTAATGATGCTAGCATCATCCATTGTAGTGTCATCATCGTCACCAATGATTTCATCATCGCCTGACCGTCAGGACAACTCTTCGAAGTTGATTTAATCTCCTCACTCTGGATACTGCAAGATAGACTAAATTCGACCATTCGATGCGATTATCTACCATCCAAACAATTGTATCCGATATAGTCAATCCCTGTGAAGAATGTATCGTCGCTGCGTATCCTAGCGTCCACGGGGATTTATTAGCACGCAATGCATCTTCAACGACGCTGATATCAACCAGCACAATATCATTTAACACGAGAATCTGCTTTTCACTCTTCCCTGGAATATCAACTTCAATATTCTGCTTTCGTGTATCCGAAGGCCTATAACACAACGGTACTGGAAGTGTTGCAAATTTTTCTTTATGCGTTTCAAATAACTTCATCTGAAGTGTGTCTCTGACTATTTTTCTACTTGCTACTATCAAATCATTTGGTCTCCACGTTTCCCAAAAATCATTCATGGGAGTTTCTGAAATTATTTCACGCGCTATTTCACATTGGATTTTATCCGGCTGTAATCTAATCAGTGCTTTGAACTCGCGTAATTGTTCATCAAGTGATCTATAATCAGTAGTAATTTCTTCATAGTAGTCTACAAAACCCTTTAGCCATTCATATGGAGATGCACCGACAAATGGTTGTGGTTGGCCGTGATCACCGCACATGACGACTTTTGTGTTTTTGTTTAACAACCATTCGAGAAATGTTTGTAATACTCTCAACGATACCGTGCATATTTCATCCCAAATTATGATTTCAGGAATGAATTTATCGCCCATTCGATCAGGGGTCCATTCATCGCCTTTCCATCGAAAGAAACTGTGATAAGTACAGGCATTTACCCCTCGCTGTATCATCTCTCTGGCGAGTCTGTGAGTCGGTGTTAACACAATCATATTTGACCGACGATATAATTCAATTGCACGAGTTGTCTTTCCTGACCCACCACAACCGTTTAAATAAACTGTCTTGTATCTACATATTGGATCAGATACCGGTGGTGCATTAGAAAATTCTGATTGAATCTTATCACACTTTAAGTACTTTTCATCCATGGTAACATCTGCCGATTCACAATACTCATGTAGTTTTTCCTTTTTAAATCGCCAACGTCCCCACGCTTCCTTCTGGGATGTGAATTTAGCTACATCTGATTTGTATTTCTCGTGGATATAAATAGAATCAGTGGCTACTCTAACTGCGTTATTAGGAAATCTATTTATCATCGAAAATAAATTGATAGAAGCATAAGCTAGCATAGAACTTCTCAGATGTGTATATTGTTTAATATATCCATCACAATAGGTAACAACCGTAGCAGCAGAGAGGGTGAATCCTACAACGTTTTTAGACAAATTTTGATTGAAATCCTAAAACGATCCGTCCTATAATCTTATTTTAACCAAAAGATGGCGAATCCTACAACGTTTTCAGACAAAAAATTGATTGAAATCTCCCTACGAAATCATTTTAACTAAAAAAATGAAAACGATTTTTTAATTAATTTTGGTCGCAACTTGTTGTCATCCACCCTCTCTGCTGCTTAGTGATTTCATCACTGGTTAACAAAAAATAAGAAATGATTTTAACCGAATATTTGATCCAGTCCGATACGATATCGTGTCCGAGGATCATGCAAATTTATTGTTGCGAATCCGTGTGGTTTTGACTGAGCATGACTAAAGAAATCTCGAAATTGATTGAAGTCCATATCAGAACACCATGTCTGCCAAATATTTCGTAGCGTATGTGTATCAACGCCGTTGAATACAGAAAGAATATTGCAGTTATCTCTGATGACTTTTGGAACCTGAGTGTAGCGTTGAGTGACATATATCACGTCAGTGTTTTTGTGACGCCCACGGGAAAATATTCTAGCAGGATTTTTTTGTTTATCCAACATTATATCGTCGTATACGACTAAATTGTTAATATCTCCATCAATATCATCAATGCTCGGTGCTTCATCGATATCGGTTATAAACTCAATAATACCCTCTCCGGATTTTTCTACCGCGCTGTCGTTAAAATCTTTTAGCACTTCATAACATCGTTGATCATCTACGCTAGGGGCAATTAAATACAACTTATCCCATTTCATCCATCTCATTATTAAATTGAGCAACAATTGCGTTTTACCGGATCCAGATGGCCCGATTATAATCATCCGGATAGAGTTTGGTAGCGCTGCATGATGCTTAACCGGTTCTCTTCTTTTAGTCGCTGAAAAATCAATTATATCCATATCTCTATACATAAATTATGGATCTATATTGTGTGAAGTGCAAAACGCGTACTGGCACAGAAGATGTGACGACGGTTACAACTAAAAATAACCGATCAGCGCTTTCTGGTAAATGCATGCAATGTGGTACAAAGAAATTTAGATTTGTGTCAATGAAATCTGATTTAAAAAAAAACGAGGAGGTGATATCGCAGCCAAATTGGCAAAGCTCCCTGGAACCCCATGGGCAAAGTACCCCGGAGAAAAGCACCTTCCCGGATATAGCTACTGTGGACCGGGAACCAGACTTGATATCAGACTCAATAATCAAAATCAACCCAACCCCGGTGAAGAACCAATAAACGCCATTGATAAGGCCTGTCACCTTCATGATGTTGCTTATAAAAGCAGCAATCTGCAACACAGGCATCTCGCAGATGTGAAATTAATTCATGCGTTAAATGCTATTCCTGATAAATCCTTCAAAGAAAAATTGGCTTCATTTTTAATAAAATCGGCTATGAAAAGTAAATTGATGTTAGGTGCCGGTAATTAATAATATGGAATCAATTTATTATTCCCCAAGAGGATACTGGAGGGGTAAATCAGCAGTCCATAAACTCGCTAGCGCTGCAAAAGTGAAAAAAACCACTGCGGCTAATTGGTTATCCAAACAGGCACTATGGCAAATTTATCTACCACCGCCTAAACAAATTCAATTCTCGCATTTTGATGTGACCGCTCCTAATGAAGTTCATCAGGCTGATATATTATTTATGCCACATGATCGTGGTTACAAATACGCCTTAACCGTAGTTGATATTGCAAGTCGATACAAAGAAGCAGAACCGTTAAAAACAAAATCAGCCACTGAAGTTGCTTCTGCATTTGAAAGGATTTATCGACGAGGTCCTCTGCACTGGCCAAATCTATTGCAGGTTGATCCTGGTAAGGAATTTCAGGGTGCAGTATTATCTACAATGAAACATCATAATGTCACCATACGACGAGGGCATACTGCGCTACATCGCGATCAGGCCATTGTAGAACGATTTAATCGGACTCTTGCTGAACGGTTATTTGGATATCAATACGCAAAAGAATTCATCCAAGAAAAAAGATCCCGTGAATGGGTTAAAAGATTACCATCTGTGATTACTGCACTGAATAACGAGATTACTAGAACAATCAACATGAAACCTATCAACGCGATTAAAAAGAAGTCAATACCCGTACAACCACAAAAAGATTTCAAAGAACCAATTCTTCATAGTAATGTCATTGTGAGGTACTTATACGAACCAGGAGAGCTTGAAGGGGGTAGAAAAAGGGCTACTGATCCTATTTGGAGTGTCACTACGCATAAGATATCTACTATAACACGATCAACTGGTAGACCTCCAGTCTATAAACTGGATTCAACTGCCCCTCAACGTGGATTTACTCGACAACAACTACAGGTAATTCCCGAGGATACTCAATTGCCACCGCATGGTCTTAACTAGCACCGTTGCGTCTATTGCACTCAAGACAAGTCAACATCACATTATTTCTGACATGACCGAGACTGTTATTTTTTCTGTCTACGGTGAATTGGCGAGGATCCTTATCCGAATACTGCCAACGCATTATACAATTGCAACTCGCGCAGTGATTATTCTGTTGTTGTTTCAGCGTAATTATTAATCCAGCATCAATATCAAATTCTCGTTGTTTTTTTTTGTCCTGTTGTTTGTAACCGGAGAGTTTTTTATTAATGATGCTAACATCAATATCATCCATTGTTGTGTCATTATCATCGAAAACAACTCTTCGAAGTTGATTTATTTTTCGTACTCTGGATACTGCGAGATAGACTAAATTCGACCATTCGATGTGATTATCCACCATCCAAACAATTGTATCCGATATAGTCAATCCCTGTGAAGAGTGTATTGTTGCTGCGTATCCTAGAGTCCACGGGGATTTATTAGCACGCAAAGCATTTTCGACGACATTGATATCAACCAGCACAATATCATTTAATACCAGAATTTGTTTTTCACTCTGTCCTGGAATATCAACTTCAATATTCTGTTTTCGTGTATCCGATGGCCTATAACAAAGGGGTACTGGAAGCGTTGCAAATTTTTCTTTATGCAATTCAAATAACTTCATCTGAAGTGTATCCCTGACTATTTTTCTACTTGCAATTATCAAATCATTTGGTCTCCATGTTTCCCAGAAATCGTTTATTTGAGTTTCTGAAATCACTTTACGCGCTATTTCGCATTGGATTCTATCCGGTTGTAATCTAATTAGCGCTTTGAATTCTCGTAATCGTTCATCAATTGATCTATAATCAGTGGTAATTTCTTCATAATAGTCTACAAAACCCCTTAGCCATTCATGTGGAGATGCACCGACAAATGGTGGTGGTTGGCCGTGATCACCGCACATGACGACTTTTGTGTTTTTGTTTAATAACCACTCGAGAAATGTCTGTAATACATCTAATGACACTGTGCATATTTCATCCCAGATTATGATTTCAGGAATGAATTTATCACCCATTCGATCAGGAGTCCATTTGTCACCCTTCCATCGAAAGAAACTATGGTAGGTGCAGGCATTTACCCCTCGTTGTATCATCTCTCTGGCGAGTCTGTGAGTCGGTGTTAGCACAATCATGGTTGACCGACGAAATAATTCAATTGCACGAGTTGTCTTTCCTGACCCACCACAACCGTTTAAATAAACTGTCTTGTATCGACATATTGGATCAGATACCGGTGGTGCATTAGAAAATTCTGATTGAATTTCAGCGCGGTTACAACAAAGATATTTATCATCCATGGCAACGTCTGCGGATTCACAATACTCATGTAGCATCTCCCTTTTAAATCGCCAACGCCCCCACGCTTCCTCGGGATCTGTGAATTTAGCTACAGCTGATTTGTATTTATTGTGTATATACATCGAATCAGTGGCCACTCTAACCGCGGTATTAGGAAATCTATTTATCATCGAAAATAGATTAATAGAAGCATAGGCTAGCATTGAACTTCTCAAATGTGTGTACTGGGAATTATGTCCATCACAGTAGGTAACAACCGTACCTAATTTCTCACCATTGGATAGAAAAGCATCCTTACGGGATACAAGTTTTCCCTGTTTCATTAAATCCGCTACAAGAAAATCGTATTCAGCGACATCTATGATCAACCGCGAAGAATATTTTGCGTTGTCGTACCGTCCACCTTGAGTGAATTTACCGATTATTCTTCGTCCGAGATCCTTTGCTTGTTCTTTTTTAATTTCAAATAACTTCTTAGACCAATTTATGATTTCTTCTTCATTGAAATCAGGGAATTGTTTTCGTAGTTCGTTGATTATACGATCTAGATCGGGTTGTGGTAGCCAAACTTCTTTCTGAGCTCGATAGCATATAATAGCCTCGGAAACAATCAACGATATTAGCATACCACAATCAATCATATATCGTAGTAACACTATTGGCATCCAGGCCTTTTCAGATAGGTGTCTACCGAGCCAAACATAACTACACGGATGTAACCCTGTAGCTAATTCGAATGATATCACACGAGCGAATCCGGTTAAATCAAAATCAGGTAATGGTCCATTAATCGCAACACGAGTCATTTCATGTGTTGGGTGTCCAAATCGTTTGAAGTACTCAGCGCATTCCCCATACCCGAGAAAACTTCCGGGATAACACGCGGCTATATCAATTGAAATCATACCATCACGTGAGTATTTCGTATTCCACAATCCTCCATGACCAAATTCGACGCAACTCGATTTAACATCCTCAAGAAAATCACTTCGTGTTGGACGCCATGAGTTTTTTTCTCTTGCGAAGTGAGCTACCACTGATGGAATAGTAAAACTATCCGTGAGTAGTTTTTCATGGAAACTCTCCGGTGAAAAATCATTAGCGATTTTTCTCATTCTGTTATCTAATTCTTCAACGCGATATAATTCACCATTTGGTTTTACAAATTGATCGAATCCTTCATCACTTCTAAGTAACCACACTGACACAGGATCATCCTTACACAACGCATTAATAGCATCAAATAATCTCTCTTCATAGAAAACATCCCCGACGAACTCCTTAGGGATATATTTCACGGTTCGTTCTCGTGGAAATACTGTTACCGCAGGTGTCCACGCGTGTTTGTTATGATCAATAATCTGTATTGGTGCTCCATTTTTGTTATATTTCGGTTCGTATAAAACCTCTCCGGTTATCGTCATAACTGTTATTGGAAATCTTAATGATGTTTCTAACTTAGCTATATCAGAAATCTTTGCACCGTTCTGTTTCACTGTCAGTTCCCACTCGGTTATTTTTTTTCGTCTTAGATCAGTTAGTTTATTTCCTCGGGATGCATTTGTGAAGTGCTCCATTACCCGTGTTGCTACACAATTAAGCCCTGACGAATATTTCATAGGAGCTAGTTTTGCGATATCGGGTTTATCATTTAACGGATATAGCCCATAAACCATTGCTGTTACGGGATAAGATCTTTCGTAGTATGGTTTGTCAATGCCGGTTAGAATCCCTGGTTTGGAATCTCTACTCACAATGACAGCTTTTTTATTCTTGAGGATTGGTTCAAATTTATCCCTAATAATCCATTTGCCATCGACTTCAATAATGAATTTGATTCGGAAAAAATACCGTTTTTCCCCAACACGTGAAATTATCACTGCTGCTTTTTCATCATTCATGGTAGCGTCAACAACACCATCAATTCGAAATGTTGACCAACAATAGGATGCTCCATCACGCTTAAATTCATTGAAACAATCTCTGATTTTATTAATCATGGCTTTATCAAGAATTTTATTCTTTGGTGTATCAGAGACTATATCGAGATTGAATTGAGCATCCTTCCAGGGTAATTTCTTGGACGCTTTTTTTGGTTTCTCGAGATTAAATTTGTTACGTTTTTTTGGTCTATCGAGATTAAATCTAGGACTGATTTTCAATAATCTCTTAAACTCTTTCATGTTTCCGTTTCTTGGACGTTTGATACGTTTTTTGGGTCTATCGAGATTAAATCTAGGACTGATTTTCAATAATCTCTTAAACTCTTTCATGTTTCCGTCTCTTGGACGTTTGATACGTTTTTTGGGTCTATCGAGATTAAATCTAGGACTGATTTTCAATAATCTCTTAAACTCTTTCATGTTTCCGTCTCTTGGACGTTTGATACGTTTTTTGGGTCTATCGAGATTAAATCTAGGATTGATTTTTAATAATCTCTTAAACTCCTTATCAGCATTGAATTCAGCATTTTTCGAAGTCAATCTCTTGAACTCTTTCATGCTATACTAAAAACAAGTGTCTAAATGAAAGATTTATGTATAATGAATCCCCCTGCAATGGATCAGTCATTGAATTAGACAAATAGTATAGTATAAGAATGACCCAAGAATTCAGACAGCACCCTGTGAGTACAAATTATGAAGCATCCAGTGATGGTGTTGTAAGAAACCGTAGACTGAAGAACCCAGTTGGGTGGGATAATGGTATGGGGTATTTGTTCTTTACTGTTGGAAAGAAGAAATATTACAATCATCGTTTCGTGTACGAGTGTTTCCATGGATTGATCAAAGATGGTTTTGTTATTGATCATATTGATTCTAATCCGAAGAACAATTCTTTATCAAATCTGCAGGCTGTTACACATAGTGAAAATACCAAACGAGGGGGGACTGGGAAATACTCGAAAAAAGCGAGACCTGTGAAATCTTTGAATACAATAACTAACGAAGAAAAAGTATTTAAATCAATATATGAAGCCGGCAAGTATTTCAATATTTGTAGACCCTCTGTACGATATGTTGCAGAGGGGGTTTGTCGATCGGCTATTTCAAAGGGGACGGGACAAAAAATTCGATTTAGTTATGTCTAATACGTCATATTTTTCATTTAGAAATATGTCATTGCTATAGAATAATGAATTCTGAAAACATGAATAGCATCATATCCGAGATTTCAAAATTGAAAGGTTGGGATATTGAACTATCAGATGGGTTAAATCCTGATCAAATCATGTCTGATTTTCAGGATATAGAATACGGAGTTAACAACAATAAATACATGCTGCCAAAGAAATATGCACTCATCAAAAGAATTCAGAATTCTATTAAGGACTCTCTCGCATTTTCCAGTGACGTAAGTGTGTTCGCTCCGTTGTATACCATCGTAGAACGAATACGAAAAGAATTGGGGTACGAATACGAATTGAAAAAGGAGGTTAATTCTAAAGTTAGAAACCTACGGGCGTTAATTCAAGAAAATGAACAATTTTGAATGACCATTTATCATTATTTGATTGACCGACCATTTATCATTATTTGATTGTGACCGTCCCCTCATAGAGATTTTAATTTTTTTTAGCATTTTTTGATTGATAATGTCAGAAACAGTGAATAAAAAATTGATGGCTGGTTCGGATTGATCAAAAATAGAATGGGGAAAGTGACATTATTAATTATTTTATATACAATTTGGTCACTTTCCCCATCATTGATAGAGCCGTTAAAACACTTCCACGGTGACTTTGTCACTGGTGTTAGGTCGGGATTGAAAAATTGTTTTGCAATTGAAAAATTGTTTCTGATTTCAAATAATGGTCAATGAAGCATTAACAACCCGATTGGCTCGTGAACGATTAGATGCAATTAAGAGATTTGTACCAATTCGTGACTCTGTACGGAATAAACTACAACAACGACAGAGTTTTCAGACTGATTTTGCTGCGGGATCTGAAGAATTGTTTAAACCAGTAACCACAGCAACGAAGGAGATAGAGCGTGCTATACTGGGAGATGATCCTGACGGTAAAAGAAAAGAAGAGGGTCTTATTCCTGTGTTAGAAAAAATAGCAAAAAGAACTAAACAAACAAAAAAATCCTTGCAATCACTTCCTCAGGATATATCAACCGCTTCGAAACGAACATTTAAAGGATTTCAGGAAGAACTAGTTAGCGGACTACCTAAATCAATTATATTTACCGAGAGCGCTAAACAACAAATTCTCAACGAGGATATAGATAATTTAGGTGAATTCGCTGCTAACAGCTATGATTCACAAGAGAAGTTTTTCACGGACAATTATTCGGATTATAGAATGTCACATAATGAATGGGCTGATATAGTGTATGAAATAAATACTGGGAGTTTAGATAGAAGGATGAAGGACTACAGAGACTTCAAAAGAAAATTTCAACTCCAAATAAGACAGCCATACGATGAGAAAAAATTTCTGGGGAGTGGTCTAGTTGGAAACGCTAGCGTTTCATGTCCTGGTAGTGTTCTCAGTGATATATCACGATTAGAGGTTCTTGTAGGAGGGTTCCGAGCTGGAAATAACTCACCGGAAATTTTTTCTCATCGTATGGCTGTCTTATTTGGAGTTGAAATTTTCTTTTGAAGTCTCTGTAGTCCTTCATCCTTCTATCTAAACTCCCAGTATTTATTTCATACACTATATCAGCCCATTCATTATGTGACATTCTATAATCCGAATAATTGTCCGTGAAAAACTTCTCTTGTGAATCATAGCTGTTAGCAGCGAATTCACCTAAATTATCTATATCCTCGTTGAGAATTTGTTGTTTAGCGCTCTCGGTAAATATAATTGATTTAGGTAGTCCGCTAACTAGTTCTTCCTGAAATCCTTTAAATGTTCGTTTCGAAGCGGTTGATATATCCTGAGGAAGTGATTGCAAGGATTTTTTTGTTTGTTTAGTTCTTTTTGCTATTTTTTCTAACACAGGAATAAGACCCTCTTCTTTTCTTTTACCGTCAGGATCATCTCCCAGTATAGCACGCTCTATCTCCTTCGTTGCTGTGGTTACTGGTTTAAACAATTCTTCAGATCCCGCAGCAAAATCAGTCTGAAAACTCTGTCGTTGTTGTAGTTTATTCCGTACAGAGTCACGAATTGGTACAAATCTCTTAATTGCATCTAATCGTTCACGAGCCAATCGGGTTGTTAATGCTTCATTGACCATTATTTGAAATCAGAAACAATTTTTCAATTGCAAAACAATTTTTCAATCCCGACCTAACACCAGTGACAAAGTCACCGTGGAAGTGTTTTAACGGCTCTATCAATGATGGGGAAAGTGACCAAATTGTATATAAAATAATTAATAATGTCACTTTCCCCATTCTATTTTTGATCAATCCGAACCAGCCATCAATTTTTTATTCACTGTTTCTGACATTATCAATCAAAAAATGCTAAAAAAAATTAAAATCTCTATGAGGGGACGGTCACAATCAAATAATGATAAATGGTCGGTCAATCAAATAATGATAAATGGTCATTCAAAATTGTTCATTTTCTTGAATTAACGCCCGTAGGTTTCTAACTTTAGAATTAACCTCCTTTTTCAATTCGTATTCGTACCCCAATTCTTTTCGTATTCGTTCTACGATGGTATACAACGGAGCGAACACACTTACGTCACTGGAAAATGCGAGAGAGTCCTTAATAGAATTCTGAATTCTTTTGATGAGTGCATATTTCTTTGGCAGCATGTATTTATTGTTGTTAACTCCGTATTCTATATCCTGAAAATCAGACATGATTTGATCAGGATTTAACCCATCTGATAGTTCAATATCCCAACCTTTCAATTTTGAAATCTCGGATATGATGCTATTCATGTTTTCAGAATTCATTATTCTATAGCAATGACATATTTCTAAATGAAAAATATGACGTATTAGACATAACTAAATCGAATTTTTTGTCCCGTCCCCTTTGAAATAGCCGATCGACAAACCCCCTCTGCAACATATCGTACAGAGGGTCTACAAATATTGAAATACTTGCCGGCTTCATATATTGATTTAAATACTTTTTCTTCGTTAGTTATTGTATTCAAAGATTTCACAGGTCTCGCTTTTTTCGAGTATTTCCCAGTCCCCCCTCGTTTGGTATTTTCACTATGTGTAACAGCCTGCAGATTTGATAAAGAATTGTTCTTCGGATTAGAATCAATATGATCAATAACAAAACCATCTTTGATCAATCCATGGAAACACTCGTACACGAAACGATGATTGTAATATTTCTTCTTTCCAACAGTAAAGAACAAATACCCCATACCATTATCCCACCCAACTGGGTTCTTCAGTCTACGGTTTCTTACAACACCATCACTGGATGCTTCATAATTTGTACTCACAGGGTGCTGTCTGAATTCTTGGGTCATTCTTATACTATACTATTTGTCTAATTCAATGACTGATCCATTGCAGGGGGATTCATTATACATAAATCTTTCATTTAGACACTTGTTTTTAGTATAGCATGAAAGAGTTCAAGAGATTGACTTCGAAAAATGCTGAATTCAATGCTGATAAGGAGTTTAAGAGATTATTAAAAATCAATCCTAGATTTAATCTCGATAGACCCAAAAAACGTATCAAACGTCCAAGAGACGGAAACATGAAAGAGTTTAAGAGATTATTGAAAATCAGTCCTAGATTTAATCTCGATAGACCCAAAAAACGTATCAAACGTCCAAGAGACGGAAACATGAAAGAGTTTAAGAGATTATTGAAAATCAGTCCTAGATTTAATCTCGATAGACCCAAAAAACGTATCAAACGTCCAAGAAACGGAAACATGAAAGAGTTTAAGAGATTATTGAAAATCAGTCCTAGATTTAATCTCGATAGACCAAAAAAACGTAACAAATTTAATCTCGAGAAACCAAAAAAAGCGTCCAAGAAATTACCCTGGAAGGATGCTCAATTCAATCTCGATATAGTCTCTGATACACCAAAGAATAAAATTCTTGATAAAGCCATGATTAATAAAATCAGAGATTGTTTCAATGAATTTAAGCGTGATGGAGCATCCTATTGTTGGTCAACATTTCGAATTGATGGTGTTGTTGACGCTACCATGAATGATGAAAAAGCAGCAGTGATAATTTCACGTGTTGGGGAAAAACGGTATTTTTTCCGAATCAAATTCATTATTGAAGTCGATGGCAAATGGATTATTAGGGATAAATTTGAACCAATCCTCAAGAATAAAAAAGCTGTCATTGTGAGTAGAGATTCCAAACCAGGGATTCTAACCGGCATTGACAAACCATACTACGAAAGATCTTATCCCGTAACAGCAATGGTTTATGGGCTATATCCGTTAAATGATAAACCCGATATCGCAAAACTAGCTCCTATGAAATATTCGTCAGGGCTTAATTGTGTAGCAACACGGGTAATGGAGCACTTCACAAATGCATCCCGAGGAAATAAACTAACTGATCTAAGACGAAAAAAAATAACCGAGTGGGAACTGACAGTGAAACAGAACGGTGCAAAGATTTCTGATATAGCTAAGTTAGAAACATCATTAAGATTTCCAATAACAGTTATGACGATAACCGGAGAGGTTTTATACGAACCGAAATATAACAAAAATGGAGCACCAATACAGATTATTGATCATAACAAACACGCGTGGACACCTGCGGTAACAGTATTTCCACGAGAACGAACCGTGAAATATATCCCTAAGGAGTTCGTCGGGGATGTTTTCTATGAAGAGAGATTATTTGATGCTATTAATGCGTTGTGTAAGGATGATCCTGTGTCAGTGTGGTTACTTAGAAGTGATGAAGGATTCGATCAATTTGTAAAACCAAATGGTGAATTATATCGCGTTGAAGAATTAGATAACAGAATGAGAAAAATCGCTAATGATTTTTCACCGGAGAGTTTCCATGAAAAACTACTCACGGATAGTTTTACTATTCCATCAGTGGTAGCTCACTTCGCAAGAGAAAAAAACTCATGGCGTCCAACACGAAGTGATTTTCTTGAGGATGTTAAATCGAGTTGCGTCGAATTTGGTCATGGAGGATTGTGGAATACGAAATACTCACGTGATGGTATGATTTCAATTGATATAGCCGCGTGTTATCCCGGAAGTTTTCTCGGGTATGGGGAATGCGCTGAGTACTTCAAACGATTTGGACACCCAACACATGAAATGACTCGTGTTGCGATTAATGGACCATTACCTGATTTTGATTTAACCGGATTCGCTCGTGTGATATCATTCGAATTAGCTACAGGGTTACATCCGTGTAGTTATGTTTGGCTCGGTAGACACCTATCTGAAAAGGCCTGGATGCCAATAGTGTTACTACGATATATGATTGATTGTGGTATGCTAATATCGTTGATTGTTTCCGAGGCTATTATATGCTATCGAGCTCAGAAAGAAGTTTGGCTACCACAACCCGATCTAGATCGTATAATCAACGAACTACGAAAACAATTCCCTGATTTCAATGAAGAAGAAATCATAAATTGGTCTAAGAAGTTATTTGAAATTAAAAAAGAACAAGCAAAGGATCTCGGACGAAGAATAATCGGTAAATTCACTCAAGGTGGACGGTACGACAACGCAAAATATTCTTCGCGGTTGATCATAGATGTCGCTGAATACGATTTTCTTGTAGCGGATTTAATGAAACAGGGAAAACTTGTATCCCGTAAGGATGCTTTTCTATCCAATGGTGAGAAATTAGGTACGGTTGTTACCTACTGTGATGGACATAATTCCCAGTACACACATTTGAGAAGTTCAATGCTAGCCTATGCTTCTATTAATCTATTTTCGATGATAAATAGATTTCCTAATACCGCGGTTAGAGTGGCCACTGATTCGATGTATATACACAATAAATACAAATCAGCTGTAGCTAAATTCACAGATCCCGAGGAAGCGTGGGGGCGTTGGCGATTTAAAAGGGAGATGCTACATGAGTATTGTGAATCCGCAGACGTTGCCATGGATGATAAATATCTTTGTTGTAACCGCGCTGAAATTCAATCAGAATTTTCTAATGCACCACCGGTATCTGATCCAATATGTCGATACAAGACAGTTTATTTAAACGGTTGTGGTGGGTCAGGAAAGACAACTCGTGCAATTGAATTATTTCGTCGGTCAACCATGATTGTGCTAACACCGACTCACAGACTCGCCAGAGAGATGATACAACGAGGGGTAAATGCCTGCACCTACCATAGTTTCTTTCGATGGAAGGGTGACAAATGGACTCCTGATCGAATGGGTGATAAATTCATTCCTGAAATCATAATCTGGGATGAAATATGCACAGTGTCATTAGATGTATTACAGACATTTCTCGAGTGGTTATTAAACAAAAACACAAAAGTCGTCATGTGCGGTGATCACGGCCAACCACCACCATTTGTCGGTGCATCTCCACATGAATGGCTAAGGGGTTTTGTAGACTATTATGAAGAAATTACCACTGATTATAGATCAATTGATGAACGATTACGAGAATTCAAAGCGCTAATTAGATTACAACCGGATAGAATCCAATGCGAAATAGCGCGTAAAGTGATTTCAGAAACTCAAATAAACGATTTCTGGGAAACATGGAGACCAAATGATTTGATAATTGCAAGTAGAAAAATAGTCAGGGATACACTTCAGATGAAGTTATTTGAATTGCATAAAGAAAAATTTGCAACGCTTCCAGTACCCCTTTGTTATAGGCCATCGGATACACGAAAACAGAATATTGAAGTTGATATTCCAGGACAGAGTGAAAAACAAATTCTGGTATTAAATGATATTGTGCTGGTTGATATCAATGTCGTCGAAAATGCTTTGCGTGCTAATAAATCCCCGTGGACTCTAGGATACGCAGCAACAATACACTCTTCACAGGGATTGACTATATCGGATACAATTGTTTGGATGGTGGATAATCACATCGAATGGTCGAATTTAGTCTATCTCGCAGTATCCAGAGTACGAAAAATAAATCAACTTCGAAGAGTTGTTTTCGATGATAATGACACAACAATGGATGATATTGATGTTAGCATCATTAATAAAAAACTCTCCGGTTACAAACAACAGGACAAAAAAAAACAACGAGAATTTGATATTGATGCTGGATTAATAATTACGCTGAAACAACAACAGAATAATCACTGCGCGAGTTGCAATTGTATAATGCGTTGGCAGTATTCGGATAAGGATCCTCGCCAATTCACCGTAGACAGAAAAAATAACAGTCTCGGTCATGTCAGAAATAATGTGATGTTGACTTGTCTTGAGTGCAATAGACGCAACGGTGCTAGTTAAGACCATGCGGTGGCAATTGAGTATCCTCGGGAATTACCTGTAGTTGTTGTCGAGTAAATCCACGTTGAGGGGCAGTTGAATCCAGTTTATAGACTGGAGGTCTACCAGTTGATCGTGTTATAGTAGATATCTTATGCGTAGTGACACTCCAAATAGGATCAGTAGCCCTTTTTCTACCCCCTTCAAGCTCTCCTGGTTCGTATAAGTACCTCACAATGACATTACTATGAAGAATTGGTTCTTTGAAATCTTTTTGTGGTTGTACGGGTATTGACTTCTTTTTAATCGCGTTGATAGGTTTCATGTTGATTGTTCTAGTAATCTCGTTATTCAGTGCAGTAATCACAGATGGTAATCTTTTAACCCATTCACGGGATCTTTTTTCTTGGATGAATTCTTTTGCGTATTGATATCCAAATAACCGTTCAGCAAGAGTCCGATTAAATCGTTCTACAATGGCCTGATCGCGATGTAGCGCAGTATGCCCTCGTCGTATGGTGACATTATGATGTTTCATTGTAGATAATACTGCACCCTGAAATTCCTTACCAGGATCAACCTGCAATAGATTTGGCCAGTGCAGAGGACCTCGTCGATAAATCCTTTCAAATGCAGAAGCAACTTCAGTGGCTGATTTTGTTTTTAACGGTTCTGCTTCTTTGTATCGACTTGCAATATCAACTACGGTTAAGGCGTATTTGTAACCACGATCATGTGGCATAAATAATATATCAGCCTGATGAACTTCATTAGGAGCGGTCACATCAAAATGCGAGAATTGAATTTGTTTAGGCGGTGGTAGATAAATTTGCCATAGTGCCTGTTTGGATAACCAATTAGCCGCAGTGGTTTTTTTCACTTTTGCAGCGCTAGCGAGTTTATGGACTGCTGATTTACCCCTCCAGTATCCTCTTGGGGAATAATAAATTGATTCCATATTATTAATTACCGGCACCTAACATCAATTTACTTTTCATAGCCGATTTTATTAAAAATGAAGCCAATTTTTCTTTGAAGGATTTATCAGGAATAGCATTTAACGCATGAATTAATTTCACATCTGCGAGATGCCTGTGTTGCAGATTGCTGCTTTTATAAGCAACATCATGAAGGTGACAGGCCTTATCAATGGCGTTTATTGGTTCTTCACCGGGGTTGGGTTGATTTTGATTATTGAGTCTGATATCAAGTCTGGTTCCCGGTCCACAGTAGCTATATCCGGGAAGGTGCTTTTCTCCGGGGTACTTTGCCCATGGGGTTCCAGGGAGCTTTGCCAATTTGGCTGCGATATCACCTCCTCGTTTTTTTTTAAATCAGATTTCATTGACACAAATCTAAATTTCTTTGTACCACATTGCATGCATTTACCAGAAAGCGCTGATCGGTTATTTTTAGTTGTAACCGTCGTCACATCTTCTGTGCCAGTACGCGTTTTGCACTTCACACAATATAGATCCATAATTTATGTATAGAGATATGGATATAATTGATTTTTCAGCGACTAAAAGAAGAGAACCGGTTAAGCATCATGCAGCGCTACCAAACTCTATCCGGATGATTATAATCGGGCCATCTGGATCCGGTAAAACGCAATTGTTGCTCAATTTAATAATGAGATGGATGAAATGGGATAAGTTGTATTTAATTGCCCCTAGCGTAGATGATCAACGATGTTATGAAGTGCTAAAAGATTTTAACGACAGCGCGGTAGAAAAATCCGGAGAGGGTATTATTGAGTTTATAACCGATATCGATGAAGCACCGAGCATTGATGATATTGATGGAGATATTAACAATTTAGTCGTATACGACGATATAATGTTGGATAAACAAAAAAATCCTGCTAGAATATTTTCCCGTGGGCGTCACAAAAACACTGACGTGATATATGTCACTCAACGCTACACTCAGGTTCCAAAAGTCATCAGAGATAACTGCAATATTCTTTCTGTATTCAACGGCGTTGATACACATACGCTACGAAATATTTGGCAGACATGGTGTTCTGATATGGACTTCAATCAATTTCGAGATTTCTTTAGTCATGCTCAGTCAAAACCACACGGATTCGCAACAATAAATTTGCATGATCCTCGGACACGATATCGTATCGGACTGGATCAAATATTCGGTTAAAATCATTTCTTATTTTTTGTTAACCAGTGATGAAATCACTAAGCAGCAGAGAGGGTGGATGACAACAAGTTGCGACCAAAATTAATTAAAAAATCGTTTTCATTTTTTTAGTTAAAATGATTTCGTAGGGAGATTTCAATCAATTTTTTGTCTGAAAACGTTGTAGGATTCGCCATCTTTTGGTTAAAATAAGATTATAGGACGGATCGTTTTAGGATTTCAATCAAAATTTGTCTAAAAACGTTGTAGGATTCACCCTCTCTGCTGCTACCGTACCCAATTTCTCACCATTGGATAGAAAAGCGTCTTTACGATTTACAAGTTTTCCCTGTTTCGTTAAATCCGTTACAATAAAATCGTATTCAGCGACGTCTATGATCAACCGCGAGGAATATTTTGCATTGTCGTATCTTCCACCCTGGGTAAATTTACCGATTATTCTTCGTCCAAAATCTTTTGCTTGTTCTTTTTTAATTTCAAATAACTTCTTAGACCAATTCATGACTTCTTCCTCGCTGAAATCAGGAAACTGTTTTCGCTGTTCGCTAATTATACGATCTAGATCGGGTTGTGGTAGCCAAACTTCTTTCTGAGCTCGATAGCATATAATAGCTTCGGAAACAATCAACGATTGTAACATCTCACAATCAATCATATATCGTAGTAACACTATTGGCATCCAGGCCTTTTCAGATATATGTCTACCAAGCCAAACATAACTACACGGATGTAACCCTGTAGCGAGTTCAAATGATATCACACGAGCGAATCCGGTTAAATCAAAATCAGGTAATGGCCCATTAATCGCAACACGAGTCATTTCATGCGTGGGGTGTCCAAATCGTTTAAAGTATTCAGCGGCTTCTCCATATCCAAGAAAACTCCCTGGATAACACGCAGCTATATCAATTGAAATCATACCATCACGTGAGTATTTTGTATTCCACAGTCCTCCATGACTAAATTCGACGCAACTCAATTTAACATCCTCGAGAAAATCACTTCGTGTTGGACGCCATGAGTTTTTTTCTCTTGCGAAGTGAGCTACCACTGATGGAATAGTAAAACTATCCGTGAGTAGTTTTTCATGAAAACTCTCCGGTGAAAAATCATTAGCGATTTTTCTCATTCTGTTATCTAATTCTTCAACGCGATATAATTCACCATTTGGTCTTACAAATTGATCAAATCCTATTTCGGGATCTTCATCACTTCTAAGTAACCACACTGACACAGGATCATCTTTACACAACGCATGAATAGCATCGAATAATTTCTCATTATAAAAAACATCTCCGACGAACTCCCTGACGAATTCCTCGGGGATATATCTCACGGTTCTATCTCGTGGAAATATTGTTACTGCAGGTGTCCACGCGTGTTCGTTATGATCAATAATTTGTATTGGAGCTCCATTTTTGTTATATTTCGGTTCGTATAAAACTTCTCCGGTTATCGTCATTACTGATATTGGGAATCCTAATGATGTTTCTAATTTAGCTATATCAGAAATCTTTGCACCGTGCTGTTTCACTGTCAGTTCCCATTCAGTTATTTTCCTACGTCGCAGATCAGTTAGTTTATTTCCTCGGGATGCATTTGTGAAGTGTTCCATTACCCGTGTTGCTACACATTTCAGTGAACTAGAATATTTCATAGGAGCTAGTTTTGCGATATCGGGTTTATCATTTAGCGGGTATATCCCATATACGATTGCTGTTACAGGACAAGATCTCTCGTAGTATGGTTTGTCGATTCCAGTTAGAATTCCTGGTTTGGAATCTCTACTCACAATGACAGTTTTTTATCCTTGAGGATTGGTTCAAATTTATCCTTGATAATCCATTTACCTTCGACTTCGATAATGAATTTTATTCTGAAAAAATACTTCTGTTTGGGAATTGCTTTGCAATTTACCTTTAGATTTCCATCTTTAGATTTCCACGAAAATCCTTTGGATTTTACGCCAAGGTGTGAAATTATCTCAGCTGCTCTTTCATCATTCATGGTAGCATCGATGTTAGGTACATTGACATCCTCGTGTATAATTCGAAATGTCGACCAACAGTATGCTGCACCGTCTTGGTAGAATTCATTAAAACACTCCTTGATTTTACTTAGTATAGTTCTGTCACCGATTAGACGTTTTGGTGTATCAGAGACTCTATCGAGATTGAATTTAGCATTTTTCCAAGGTTCGATTTTCGATAATCTCTTGAACTCTTCCATGTTATAATTAAAACAAGTATTTAAACAGAAAAATATAGTATAATGAATCACTGCAAGTGGCTTATGATTGGATCAACAACCCCGTGTAACAAATCATGCAGAAGCGAATTCTGTGGGCATCATTTACAAAGCGTTCGGCGAGGAAGTTTTGGTCCTCTCCCATGCCTCCAATGTGGGGCTGGGGTAAGGGGAAAATCACAATTATGTCTCAGTTGCGGCGGTAAACGATACAGGGAACTAAAACGCTATTATGACAAACGAATAAAAAATGCAGTCATTGACCCCAACGACCTTGATAAAATCAAGGACAAAATCATAAAAAACCCTCAAGACTACATTGATAGACTTATAATTAAAGCAAATAATAAATTAGACAAATAGTATTATTATACAAATGAGCCAAGATTTCAGACCTCACCCAGTGCTTGTTAATTATGAAGCATCCCGTGATGGTGTTATTAGAAATTGCAGACTAAAAGAACCGGTTGGATATCTGAATAATATGGGGTATTTGATGTTTTCAGCTGGGAGGAAGAAGTATCTCTGTCACAGAGCCATCTATGAAGCATTTTACGGATTAATCGAAGACGGCCTTGTGATTGATCACATAAATGGCGTAAAGACTGATAATTGTCTTGAGAATCTTCAAGCCGTCTCACAAAGTCAGAATGTAAAAAGGGGCGGGACAGGGACCTGTAAGTCAGTTGGAAAGAGATCCGTCAAATCATTTGATACAGAAACCAACGAGGAGAAAATATTTCAGTCAATAAATGAAGCCAGTAGATATTTTGATATTTGTAGTCCTTCAGTGCAAAGAGTAGCAGAAAATATAATTAAAACTGCTCTGTCGAAAAAAAATAGGCGGACCCCCTTAGCCAAACCAACATTGTAACTCATGCTATCGCATTCTCGGTAGCGTGGGTTGGTGTTTTTTCCAACTCATGCAACCATGAATTTAATTTCATGGGTTGCCATGTTGGTTTGGTTTACCACGCCCACACCACATAACATCCAATAAACATATACCTTCTGAGAGATCTAATTCAGCCTTTGCTGAGTTAGACCCCTCGCCGGAGATTATGTGTTTATCAAAGTAATTGGATGTAAAATAAATGGTATAAATTGATGCAAAAGCTCTACATTCACATGAGGAACCCCACAGGGTAGCACAGAGATTATGTGTTTATCAAAGTAATTGGATGTAAAATAAATGGTATAAATTGATGCAAAAGCTCTACATTCACATGAGGAACCCCACAGGGTAGCACAGAATGGGCTACCGGCTAATAGAAACGGTGTTAGGGTCACAAAAGGGCATCCAAATGGATAGCCAAAAGAAAAAGGCATCTGGAATGGATAGCCAAAAGAAAAGACCCTAGCAAAGACACAAAGGCCTGAATAAGGGACTCATGAATGAATAACCGCTCATAATTGATATCATTTATTTTGCATTTTTTTCTAATAATTAAAGATAAAATATATTATATTTATATAAAAATATAAATAATGGATATCAAAGATGTAAATTCTATAATTGCTGAAATTTCAATTTTAAAAAATCGAGGGATAATATTATCTAAAGATCTCGACTGTGACAAGATGACCTCGGAATATGAAGACATAGAGTATCAGTCTAGTAAGGGTCGTTATGTTTTACCTAAAATGTACAGACTCGTGAAAGGAATTCAAAAGTCCATCTATGCTTGTTTGTACGGTAACGATATTGATGTATTTATAACGCTATTTAGCACCGTTGAAGCAATACGTCAAAAGCTCGGCCAAGAGTATCAAAAACGAGCTGAAATTAGTTCTAAGGTTCGTGATCTTAAAAAAATGTTAAACGAGGAAAAACCAGTATCTTAACCACGTGAGTGATAGACTTTCAGTAAATAATTTAAAAAATAAATTTTTTTTTAGCGTTTTTTGTAACACTCACATGGGATTTTCTCCTGAAAGGATACTCAGCAGTTTGGGCCTGCTTATGCAGTTATGTGCGTACTGGATGATCTGGTAGTGGTAGCAAGTAATCACCGCGACGCCTCCATTTTCACGTAGTTGTTGTTGTTGCCGCGTCGTTAACAAAAATCGTTCATCGCCGTTCTCAGACATTACAATTTTGAAAACCCCAGCGATGTTATTTCTGAAACATTCGCGGATAGCGTCGTACAGTTTAACCTTGTCCGAGATGGATACGTTAGCTTGATGGTACATTATTTAATAACTCATCTTTTAATTGTGATAGTTTCACATTTGAAAAATTAGTTCACAAACAATATATGGTAGGTGAATCGCTTACAACTAGATTAGCCCGAGAGCGGCTATCAGCAATTAAAAAGTTTTTACCGATTCGAGACAGACTTCGTGAGAAACTTCAACAACGACAATAAGCGCAGACTGACTTTTCTGTGTCAAGTGAACAACTGTTCGCCCCGGTAACTAAGGCGACCAGCGATGTGAAAACAGCAACTGAACGAGCAATATTTGGAGATATTCCTGAGGAAGGCAAGCGACGAGAAGTGCCTGTTCTTGGTGTGCTTGAAAAGATAGTAGCGGAAACTGAAAAGACATCAGCGTTGTTACAAAAAAACCACCTGGTCCGAAAAAGACCAATGATAAAATAGTAGATGAATTACGCGCGCGATTTAACGAAGAAGGGTTAGCAACAATTGATAAGACTGAAGCAGCAGAGTTTCCTGCACTTGTTGTTACGACGTATGAAAACAGAAAAAAAATGTTAAAACCAGAACAGCACAAGTATGTAAGAGGTATACAACATTGGGCTGATATATTTTACAAAATTAAAACTGAAAAAAGTCAAATTAAGACAGATAGTGCATCATACATTGAATATATCAATGCGGTGGGTATAGTGTATAAACAATATGAAGAACAAAAATCACAAAGAAAACCACAAAGACTGCAGCGACGGCGACAACAAACTGCAAAAAAAATATCTTTTTCACCTGCTAAACAAGAAAAATCTCAACAACAACTACCACCCCAAGCTTCGCTTGGACCTTCGCCTGAACCATCTGATCGAGATGATGATGATCTTTTTAGTTATTTACAAAGTACGGATTCAGAAAAACTGTGGGAAGCACCTGATTATAGTAGTGGGGTGGGATTTTCTAAATCGCCAGTAATTTCAGGTAGTGGTCAAAACGTCTTGACGTTTCGTAGTTGTCCCGGTAACATCCTAAGTGATATATCACGACTGGAGGTTCTCATCGGGGGGAAGCGAGCCGGAAACAACTCACCGGAAATAATTAATGAGGCCGCTGATATCTGTAGACGATTATTTGCCGGCGGTATCATGGACATTGATGAATATCGAGAACTCATTGCTGAATTAGTTGAAAATCACAGAGACGCCCTACGTTATGATGAAAATCCAATGGACGCTAGCGATTGATCACTAATTGAAAAATTACTAGTTTTATAACAAGATGATCATACACTACAACCATGATAAACCCGTAAGCGTCTACGTGGTGAACTCACGATTGCCTGTTTATAGAACATATTACGGAGACGGTTTCGGCAATACCATTGCAGGGTTATTTACAAGAATGGCTCCCAAGGTGGCGCCGTTAGCTAAACAATTATCAATGAAAGCCATTGATGTAATTCGTGATAAGGGTGTTGGCAAAATCGGAGATTTCGTTGGAGATCTCGCCGGAAAAGCGTTTTCAGCTGCGAAGAATAAAATAACATCATTAGTGAGACGAAAAAAGAAACCGTTACCGTCTACAGCGGAAATGCCTGCAAGTGTTAGTAAAATTATAAATAACGCAGTAGATGAAAAACTAGCGTCGTTGGCTGCTTCGGTGACTCCGTCGCCACCGGTAACAGATAGCGCTATCATGAACGCGATAGCAGGAAGTGGTTTGAAACAAAAACGAAATTCGAAGAATTTTCAACGACGATGATTATAAAGAGTTAAAACGCTAGCGTTAAACTCTTCGAGTTTCACAATTGAAAGCACTAAATAATAATAACAATGTTTAAACGAACAGCTGATCCCGCGCTTGATATGGAAGCCCCAGTGCGCAAAGACGATTCCGTCCGCGATTATCAATACTATTCCTATCATGCAATACAACCCGACCTACGATCGCGAATTGAACTACAAGTTCAAGATACCAGTAAATACTTTTTGCCATGTGAAGCATTTATTGAAATCGAGGGAGAACTAGTAACAAATGTTGCAGCTGATACCCCATATGCAAATGATTCAAATATCCGAGTTGGTTTCGTCAACAATGGTATAATGGCATTATTTGAAAGTGCAAGATATCTCATTGATGGAAAAGAAATTGAATCAATAGACCGCGAGGTTGATGTTGCAACAACAATAATCGGGCTAGCAAGATATTCTGATGATTATACAAGATCGGCTGGTCCGTCTATGATGTTTGCAAAAGATACTACTGATAACGCTGACCACCTTCAATACATTAAAGTGTTGACAGCAAGAGATAATGCAGAAGACGATCAACAAGAAGCAGCTAATCCAGAACGTCGAGCTAGACCCGGAGCTGCGTTTGATATTCTCAGAGGCGTTAATGGTAATTTCAATTTGGGATTTGCAACACGAAAAGGAGCATTGCAAGGACAGCAGCGATATTTCTCATGTGCGATTCCACTCCATCACATATTTGGATTCTGCAGAAATGTCAGAAAAGTCATCTATGAAGCCAAACACACAATCGCGTTAGTGCGAAAAGGCAATGACAATGATGCTATTTGGAGTACTGGTGCCACTGATGGTAAAGTTGTTTTGAGTAAAATAGTATTGTGGATGCCAGTAATGACCCCATCAATTACCACGGAAGAGCGGCTACTTTCATTTATGGACACAGGTGGCAAATCATTGATAAGTTGGCTAACAACAACAACTGATGCCAAAGAGGATAATGATGCTGATACATTTACATGGCACCTGGCATCAAAACAAGGCGTTTCAGCTCCACGTCATATATTTATAGCGCTGAAGGATCGGGATCGATTAGGCTCCCAAGAACGCAGTCATATGATATTTGATCGGTTAGGAGTCAAGGAGGTCTCACTGAGAATAAACGGACAACAAGAACCATCTGAGGATATTCAGCTTGATTACGACACTAACCACATAGCACGTGTGTATCATCGGATGCTGTCATATATGGGTCGTGATCAAAATGTTGATACTGGTTTGCAAATATCGCAACTTGATTTTAAAAGCCTCTATCCGATTTATTACTTTTCGCTGGAACATCTTGATTTAACAAGGCAATCCGTCGTTGTTATACACTTCAGAGCTCGTATAGCTCCTGGTGGCGTTAATTATAGAGCGATTGCTGTCATTCTCAGTGATAAATCAATGTTTTTAGAAGGGGGTGGTGGACGAATGAGAGTAGTTGATGCACCAGTGGAAAATCTATGATTGAAACTTGAAGAGTTTCCAATTAGATCAATTGAAAGCATAAATGTGTTTTACAATAAAATGACATATAGTGTTGTTAGTGTCAATCTGACTGATGGTCAGGTCAAGAAATTGCGATCAAAATCCGCTAAAGAATGTGGAACAACAATAACGTTAAAACCAGCGCAGATGTCCGGCGGTACACATAAAATATCATTGACGGATCGTCAAATAAAACATTTCAATGATGCGCTAAAGAAACGGCGAGGGGTTCAAATTGTATTTTCAAAGGCTGCAGTCGCGAACATGATAAAATCAGGTGGTATATTTCCACTGTTAGCTGCAATACCAGCATTGATTTCAGCGGCTGCCCCAGCAGTGGCGAAAGCGGCAGCGTTGGGAGCCGTTGGGACCGCGGCAGGGATGGCGTTGAAAAAGGCAACTGGGAAAGGATATAAAAAAAGGGAAAGGGTCTAAGACTACCAGGAACCCCGTATTCATGGTACAGCGGGAGATCCGTTCACGGATCCGGCCTAAGAATACCAGGAACGGTTTATTAGTTGAAAGCCCAATTGTTGAGGAGTCTATGACTGAGGAACCTATGGTTCCCATGTCCAATTTTGATTTAATTGATGCTGCTAAAACACTAGCGATAAAAAACTTCAGAGGGGTTTTTATGAGAGATCAATTACCGAGAAAACCTAAACGCGTCGAAACCGGTATCATCAATCTTGATAACAGTAACGGATCGGGAACTCACTGGGTTGCATACGCGATTGATCCGCGTGGGATTGTCTATTTCGATTCATATGGGTTAGCTCCGCCAAGAGAGTTTATGCGGTATATAAATTCTTCGATGAAACTCAAAGAGTTTCCGATTTTTTATTCCACGCTGCCAACACAACAATTAAATGATCCACCGATATGCGGCCGTGAAGTATTAAATGTCCTCGCGGAGATTTCATCGTCACAGAAACCACCTCATCTGGTTGTAAATAAATACACGAGTGGGAAATTACAAGGTAATTTTAGAGAATCAATAAATTGAAAATACTAGAGTCTTTACAATAATGATTAATATTTGGGGACAATCTCTGTCAATGTCGGAACCCACCGCAAAAACATCTGCGGGTTCTATCGAGGATGTAAAAAAAATAATTAAAAATGAAATCGCTGAGACGTTAAATTTAGCAAGTGTTGACCCGAACGAAATAGTTGTATTTCAAGACAAACAGGGTAAATTGAAAACCAGTGATGTGTCATTGGATGACATTTTGATACGGCAGCGCGATGCCACTGAAAACTCTATTGCGCTGTATTCCAACGGTGGACAACTTAAACCAGGCGCACTTGTGTGTACGATCACCGACGCGATTGCCACCCACGACAACACGATTGCCACCCACGACAACAAGATTGCCGCCCACGACAACACGATTACCACCCACGGCCGTGAGCTGGATGATCATATACGAGGTTATAATAGTTTTCGCAAAAATGTCGTACATAAATTCTTTGGAACCCCGCTTGTGGTTGGCATGACTCTCGCTGAAATTAAAAACTATCTATCGCTATTCTTTTTTAACAAAGACGCGGAAAGGATGATGAATGAAGATGAAATCAAGGCAAATTATCTCGATATTTACAATGATATTTCTAAAATAATAGAAAATCTTGAGCGGGTACAAAAACCCACCAACGACGTCGTTAGTAAGTTTTTTGGATCCCCACCTGTGGCAGACTCGACTCTCGCTGAAATTAGCGAGTTTATTATCAGGCATACTCACAATGCCTACGTCGCTAATAATTTCTTTGGTGTCCCAGCTACATCTACGATGACTCTCAACGATATTATTAGGTTTATGGTGAGACAAGCAACACTTAATACCATCGTTGATAAATTTTTAGGGAGAACACGCGAATCTGAAACAACATCGTTGACAGACATGACTCTCGCGGAAATTAAAAGCGCTATTGACGAACAAAGACTCACCAACGAGTTTGTTAAAAATTTCTTTAAGGGTTCTGAAAGTCACAATAACACGACGACATATTCTCAACTCCACGGGCATTATCTAATCCAAAAAGGTATAGAATCTAACTTACTTTTGATTTCATTTTTTAAACGCCGCGATGGAAAGGTGATAAAAGCTACCGAAATCAAAAAAACCTATCTCGACATTTACGACGATATTGCTAAACTACGAGAAGATTTTGAAAAGGTAAAAATTCCGCATCCAGACATAGGCGTTAAAAATATCGTGTATAAGGTCAATCATGGGACCTTTGATTGGGTAAAAAACTCTAATGCTAAATTGAAAGTCACTAACGTGAAGTGGCCCCATGGTATCTACAGGATGACGTTAATCTCTAACAAGCAATTTGATATCATCGTGAAAGGTAAAACCTACTTTGGTGGCACCGCGACAGTAATTATCGCGGGGGGAGAAGAAGAATTTGAGATTATCGCGGTTGATAACACCATTAGATCAACAATAACCTGGTGTTTAGAATTCGTAGGTGAAGTAGACATCACCTGATCTACAACCCGGAAGATGGCTAATAATTGAAAACACTAGCGGGTTTAAAATAACAATGTCAACAACAATGTCGATGAAATCAATTGAACCGATAATAACCCCGTTGACGGAGTCAGCGGTATCACAATCGCAGATGACGCCGTCATCGCAATATCGATTCAACACCGTGAAAGAGTTTTCCGCGAACTTGAAATCACTTTCTGAGCGTTATCGTGAAAAAATGAAAAAATACCGATGCAGCGTAGCAATCATCGACATCACCGTGTACTCGGTGTCCGGTGTGATGGCCAGCGCTGGGGTTATTATGTCGACGGTGACCATGATGGCTCCGATTGCAGTTCCAATTGCTATCTCCGCGGCAACAACAATTACTGCAGTCGCCACCGCGATAACTAAAAAATTATCATCGTGTTCTCAGAAAAAACTCAGTGATTATACAGCTCGGTACAGGGTGGTATTTGACGCGTACTCGAAATTATCCGAGTTGATCTCGCTGTCGATAGATAATTCGTTCATATCCGATGTTGAATTTTCCACGATGACCCAGTTGTATAACTCCGCGATGTTGAAATTGGAAATTGAAGACAGCGTTAACAATAATGTCACTACAATTCAACGAATTGCAACTGCTTCAACGAATCGCGGAGAATACCACTCCGATACGAACAAGCATGATATCAATAACATCAACGAACCCTGAATTTAGTGTGAACTTCCCTTCTCCGATTCCAGTGCGTGAGATCGCGCTGGCAAAATTACGAGTGTATCATAGCTGGCCTAATATCAGATCTGTTGCATTTGGCGGTCAGCAACCCAATAACGCACTGGTGTTCTCGTATAAGAATAAACCCGATGGCACTCCAGCGTGGGAAACTGTTTCGTTACCAACTGGGTCGTACCAAATTGAGCAAATCGATGCTGAAATTCAGCGTAGAATAAAATCAATCACTGGAAAAGAATCAAAAATAGCTATTAAACTTCATGAACCGACGCTCTCGTCGTCGATCGAAATAAGCACAGAAGGATACATTGTAGATATATATAACAGCTCGTTAAGAACAGTGTTAGGATGGCCTGAAAAACAACCGGAGAAATCCACCGCCGACTTAACCACGGACGTAAAATCATATCATGAAATCAATCCCAGTTATCGAGATAATTTATCTGATATAAGAAAAGGAAGAATCGACGATAGATTTATATTTACCAACAAAGACACATTGCAATGGGATTTTATCATTAAAAGAACAGCCGACTCATCTGTTACTATTTCATTTACGCTAACTGACATCTGTGGTTATTTTAATGAAATTAAACAATTATATGAAACACAACTAGAACAACTACGGAAAACAAAATTGCAAAAACACGTTGAAATAATAAATCAACTTATATCTGACATGGAATATATCTATGAACTAATTATTCAAGCAATAATTAATGACAACAGCGACAATAAACAACGATTCCTAACCGATTACAATATCACAGAAGACAATCTGCGTAATTTCAAGTTTCCCAAATACAACGCTGATGAACTAGCAAAAATTGTTAAAACCGATATCAAGGCGCTACAAAAACAAGATCCATTTGTCCTCCTCAAATATAATAATGATCCAGATGGTGGCGGTAGGCATATTGCCCCGCATAATGTAAATATTTCAACGGTGATTGCGCTCAATTTAACATGTGATGCAATTGAAGGAAGCTATCAAATTAATCTAGAGCAATCAAATCAAGCTCAGCAGGGATATATTCTTTATTCGTTTGCACCAATAGCTCCTCCAGGATTCCTAATTATTGAAAACCCAATTAATCCTGTCTACATGCGATGCCATAATAATTCGTTAACGAGAATTAATTTCCGACTCACCGACCAGTCAAATAATTTAATTGATCTACAAGATGAAGTGTTTGCGATTAGTTTGTTTGTGAAATCATAAATGATTTTCGTCCTAAAGACTGGATCAAATATTCGGTTAACCTGTAGCAGCAGAGAGGGTGGATGACAACGACGTTTGGCGTATATAAGGAAATCTTATTTTATCGAATAGACGCCATTTTTTTTACTATTTGGTAGAAGCCTCAGATCATCGAATCGACGCCTCTATAAGGTTGTAGGGTTCACCCTCTCTGCTGCTTATATATATATATATATATATATATATATATATATATATATATATATATATATATATATATATATATATATATATATATATATATATATGTGTGTGTGTGTGTGTGTGTGTGTGTGTGTGTGTGTACAAACATCTAGACCAGCTATCACAAGGTTCATTTGTGTGGTATGCATGCAGTGGGCACGAAAGATAAATTAGTGTGTATTATCTAAGAAGATGAATCCACAGATGTCTAATCTGCATTTTGGGAAGGTCTCGTGAATACATGTACTTTTGAAATGTAAATGGGAGGTCATTCTATCAATCTTTCCTGACGTTTGTCAAGAAGCATCATAATCGTTGAAGTTCTGAAGCTTCATTAAAAATTTAATTGGATTAAAACAAAATATGTGATACAACAATACTTACAACCCATGGAGGAAATGTGTTACGGATGTTACCGTGTATATAGTTAACATTCCACACCTGCAAGCAGATTGTACGATGTATATTTTAAAAATTCACATCTACACGAGCGTTTTACCATGTATATAGCAGATGTAAAGTTGATGACATTGATTGTTTTATACATTTGCATGATTGTTAATGCATGATAAGACATTTGGCTGTGGTTCTATTATTGTGTTATATTTTTATTAGCAAAGATGCGCTGTAGTAGTATGGTATTAGGTTCTTTTATTTTCTTTCAGCAAGGACCCATTGTGGTGGATGGTATTAGGGTGTGTTATATAATACGATGTAATGGGGTGGGAAGATGTGTGATAATTTTACTAGCAGCGAAGAAGTGGGTTGCGGTCTTATGGCAGTGTGCTATAAGAAGAATGTGACGAGCCCAGCTTCTGAAAGAAAATGTATTACAGAGTTTGCAGCTTCTGGTAAATTTTAATTGATTCATTGACTGATTGATGCATTGATTTTTCGACTTTTGGGATTTTTTTCTATGGATTACCCTGCCTCTGTGTGTGTGTGTGTGTGTGTGTGTGTGTGTGTGTTGGAGTTTTACTTAGCTGTTGTTACCATTTCAAATGTTTTTGGTATGACTCCCCCATTTTCATTTTCATATGGACACAGTTGCATCGTTGTTCTGTCTGTAATCGAATAATTGAATGACGATTTATATATTTATACTGAAACTGGAGTTAAACAATTTATTTGCATGCATTGTTTTCATTTTATTGGTACTATATTTTCTCTGTTCTGCTCTCATTTGTAACACAAATTCATAAAATATACAGCGTTAATAAAAACTAACAAATAATGAAAGTAAAGCTAGGCAGTTATATATGTTCGATGTGACTTAACACTTATAAGTTACGACTTTTGAAAGGCAATGCGTCATTGAAATATATTTATTACTGAGGTCTGCCGGGACAATAAAACGACGCCAAAATATTCAATAGGTTTACTAACTGCGTTGGCACATGTCAATGCGTATGCATTCAACTATGAGACAAGTGCAGTCCAAAACAAGAAAAATAAGCAGTTGACACGCGAAGTTTAAAAAAGAACATGACATTTAATACGACACAAGTTACTACCATAATAGTGTAACACAATGTAGAAGTTTATAATTAGTGTTAGGTCGTAGTCACTCTAACTGTAATTCCAATGTCAATGTCACCTGAGGACTGAACACAATTCGGCCTTATCAAAAACACAGGTATTTATTTATGCAAATATAAATGTTTATTTTGAAATTGATTTGTACTGAATAACGTAACAGTGACCAATTTCTATTAAATATTATCTAGATTATATTACGCTGTCTTCCGTAAAATTGTACTATAAAAAGATCAATACTTATAGTCATCTATAAGTTAATTAAAGATCAAACTATGTAATATGTATGTATGTATGTATGTATGTATGTATGTATGTATGTATGTATGTATGTATGTATGTATGTATGTGTTTACATTGAGTGTTTAATGTTTTGCTCCTGAATATATACTGTAGGGGCATACCTGAATAGTGACATTTATTTTGTAAACAACATTATACATAGCTAATAGTTGTCGATCATTGTAGGCTTTGTATGCATGACGATTAATTGTAAATATATCTACTTTAGTCTGAGTTATTGATACAGTCTATATTTTGACCTTAAAAAGATTTATAAAAGGAATTTATATTAAGATATTAAGAGTATTTGCAGGAAACGTAGTTGCGATCTAGCTCAATTGGAAGGATATAAAAAGTTGTTTGCTTCAGGGTTATTCATTTATACCTTAACATACGAAGCGGAATCAGTCTTATCGTTTTGTTCCGTTTTAATTTGAGAGGAGTTATTAATCTTAATTATTCGCTGCAATTACAAAATCCACAGTAATATTTATTTGATCAATCATTATTTGGGAATCATTGTGAATTCATTCAATGACATTTTTGGATTATATTATTGTGATACATCAAAAGCCCAATCGAGGCTATTAGCACACCATACAATTCAATACTAGATTTTTTTCTCGGAAAACACCGGAATTTATTTGTAACAACACATTTGTACTTGAGATACAATGTTTAGGATTATATGGTATTTAAATTATAATACAGAAAGTTCCTTTACAAATTTTAACTTTTTATCCAAGGGGTAGATTATTACTTGAAATGTACAAAATTTGTTGATTTTAGCTCTTTTCTATAACTTAGTTTAAGACCATAGATTCATAATCATACTGCTTTTATATATAACCATGAAAGTATCAAAATAATACAGCAACAAATCAAATGCTAAATATAGTCATTATTCCATCGTGATGACACACGAAACATTCCTTTAGGGTTGACTATCAAAACTTAAAATATAAAGACATTAAATGTTCTTCCTCGTGTACTTCCGCAAATCGTCTCTTTTTATTTCATGGTATTTGTTGTTTTTTTACCTAGCTTAGTGATCATGAATGAATGCATACAAAACACAGGAAATCTTCTATTAGTCATAAAATCAAGTCAATCATCTGATATACGTCCACAAAATTGTCTCAATTGCTGAAAACTATATTATTAATACTCATATAGTAGTAGTAGTAGTAGTAGTAGTAGTAGTAGTAGTAGTAGTAGTAGTAGTAGTAGTAGTAGCAATGAATCACTCAATAATTGAATCAAACCTCCTTTTCATATTCATCACTTGTTCAAAACCAAACATGTATCTCATCTGAATTAAAATAAACGTTTTTGTAATGTAAAGTCTGCACATAGCCCTAGCATTGAATCTTCCTTCTGTGTAAAACGTCTGCATACATAGCCCTAGCATTGAATCTTCCTTCTGTGTGAAAAGTCTGCACATAGTCCTAGCAATGAATCTTCCTTCTGTGTGAAAACTCTGCATACATAGTCCTAGCATTGAATCTTAATCTGTGTAAAAAATCTGCATACATAGTCCTAGCACTGAATCTTCCTTCTGTGTAATAAGTCTGCATATATAGTCATAGCACTGAATCTTCCTTCTGTGTGAAAAGTCTGCATACATAGTCCTAGCACTGAATCTTCCTTCTGTGTGAAAAGTCTGCATATATAGTCCTAGCATTGAATCTTCCTTCTGTGTAAAACGTCTGCATACATAATCCTAGCACTGAATCTTCCTTCTGTGTGAAAAGTCTGCATACATAGTCCTAGCATTGAATCTTCCTTCTGTGTAAAAAGTCTGCATACGTAGTCCTAGCATTGAATCTTCCTTCTGTGTTTAAAGTCTGCATACATAGTCCTAGCATTGAATCTTCCTTCTGTGTTTAAAGTCTGCATACATAGTTGAATCTTCCTTCTGTGTAAAAAGTCTGCATACGTAGTCCTAGCATTGAATCTTCCTTCTGTGTAAAAAGTCTGCATACGTAGTCCTAGCATTGAATCTTCCTTCTGTGTTTAAAGTCTGCATACATAGTCCTAGCATTGAATCTTCCTTCTGTGTGAAAAGTCTGCATACATAGTCCTAGCATTGAGTCTTCCTTCTGTGTGAAAAGTCTGCATACATAGCCCTAGCATTGAATCCTCCTTCTGTGTGAAAAGTCTGCATACATAGCCCTAGCATTGAATCTTCCTTCTGTGTGAAAAGTCTGCATACATAGTCCTAGCACTGAATCTTCCTTCTGTGTGAAAAGTCTGCATACATAGCCCTAGCATTGAATCTTCCTAGCACTGAATCTTCCTTCTGTGTAAAAAGTCTGCATACATAGTCCTAGCATTGAATCTTCCTAGCACTGAATCTTCCTTCTGTGTAAAAAGTCTGCATACATAGTCCTTGCATTGAATCTTGCTTCTGTAAGAAAAGTCTGCATACATAGCCCTAGCATTGAATCTTCCTTCTGTGTGAAAAGTCTGCATACATAGCCCTAGCATTGAATCTTCCTAGCACTGAATCTTCCTTCTGTGTAAAAAGTCTGCATACATAGTCCTGGTATGAATCTTCCTTCTGTGTGAAAAGTCTGCATATATAGTCCTAGCATTGAACTTCCTTCTGTGTAAAAAGTCTGCATACATAGTCCTAGCATTGAATCTTCCTTCTGTGTGAAAAGTCTGCATACATAGTCCTAGCATTGAATCTTCCTTCTGTGTGAAAAGTCTGCATACATAGTCCTAGCATTGAATCTTCCTTCTGTGTGAAAAGTCTGCATACGTTGTTGTAACAAGATAACCGGGACGGATATTTCGGATTGATAACAAACACCTTTTATGATACAGATATAAAGATTATGGTTTAATGTGGCGATATATATATATATATATATATATATATATATATATATATATATATATATATATATATATATATATATATATATATATATACATATATATATAAGCAAAACAATGAAATGCGTGCGTAGTGTATCCAAATATTGGATTTAATTATACATAATTACGCACAGACTAGAAGATGCGAACAAATTATATAATGATGCAAATCGATGATACAATGATACAAAACAATGATACGAATCAATGATACAATGATACAAAAACAATGATACAAAACCCCAGCGAAAAAAAATATACAAAAAAAATGAATACAGTTTACTCACGTAGTAAATAATGCAGGATTACTCATATAGTAAAAATGTATACGCTCAAGTAGCGAAACTATATTTGAAAAATAATAACAGGACAGATAACAACTTATCTTTCCAGTCCCAAACCATATACTGGGTTCCGCAAACCCACATTAGCCCACGGCTAACAATTTACGAATAAATATATATAATCAACTATTAGTATACAGCTCCACAGCTGGTACAATAGAACTTCACAATTTCTACAGACTCCGGACCCTCGGAATACTACGAAACATTAGACCCTCCAGACACTCTGGTCATTTAGACAGCTCCACAGCTGGGTCACCATTGTCACCCTTGACATTAGACACTCCGGACGCTAGACATGAGACACTCCGGCACATTAAACAGCTCTGGACACACCAGTGCATTTAATCACAGCTCCCGACGTTTGACAGCTCCGGACACCCCGGACGTTTAACACCCACGTACAAATAGCCCTACAGCTAAAGTTGTGCAATCCTCCCTCCCTCGGATCTATAACCCTATGGCTACAGTCCTTGAAACCAGCCGCTTGTTGACAAAACCCTTAGTAATGTGAAGATTCTTCACATATAGGAAAGTATGTATACGGATTTGTGCTCCGTATCGAAAACACTCTGCACGTGCGGCATAGAGCAAATTGTACTCACGATTCCGAAGTACAACTGCCCATATATATATAAAATCACCCTCAGGTATCGTTGGACACGATAAACAAAACCAGAGTACATGGCTTTCTTAAATAAAAACTACAACATTCCGTGACAATACCTCCCCCCTAAAAAAAAGTGGTATCACTTTTAGAACAATCACGGAATGTGAAATATGAACCATTATAAAATCCTCCAAAATTTGTACGCTGAACGAAATGATCTGCCCACTACACCCTACTTAAAAAATCAGCCCCTACATTTTCTGAGCCTCGAATCGCCTCGATTCGGAATTAATACGGCTGCGAAGATAACGCCCAACGCATCAGTCTTGCGTTGGCAACCTTCGCTTTATTCAAATATGAGTGGCTGATGGTCCGTTTGCAAAGTAAACTCCCTCCCAAAAAGGTACGCGTGGAATTTTCCTATTCCCCATACTAAGCCTAAGCACTCCTTTTCAATCACGGAGTAATTTTTCTCTCTAGGGAGTAATTTCCTACTTGCATAAGCAATGGGTAATTTCACACCCCATTGCTCCTGTAGCAAAACAGCCACCAAGACCCGTATCGGACGCATCAGTCCTCAGTACAAAAGGTTTATCCAAGTCTGGCAACTTTAAAATTGGTGCACTTACCAGTTTATGTTTTAAAGCGTTAAAGGCTTTTTCCTGGCATGCACCCCATGAAACTTTATTCGGTTCCCCCTTCCTAGTCAAATCCGTTAACGGACTTGCAATAGCTGCAAAGTTAGGGACGAATTTCCTATAAAACCCGACTAGACCTAGGAATGATCTCACTTGTTTTTTTTGTCTCTGGTCTAGGTGCATCCTTGATTGCTCCTTTTTTATCTGGTTGCGGTTTCAACTGGCCTAGTCCACTTACCAGATGTCCCAAACATTCTAAACTTGAATATCCTATACTACATTTAGTAGGCCTAACTGAAAGATTTGCAGTGTGAAGTTTAATGACCAAATCCCGCAATACCCTAACATGTTCATCCCATGTATGTGTGTAAACAAAAATGTCGTCAACAAAGCTGTCGACGCTTTCCATTCCGTTTAACAGTTTACGCATAAGACGGAAGCACGACGCTCCAGCATTTACTAAACCAAACGGCATGACTTTAAATTGGAAAAGTCCTTTTGGAGTCGTGAATGCCGTTAATTTGCGGACATTATCAGAGATTGGTATCTGCCAATATCCTTTGCTTAAATCCAATTTGGAAATGTATTTGTGGCCTGCCAATTTCGAAAGTACATCTTCCATATCAGGCATTGGTTCTGCGTCAAATACGGTGATCTTGTTTAATTGTCGAAAATCGATGCAAAACCGGTTGGTCCCATCTTTCTTTTTGACTAACACCACAGGGGACGAGTATGGAGAATTTGACGGTTCGATCACTTCCTGATCTAGCATTTTTGTCACTTCTTCGTTGATAGTCTCTCGTGCATTAAAGGGTATCTTATATCCTTTAATCCTGATAGGCTCAGATGTATTCAATTTTATCTCGTGTCGAATTAGATTCGTACGGCCTGGTCTGTCCGTAAACACCTCTGGGTATGTATAAAAAACCTCCATGATCTGTGTACGCTGACCTTCCGATAAATCAGGGCATATATTTATCTGGTCAATACTTTCTTTGCCTACGTCAATAGGGTATTCAAATGGCAATCCTTTACTGGAGACTAATTCCCCTTCATCATTAGACCCATCTTCTATCACCGCTACGCATACTACATTCAAGATCCCTTTATCAATTGTTTGTCCAGGTCTCGCTTCGTAGAGTTTAAGCATATTGGCGTGAAACGTTTTGGATTTTCCCTCTACATCAACGATATAATCCATTTCGCCTTTTACCTGTTTGACTTCATATGGCCCCTTCCATTGAACTAGCAGCTTGTTGTTATTCGTTGGAAGAAGCACTAACACTTGATTCCCTACGTCAAACTTTTTCCTCCGCGTTCCTCGGTTGTAATACTTTGCGTATCTACGACTTGATTTCACGAGTTCTTCTTGAGCCATCCGACATGTACTTTCTAATCTTTCGCGCAAATCAACCACATATTGGTAAGTGGTCTTAACCTCTTCGTCCACGACCTCGTCCGACCACAGTTCGCGAAGTATACGCATAGGACCACGGACTGTCCTACCGTACAATAGTTCAAACGGGGAGAAACCTAAGCTTTCCTGAGGAACCTCACGATATGCGAACAGAAGGGCATTCAGATATCTATCCCAATCCTTCGGTCTTTCCGCACACATCCTCCGCAACATTTGCTTCAGTGTCCCGTTGAATTTCTCGACCAGCCCGTTGCACATAGGATGGTAGGGTGTCGTACGTAATTGTTTAAGGGATAACAACCTACTAATTTCTGCCATGAGATCTGAGGTAAATTGTACACCACAATCTGTAAGAACTTCCTCGGGCACTCCCACCCTGCTAAACATGTCTACGAGTGCTTCAGCTACACGTTCGGTTTCAATTGATGGCAGAGCTGTGGCTTCGGGATATCTGGTAGCGTAATCTACCAGAGTCAAAATGTATCGGTTTTTATCGATCTGTATGTGGAAATATTGGTCCTACAATGTCGATGGCTACTCTTTTGAACGGAGTATCTATCAACGGCATATGACCCAACGGTACTCTCTAATTACCCTACCTTTAGGGGTAGTCTTCTGGCAAATGTCGCACGAGCGACAGAACCGCGCTACATCGCTGTTGACACCTAGCCAATAAAATTCTCGTAATACCCTATCCGTTGTTTTCTTTACGCCTAAATGACCCGCCATACTCGACTCGTGCGCGACCTTGAGTACATGTGACCTCAAATTCTGGGGAACCACTAGTTGCAGGAACTTCCTGTCTGATGTAGAATATTCCCTGTACATTAAACCCTTTCGAGTAAGGAATTTAGAGGAACCCCCGTTCTTACACTTTTTCACTGTACCCGTTAATGTTTTCTCTGAAATTGCACGTAAAGACTCATCACGTTTTTGCTCATTTCGAAATTCTTCGCGGGAGATATCAGTAATGGCTTCTGGTACTTTCAATTTACGTAATGGTTTATTTTGCTCCTTGATTTGACCTCTAGTTTGTACAGCTTGGATGATGGGAAATCTGAAATCTTCTATGGTTGGAAGTCTTGAACCCGGTACATTGCCAATCGTAAGTTCATATATCGGGTTGGCTATGCACAAAGCTTCCACGGTCCCTGTCAAAAAAGGTGTTTCTATCATTATCCTGGCGACGGGAACATGGCCGATTGTCTGGTCAAGTAACATGCAATTTGATTTAATCCCAAGCAATTGATCATCGCGGACTAAGCTCTGTTTCACGACTACAGTAGTGCATCCAGTGTCTCGTAGAACTGTGACCTCTTGTCCGTTGACAGTGCCGTTTGCGATCGGCATCCGTGCCTCTGGAAAAATACATGTACCGATTGATTGGATTGCATCGCGATTGGTCTCTAAACGCGTCACCGGTTCGCGTACTGCTTCCCGCTTAGCTTGCTGGGAAACATCGAGTTTTCCGTTTACCGACCTTCTGCCTCTAATGGCTACCGCGACTTTCTGGACTGGTACCTTCCGCTTAGGACAATAATGGGAGATATGACCCACTTCCTTGCAAATGAAACATTTCGCGTCACTATGCTTCCCCTGGTTACGCCCACCAGATTAATCAGGTTCCCTGGGTTTTCTGTCTTTGACCTGATTCCCACCTTGGATATCTCGCGTGACGACATTCTGCGAACCTCCCAGGGCTTCAGCGAACAAATCCGCCTGTGTGGCCATATCATGTACATTTGTGAAGGACCTTTCCTTCAAAAATAAATATAGCTCCTTGCCACATGTTGTTAACAATTGGTCACGAAGCAAGAAATCAACAAGACCCTCAAATGTCTTGACTACTTTGCCACATTCCATCCATCGCTGCAAGTAATTACAAGTCCTACTGACGAACTGGGTGAATGTTTTGCCTCTCTCGGGTTTGCTATATTTAAATTTCTTGCGAAACCCTTGCTCAGTTAGTTCATATTTCTTGAGAAGTGCCTCTTTCAACACGGGGTAATTGAGCGAATCGGCCGTGGATAAACGCGAATACACGTCTAACGCTTTACCTTTCAGTAACGCGCTAAGGTTCAGCAGCCAATTGTCTTTCTTCCATTTTTGTACCGTAGCATACCTCTCGAACCTATTTAGGTAACTATTCATATTATCTTTATCGTCTTCAAATGGGGGTAATTTTGGACCCCTCAGTTTAACATCATGTTCCCCCTCTTTCTTAGCTTGCAATAACTCAGAATTCCTTTGATACTCCCTCTGCCTATTCCAATCTTCTATCTCCAAAGTTTCTAACCTTACCTGTTTTTCCCTTTCTATCTTCTCCCTCTCTGCTTCCCTTTCCCATTCTATCCTTTCCTTTTCTGCCTGTTTCTCTAGTTCTATTTTTTCTTTTTCAAAAGCCATTCTCCTTTCTTCTGCTTGTTTTTCTAATTCTATCCTCCCTTTCTCTAATTCTAGCATTTCCCTCTTGGTTTCCCTTTCTAATTCCCTCTCCTTTAATCTTTGGTCCCTCTCCCTAGCCTGTTCCTCACGAACGAAATTTCTAAGGGACTCCCCCTCATAACCGAACGGTTTCCCCAATTCTACCAGTTCTTTCATAGAAGACATTTCAGAAGTTTGGAGGTGACCAACCTTAAAGTCCAGGCTTAACAAAACACGCAATTACCAATAAACCGTATTTCCCTTCTCAAAATTGCAACACAATTATTAAATAAATACAAAGAAATAAAATAACATTAGATATCTACCTAACCCCTCTATGCTTTATCAAGCGCGTATGAAACACAAAAAGCTACAAAAAAATTTCGGTGCTCTGTTAAATCCGAAATGATCCCACTTCTGACACCATTTGTAACAAGATAACCGGGACGGATATTTCGGATTGATAACAACCACCTTTTATGATACAGATATAAAGATTATGGTTTAATGTGGCGATATATATATATATATATACATATATATATATATGCAGCATTACTCATATAGTAAAAATGTATACGCTCAAGTAGCGAAACTATATTTGAAAAATAATAACATAGCATATAACAACTTATCTTTCCAGTCCCAAAACATATACTGGGTTCCGCAAACCCACATTAGCCCACGGCTAACAATTTACGAATAAATATATATAATCAACTATTAGTATACAGCTCCACAGCTGGTACAATAGAACTTCACAATTTCTACAGACTCCGGATCCTCGGAATACTACGAAACATTAGACCCTCCAGACACTCTGGTCATTTAGACAGCTCCACAGCTGGGTCACCATTATCACCCTTGACATTAGACACTCCGGACGCTAGACATGAGACACTCCGGCACATTAAACAGCTCTGGACACACCAGTGCATTTAATCACAGCTCCCGACGTTTGACAGCTCCGGACACCCCGGACGTTTAACACCCTCGTACAAATAGCCCTACAGCTAAAGTTGTGCAATCCTCCCTCCCTCGGATCTATAACCCTATGGCTACAGTCCTTGAAACCAGCCGCTTGTTGACAAAACCCTTAGTAATGTGAAGATTCTTCACATATAGGAAAGTATTTATACGGTTTTGTGCTCCGTATCGAAAACACTCTGTTCGTGCGGCATAGAGCAAATTGTAATCACGATTCCGACGTACAACTGCCCATATATATATAAAATCACCCTCAGGCATCGTTGGACACGATAAACAAAACCAGAGTACATAGCTTTCTTAAATAAAAACTACAACATTCCGTGACAGTTGTCCTAGCATTGAATCTTCCTTCTGTGTGAAATGTCTGCATACATAGTCCAAGCATTGAATCTTCCTTCTGTGTGAAAAGTCTGTATACGTAGTCCTAGCATTGAATCTTCCTTCTGTGTGAAAATTCTGCATACATCGTCCTAGCATGGAATCCTCCTTCTGTGTAAAAAGTCTGCATACATAGTCCTAGCATTGAATCTTCCTTCTGTGTGAAAAGTCTGCATATATAGTCCTAGCATTGAATCTTCATTCTGTGTGAAAATTCTGCATACATCGTCCTAGCATGGAATCTTCTTTCTGTGTAAAAAGTCTGCATCCATAGTCCTAGCATTGAATCTTCCTTCTGTGTGAAAAGTCTGCATACATAGTCCTAGCATTGAATCTTCCTTCTGTGTAAAAAGTCTGCATACAAAGTCCTAGCATTGAATCTTCCTTCTGTGTAAAAAGTCTGCATACATAGTCCTAGCATTGAATCTTCCTTCTGTGTGAAAAGTCTGCATACATAGTCCTAGCATTGAATCTTCCTTCCATGTAAAAAGTCTGCATACATAGTCCTAGCATTGAATCTACCTTCTGTGTGAAAAGTATGCATACATAGTCCTAGCAATGAACTTTCCTTCTGTGTGAAAAGTCTGCATACATAGTCCTAGCATTGAATCTTACCTCTGAGTGAAAGGTCTGCATACATAGTCCTAGCATTGAATCTTCCTTCTGTGTGAAAAGTCTGCATATATTGTCCTAGCATTGAATCTTCCTACTGTGTGAAAAGTCTGGATACATAGCACTTGCATTGAATCATCCTTCTGTGTGAAAAGTCTGCATACATAGCCCTAGCATTGAATCATCCTTCTGTGTGAAAAGTCTGCATACATGGTCCTAGCATTCTGTGTGAAAGGTCTGCATACATAGTCCTAGCATTGAATCTTCCTTCTGTGTGAAAAGTCTGCATACATCGTCCTAGCATTGAATGTTCCCTCTGTGTGAAAAGTCTGCATACATAGTCCTAGCATTGAATCTTCCTTCTGTGTGAAAAGTCTGCATACATAGTCCTAGCATTGAATCTTCCTTCTGTGTGAAACGTCTGCATACATAGCCCTAGCAATGAATCTTCCTTCTATGTGAAAAGTCTGCATTCATAGTCCTAGCACTGAATCTTCCTTCTGTGTGAAAAGTCTGCAAACATGGTCCTAGCACTGAATCTTCCTTCTGTGTGAAAAGTCTGCATACATAGTCCTAGAACTGAATCTTATCTCTGTGTGAAAAGTCTGCATACATAGTTCTAGCATTGAATCTTCCTTCTGTGTGAAAAGTCTGCATACATAGTCCTAGCATTGAATCTTCCTTCCGTGTGAAAAGTCTGCATACATAGTCCTAGCATTGAATCTTCCTTCTGTGTGAAAAATCTGCATACATAGCCCTAGCAATGAATCTTCCTTCTGTGTGAAAAGTCTGCATTCATAGTCCTAGCACTGAATCTTCCTTCTGTGTGAAAAGGCTGCATACATGGTCCTAGCACTGAATCTTCCTTCTGTGTGAAAAGTCTGCATACATAGTCCTAGCACTGAATCTTATCTCTGTGTGAAAAGTCTGCATACATAGTTCTAGCATTGAATCTTCCATCTGTGTGAAAAGTCTGCATACATAGTCCTAGCATTGAATCTTCCTTCTGTGTGAAAAGTCTGCATACATAGTCCTAGCAGTGAATCTTCATTCTGTGTGAAAAGTCTGCGTACATAGTCCTAGCATTGAATCTTCCTTCTGTGTGAAAAATCTGCATACGTAGTCCTAGCATTGAATCTTCCTTCTGTGTTAAAAGTCTGCATACGTAGTCATAGCATTGAATCTTCCTTCTGTGTGAAAAGTCTGCATACGTAGTCCTAGTATTTAATCTTCCTTCTGTGTGACAAGTCTGCATACGTAGTCCAAGCATTGAATCTTCCTTCTGTGTGAAAAGTCTGCATACATAGTCTTAGCATTGAATCTTCCTTCTGTGTGAAAAGTCTGCATACATAGTCCTAACATTGAATCTTCTTTCTGTGTAAAAAGTCTGCACACATATTCATAGAATTGAATATTCCTTCCGTGTAAAAAGTCTGCATACACAGTCCTAGCATTGAATATTTCTTCCGTGTTAAAAGTCTGCATACATAGTCCTAGCATTGAATCTTCCTTCTGTGTGAAAAGTCTGCGTACATAGTCCTAGCATTGAATCTTCCTTCTGTCTAAAAAGTCTGCATACATAGTCCTAGCATTGAATATTCCTTCCGTGTAAAAAGTCTGCATACACAGTCCTAGCATTGAATATTCCTTCCGTGTTAAAAGTCTGCATACATAGTCCTAACATTGAATCTTCCTTCTGTGTGAAAAGTCTGCATACATACTTCTAGCACTAAATCTTCCTTCTGTGTGAAAAGTCTGCATACATAATCCTAGCATTGAATCTTCCTACTGTGTTAAAGTCTGCATACATAGTCCTAGCATTAAATATTCCTTCTGTGTGAAAAGTCTGCATACATAGTCCTAGAATTGAATCTTCCTTTTGTTTGAAAAGTCTGCATTCATAGTCCTAGCACTGAATCTTTCTTCTGTGTTAAAAGTCTGCATAAATAGTCCTAGCACTGAATCTTCCTTCTGTGTGAAAAGTCTGCATACAACGTACTAGCACTGAATCTTTCTTCGGTGTTAAAAGTCTGCATACATAGTCCTAGCACTGATTCTTCCGTCTGTGTAAAAAGTCTGCATACATAGTCCTAGCGTTGAATTTTCCTTCTGTGTGAAAAGACTACATACATAGTCCTAGCACTGTATCTTCCTTCTGTGTGAAAAGTCTGCATACATAGTCCCAGCACTGAATCTTCCTTCTGTGTGAAAATTCTGCATACATAGTCCTAGCATTGAATCTTCCTTCTGTGTAAAAAGTCTGCATACATAGTCCTAGCACTGAATCTTCATTCTGTGTAAAATGTCTGCATGCATAGTCCTACAACTGAATCTTCCTTAGGAGTAAAAAGTCTGCATACATAGTCCTAGCACTGAATCTTTCTTCTGTGTAAAAAGTCTGCATACATAGTCCTAGCATTGAATCTTCCGTCTGTGTGAAAAGTCTGCATACATATTCCTAGCATTGAATCTTCCTTCTATGTTAAAAGTCTGCATATATAATCCTAGCACTGAATCTTCCTTCCGTGTAAAAAGTCTGCATACATAGCCCTAGCATTGAATCTTCCTTCTATGTGAAGAGTCTGCATATATAGTCCTAGCATTTAATCTTCTTTCGGTGTGAAAAGTCTGCATACATAGCCCTAGCATTGAATCTTCCTTCTGTGTGAAAAGTCTGCATACATAGTCCTAGCATTGAATCTTCCTTCTGTGTGAAAAGTCTGCAAACATAGTCCTAGCATTGAATCTTCCTTCTGTGTGAAAAGTCTGCATACATAGTCCTAGCATTGAATCTTCCTTCTGTGTAAAAAGTCTGCATACATAGCCCTAGCACTGAATCTTCCTTCTGTATGAAAAATATGCAAACATAGTCCTAGCATTGAATCTTCCTTCTGTGTGAAAAGTCTGCATATATAGTCCTAGCATTGAATCTTACTTCTGTAATTAAAGCCTGCATACATAGCTCTAGCATTGAATCTTCCTTCTGTGTGAAAAGTCTGCATACATAGTCCCAGCATTGAATCTTCCTTCTGTGTAAAAAGTCTTCATACATAGCCCTAGCACTGAATCTTCCTTCTGTGTGAAAAATCTGCAAACATAGTCCTAGCATTGAATCTTCCTTCTGTGTGAAAAGTCTGCATATATAGTCATAGCATTGAATCTTCCTTCTGTGTAAAAAGTCTGCGTACATAGTTTTAGCACTGGATCTTCCTTCTGTGTGAAAAGTCTGCATACACAGTCCTAGCATTGAATCTTCCTTCTGTGTAAAAAGTCTCCATACATAGTCCTAGCATTGAATCTTCCTTCTGTTTAAAAAGTCTGCATACATAGACCCAGCATTGAATCTTAATTCTGTGTAAAAAGTCTGCATACATAGTCCTAGCATTGAATCTTCCTTCTGTGTGAAAAGTCTGCATACGTAGTCCTAGTATTCAGTCTTCCTTCTGTGTGAAAAGTCTGCATACGTAGTCCTAGCATTGAATCTTCCTTCTGTGTGAAAAGTCTGCATACATAGTCCTAACATTGAATCTTCCTTCTGTGTAAAAAGTCTGCACACATAGTCCTAGAATTGAATATTCCTTCCGTGTAAAAAGTCTGCATACACAGTCCAAGCATTGAATATTTCTTCCGTGTTAAAAGTCTGCATACATAGTCCTAGCATTGAATCTTCCTTCTGTGTGAAAAGTCTGCGTACATAGTCCTAGCATTGAATCTTCCTTATGTGTAAAAAGTCTGCATACATAGTCCTAGCATTGAATATTCCTTCCGTGTAAAAAGTCTGCATACACAGTCCTAGCATTGAATATTCCTTCCGTGTTAAAAGTCTGCATACATAGTCCTAGCATTGAATCTTCCTTCTGTGTGAAAAGTCTGCATACATAGTTCTAGCACTAAATCTTCCTTCTGTGTGAAAAGTCTGCATACATAATCCTAGCATTGAATCTTCCTACTGTGTTAAAGTCTGCACACATAGTCCTAGCATTAAATCTTCCTTCTGTGTGAAAAGTCTGCATACATAGTCCCAGCATTGAATCTTCCTTTTGTTTGAAACGTCTGCATTCATAGAGCTAGCACTGAATCTTTCTTCTGTGTTAAAAGTCTGCATAAATAGTCCTAGCACTGAATCTTCCTTCTGTGTGAAAAGTCTGCATACAACGTACTAGCACTGAATCTTTCTTCTGTGTTAAAAGTCTGCATACATAGTCCTAGCACTGAATCTTCCTTCTGTGTAAAAAGACTGCATACATAGTCCTAGCACTGAATCTTCCTTCCTTGTAAAAAGTCTGCATACATAGTCCTAGCACTGACTCTTCCGTCTGTGTAAAAAGTTGCATACATAGTCCTAGCGTTGAATTTTCCTTCTGTGTGAAAAGTCTGCATACATAGTCCTAGCACTGTATCTTCCTTCTGTGTGAAAAGTCTGCATACATAGTCCTAGCACTGAATCTTCCTTCTGTGTGAAAATTCTGCATACATAGTCCTAGCATTGAATCTTCCTTCTGTGTAAAAAGTCTGCATACATAGTCCTAGCACTAAATCTTCATTCTGTGTGAAAAGTCTGCATACATAATCCAAGCATTGAATCTTCCTACTGTGTTAAAGTCTGCATACATAGTCCTAGCATTAAATCTTCCTTCTGTGTGAAAAGTCTGCATACATAGTCCCAGCATTGAATCTTCCTTTTGTTTGAAACGTCTGCATTCATAGTCCTAGCACTGAATCTTTCTTCTGTGTTAAAAGTCTGCATAAATAGTCCTAGCACTGAATCTTCCTTCTGTGTGAAAAGTCTGCATACAACGTACTAGCACTGAATCTTTCTTCTGTGTTAAAAGTCTGCATACATAGTCCTAGCATTGAATCTTCCTTCTGTGTAAAAAGACTGCATACATAGTCCTAGCACTGAATCTTCCTTTCGTGTAAAAAGTCTGTATACATAGTCCTAGCACTGACTCTTCCGTCTGTGTAAAAAGTCTGCATACATAGTCCTAGCGTTGAATTTTCGTTCTGTGTGAAAAGTCTGCATACATAGTCCGATCACTGTATCTTCTTTCTCTGTGAAAAGTCTGCATACATGGTCCTCGCACTGAATCTTCCTTCTGTGTGAAAATTCTGCATACATAGTCCTAGCATTGAATCTTCCTTCTGTGTAAAAAGTCTGCATACATAGTCCTAGCACTGAATCTTCATTCTGTGTAAAATGTCTGCATGCATAGTCCTACAACTGAATCTTCCTTAGGAGTAAAAAGTCTGCATACATAGTCCTAGCACTGAATCTTTCTTCTGTGTAAAAAGTCTGCATACATAGTCCTAGCATTGAATCATCCGTCTGTGTGAAAAGTCTGCATAAATATTCCTAGCATTGAATCTTCCTTCTATGTTAAAAGTCTGCATATATAATCCTAGCACTGAATCTTCCTTCCGTGTAAAAAGTCTGGATACATAGCCCTAGCATTGAATCTTCCTTCTATGTGAAGAGTCTGCATATATAGTCCTAGCATTTAATCTTCTTTCGGTGTGAAAAGTCTGCATACATAGCCCTAGCATTGAATCTTCCTTCTGTGTGAAAAGTCTGCATACATAGTCCTAGCATTGAATCTTCATTCTGTGTGAAAAGTCTGCATACATAGTCCTAGCATTGAATCTTCCTTCTGTGTGAAAAGTCTGCATACATAGTCCTAGCATTGAATCTTCCTTCTGTGTAAAAAGTCTGCATACATAGCCCAAGCACTGAATCTTCCTTCTGTGTGAAAAATCTGCAAACATAGTCCTAGCATTGAATCTTCCTTCTGTGTGAAAAGTCTGCATATATAGTCCTAGCATTGAATCTTCCTTCTGTGTTTAAAGTCTGCATACATAGCCCTAGCATTGAATCTTCCTTCTGTGTGAAAAGTCTGCATACATAGTCCCAGCATTGAATCTTCCTTCTGTGTAAAAAATCTGCATACATAGCCCCAGCATTGAATCTTCCTTCTGTGTGAAAAGTCTGCATATATAGTCATAGCATTGAATATTCCTTCCGTGTAAAAAGTCTGCATACACAGTCCTAGCATTGAATATTCCTTCCGTGTTAAAAGTCTGCATACATAGTCCTAGCATTGAATCTTCCTTCTGTGTGAAAAGTCTGCATACATAGTTCTAGCACTAAATCTTCCTTCTGTGTGAAAAGTCTGCATACATAATCCTAGCATTGAATCTTCCTACTGTGTTAAAGTCTGCACACATAGTCCTAGCATTAAATCTTCCTTCTGTGTGAAAAGTCTGCATACATAGTCCCAGCATTGAATCTTCCTTTTGTTTGAAACGTCTGCATTCATAGAGCTAGCACTGAATCTTTCTTCTGTGTTAAAAGTCTGCATAAATAGTCCTAGCACTGAATCTTCCTTCTGTGTGAAAAGTCTGCATACAACGTACTAGCACTGAATCTTTCTTCTGTGTTAAAAGTCTGCATACATAGTCCTAGCACTGAATCTTCCTTCTGTGTAAAAAGACTGCATACATAGTCCTAGCACTGAATCTTCCTTCCGTGTAAAAAGTTTGCATACATAGTCCTAGCACTGACTCTTCCGTCTGTGTAAAAAGTCTGCATACATAGTCCTAGCGTTGAATTTTCCTTCTGTGTGAAAAGTCTGCATACATAGTCCAAGCACTGTATCTTCCTTCTGTGTGAAAAGTCTGCATACATAGTCCTAGCACTGAATCTTCCTTCTGTGTGAAAATTCTGCATACATAGTCCTAGCATTGAATCTTCCTTCTGTGTAAAAAGTCTACATACATAGTCCTAGCACTAAATCTTCATTCTGTGTGAAAAGTCTGCATACATAATCCAAGCATTGAATCTTCCTACTGTGTTAAAGTCTGCATACATAGTCCTAGCATTAAATCTTCTTTTTGTGTGAAAAGTCTGCATACATAGTCCCAGCATTGAATCTTCCTTTTGTTTGAAACGTCTGCATTCATAGTCCTAGCACTGAATCTTTCATCTGTGTTAAAAGTCTGCATAAATAGTCCTAGCACTGAATCTTCCTTCTGTGTGAAAAGTCTGCATACAACGTACTAGCACTGAATCTTTCTTCTGTGTTAAAAGTCTGCATACATAGTCCTAGCATTGAATCTTCCTTCTGTGTAAAAAGACTGCATACATAGTCCTAGCACTGAATCTTCCTTCCGTGTAAAAAGTCTGCATACATAGTCCTAGCACTGACTCTTCCGTCTGTGTAAAAAGTCTGCATACATAGTCCTAGCGTTGAAATTTCCTTCTGTGTGAAAAGTCTGCATACATAGTCCTAGCACTGTATCTTCCTTCTGTGTGAAAAGTCTGCATACATAGTCCTAGCACTGAATCTTCCTTCTGTGTGAAAATTCTGCATACATAGTCCTAGCATTGAATCTTCCTTCTGTGTAAAAAGTCTGGATACATAGTCCTATCACTGAATCTTCATTCTGTGCAAAATGTCTGCATGCATAGTCCTACAACTGAATCTTCCATAGGTGTAAAAAGTCTGCATACATAGTCCTAGCACTGAATCTTTCTTCTGTGTAAAAAGTCTGCATACATAGTCCTAGCATTGAATCTTCCGTCTGTGTGAAAAGTCTGCATACATATTCCTAGCATTGAATCTTCCTTCTATGTTAAAAGTCTGCATATATAATCCTAGCACTGAATCTTCCTTCCGTGTAAAAAGTCTGCATACATAGCCCTAGCATTGAATCTTCCTTCTATGTGAAGAGTCTGCATATATAGTCTTAGCATTTAATCTTCTTTCGGTGTGAAAAGTCTGCATACATAGCCCTAGCATTGAATCTTCCTTCTGTGTGAAAAGTCTGCATACATAGTCCTAGCATTGAATCTTCCTTCTGTGTGAAAAGTCTGCATACATAGTCCTAGCATTGAATCTTCCTTCTGTGTAAAAAGACTGCATACATAGTCCTAGCACTGAATCTTCCTTTCGTGTAAAAAGTCTGTATACATAGTCCTAGCACTGACTCTTCCGTCTGTGTAAAAAGTCTGCATACATAGTCCTAGCGTTGAATTTTCGTTCTGTGTGAAAAGTCTGCATACATAGTCCGATCACTGTATCTTCTTTCTCTGTGAAAAGTCTGCATACATGGTCCTCGCACTGAATCTTCCTTCTGTGTGAAAATTCTGCATACATAGTCCTAGCATTGAATCTTCCTTCTGTGTAAAAAGTCTGCATACATAGTCCTAGCACTGAATCTTCATTCTGTGTAAAATGTCTGCATGCATAGTCCTACAACTGAATCTTCCTTAGGAGTAAAAAGTCTGCATACATAGTCCTAGCACTGAATCTTTCTTCTGTGTAAAAAGTCTGCATACATAGTCCTAGCATTGAATCTTCCGTCTGTGTGAAAAGTCTGCATAAATATTCCTAGCATTGAATCTTCCTTCTATGTTAAAAGTCTGCATACATAGTCCTAGCACTGAATCTTTCTTCTGTGTAAAAAGTCTGCATACATAGTCCTAGCATTGAATCTTCCGTCTGTGTGAAAAGTCTGCATAAATATTCCTAGCACTGAATCTTCCTTCCGTGTAAAAAGTCTGCATACATAGCCCTAGCATTGAATCTTCCTTCTATGTGAAGAGTCTGCATATATAGTCCTAGCATTTAATCTTCTTTCGGTGTGAAAAGTCTGCATACATAGCCCTAGCATTGAATCTTCCTTCTGTGTGAAAAGTCTGCATACATAGTCCTAGCATTGAATCTTCATTCTGTGTGAAAAGTCTGCATACATAGTCCTAGCATTGAATCTTCCTTCTGTGTGAAAAGTCTGCATACATAGTCCTAGCATTGAATCTTCCTTCTGTGTAAAAAGTCTGCATAGATAGCCCAAGCACTGAATCTTCCTTCTGTGTGAAAAATCTGCAAACATAGTCCTAGCATTGAATCTTCCTTCTGTGTGAAAAGTCTGCATATATAGTCCTAGCATTGAATCTTCCTTCTGTGTTTAAAGTCTGCATACATAGCCCTAGCATTGAATCTTCCTTCTGTGTGAAAAGTCTGCATACATAGTCCCAGCATTGAATCTTCCTTCTGTGTAAAAAATCTGCATACATAGCCCCAGCATTGAATCTTCCTTCTGTGTGAAAAGTCTGCATATATAGTCATAGCATTGAATATTCCTTCCGTGTAAAAAGTCTGCATACACAGTCCTAGCATTGAATATTCCTTCCGTGTTAAAAGTCTGCATACATAGTCCTAGCATTGAATCTTCCTTCTGTGTGAAAAGTCTGCATACATAGTTCTAGCACTAAATCTTCCTTCTGTGTGAAAAGTCTGCATACATAATCCTAGCATTGAATCTTCCTACTGTGTTAAAGTCTGCACACATAGTCCTAGCATTAAATCTTCCTTCTGTGTGAAAAGTCTGCATACATAGTCCCAGCATTGAATCTTCCTTTTGTTTGAAACGTCTGCATTCATAGAGCTAGCACTGAATCTTTCTTCTGTGTTAAAAGTCTGCATAAATAGTCCTAGCACTGAATCTTCCTTCTGTGTGAAAAGTCTGCATACAACGTACTAGCACTGAATCTTTCTTCTGTGTTAAAAGTCTGCATACATAGTCCTAGCACTGAATCTTCCTTCTGTGTAAAAAGACTGCATACATAGTCCTAGCACTGAATCTTCCTTCCGTGTAAAAAGTTTGCATACATAGTCCTAGCACTGACTCTTCCGTCTGTGTAAAAAGTCTGCATACATAGTCCTAGCGTTGAATTTTCCTTCTGTGTGAAAAGTCTGCATACATAGTCCAAGCACTGTATCTTCCTTCTGTGTGAAAAGTCTGCATACATAGTCCTAGCACTGAATCTTCCTTCTGTGTGAAAATTCTGCATACATAGTCCTAGCATTGAATCTTCCTTCTGTGTAAAAAGTCTACATACATAGTCCTAGCACTAAATCTTCATTCTGTGTGAAAAGTCTGCATACATAATCCAAGCATTGAATCTTCCTACTGTGTTAAAGTCTGCATACATAGTCCTAGCATTAAATCTTCTTTTTGTGTGAAAAGTCTGCATACATAGTCCCAGCATTGAATCTTCCTTTTGTTTGAAACGTCTGCATTCATAGTCCTAGCACTGAATCTTTCATCTGTGTTAAAAGTCTGCATAAATAGTCCTAGCACTGAATCTTCCTTCTGTGTGAAAAGTCTGCATACAACGTACTAGCACTGAATCTTTCTTCTGTGTTAAAAGTCTGCATACATAGTCCTAGCATTGAATCTTCCTTCTGTGTAAAAAGACTGCATACATAGTCCTAGCACTGAATCTTCCTTCCGTGTAAAAAGTCTGCATACATAGTCCTAGCACTGACTCTTCCGTCTGTGTAAAAAGTCTGCATACATAGTCCTAGCGTTGAAATTTCCTTCTGTGTGAAAAGTCTGCATACATAGTCCTAGCACTGTATCTTCCTTCTGTGTGAAAAGTCTGCATACATAGTCCTAGCACTGAATCTTCCTTCTGTGTGAAAATTCTGCATACATAGTCCTAGCATTGAATCTTCCTTCTGTGTAAAAAGTCTGGATACATAGTCCTAGCACTGAATCTTCATTCTGTGCAAAATGTCTGCATGCATAGTCCTACAACTGAATCTTCCATAGGAGTAAAAAGTCTGCATACATAGTCCTAGCACTGAATCTTTCTTCTGTGTAAAAAGTCTGCATACATAGTCCTAGCATTGAATCTTCCGTCTGTGTGAAAAGTCTGCATACATATTCCTAGCATTGAATCTTCCTTCTATGTTAAAAGTCTGCATATATAATCCTAGCACTGAATCTTCCTTCCGTGTAAAAAGTCTGCATACATAGCCCTAGCATTGAATCTTCCTTCTATGTGAAGAGTCTGCATATATAGTCTTAGCATTTAATCTTCTTTCGGTGTGAAAAGTCTGCATACATAGCCCTAGCATTGAATCTTCCTTCTGTGTGAAAAGTCTGCATACATAGTCCTAGCATTGAATCTTCCTTCTGTGTGAAAAGTCTGCATACATAGTCCTAGCATTGAATCTTCCTTCTGTGTGAAAAGTCTGCATACATAGTCCTAGCAATGAATCTTCCTTCTGTGTAAAAAGTCTGCATACATAGCCCAAGCACTGAATCTTCCTTCTGTGTGAAAAATCTGCAAACATAGTCCTAGCATTGAATCTTCATTCTGTGTGAAAAGTCTGCATACATAATCCAAGCATTGAATCTTCCTACTTTGTTAAAGTCTGCATACATAGTCCTAGCATCAAATCTTCCTTCTGTGTGAAAAGTCTGCATACATAGTCCCAGCATTGAATCTTCCTTTTGTTTGAAACGTCTGCATTCATAGTCCTAGCACTGAATCTTTCTTCTGTGTTAAAAGTCTGCATAAATAGTCCTAGCACTGAATCTTCCTTCTATGTTAAAAGTCTGCATATATAATCCTAGCACTGAATCTTCCTTCCGTGTAAAAAGTCTGCATACATAGCCCTAGCATTGAATCTTCCTTCTATGTGAAGAGTCTGCATATATAGTCCTAGCATTTAATCTTCTTTCGGTGTGAAAAGTCTGCATACATAGCCCTAGCATTGAATCTTCCTTCTGTGTGAAAAGTCTGCATACATAGTCCTAGCATTGAATCTTCATTCTGTGTGAAAAGTCTGCATACATAGTCCTAGCATTGAATCTTCCTTCTGTGTGAAAAGTCTGCATACATAGTCCTAGCATTGAATCTTCCTTCTGTGTAAAAAGTCTGCATACATAGACCAAGCACTGAATCTTCCTTCTGTGTGAAAAATCTGCAAACATAGTCCTAGCATTGAATCTTCCTTCTGTGTGAAAAGTCTGCATATATAGTCCTAGCATTGAATCTTCCTTCTGTGTTTAAAGTCTGCATACATAGCCCTAGCATTGAATCTTCCTTCTGTGTGAAAAGTCTGCATACATAGTCCCAGCATTGAATCTTCCTTCTGTGTAAAAAATCTGCATACATAGCCCCAGCATTGAATCTTCCTTCTGTGTGAAAAGTCTGCATATATAGTCATAGCATTGAATATTCCTTCCGTGTAAAAAGTCTGCATACACAGTCCTAGCATTGAATATTCCTTCCGTGTTAAAAGTCTGCATACATAGTCCTAGCATTGAATCTTCCTTCTGTGTGAAAAGTCTGCATACATAGTTCTAGCACTAAATCTTCCTTCTGTGTGAAAAGTCTGCATACATAATCCTAGCATTGAATCTTCCTACTGTGTTAAAGTCTGCACACATAGTCCTAGCATTAAATCTTCCTTCTGTGTGAAAAGTCTGCATACATAGTCCCAGCATTGAATCTTCCTTTTGTTTGAAACGTCTGCATTCATAGAGCTAGCACTGAATCTTTCTTCTGTGTTAAAAGTCTGCATAAATAGTCCTAGCACTGAATCTTCCTTCTGTGTGAAAAGTCTGCATACAACGTACTAGCACTGAATCTTTCTTCTGTGTTAAAAGTCTGCATACATAGTCCTAGCACTGAATCTTCCTTCTGTGTAAAAAGACTGCATACATAGTCCTAGCACTGAATCTTCCTTCCGTGTAAAAAGTTTGCATACATAGTCCTAGCACTGACTCTTCCGTCTGTGTAAAAAGTCTGCATACATAGTCCTAGCGTTGAATTTTCCTTCTGTGTGAAAAGTCTGCATACATAGTCCAAGCACTGTATCTTCCTTCTGTGTGAAAAGTCTGCATACATAGTCCTAGCACTGAATCTTCCTTCTGTGTGAAAATTCTGCATACATAGTCCTAGCATTGAATCTTCCTTCTGTGTAAAAAGTCTACATACATAGTCCTAGCACTAAATCTTCATTCTGTGTGAAAAGTCTGCATACATAATCCAAGCATTGAATCTTCCTACTGTGTTAAAGTCTGCATACATAGTCCTAGCATTAAATCTTCTTTTTGTGTGAAAAGTCTGCATACATAGTCCCAGCATTGAATCTTCCTTTTGTTTGAAACGTCTGCATTCATAGTCCTAGCACTGAATCTTTCATCTGTGTTAAAAGTCTGCATAAATAGTCCTAGCACTGAATCTTCCTTCTGTGTGAAAAGTCTGCATACAACGTACTAGCACTGAATCTTTCTTCTGTGTTAAAAGTCTGCATACATAGTCCTAGCATTGAATCTTCCTTCTGTGTAAAAAGACTGCATACATAGTCCTAGCACTGAATCTTCCTTCCGTGTAAAAAGTCTGCATACATAGTCCTAGCACTGACTCTTCCGTCTGTGTAAAAAGTCTGCATACATAGTCCTAGCGTTGAAATTTCCTTCTGTGTGAAAAGTCTGCATACATAGTCCTAGCACTGTATCTTCCTTCTGTGTGAAAAGTCTGCATACATAGTCCTAGCACTGAATCTTCCTTCTGTGTGAAAATTCTGCATACATAGTCCTAGCATTGAATCTTCCTTCTGTGTAAAAAGTCTGGATACATAGTCCTAGCACTGAATCTTCATTCTGTGCAAAATGTCTGCATGCATAGTCCTACAACTGAATCTTCCATAGGAGTAAAAAGTCTGCATACATAGTCCTAGCACTGAATCTTTCTTCTGTGTAAAAAGTCTGCATACATAGTCCTAGCATTGAATCTTCCGTCTGTGTGAAAAGTCTGCATACATATTCCTAGCATTGAATCTTCCTTCTATGTTAAAAGTCTGCATATATAATCCTAGCACTGAATCTTCCTTCCGTGTAAAAAGTCTACATACATAGTCCTAGCACTAAATCTTCATTCTGTGTGAAAAGTCTGCATACATAATCCAAGCATTGAATCTTACTACTGTGTTAAAGTCTGCATACATAGTCCTAGCATTAAATCTTCTTTTTGTGTGAAAAGTCTGCATACATAGTCCCAGCATTGAATCTTCCTTTTGTTTGAAACGTCTGCATTCATAGTCCTAGCACTGAATCTTTCATCTGTGTTAAAAGTCTGCATAAATAGTCCTAGCACTGAATCTTCCTTCTGTGTGAAAAGTCTGCATACAACGTACTAGCACTGAATCTTTCTTCTGTGTTAAAAGTCTGCATACATAGTCCTAGCATTGAATCTTCCTTCTGTGTAAAAAGACTGCATACATAGTCCTAGCACTGAATCTTCCTTCCGTGTAAAAAGTCTGCATACATAGTCCTAGCACTGACTCTTCCGTCTGTGTAAAAAGTCTGCATACATAGTCCTAGCGTTGAAATTTCCTTCTGTGTGAAAAGTCTGCATACATAGTCCTAGCACTGTATCTTCCTTCTGTGTGAAAAGTCTGCATACATAGTCCTAGCACTGAATCTTCCTTCTGTGTGAAAATTCTGCATACATAGTCCTAGCATTGAATCTTCCTTCTGTGTAAAAAGTCTGGATACATAGTCCTAGCACTGAATCTTCATTCTGTGCAAAATGTCTGCATGCATAGTCCTACAACTGAATCTTCCATAGGTGTAAAAAGTCTGCATACATAGTCCTAGCACTGAATCTTTCTTCTGTGTAAAAAGTCTGCATACATAGTCCTAGCATTGAATCTTCCGTCTGTGTGAAAAGTCTGCATACATATTCCTAGCATTGAATCTTCCTTCTATGTTAAAAGTCTGCATATATAATCCTAGCACTGAATCTTCCTTCCGTGTAAAAAGTCTGCATACATAGCCCTAGCATTGAATCTTCCTTCTATGTGAAGAGTCTGCATATATAGTCTTAGCATTTAATCTTCTTTCGGTGTGAAAATTCTGCATACATAGCCCTAGCATTGAATCTTCCTTCTGTGTGAAAAGTCTGCATACATAGTCCTAGCATTGAATCTTCCTTCTGTGTGAAAAGTCTGCATACATAGTCCTAGCATTGAATCTTCCTTCTGTGTAAAAAGACTGCATACATAGTCCTAGCACTGAATCTTCCTTTCGTGTAAAAAGTCTGTATACATAGTCCTAGCACTGACTCTTCCGTCTGTGTAAAAAGTCTGCATACATAGTCCTAGCGTTGAATTTTCGTTCTGTGTGAAAAGTCTGCATACATAGTCCGATCACTGTATCTTCTTTCTCTGTGAAAAGTCTGCATACATGGTCCTCGCACTGAATCTTCCTTCTGTGTGAAAATTCTGCATACATAGTCCTAGCATTGAATCTTCCTTCTGTGTAAAAAGTCTGCATACATAGTCCTAGCACTGAATCTTCATTCTGTGTAAAATGTCTGCATGCATAGTCCTACAACTGAATCTTCCTTAGGAGTAAAAAGTCTGCATACATAGTCCTAGCACTGAATCTTTCTTCTGTGTAAAAAGTCTGCATACATAGTCCTAGCATTGAATCTTCCGTCTGTGTGAAAAGTCTGCATAAATATTCCTAGCATTGAATCTTCCTTCTATGTTAAAAGTCTGCATACATAGTCCTAGCACTGAATCTTTCTTCTGTGTAAAAAGTCTGCATACATAGTCCTAGCATTGAATCTTCCGTCTGTGTGAAAAGTCTGCATAAATATTCCTAGCACTGAATCTTCCTTCCGTGTAAAAAGTCTGCATACATAGCCCTAGCATTGAATCTTCCTTCTATGTGAAGAGTCTGCATATATAGTCCTAGCATTTAATCTTCTTTCGGTGTGAAAAGTCTGCATACATAGCCCTAGCATTGAATCTTCCTTCTGTGTGAAAAGTCTGCATACATAGTCCTAGCATTGAATCTTCATTCTGTGTGAAAAGTCTGCATACATAGTCCTAGCATTGAATCTTCCTTCTGTGTGAAAAGTCTGCATACATAGTCCTAGCATTGAATCTTCCTTCAGTGTAAAAAGTCTGCATAGATAGCCCAAGCACTGAATCTTCCTTCTGTGTGAAAAATCTGCAAACATAGTCCTAGCATTGAATCTTCCTTCTGTGTGAAAAGTCTGCATATATAGTCCTAGCATTGAATCTTCCTTCTGTGTTTAAAGTCTGCATACATAGCCCTAGCATTGAATCTTCCTTCTGTGTGAAAAGTCTGCATACATAGTCCCAGCATTGAATCTTCCTTCTGTGTAAAAAATCTGCATACATAGCCCCAGCATTGAATCTTCCTTCTGTGTGAAAAGTCTGCATATATAGTCATAGCATTGAATATTCCTTCCGTGTAAAAAGTCTGCATACACAGTCCTAGCATTGAATATTCCTTCCGTGTTAAAAGTCTGCATACATAGTCCTAGCATTGAATCTTCCTTCTGTGTGAAAAGTCTGCATACATAGTTCTAGCACTAAATCTTCCTTCTGTGTGAAAAGTCTGCATACATAATCCTAGCATTGAATCTTCCTACTGTGTTAAAGTCTGCACACATAGTCCTAGCATTAAATCTTCCTTCTGTGTGAAAAGTCTGCATACATAGTCCCAGCATTGAATCTTCCTTTTGTTTGAAACGTCTGCATTCATAGAGCTAGCACTGAATCTTTCTTCTGTGTTAAAAGTCTGCATAAATAGTCCTAGCACTGAATCTTCCTTCTGTGTGAAAAGTCTGCATACAACGTACTAGCACTGAATCTTTCTTCTGTGTTAAAAGTCTGCATACATAGTCCTAGCACTGAATCTTCCTTCTGTGTAAAAAGACTGCATACATAGTCCTAGCACTGAATCTTCCTTCCGTGTAAAAAGTTTGCATACATAGTCCTAGCACTGACTCTTCCGTCTGTGTAAAAAGTCTGCATACATAGTCCTAGCGTTGAATTTTCCTTCTGTGTGAAAAGTCTGCATACATAGTCCAAGCACTGTATCTTCCTTCTGTGTGAAAAGTCTGCATACATAGTCCTAGCACTGAATCTTCCTTCTGTGTGAAAATTCTGCATACATAGTCCTAGCATTGAATCTTCCTTCTGTGTAAAAAGTCTACATACATAGTCCTAGCACTAAATCTTCATTCTGTGTGAAAAGTCTGCATACATAATCCAAGCATTGAATCTTCCTACTGTGTTAAAGTCTGCATACATAGTCCTAGCATTAAATCTTCTTTTTGTGTGAAAAGTCTGCATACATAGTCCCAGCATTGAATCTTCCTTTTGTTTGAAACGTCTGCATTCATAGTCCTAGCACTGAATCTTTCATCTGTGTTAAAAGTCTGCATAAATAGTCCTAGCACTGAATCTTCCTTCTGTGTGAAAAGTCTGCATACAACGTACTAGCACTGAATCTTTCTTCTGTGTTAAAAGTCTGCATACATAGTCCTAGCATTGAATCTTCCTTCTGTGTAAAAAGACTGCATACATAGTCCTAGCACTGAATCTTCCTTCCGTGTAAAAAGTCTGCATACATAGTCCTAGCACTGACTCTTCCGTCTGTGTAAAAAGTCTGCATACATAGTCCTAGCGTTGAAATTTCCTTCTGTGTGAAAAGTCTGCATACATAGTCCTAGCACTGTATCTTCCTTCTGTGTGAAAAGTCTGCATACATAGTCCTAGCACTGAATCTTCCTTCTGTGTGAAAATTCTGCATACATAGTCCTAGCATTGAATCTTCCTTCTGTGTAAAAAGTCTGGATACATAGTCCTAGCACTGAATCTTCATTCTGTGCAAAATGTCTGCATGCATAGTCCTACAACTGAATCTTCCATAGGAGTAAAAAGTCTGCATACATAGTCCTAGCACTGAATCTTTCTTCTGTGTAAAAAGTCTGCATACATAGTCCTAGCATTGAATCTTCCGTCTGTGTGAAAAGTCTGCATACATATTCCTAGCATTGAATCTTCCTTCTATGTTAAAAGTCTGCATATATAATCCTAGCACTGAATCTTCCTTCCGTGTAAAAAGTCTGCATACATAGCCCTAGCATTGAATCTTCCTTCTATGTGAAGAGTCTGCATATATAGTCTTAGCATTTAATCTTCTTTCGGTGTGAAAAGTCTGCATACATAGCCCTAGCATTGAATCTTCCTTCTGTGTGAAAAGTCTGCATACATAGTCCTAGCATTGAATCTTCCTTCTGTGTGAAAAGTCTGCATACATAGTCCTAGCATTGAATCTTCCTTCTGTGTGAAAAGTCTGCATACATAGTCCTAGCAATGAATCTTCCTTCTGTGTAAAAAGTCTGCATACATAGCCCAAGCACTGAATCTTCCTTCTGTGTGAAAAATCTGCAAACATAGTCCTAGCATTGAATCTTCATTCTGTGTGAAAAGTCTGCATACATAATCCAAGCATTGAATCTTCCTACTTTGTTAAAGTCTGCATACATAGTCCTAGCATCAAATCTTCCTTCTGTGTGAAAAGTCTGCATACATAGTCCCAGCATTGAATCTTCCTTTTGTTTGAAACGTCTGCATTCATAGTCCTAGCACTGAATCTTTCTTCTGTGTTAAAAGTCTGCATAAATAGTCCTAGCACTGAATCTTCCTTCTATGTTAAAAGTCTGCATATATAATCCTAGCACTGAATCTTCCTTCCGTGTAAAAAGTCTGCATACATAGCCCTAGCATTGAATCTTCCTTCTATGTGAAGAGTCTGCATATATAGTCCTAGCATTTAATCTTCTTTCGGTGTGAAAAGTCTGCATACATAGCCCTAGCATTGAATCTTCCTTCTGTGTGAAAAGTCTGCATACATAGTCCTAGCATTGAATCTTCATTCTGTGTGAAAAGTCTGCATACATAGTCCTAGCATTGAATCTTCCTTCTGTGTGAAAAGTCTGCATACATAGTCCTAGCATTGAATCTTCCTTCTGTGTAAAAAGTCTGCATACATAGACCAAGCACTGAATCTTCCTTCTGTGTGAAAAATCTGCAAACATAGTCCTAGCATTGAATCTTCCTTCTGTGTGAAAAGTCTGCATATATAGTCCTAGCATTGAATCTTCCTTCTGTGTTTAAAGTCTGCATACATAGCCCTAGCATTGAATCTTCCTTCTGTGTGAAAAGTCTGCATACATAGTCCCAGCATTGAATCTTCCTTCTGTGTAAAAAATCTGCATACATAGCCCCAGCATTGAATCTTCCTTCTGTGTGAAAAGTCTGCATATATAGTCATAGCATTGAATATTCCTTCCGTGTAAAAAGTCTGCATACACAGTCCTAGCATTGAATATTCCTTCCGTGTTAAAAGTCTGCATACATAGTCCTAGCATTGAATCTTCCTTCTGTGTGAAAAGTCTGCATACATAGTTCTAGCACTAAATCTTCCTTCTGTGTGAAAAGTCTGCATACATAATCCTAGCATTGAATCTTCCTACTGTGTTAAAGTCTGCACACATAGTCCTAGCATTAAATCTTCCTTCTGTGTGAAAAGTCTGCATACATAGTCCCAGCATTGAATCTTCCTTTTGTTTGAAACGTCTGCATTCATAGAGCTAGCACTGAATCTTTCTTCTGTGTTAAAAGTCTGCATAAATAGTCCTAGCACTGAATCTTCCTTCTGTGTGAAAAGTCTGCATACAACGTACTAGCACTGAATCTTTCTTCTGTGTTAAAAGTCTGCATACATAGTCCTAGCACTGAATCTTCCTTCTGTGTAAAAAGACTGCATACATAGTCCTAGCACTGAATCTTCCTTCCGTGTAAAAAGTTTGCATACATAGTCCTAGCACTGACTCTTCCGTCTGTGTAAAAAGTCTGCATACATAGTCCTAGCGTTGAATTTTCCTTCTGTGTGAAAAGTCTGCATACATAGTCCAAGCACTGTATCTTCCTTCTGTGTGAAAAGTCTGCATACATAGTCCTAGCACTGAATCTTCCTTCTGTGTGAAAATTCTGCATACATAGTCCTAGCATTGAATCTTCCTTCTGTGTAAAAAGTCTACATACATAGTCCTAGCACTAAATCTTCATTCTGTGTGAAAAGTCTGCATACATAATCCAAGCATTGAATCTTCCTACTGTGTTAAAGTCTGCATACATAGTCCTAGCATTAAATCTTCTTTTTGTGTGAAAAGTCTGCATACATAGTCCCAGCATTGAATCTTCCTTTTGTTTGAAACGTCTGCATTCATAGTCCTAGCACTGAATCTTTCATCTGTGTTAAAAGTCTGCATAAATAGTCCTAGCACTGAATCTTCCTTCTGTGTGAAAAGTCTGCATACAACGTACTAGCACTGAATCTTTCTTCTGTGTTAAAAGTCTGCATACATAGTCCTAGCATTGAATCTTCCTTCTGTGTAAAAAGACTGCATACATAGTCCTAGCACTGAATCTTCCTTCCGTGTAAAAAGTCTGCATACATAGTCCTAGCACTGACTCTTCCGTCTGTGTAAAAAGTCTGCATACATAGTCCTAGCGTTGAAATTTCCTTCTGTGTGAAAAGTCTGCATACATAGTCCTAGCACTGTATCTTCCTTCTGTGTGAAAAGTCTGCATACATAGTCCTAGCACTGAATCTTCCTTCTGTGTGAAAATTCTGCATACATAGTCCTAGCATTGAATCTTCCTTCTGTGTAAAAAGTCTGGATACATAGTCCTAGCACTGAATCTTCATTCTGTGCAAAATGTCTGCATGCATAGTCCTACAACTGAATCTTCCATAGGAGTAAAAAGTCTGCATACATAGTCCTAGCACTGAATCTTTCTTCTGTGTAAAAAGTCTGCATACATAGTCCTAGCATTGAATCTTCCGTCTGTGTGAAAAGTCTGCATACATATTCCTAGCATTGAATCTTCCTTCTATGTTAAAAGTCTGCATATATAATCCTAGCACTGAATCTTCCTTCCGTGTAAAAAGTCTGCATACATAGCCCTAGCATTGAATCTTCCTTCTATGTGAAGAGTCTGCATATATAGTCTTAGCATTTAATCTTCTTTCGGTGTGAAAAGTCTGCATACATAGCCCTAGCATTGAATCTTCCTTCTGTGTGAAAAGTCTGCATACATAGTCCTAGCATTGAATCTTCCTTCTGTGTGAAAAGTCTGCATACATAGTCCTAGCATTGAATCTTCCTTCTGTGTGAAAAGTCTGCATACATAGTCCTAGCAATGAATCTTCCTTCTGTGTAAAAAGTCTGCATACATAGCCCAAGCACTGAATCTTCCTTCTGTGTGAAAAATCTGCAAACATAGTCCTAGCATTGAATCTTCATTCTGTGTGAAAAGTCTGCATACATAATCCAAGCATTGAATCTTCCTACTTTGTTAAAGTCTGCATACATAGTCCTAGCATCAAATCTTCCTTCTGTGTGAAAAGTCTGCATACATAGTCCCAGCATTGAATCTTCCTTTTGTTTGAAACGTCTGCATTCATAGTCCTAGCACTGAATCTTTCTTCTGTGTTAAAAGTCTGCATAAATAGTCCTAGCACTGAATCTTCCTTCTGTGTGAAAAGTCTGCATACAACGTACTAGCACTGAATCTTTCTTCTGTGTTAAAAGTCTGCATACATAGTCCTAGCATTGAATCTTCCTTCTGTGTAAAAAGACTGCATACATAGTCCTAGCACTGAATCTTCCTTCCGTGTAAAAAGTCTGCATACATAGTCCTAGCACTGACTCTTCCGTCTTTGTAAAAAGTCTGCATACATAGTCCTAGCGTTGAATTTTCCTTCTGTGTGAAAAGTCTGCATACATAGTCCTAGCACTGTATCTTCCTTCTGTGTGAAAAGTCTGCATACATGGTCCTAGCACTGAATCTTCCTTCTGTGTGAAAATTCTGCATACATAGTCCTAGCATTGAATCTTCCTTCTGTGTAAAAAGTCTGCATACATAGTCCTAGCACTGAATCTTCATTCTGTGTAAAATGTCTGCATGCATAGTCCTACAACTGAATCTTCCTTAGGAGTAAAAAGTCTGCATACATAGTCCTAGCACTGAATCTTTCTTCTGGGTAAAAGTCTGCATACATAGTCCTAGCATTGAATCTTCCGTCTGTGTGAAGAGTCTGCATATATAGTCCTAGCATTTAATCTTCTTTCGGTGTGAAAAGTCTGCATACATAGCCCTAGCATTGAATCTTCCTTCTGTGTGAAAAGTCTGCATACATAGTCCTAGCATTGAATCTTCCTTCTGTGTGAAAAGTCTGCATACATAGTCCTAGCATTGAATCTTCCTTCTGTGTGAAAAGTCTGCATACATAGTCCTAGCATTGAATCTTCCTTCTGTGTAAAAAGTCTGCATACATAGCCCAAGCACTGAATCTTCCTTCTGTGTGAAAAATCTGCAAACATAGTCCTAGCATTGAATCTTCCTTCTGTGTGAAAAGTCTGCATATATAGTCCTAGCATTGAATCTTCCTTCTGTGTTTAAAGTCTGCATACATAGCCCTAGCATTGAATCTTCCTTCTGTGTGAAAAGTCTGCATACATAGTCCCAGCATTGAATCTTCCTTCTGTGTAAAAAGTCTGCATACATAGCCCTAGCATTGAATCTTCCTTCTGTGTGAAAAGTCTGCATATATAGTCATAGCATTGAATATTCCTTCCGTGTAAAAAGTCTGCATACACAGTCCTAGCATTGAATATTCCTTCCGTGTCAAAAGTCTGCATACATAGTCCTAGCATTGAATCTTCCTTCTGTGTGAAAAGTCTGCATACATAGTTCTAGCACTAAATCTTTCTTCTGTGTGAAAAGTCTGCATACATAATCCTAGCATTGAATCTTCCTACTGTGTTAAAGTCTGCACACATAGTCCTAGCATTAAATCTTCCTTCTGTGTGAAAAGTCTGCATACATAGTCCCAGCATTGAATCTTCCTTTTGTTTGAAACGTCTGAATTCATAGAGCTAGCACTGAATCTTTCTTCTGTGTTAAAAGTCTTCATAAATAGTCCTAGCACTGAATCTTCCTTCTGTGTGAAAAGTCTGCATACAACGTACTAGCACTGAATCTTTCTTCTGTGTTAAAAGTCTGCATACATAGTCCTAGCACTGAATCTTCCTTCTGTGTAAAAAGACTGCATACATAGTCCTAGCACTGAATCTTCCTTCCGTGTAAAAAGTCTGCATACATAGTCCTAGCACTGACTCTTCCGTCTGTGTAAAAAGTCTGCATACATAGTCCTAGCGTTGAATTTTCCTTCTGTGTGAAAAGTCTGCATACATAGTCCTAGCACTGTATCTTCCTACTGTGTGAAAAGTCTGCATACATAGTCCTAGCACTGAATCTTCCTTCTGTGTGAAAATTCTGCATGCATAGTCCTAGCATTGAATCTTCCTTCTGTGTAAAAAGTCTGCATACATAGTCCTAGCACTAAATCTTCATTCTGTGTGAAAAGTCTGCATACATAATCCAAGCATTGAATCTTCCTACTGTGTTAAAGTCTGCATACATAGTCCTAGCATTAAATCTTCCTTCTGTGTGAAAAGTCTGCATACATAGTCCCAGCATTGAATCTTCCTTTTGTTTGAAACGTCTGCATTCATAGTCCTAGCACTGAATCTTTCTTCTGTGTTAAAAGTCTGCATAAATAGTCCTAGCACTGAATCTTCCTTCTGTGTGAAAAGTCTGCATACAACGTACTAGCACTGAATCTTTCTTCTGTGTTAAAAGTCTGCATACATAGTCCTAGCATTGAATCTTCCTTCTGTGTAAAAAGACTGAATACATAGTCCTAGCACTGAATCTTCCTTCCGTGTAAAAAGTCTGCATACATAGTCCTAGCACTGACTCTTCCGTCTGTGTAAAAAGTCTGCATACATAGTCCTAGAGTTGAATTTTCCTTCTGTGTGAAAAGTCTGCATACATAGTCCTAGCACTGTATCTTCCTTCTGTGTGAAAAGTCTGCATACATAGTCCTAGCACTGAATCTTCCTTCTGTGTGAAAATTCTGCATACATAGTCCTAGCATTGAATCATCCTTCTGTGTAAAAAGTCTGCATACATAGTCCTAGCACTGAATCTTCATTCTGTGTAAAATGTCTGCATGCATAGTCCTACAACTGAATCTTCCTTAGGAGTAAAAAGTCTGCATACATAGTCCTTGCACTGAATCTTTCTTCTGTGTAAAAAGTCTGCATACATAGTCCTAGCATTGAATCTTCCGTCTGTGTGAAAAGTCTGCATACATATTCCTAGAATTGAATCTTCCTTCTATGTTAAAAGTCTGCATATATAATCCAAGCACTGAATCTTCCTTCCGTGTAAAAAGTCTGCATACATAGACCTAGCATTGAATCTTCCTTCTATGTGAAGAGTCTGCATATATAGTCCCAGCATTTAATCTTCTTTCGGTGTGAAAAGTCTGCATACATAGCCCTAGCATTGAATCTTCCTTCTGTGTGAAAAGTCTGCATACATAATCCTAGCATTGAATCTTCCTTCTGTGTGAAAAGTCTGCATAAATAGTCCTAGCATTGAATCTTCCTTCTGTGTGAAAAGTCTGCATACATAGTCCTAGCATTGAATCTTCCTTCTGTGTAAAAAGTCTGCATACATAGCCCAAGCACTGAATCTTCCTTCTGTGTGAAAAATCTGCAAACATAGTCCTAGCATTGAATCTTCCTTCTGTGTGAAAAGTCTGCATATATAGTCCTAGCATTGAATCTTCCTTCTGTGTTTAAAGTCTGCATACATAGCCCTAGCATTGAATCTTCCTTCTGTGTGAAAAGTCTGCATACATAGTCCCAGCATTGAATCTTCCTTCTGTGTAAAAAGTCTGCATACATAGCCCTAGCATTGAATCTTCCTTCTGTGTGAAAAGTCTGCATATATAGTCATAGCATTGAATCTTCCTTCTGTGTAAAAAGTCTGCGTACATAGTTTTAGCACTGGATCTTCCTTCTGTGTGAAAAGTCTGCATACACAGTCCTAGCATTGAATCTTCCTTCTGTGTGAACATTTTGCATACATAGTCCTAGCACTGAATCTTCCTTCTGTGTGAAAAGTCTGCATACATAGTCCTAGCACTGAATCTTCCTTCTGTGTGAAAAGTCTGCATACATAGTCCCAGCATTGAATCTTCCTTCTGTGTTTCAAGTCTGCATACATAGCCCTAGCATTGAATCTTCCTTCTGTGTGAAAAGTCTGCATATATAGTCATAGCATTGAATATTCCTTCCGTGTAAAAAGTCTGCATACACAGTCCTAGCATTGAATATTCCTTCCGTGTTAAAAGTCTGCATACATAGTCCTAGCATTGAATCTTCCTTCTGTGTGAAAAGTCTGCATACATAGTTCTAGCACTAAATCTTCCTTCTGTGTGAAAAGTCTGCATACATAATCCTAGCATTGAATCTTCCTACTGTGTTAAAGTCTGCACACATAGTCCTAGCATTAAATCTTCCTTCTGTGTGAAAAGTCTGCATACATAGTCCCAGCATTGAATCTTCCTTTTGTTTGAAACGTCTGCATTCATAGAGCTAGCACTGAATCTTTCTTCTGTGTTAAAAGTCTGCATAAATAGTCCTAGCACTGAATCTTCCTTCTGTGTGAAAAGTCTGCATACAACGTACTAGCACTGAATCTTTCTTCTGTGTTAAAAGTCTGCATACATAGTCCTAGCACTGAATCTTCCTTCTGTGTAAAAGGACTGCATACATAGTCCTAGCACTGAATCTTCCTTCCGTGTAAAAAGTCTGCATACATAGTCCTAGCACTGACTCTTCCGTCTGTGTAAAAAGTCTGCATACATCGTCCTAGCGTTGAATTTTCCTTCTGTGTGAAAAGTCTGCATACATAGTCCTAGCACTGTATCTTCCTTCTGTGTGAAAAGTCTGCATACATAGTCCTAGCACTGAATCTTCCTTCTGTGTGAAAATTCTGCATACATAGTCCTAGCATTGAATCTTCCTTCTGTGTAAAAAGTCTGCATACATAGTCCTAGCACTAAATCTTCATTCTGTGTGAAAAGTCTGCATACATAATCCAAGCATTGAATCTTCCTACTGTGTTAAAGTCTGCATACATAGTCCTAGCATTAAATCTTCCTTCTGTGTGAAAAGTCTGCATACATAGTCCCAGCATTGAATCTTCCTTTTGTTTGAAACGTCTGCATTCATAGTCCTAGCACTGAATCTTTCTTCTGTGTTAAAAGACTGCATTAATAGTCCTAGCAATGAATCTTCCTTCTGTGTGAAAAGTCTGCATACAACGTACTAGCACTGAATCTTACTTCTGTGTTAAAAGTCTGCATACATAGTCCTAGCATTGAATCTTCCTTCTGTGTAAAAAGACTGCATACATAGTCCTAGCACTGAATCTTCCTTCCGTGTAAAAAGTCTGCATACATAGTCCTAGCACTGACTCTTCCGTCTGTGTAAAAAGTCTGCATACATAGTCCTAGCGTTGAATTTTCCTTCTGTGTGAAAAGTCTGCATACATAGTCCTAGCACTGTATCTTCCTTCTGTGTGAAAAGTCTGCATACATAGTCCTAGCACTGAATCTTCCTTCTGTGTGAAAATTCTGCATACATAGTCCTAGCATTGAATCTTCCTTCTGTGTAAAAAGTCTGCATACATAGTCCTAGCACTGAATCTTCATTCTGTGTAAAATGTCTGCATGCACAGTCCTACAACTGAATCTTCCTTAGGAGTAAAAAGTCTGCATACATAGTCCTAGCACTGAATCTTTCTTCTGTGTAAAAAGTCTGCATACATAGTCCTAGCATTGAATCTTCCGTCTGTGTGAAAAGTCTGCAGACATATTCCTAGCATTGAATCTTCCTTCTATGTTAAATGTCTGCATATATAATCCTAGCACTGAATCTTCCTTCCGTGTAAAAAGTCTGCATACATAGCCCTAGCATTGAATCTTCCTTCTATGTGAAGAGTCTGCATATATAGTCCTAGCATTTAATCTTCTTTCGGTGTGAAAAGTCTGCATACATAGCCCTAGCATTGAATCTTCCTTCTGTGTGAAAAGTCTGCATACATAATCCTAGCATTGAATCTTCCTTCTGTGTGAAAAGTCTGCATACATAGTCCTAGCATTGAATCTTCCTTCTGTGTGAAAAGTCTGCATACATAGTCCTAGCACTGAATCTTCCTTCTGTGTGAAAATTCTGCATACATAGTCCTAGCATTGAATCTTCCTACTGTGTAAAAAGTCTGCATACATAGTCCTAGCACTAAATCTTCATTCTGTGTGAAAAGTCTGCATACATAATCCAAGCATTGAATCTTCCTACTGTGTTAAAGTCTGCATACATAGTCCTAGCATTAAATCTTCCTTCTGTGTGAAAAGTCTGCATACATAGTCCCAGCATTGAATCTTACTTTTGTTTGAAACATCTGCATTCATAGTCCTAGCACTGAATCTTTCTTCTGTGTTAAAAGTCTGCATAAATAGTCCTAGCACTGAATCTTGCTTCTGTGTGAAAAGTCTGCATACAACGTACTAGCACTGAATCTTTCTTCTGTGTTAAAAGTCTGCATACATAGTCCTAGCATTGAATCTTCCTTCTGTGTAAAAAGACTGCATACATAGTCCTAGCACTGAATCTTCCTTCCGTGTAAAAAGTCTGCATACATAGTCCTAGCACTGACTCTTCCGTCTGTGTAAAAAGTCTGCATACATAGTCCTAGCGTTGAATTTTCCTTCTGTGTGAAAAGTCTGCATACATAGTCCTAGCACTGTATCTTCCTTCTGTGGGAAAAGTCTGCATACATAGTCCTAGCACTGAATCTTCCTTCTGTGTGAAAATTCTGCATACATAGTCCTAGCATTGAATCTTCCTTCTGTGTAAAAAGTCTGCATACATAGTCCTAGCACTGAATCTTCATTCTGTGTAAAATGTCTGCATGCATAGTCCTACAACTGAATCTTCCTTAGGAGTAAAAAGTCTGCATACATAGTCCTAGCACTGAATCTTTCTTCTGTGTAAAAAGTCTGCATACATAGTCCTAGCATTGAATCTTCCGTCTGTGTGAAAAGTCTGCATACATATTCCTAGCATTGAATCTTCCTTCTATGTTAAAAGTCTGCATATATAATCCTAGCACTGAATCTTCCTTCCGTGTAAAAAGTCTGCATACATAGCCCTAGCATTGAATCTTCCTTCTATGTGAAGAGTCTGCATATATAGTCCTAGCATTTAATCTTCTTTCGGTGTGAAAAGTCTGCATACATAGCCCTAGCATTGAATCTTCCTTCTGTGTGAAAAGTCTGCATACATAATCCTAGCATTGAATCTTCCTTCTGTGTGAAAAGTCTGCATACATAGTCCTAGCATTGAATCTTCCTTCTGTGTGAAAAGTCTGCATACATAGTCCTAGCATTGAATCTTCCTTCTGTGTAAAACGTCTGCATACATAGCCCAAGCACTGAATCTTCCTTCTGTGTGAAAAATCTGCAAACATAGTCCTAGCATTGAATCTTCCTTCTGTGTGAAAAGTCTGCATATATAGTCCTAGCATTGAATCTTCCTTCTGTGTTTAAAGTCTGCATACATAGCCCTAGCATTGAATCTTCCTTCTGTGTGAAAAGTCTGCATACATAGTCCCAGCATTGAATCTTCCTTCTGTGTAAAAAGTCTGCATACATAGCCCTAGCATTGAATCTTCCATCTGTGTGAAAAGTCTGCATATATAGTCATAGCATTGAATCTTCCCTCTGTGTAAAAAGTCTGCGTACATAGTTTTAGCACTGGATCTTCCTTCTGTGTGAAAAGTCTGCATACACAGTCCTAGCATTGAATCTTCCTTCTGTGTGAACATTTTGCATACATAGTCCTAGCACTGAATCTTCCTTCTGTGTGAAAAGTCTGCATCCATAGTCCTAGCACTGAATCTTCCTTCTGTGTGAAAAGTCTGCATACATAGTCCCAGCATTGAATCTTCCTTCTGTGTTTAAAGTCTGCATACATAGCCCTAGCATTGAATCTTCCTTCTGTGTGAAAAGTCTGCATACATAGTCCCAGCATTGAATCTTCCTTCTGTGTAAAAAGTCTGCATACATAGCCCTAGCATTGAATCTTCCTTCTGTGTGAAAAGTCTGCATATATAGTCATAGCATTGAATATTCCTTCCGTGTAAAAAGTCTGCATACACAGTCCTAGGATTGAATATTCCTTCCGTGTTAAAAGTCTGCATACATAGTCCTAGCATTGAATCTTCCTTCTGTGTGAAAAGTCTGCATACATAGTTCTAGCACTAAATCTTCCTTCTGTGTGAAAAGTCTGCATACATAATCCTAGCATTGAATCTTCCTACTGTGTGAAAAGTCTGCACACATAGTCCTAGCATTAAATCTTCCTTCTGTGTGAAAAGTCTGCATACATAGTCCCAGCATTGAATCTTCCTTTTGTTTGAAACGTCTGCATTCATAGAGCTAGCACTGAATCTTTCTTCTGTGTTAAAAGTCTGCATAAATAGTCCTAGCACTGAATCTTCCTTCTGTGTGAAAAGTCTGCATACAACGTACTAGCACTGAATCTTTCTTCTGTGTTAAAAGTCTGCATACATAGTCCTAGCACTGAATCTTCCTTCTGTGTAAAAAGACTGCATACATAGTCCTAGCACTGAATCTTCCTTCCGTGTAAAAAGTCTGCATACATAGTCCTAGCACTGACTCTTCCGTCTGTGTAAAAAGTCTGCATACATAGTCCTAGCGTTGAATTTTCCTTCTGTGTGAAAAGTCTGCATACATAGTCCTAGCACTGTATCTTCCTTCTGTGTGAAAAGTCTGCATACATAGTCCTAGCACTGAATCTTCCTTCTGTGTGAAAATTCTGCATACATAGTCCTAGCATTGAATCTTCCTTCTGTGTGAAAAGTCTGCATACATAGTCCTAGCACTAAATCTTCATTCTGTGTGAAAAGTCTGCATACATAATCCAAGCATTGAATCTTCCTACTGTGTTAAAGTCTGCATACATAGTCCTAGCATTAAATCTTCCTTCTGTGTGAAAAGTCTGCATACATAGTCCCAGCATTGAATCTTCCTTTTGTTTGAAACGTCTGCATTCATAGTCCTAGCACTGAATCTTTCTTCTGTGTTAAAAGTCTGCATAAATAGTCCTAGCACTGAATCTTCCTTCTGTGTGAAAAGTCTGCATACAACGTACTAGCACTGAATCTTTCTTCTGTGTTAAAAGTCTGCATACATAGTCCTAGCATTGAATCTTCCTTCTGTGTAAAAAGACTGCATACATAGTCCTAGCACTGAATCTTCCTTCCGTGTAAAAAGTCTGCATACATAGTCCTAGCACTGACTCTTCCGTCTGTGTAAAAAGTCTGCATACATAGTCCTAGCGTTGAATTTTCCTTCTGTGTGAAAAGTCTGCATACATAGTCCTAGCACTGTATCTTCCTTCTGTGTTAAAAGTCTGCATACATAGTCCTAGCACTGAATCTTCCTTCTGTGTGAAAATTCTGCATACATAGTCCTAGCATTGAATCTTCCTTCTGTGTAAAAAGTCTGCATACATAGTCCTAGCACTGAATCTTCATTCTGTGTAAAATGTCTGCATGCATAGTCCTACAACTGAATCTTCCTTAGGAGTAAAAAGTCTGCATACATAGTCCTAGCACTGAATCTTTCTTCTGTGTAAAAAGTCTGCATACATAGTCCTAGCATTGAATCTTCCGTCTGTGTGAAAAGTCTGCATACATATTCCTAGCATTGAATCTTCCTTCTATGTTAAAAGTCTGCATATATAATCCTAGCACTGAATCTTCCTTCCGTGTAAAAAGTCTGCATACATAGCCCTAGCATTGAATCTTCCTTCTATGTGAAGAGTCTGCATATATAGTCCTGGCATTTAATCTTCTTTCGGTGTGAAAAGTCTGCATACATAGCCCTAGCATTGAATCTTCCTTCTGTGTGAAAAGTCTGCATACATAATCCTAGCATTGAATCTTCCTTCTGTGTGAAAAGTCTGCATACATAGTCCTAGCATTGAATCTTCCTTCTGTGTGAAAAGTCTGCATACATAGTCCTAGCATTGAATCTTCCTTCTGTGTAAAAGTCTGCATACATAGCCCAAGCACTGAATCTTCCTTCTGTGTGAAAAATCTGCAAACATAGTCCTAGCATTGAATCTTCCTTCTGTGTGAAAAGTCTGCATATATAGTCCTAGCATTGAATCTTCCTTCTGTGTTTAAAGTCTGCATACATAGCCCTAGCATTGAATCTTCCTTCTGTGTGAAAAGTCTGCATACATAGTACCAGCATTGAATCTTCCTTCTGTGTAAAAAGTCTGCATACATAGCCCTAGCATTGAATCTTCCTTCTGTGTGAAAAGTCTGCATATATAGTCATAGCATTGAATCTTCCTTCTGTGTAAAAAGTCTGCGTACAAAGTTTTAGCACTGGATCTTCCTTCTGTGTGAAAAGTCTGCATACACAGTCCTAGCATTGAATCTTCCTTCTGTGTGAACATTTTGCATACATAGTCCTAGCACTGAATCTTCCTTCTGTGTGAAAAGTCTGCATACATAGTCCTAGCACTGAATCTTCCTTCTGTGTGAAAAGTCTGCATACATAGTCCTAGCATTGAATCTTCCTTCTGTGTTAAAAGTCTGAATACATTGTCCTAGCACTGAATCTTCCTTCTGTGTAAAAAGTCTGTATACATAGTTCTAGCATTGAATCTTCTTTCTGTGTGAAAATTTTGCATACATAGTCCTAGCACTGAATCTTCCTTCTGTGTGAAAAGTCTGCATACATAGTCCTAGCAATGAATCTTCCTTCTGTGTGAAAAGTCTGCATACATAGTCCTAGCATTGAATCTTCCTTCTGTGTTAAAAGTCTGCATACATTGTCCTAGCACTGAATCTTCCTTCTGTGTAAAAAGTCTGTATACATAGTTCTAGCATTGAATCTTCTTTCTGTGTGAAAATTTTGCATACATAGTACTAGCACTGAATCTTCCTTCTGTGTGAAAATTCTGCATACATAGTCCTAGCACTGAATCTTCCTTCTGTTTGAAAAGTCTGCATACATAGTCCTAGAACTGAATCTTTCTTCTGTGTAAAAAGTCTGCATGCATAGTCCTAGCACTGAATCTTCCTTCTGTAGGTCTATGTATGCAGACTTTTTACACAGAAGGAAGATTCAATGCTAGGGCTATGTATGCAGACTTTTTACACAGAAGGAAGAAAAGTCTGTTTGAAAAGCCTGCATACATAGTCCTAGCATTGAATCTTCCTACTGTGCGAAAAGTCTGCATGCGTAGTCCTAGCATTGAATCTTCCTTCTGTGTGAAAAGTCTGCATATCTAGTCTTAGTATTAAATCTTCCTTCTGTATAAAAAGTCCGCATACATAGTCCTAGCATTGAATATTCCTTCTGTGTAAAAAGTCTGCATACACAGTCCTAGCATTGAATCTTCCTTCTGTGTGAAAAGTCTGCATACGTAGTCCTAGTATTTAATCTTCCTTCTGTACGAAAAGTCTGCATGCATAGTCCAAGCATTGAATCTTCCTTCTGTGTGAAAAGTCTGCATACGTAGTCCTAGCATTGAATCTTCCTTCTGTGTGAAAAGTCTGCATACATAGTCCAAGCATTGAATCTTCCTTTTGTGTAAAAAGTCTGCATACATAGTCCTAGCACTGAATCTTCCTTTTGTGTAAAAAGTCTGCATACATAGTCCTAGCATTGAATCTTCCTTCTGTTTGAAAAGTCTGCATACGTAGTCCTAGCATTGAATCTTCCTTCTGTGTAAAAAGTCTGCATACGTAGTCCTAGCATTTAATCTTCCTTCTGTGTGAAAAGTCTGCATACATAGTCCAAGCATTTAATCTTCCTTTTGTGTGAAAAGTCTGCATAGGTAGTCCTAGCATTGAATCTTCCTTTTGTGCAAAAAGTCTGCATACATAGCCCTAGCATTGAATCTTCCTTCTGTGTAAAAATTCTGCATACGTAGTAATAGCAATGGATCTTTCTTCTGTGTAAAAAGTCTGCATACATAATCCTAGCATTGAATCTTCCTTCTGTGTGAAAAGTCTGCATATATAGTACTAGCATTGAATCTTCCTTCTGTGTAAAAAGTCTGCATACATAGTCCTAGCATTGAATCTTCCTTCTGTGTGAAAAGTCACCATACATAGTCCTAGCAATAAATTTTCCTTCTGTGTGAAAAGTCTGCATACATAGTCCTAGCATTGAATCTTCCTTCTGAGTGAAAGGTCTGTATACATAGTCCTAGCATTGAATCTTCCTTCTGTGTGAAAAGTCTCCATATATTGTCCTAGCATTGAATCTTCCTTCTGTGTGAAAAGTCTGCATACATGGTCCTAGCATTGAATCTTCCTTCTGTGTGAAAAGTCTGCATACATAGCCCTAGCATTGAATCAACCTTCTGTGTGAAAAGTCTGCATTCATAGTCCTAGCATTGAATCTTGCTTCTGTGTGAAAAGTCTGCATACATAGTCCTAGCATTGAATCTTCCCTCTGTGTGAAAAGTCTGCATACATAGTCCTAGCATTGAATCCTCCTTCTGTGTGAAAAGTCTGCATACATAGTCCTAGCATTGAATCTTCCTTCTGTGTGAAACGTCTGCATACATAGCCCTAGCATTGAATCTTCCTTCTGTGTGAAAAGTCTGCATTCATAGTCCTAGCACTGAATCTTCCTTCTGTGTGAAAAGTCTGCATACATGGTCCTAGCACTGAATCTTCCTTCTGTGTGAAAAGTCTGCATACATGGTCCTAGCACTGAATCTTCCTTCTGTGTGAAAAGTCTGCATACATAGTCCTAGCACTGAATCTTTCTTCTGTGTAAAAAGTCTGCATGCATAGTCCTATCACTGAATCTTCCTTCTGTAGGTCTATGTATGCAGACTTTTTACACAGAAGGAAGATTCAATGCTAGGGCTATGTATGCAGACTTTTTACACAGAAGGAAGAAAAGTCTGTGTGAAAAGTCTGCATACATAGTCCTAGCATTGAATCTTCCTTCTGTGTGAAAAGTCTGCATACGTAGTCCTAGCATTGAATCTTCCTTCTGTGTGAAAAGTCTGCATATCTAGTCTTAGTATTAAATCTTCCTTCTGTATAAAAAGTCCGCATACATAGTCCTAGCATTGAATATTCCTTCTGTGTAAAAAGTCTGCATACACAGTCCTAGTATTGAATCTTCCTTCTGTGTGAAAAGTCTGCATACGTAGTCCTAGTATTTAATCTTCCTTCTGTACGAAAAGTCTGCATACATAGTCCAAGCATTGAATCTTCCTTCTGTGTGAAAAGTCTGCATACGTAGTCCTAGCATTGAATCTTCCTTCTGTGTGAAAAGTCTGCATACATAGTCCTAGCATTGAATCTTCCTTTTGTGTAAAAGTCTGCATACATAGTCCTAGCACTGAATCTTCCTTTTGTGTACAAAGTCTGCATACATAGTCCTAGCATTGAATCTTCCTTCTGTTTGAAAAGTCTGCATACGTAGTCCTAGCATTGAATCTTCCTTCTGTGTAAAAAGTCTGCATACGTAGTCCTAGCATTTAATCTTCCTTCTGTGTGAAAAGTCTGCATACATAGTCCAAGCATTTAATCTTCCTTTTGTGTGAAAAGTCTGCATAGGTAGTCCTAGCATTGAATCTTCCTTCTGTGTAAAAAGTCTGCATACATAGCCCTAGCATTGAATCTTCCTTCTGTGTAAAAATTCTGCATACGTAGTCCTAGCAATGAATCTTTCTTCTGTGTAAAAAGTCTGCATATATAGTACTAACATTCAATCTTCCTTCTGTGTAAAAAGTCTGCATACATAGTCCTAGCATTGAATCTTCCTTCTGTGTGAAAAGTCACCATACATAGTCCTAGCAATAAATTTTAATTCTGTGTGAAAAGTCTGCATACACAGTCCTAGCATTGAATCTTCCTTCTGAGTGAAAGGTCTGTATACATAGTCCTAGCATTGAATCTTCCTTCTGTGTGAAAAGTCTCCATATATTGTCCTAGCATTGAATCTTCCTTCTGTGTGAAAGGTCTGCATACATGGTCCTAGCATTGAATCTTCCTTCTGTGTGAAAAGTCTGCATACATAGCCCTAGCATTGAATCATCCTTCTGTGTAAAAAGTCTGCATTCATAGTCCTAGGATTGAATCCTGCTTCTGTGTGAAAAGTCTGCATACATAGTCCTAGCATTGAATCTTCCCTCTGTGTGAAAAGTCTGCATACATAGTCCTAGCATTGAATCCTCCTTCTGTGTGAAAAGTCTGCATACATAGTCCTAGCATTGAATCTTCCTTCTGTGTGAAACGTCTGCATACATAGCCCTAGCATTGAATCTTCCTTCTGTGTGAAAAGTCTGCATTCATAGTCCTAGCACTGAATCTTCCTTCTGTGTGAAAAGTCTGCATACATGGTCCTAGCACTGAATCTTCCTTCTGTGTGAAAAGTCTGCATACATGGTCCTAGCACTGAATCTTCCTTCTGTGTGAAAAGTCTGCATACATAGTCCTAGCACTGAATCTTCCCTGTGTGAAACGTCTGCATACATAGTCCTAGCATTGAATCTTCCTTCTGTGTGAAAAGTCTGCATACATAATCCTAGCATTGAATCTTCCTTCTGTGTGAAAAGTCTGCATACATAGTGCTAACATTGAATCTTCCTTCTGTGTGAAAAGTCTGCATACGTAGTCCTAGCATTGAATCTTCCTTCTGTGTGAAAAGTCTGCATACGTAGTCCTAGCATTGAATCTTCCTTCTGTGTTAAAAGTCTGCATACGTAGTCCTTGCATTGAATCTTCCTTCTGTGTGAAAAGTCTGCATACGTAGTCCTAGCATTAAATCTTCCTTCTGTATAAAAAGTCCGCATACATAGTCCAAGCATTGAATCTTCCTACTGTGTGAAAAGTCTGCATACATAGCCCTAGCATTGAATCTTCCTTTTGTTTGAAAAGTGTGCATTCATAGTCCTAGCACTGAATCTTTCTTCTGTGTTAAAAGTCTGCATACATAGTCCTAGCACTGAATCTTCCTTCTGTGTGAAAAGTCTGCATACAACGTACTAGCACTGAATCTTCCTTCTGTGTGAGAAGTCTGCTTACATAGTCCTAGCATTGAATATTCCTTCCGTGTTAAAAGTCTGTATACACAGTCCTAGCATTGAATCTTCCTTCTGTGTGAAAAGTCTGTGTACATAGTCCTAGCAGTGAATCTTCCTTCTGTGTAAAAAGTCTGCATACATAGTCCTAGCATTGAATATTCCTTCCGTGTTAAAAGTCTGCATACATAGTCCTAGCATTGAATCTTCCTTCTGTGTGAAAAGTCTGCATACATAGTCCTAGCACTAAATCTTCCTTCTGTGTGAAAAGTCTGCATACATAGTCCTAGCATTGCATCTTCCTACTGTGTTAAAGTCTGCATACATAGTCCAAGCATTGAATCTTCCTTCTGTGTGAAAAGTCTGCATACATAGCGCTAGCATTGAATCTTCCTTTTGTTTGAAAAGTCTGCATTCATAGTCCTAGCACTGAATCTTTCTTCTGTGTTAAAAGTCTGCATACATAGTCCTAGCACTGAATCTTCCTTCTGTGTGAAAAGTCTGCATACAACGTACTAGCACTGAATCTTCCTTCTGTGTGAGGAGTCTGCATACATAGTCCTAGCACTGAATCTTCCTTCTATGTAAAAAGTCTGCATACATAGTCCTAGCACTGAATCTTCCTTCTATGTAAAAAGTATGCATACATAGTCCTAGCACTGAATCTACCTTTTGTGTAAAAAGTCTGCATACATAGTCCTAGCATTGAATCTTCCTTCTGTGTGAAAAGTCTGCATACATAGCCTTAGCATTGAATCATCCTTCTGTGTGAAAAGTCTGCATTCATAGTCCTAGCACTGAATCTTCCTTCTGTGTGAAAAGTCTGCATACATGGTCCTAGCATTGAATCCTCCTTCTGTGTGGAAAGTCTGCATACATGGTCCTAGCATTGAATCTTGCTACTGTGTGAAAAGTCTGCATACATGGTCCTAGCACTGAATCTTCCTTCTGTGTGAAAAGTCTGCATACATAGTCCTAGCATTGAATCTTCCTTCTATGTGAAAAGTCTGCATACATAGTCCTAGCATTGAATCTTCCTTCTGTGTGAAACGTCTGCATACATAGCCCTAGCATTGAATCTTCCTTCTCTGTGAAACGTCTGCATTAATAGTCCTAGCACTGAATCTTCCTTCTGTGTGGAAAGTCTGCATACATGGTCCTAGCACTAAATCTTCCATCTGTGTGAAAAGTCTGCATACATGGTCCTAGCACTGAATCTTCCTTCTGTGTGAAAAGTCTGCATGCATAGTCCTAGCACTGAATCTTCCCTGTGTGTGAAAAGTCTGAATACATAGTCCTAGCATTGAATCTTCCTTCTGTGTGAAAAGTCTGCATACATAGTCTTAGCATTGAATCTTCCTTCTGTGTGAAAAGTCTGCATACATAGTCCTAGCATTGAATCTTCCTTCTGTGTGAAAAGACTGCATACATAGTCCTAGCATTGAATCTTCCTTCTTTGTGAAAGTCTGCATACGCAGTCCTAGCATTGAATCTTCCTTCTGTGTTAAAAGTCTGCTTACGTAGTCCTAGCATTGAATCTTCCTTCTGTGTGAAAATCTGCATACGTAGTCCTAACATTGAATCTTCCTTCTGTGTTAAAAGTCTGCATACGTAGTCCTAGCATTGAATCTTCCTTCTGTGTGAAAAGTCTGCATACACAGTCCTAGCATTGAATCTTCCTTCTATGTTAAATGTCTGCATACACAGTCCTAGCATTGAATCTTCCTTCTGTGTGAAAAGTCTGCATACGTAGTCCTATCATTTAATCTTCCTTCTGTGTGAAAAGTCTGCATACGTAGTCCTAGCATTGAATCTTCCTTCTGTGTGAAAAGTCTGCATACGTAGTCCTAGCATTGAATCTTCCTTCTGTGTGAAAAGTCTGCGTACATAGTCTTAGCATTGAATCTTCCTTCTGTGTAAAAAGTCTGCATACATAGTCCTAGCAATGAATATTCCTTCTGTGTAAAAAGTCTGCATACACAGTCCTAGCATTGAATATTCCTTCCGTGTTAAAAGTCTGCATACATAGTCCTAGCATTGAATCTTCCTTCTGTGTGAAAAGTCTGCATACATAGTCCTAGCATTGAATGTTCCTTCTGTGTAAAAAGTCTGCATACATAGTCCCAGCATTGAATATTCCTTCCGTGTAAAAAGTCTGCATACACTTTCCTAGCATTGAATATTCCTTCCGTGTTAAAAGTCTGCATACATAGTCCTAGCATTGAATCTTCCTTCTGTGTGAAAAGTCTACATACATAGTTCTAGCACTAAATCTTCCTTCTGTGTGAAAAGTCTGCATACATGGTCCTAGCACTGAATCTTCCTTTTGTTTGAAAAGTCTGCATTCATAGTCCTAGCACTGAATCTTCCTTCTGTGTGAAAAGTCTGCATACATAGTCCTAGCACTGAATCTTCCTTCTGTGTGAAAAGTCTGCATACAACGTTCTAGTACTGAATCTTACTTCTGTGTAAGAAGTCTGCATACATAGTCCTAGCACTGAATCTTCCTTCTGTGTAAAAAGTGTGCATACATAGTCCTAGCACTGAATCTTCCTTCTGTGTAAAAAGTCTGCATACATAGTCCTAGCACTGAATCTACCTTTTGTGTAAAAAGTCTGCATACATAGTCCTAGCGTTGAATTTTCCTTCTGTGTGAAAAGTTTGCATACATAATCCTAGCACTGAATCTTCCTTCTATGTGAAAGGTCTGCATACATAGTCCTAGCATTGAATCTTGCTTTTGTGTGAAAAGTCTGCATACATAGTCCTAGCATTGAATCTTACTTCTGTGTGAAAGGTCTGCATATCTAGTCTTAGCATTAAATTTTCCTTCTGTATAAAAAGTCCGCATACATAGTCCTAGCATTGAATATTCCTTCTGTGTAAAAAGTCTGCATACACAGTCCTAGCACTGAATCTTCCTTCTGTGTGAAAAGTCTGCATACGTAGACCTAGTATTTAATCTTCCTTCTGTGTGAAAAGTCTGCATACGTAGTCCTAGCATTGAATCTTCCTTCTGTGTGAAAAGTCTGCATACATAGTCCTAACATTGAATCTTCCTTCTGTGTAAAAAGTCTGCATACATAGTCCTAGCATTGAATATTCCTTCCGTGTAAAAAGTCTGCATACACAGTCCTAGCATTGAATATTTCTTCCGTGTTAAAAGTCTGCATACATAGTCCTAGCGTTGAATTTTCCTTCTGTGTGAAAAGTTTGCATACATAATCCTAGCACTGAATCTTCCTTCTGTGTGAAAGGTCTGCATACATAGTCCTAGCATTGAATCTTGCTTTTGTGTGAAAAATCTGCATACATAGTCCTAGCATTGAATCTTACTTCTGTGTGAAAGGTCTGCATATCTAGTCTTAGCATTAAATCTTCCTTCTGTATAAAAAGTCCGCATACATAGTCCTAGCATTGAATATTCCTTCTGTGTAAAAAGTCTGCATACACAGTCCTAGCATTGAATCTTCCTTCTGTGTGAAAAGTCTGCATACGTAGACCTAGTATTTAATCTTCCTTCTGTGTGAAAAGTCTGCATACGTAGTCCTAGCATTGAATCTTCCTTCTGTGTGAAAAGTCTGCATACATAGTCCTAACATTGAATCTTCCTTCTGTGTAAAAAGTCTGCATACATAGTCCTAGCATTGAATATTCCTTCCGTGTAAAAAGTCTGCATACACAGTCCTAGCATTGAATATTTCTTCCGTGTTAAAAGTCTGCATACATAGTCCTAGCATTGAATCTTCCTTCTGTGTGAAAAGTCTGCGTACATAGTCCTAGCATTGAATCTTCCTTCTGTGTAAAAAGTCTGCATACATAGTCCTAGCATTGAATCTTCCTTCCGTGTAAAAAGTCTGCATACACAGTCCTAGCATTGAATATTCCTTCCGTGTTAAAAGTCTGCATACATAGTCCTAGCATTGAATCTTCCTTCTGTGTGTAAAGTCTGCATACATAGTTCTAGCACTAAATCTTCCTTCTGTGTGAAAAGTCTGCATACATAGTCCTAGCATTGAATCTTCCTACTGTGTTAAAGTCTGCATACATAGTCCTAGCATTAAATCTTCCTTTTGTGTGAAAAGTCTGCATACATAGCCCTAGCATTGAATCTTTCTTTTGTTTGAAATGTCCGCATTCATAGTCCTAGCACTGAATCTTTCTTCTGTGTTAAAAGTCTGCATACACAGTCCTAGCACTGAATCTTCCTTCTGTGTGAAAATTCTGCATACAAAGTCCTAGCATTGAATCTTCCTTCTGTGTAAAAAGTCTGCATACATAGTCCTAGCACTGAATCTTCATTCTGTGTAAAATGTCTGCATACATAGTCCTTGCACTGAATCTTCCTTAGGAGTAAAAAGTCTGCATACATAGTCCTAGCACTGAATCTTTCTTCTGTGTAAAAAGTCTGCATACATATTCCTAGCATTGAATCTTCCTTCTATGTTAAAAGTCTGCATATATAATCCTAGCACTGAATCTTCCTTCTGTGTAAAAGGTCTGCATACATAGCCCTAGCATTGGATCTTCCTTCTATGTGAAGAGTCTGCATATATAGTCCTAGCATTTAATCTTCTTTCGGTGTGAAAAGTCTGCATACATAGCCCTAGCATTGAATCTTCCTTCTCTGTGAAAAGTCTGCATACATAGTCCTAGCATTGAATCTTCCTTCTGTGTGAAAAGTCTGCATACATAGCCCTAGCATTGAATCTTCCTTCTGTGTGAAAAGTCTGCATACATAGTCCTAGCATTGAATCTTCCTTCTGTGTAAAAAGTCTGCATACATAGCCCTAGCACTGAATCTTCCTTCTGTGTGAAAAATCTGCAAACATAGACCTAGCATTGAATCTTCCTTCTGTGTGAAAAGTCTGCATATATAGTCCTAGCATTGAATCTTCCTTCTGTGTGAAAAGTCTGCATACATAGTTCTAGCATTGAATCTTCCTTCTGTGTAAAAAGTCTGCATACATAGCCCTAGCACTGAATCTTCCTTCTGTGTGAAAAATCTGCAAACATAGTCCTAGCATTGAATCTTCCTTCTGTGTGAAAAGTCTGCATATATAGTCCTAGCATTGAATCTTCCTTCTGTGTAAAAAGTCTGCGTACATAGTCCTAGCATTGAATCTTCATTCTGTGTAAAAAGTCTGCATATATAGTCGTAGCATTGAATCTTACCTCTGTGTGAAAAGTCTGCATACGTAGTCCTAGCACTGAATCTTCCTTCTGTGTGAAAAGTCTGCATACATAGTCCTAGCACTGAATCTTCCTTCTGTGTGAAAATTCTGCATACATAGTTTTAGCACTGGATCTTCCTTCTGTGTGAAAAGTCTGCATACACAGTCCTAGCATTGAATCTTCCTTCTGTGTAAAAAGTCTCCATACATAGTCCTAGCATTGAATCTTCCTTCTGTTTAAAAAGTCTGCATACATAGTCCTAGGATTGAATCTTCCTTCTGTGTAAAAAGTCTGCATACATAGTCCTAGCACTGAATCTTCCTTCTGTGTTAAAAGTCTGCATACATAGTCCTAGCACTGAATCTTCCTTCTGTGTAAAAAGTCTGTATACATAGTTCTAGCATTGAATCTTCTTTCTGTGTGAAAATTTTGCATACATAGTCCTAGCACTGAATCTTCCTTCTGTGTGAAAAGTCTGCATACATAGTCCTAGCACTGAATCTTCCTTCTGTGTTAAAAGTCTGCATACATTGTCCTAGCACTGAATCTTTCTTCTGTGTAAAAAGTCTGCATACATAGTCCTAGCATTGAATCTTCCTTCTGTGTTAAAAGTCTGCATACATAGTCCTAGCACTGAATTTTCCTTCTTTGTAAAAAGTCTGTATACATAGTTCTAGCATTGAATCTTCTTTCTGTGTGAAAATTTTGCATACATAGTCCTAGCACTGAATCTTCCTTCTGTGTGAAAAGTCTGCATACATAGTCCTAGCATTTAATCTTCCTTTTGTGTGAAAAGTCTGCATAGGTAGTCCTAGCATTGAATCTTCCTTCTGTGTAAAAAGTCTGCATACATAGTCCTAGCATTGAATCTTCCTTCTGTGTAAAAATTCTGCATACGTAGTCGTAGCAATGAATCTTTCTTCTGTGTAAAAAGTCTGCATACATAGTCCTAGCATTGAATCTTCCTTCTGTGTGAAAAGTCTGCATATATAGTACTAGCATTGAATCTTCCTTCTGTGTAAAAGTCTGCATACATAGTCCTAGCACTGAATCTTCCTTCTGTGTGAAAAGTCTGCATACATAGTCCTAGCATTGAATCTTCCTTCTGTGTAAAAAGTCTGTATACATAGTCCTAGCACTGAATCTTCCCTACATATAGGTTTAATCTTTGTTCAGTACTGTAAATTGCAATAATCATCATGATACTAAAGAGGTCAAATTATACACGGCAATAAAATCAAATTTTAAGATATGAAATCGGACACGATCAATAAATAAATGTTTACCTTGGTGTTTAAGGTCATCAATTGTAATATGTATAATAAAACATTTTTTCATGTTTGGGATTGTTTCCCGTTGGACAGGTTGGTATGGTGGATTCTTATAAAAATTAAGTTATTTGCCATTAGATGAGTTAAATCAGATTGGTTCTTTTACCATGTCAGATGTTTGCAAAATGTCACATAGGAATAGTAAAAAATGCCTTTTCACCGTATTCTTCCTACGTTGTTGTAACATCACTCCGCATATATAAATAATGTTGTGTTTATATATTATTTGCGGAAACATTTGTTTGGATTATTCAATTGAATTACTAAGTGCTCATTAGACTAGAATATTATTCTGGAACTATTGTGAATTATTCAAAGGTGTTGAGCTGAATGCCATTGTGATACATCAGAATTGTTAGCTCACAAGTACATTCAGGATCTGATATTCATTCAGAACGTTATAATTTTTTAACTTAGAAAGTTCGGATTATTATCAATTCAATTATTAATTCATTTTATAGGTTTCATTTTTTAAAAAAAATACAAAACTTGTTTGTTTTGCCTCTTTCTCTTTCTGTTACTTAGACCTTAGAGTCGTAACAGTTACAAAAAAGGAACAAAATATCGACGATCTTTATTTCGTTGCTACCTTGCACTTTCCCTTGACTGTTCAAAAACGATATGTATGACAGATTTGTTTTAATCAATCTGCTCTCTCTCTCTCTCTCTCTCTCTCTCTCTCTCTCTCTCTCTCTCTCTCTCTCACACACACACACACACACACAAATATATATATATATATATATATATATATATATATATATATATATATATATATATATATATATATATATATATATATATATACATAATACTAGACTTTTGTCGCATAATGGATAAAAAAATATTGCTTATCGTTTTGGCACAACGATATAATGATATGCAATAATAATTTATGAGTTCCTACTAATAAACGGATATTATACGTCACTAAAATCTTTACTGTTACTCTCCAGATAATAAAACTTTTCCACGAATCATTACGTTGCACAAAACAATTGCTGTAATAGAAATTTATTTTTATTTTCCCGAAACCTGTTTTTCTTGAAAATTTAATATGTATCTAGGTTCATCTCGTCACCAATTTGGATTTAAATCTCCGCAATTCTTTTAAACCAGACTACGGAGCTGAAGAAATTATATAACGTTTTCTAGACAAGTGGCCGATAATGTGTTAATCTATTATATGATAAACAAAACAAAGAAGCCCAAGATTTTAATTTCTTGTGTGTAAGTTGGGAAAAGAATAGAACACAAAGTTTAAGGAGCATAGAAACAGGTTGTATGGCATTGAGCCATTTAGTTTCTCATCTAACTTTGAATGTTTGACTGACCAACATATACGCTGATTATCAAGTGTTACTCTGTGTTGTTTAATAGCCGTATAATGTTGTATATTCTTAATTACGTAAAGTTTAATGGAGGGCCAATTGGTATACGTACATGAAAGCTGTGTCGTATATTCTGTCAGATATAAATAGCTATTCTTAGTAATGATAACAATATGTCATCTGCTTGCTGCTTAAAAATGTCAATCCATCCTGGGAACGGAATATTCTTGACATAAATGGGAGGTCAGATACTGAAGGTGAGAATCAAAGGTGAGAAATGTATGAGTTGGGGTGGAGGGGGTGGGCGGGGGCGGGGCGGGGCGGGGCGTGATAAGCTACACTGTTTGATACTGAATACGTTCACAACGTACATTATCATTCATGCACGTATAATTTCATAAGATCAGCTCACCTTCATACAGGAATATTTACAAAACATCTTTACGCAAACAAGAATTGATACAAACAATAATGTTAATTAAAAATTACAGTATAATCTAGATTCATTATGCCTGATACTTTTAACAGCTCGTACTGGATTACGTCATAATGGCACTAATCACATTCTAATTAAATAAATAACGATATGTATGACAGATTGGTTTTAATCAATCTGCTCTCTCTCTCTCTCTCTCTCTCTCTCTCACTCTCTCTCTCTCTCTCTCTCTCTCTCTCTCACACACACACACACACACACACACACACACACACACACACATATATATATATATATATATATATATATATATATATATATATATATACAAAATGCTAGACTTTTGTCGCATAATGGATAAAACAATATTGCTTATCGTTTGGGCACAACGACATAATGATATGCAATAATAATTTATGAGTTCCTACTAATAAACGGATATAATACGTCACTAAAATCTTTACTGTTACTCTCTAGATAATAAAACCTTTCCACGAATCATTACGTTGCACAAAACAATTGCTGTAATAGAAATTTATTTTTATTTTCCCGAAACCTGTTTTCTTGAAAATTTAGTATGTATCTAGTTTCATCTCGTCACCAATTTAGAATTAAATCTCCGCAATTCTTTTAAACCAGACTACGGAGCAGAATAAATTAAATTACGTTTTCTAGACAAGTGGCTGATAACGTGTTAATCTAAGCCCAAGCTTTTAATTTCTTGTGTTAAGCTGGGAAAAGAATAGAACACAAAGTTTAAGGAGCATAGAAACAGGTTGTATGGCATTGAGCCATTTAGTTTCTCATCTAACTTTGAATGTTTGACTGACCAACATATACGCTGATTATCATGTGTTACTCTATGTTGTTTAATAGCCGTATAATGTTGTATATTCTTAATTACGTAAAGTTTAATGGAGGGCCAGTTGGTATACGTACATGAAAGCTGTGTCGTATATTCTGTCAGATATAAATAGCTACTCTTAGTAATGATAACAATATGTCATCTGCTTGCTGCTTAAAAATGTCAATCCATCCTGGGAACGGAATATTCTTGACATAAGTTGGAGGTCAGATACGTACTGAAGGTGAGAGTCAAAGGTGTAAATGTATGTGTGTGGGATGGATTGGGGGGGGGGGAGAGGGGGCGGGGCGGGGCGTGATAAGCTACACTGTTTGATACTGAATACGTTCACAACATACATTATCATTCATGCACAAATAATGATACTTTTAACAGCTCGTATTGGATTACGTCATAATAGCACTAATCACCTTCTAATTAAATACTGCAAATTTTATTATAGTTCATTCCGTATAGCATCGTAAATGGTAGGGATCATCAGCTGTTGCTGAGTAAATGTTCAGCTTAGCTATATTAAATGTGGCTAAAAATAGCACGAAGTATTTCAAGATCGTTCAAATCAATATAGGGCATACCATATGTGTCGAATGAGTGGTACTCCGCTGTACGTCAATATGAATTATGTGCAAATCATTCGTGCACGAAACGAATTCGTAATTTTAACTACATCTGAAACGCTGAAAGAAACTTCAGTGAGAAACATAAGCGGATATTATTCACTTGACTTGCTGGACGAATTATAGATGTGCCTGGATCTTACATAAACAAAATTTAACTTTTACTATTTAGAAAGATTAGTTTATTCCTTAACTTCGTTCGCATACGTTTTGCAATATAGTTGTTACAATAAAATTAGAAAGAAATCTGTGTAGCAATTTTGGGCCAAAAATCCCAACCTATGTTATAACACACGCAGTAAAACAGGAATGTGTTTCCTTATGAATGTACACTTATGTCAAACACTTTGATATTGAGATTGCATTGCAACTTTAAAACTTTATCAGGACAAGTGAACTAAATGTAAAAACAACTACATAAGCAACTAAATGTAAACAAAATCTATACAAGCAACTTTATATAAAAAATGATAGTACATGCAACTAAATGTAAGAACAACTATATAAGCAACTAAATGTAAAAGTAATAATGCAAACAACTCACTGTTAAAACAACTATATAAGCAACTAAATGTAAAAGTAATAATGCAAACAACTCACTGTTAAAACAACTATACAAGCAACTAAGAGTTAAAAAAAAAACAGTACAAGCAGGTTAATGAAAAACCAACTATACAAGCAACTAAATGTAAAAATAACAGTACAAGCAGGTTAATGAAAAACCAACCATACAAGCAACCGCAATGTAAAAACTACTTACAAGCAACTAAATGTAAAAACAACAGTACAAGCAACAATACAAAATTTAAACTGCATGATCTTGCATAATGCTTGAATAAAACTATGGCGTCTTTTCATGTTACTTATATTTGAACTCCTTTCTTTGAACAAAAAACACCAATCAAACAAGCAATATTTAATCATTATTAGAACCATAATCAGCTAATAGAAAGTAAATATTACCCACCAACCCCCTTACCCTTTTTATATCTTTGAATGAGCAGACTAATTTTAAGACTAACGCATGAGGGGAAACAGGATATAAAATTTAACAAACACAACTATTACAATTAACTTTAAATACTACGATGGATCGCGAGTTTCCGTCATAAGAAGACCTGTAATTTAAATTTTTAGTAAATCTAGATATATATTTGAATTTAACACACAAATTACAATTAAGTTACAGGACAAGAGGTCATATTATTCACCCAACATATTGTAAAAAAAAAAGAATACAATTCCCCGCTAAGGGCATGCGTACCTATAAATGATGCAGATTTGTTGTCCAGATCGAGATGACAGGACTATAACTGTCTGTGTTTTTATACAATCCAAAGAATGTTTACTCATAAATGTTTACAACATATCTTTCATTGCATTCATAAAGGCTGGGTCGACCTAGTTTAGAGATAAACTTCCAATTTATAAATAATACGATTTTTGAATAAGCGAGAAGTCTGTTTTTTATCAGTAAAAGCCAAGTACGTTTTGTTTTCTAAAGAAATATAAATATTTGCAAGCATGCGGACGGCAGAACATTTGCTGAAAGGGACATACCCAGGGAATTCCCCCTTCTGAAAATATACAAGTTGTTAAGGCGATACACAAAGTCGAGTTTGTGCCAACCTATTATTAACTTAAATGTCCATTACCACACAATGCAAAAGAGATGATGCACCATCAACGACTGCAAAACGATCGGCAGCCACTGTAAAAATGTACATGTTAGATAAGGCTGTGTGTGTAGATAAAATTAGATGGTATTGGGCCGACATAATTGCAAATGTGTGTGCTTTGGAAAATATGAACTTGCAACACAATGTACCATTATGAATTCTGTACTCGATCATGTCTTAAATGTGGCATGGAAGTGAAATAGTATGATGAGCTTTGCATGGTATATGGATGTGTTCGCAAATATTATAGCGTGCATCGACACAGATTTGCTGAAGATTTCGAGAGCAATCTATTTTTGCACACACAGCAAACATTATTAGATCAAAGAGAGATTGCACAGGTGTATACCGAAGCGCCAAAGCGAATTGGTCAACATCTTGATACGAAGCGACTTAAATTTCCTTATTGCGTTACCAGTTATGCTCTTGGACATCACGCGATTGTGAATCACCATTGGACCGATACTCCGCAGCGTAATAAAATAGCTCTTTGAAGTGAGTCTTTATTCGATGGAACGACTTGCAATTACTGTCGCAATAAATACAATTATATTACATAAATTGAACAAACAAATAAATTCTAACTTTTCGATAGATAATGCATTTTTACCTCCCACTCCATAAGAAGTTTTAAAATATATGTCTAATACAAGATGAGGAAGGTCATGCGAAAGGAGATTGGAAAGTAGAAAGGCCCTTTCGAGTTGTAGAATTATATTTTCCGAACAAATAAACGAGCAAAAACTTAGAAGTAAATATTAGGGTTATCTTTAGAGCTGTTCATCTTTAATTATACCCAACCTTCGAGAAAAAAAATATTTCACATAACATGAATACATCATGATTTCGGTATGAATTGTGATGAATCTGGCAACCCAGTTCGGACAGCGGTCGAAATGGAGCATTTTTTCCTCCACATCTCTTAATCACCATTTCGATGTGGTCTGAGATCTGCCGTTAATTCCAAAATTATTGCTTTGATTGCAAATTAGAGTAGAATTTCTGCTAAACGCGTCTCAAAAAAAGACAATATTTTAATACGGACACGCTATGCAAGTTACACCTTTTGACATGAATGGTTCATAATTTATAATCCATGATACAATCAGACTAGAGTTTTTTACATAGCCAAAATATTGCTTCATTATAAAACCGTGACCATGACCTCTTTGAAATAAAAGAATTTTCAAAAGCTTAGTCTTTATAATGCTGCTTATTTTTCAACCTGTAGTAATTATAAATGATAGAGGTGCACAGTACTAACGGTATCGCTTGACAACGGTGTTATTTTTTCTAGTAGTACGTACCACGGCACATTTTCATAGTACCGCTACGTCGGCAGTTTCCGTATGTGAGGAATATACCAAGAGATTCCCTGTGAATTTTGTAACGACTTTAATGATATTAAAATAATGGTGATAAATATAATTATATTTATGATTCTTTAATGACATCTTTTGACAACTTTTTTCCCCTAAAAATATCATTGATACAATGCCGTCGTGGTTGCCAAACAATTGTGATACAAATTTTGGACAATATTCACCCTTCAGAAAAAATTGAATTAAAAGGAAACCAAAAAAGTTATGTTTTAAGTTATTTACTAGCGAAATGTGAATGTGTGAAGTACATGTATTCTTTGGAAGACTGCGAATCATCCTACGGCTTTCAGGGAAGCACATGTTTTATATCGGAGACGTGCAATTTTTCAAGTCCACTAAACATTTTCTTGTTTTTAAGTGTATTTAATGTTTACCGGCCATCTTTCCCTGATGTCAGCTGACGCTCCAACCAATAGACTACCAGTGCAATCCAATAAAAATGGTTCAAGATCGTATTGACCAGCCAAAACACTTCCCTAAAATATACTAAGACATTCCTCTCTGTTTAGGAAGAACAATGTTAGTACACTGTTCACTAGTCACCCGCATGTACCTCAGGTGGTCTCCATCGCCTCATAAGGAATTCATTATTAATAAAACAACACCAAACAAACATGTACTTGTGTTGCTACAGTTTCTCTAATAGCACTCAGATGCAAACACTTCTCGGTCTCTTTTTTCCGGCGTGAAAAGAGAGCATCGTTTGTCACCCTGATTAGAATCAAGAGAATTAGTAAAAGGGTACCATTGTGATCAATACTAGGAGCGAAAGTGACCTCATCAATAGCCTGAATAATAAATACGTCAGCTTAAAGAGTAATTTTCTAATCAACATCATTCTCACGAGTTTTCTTCGCCATTGCTATACATCGTGGGTATAAATTATGGGATTTATATTTCAAAGAATGAACTTTCTGATCAAAACAACCTTACCTCGAGCTATGTTAATGCATAGTAAAAAGTGACTATCATCATCAGGTAAAGACGCCATTATTCCTACGGTCACGTGGTCCTCAGATTACATCTGATGACACATTTACACAATGGAGAGGAATAGAAACAAAGCAAGACTATATTCCCAGAATAACAACAATTTCATTGGAGGAAAAAAAACAACACAAAATGTCAAAGTACCCGATAATTAAAGACTGAGAAGCTCCAGTGTCACTAAAATGTTAATAGGAATATATTTAGCACAATACTAATAAGTGGTATAGAGATTTGCAAATGCTTGAATGAGATTGAAACGGTTAAACACAAATAAACTGCTGAGTGGAAGACTTATCAAGAAAGGAACGTGTGAGTCAAAGAATAATCAACAGCTTTACGAGCAGAAATTTCTAACATTTCGATCTTTTGCTCAAGATAGTTTTTAACATAAGTCTTGAGCTCTGTAATTAATATGATTTGTCCGAGGTTATCAAAGTCTCTATATTCTTGGCTGAACAGCACTTATCAAACAATTGCTCTTTTTCTCTTGCGAATATGACATGTGCCTGTTCAGTAACTGTTTAACACTTCCTAATTCTTTGTTGATATGCCTTACCTATCAACTGATGACTCTTCAAGATAATTCCTTAACCAGATTATAATCAGCACTTTGTCTTACTGACAGCGAAATGAAGACTACACGAGTTGTGACAATAAAATAACAAACTGAAGTAGTGTGTCATAGGTACTGTACAAACTATAGACAATAAGAGACTGAAGTAGTGTCATAGTACTGTACAAACTATCAGACAATAAGAGACTGAAGTAGTGTGTCATAAGTACTGTACACACTATCAGACAATAAGAGACTGAAGTAGTGTCATAGTAATGTACAAACAATGAGACAATAAGAGACTGAAGAAGTGTGTCATAAGTACTGTACAAACTATAGACAATAAGAGACTGAAGTAGTGTCATAAGTATTGTACACACTATCAGACAATAAGAGACTGAAGTAGTGTCATAGGTACTGTACACACTATCAGACAATAAGAGACTGAAGTAGTGTCATAGGTACTGTACACACTATCAGACAATGAGAGACTGATGTAATGTGTCATAGGTACTGTACACACTATCAGACAATAAGAGACTGAAGTAGTGTCATAGGTACTGTACACACTATCAAAAAATAAGAGACTAAAGCAGTGTCATAGGTACTGTACACACTATCAGACAATAAGAGACTGAAGCAGCGTGTCATAGGTACTGTACAAACCATTTGACAATATGCACGATAATTAGTGTGATGTGTACTGGATAAATCAATGTCATCTGATGTATGACATAACCTCAGGAATGCATCTATGGCATAAATCAAGTACTACCTGTATGTCGTTAACATTTCTATTTAAATGAATTAACAAGTAGTAATTAAAAAGAAACAATGCAACAACCAGTAATGTATCAAAGCATCTTATTTTATGAAAACTACATAATTCAATCTTACAGCCTTAATTATGCTGAATCATATACATGTCTTTAATATGAAAAACTATCAAAAATGTCCACAAGACACTATGGCCCCTAATGATATTACTGTCAATTACATGAAACACTAACATACTTGAGGTATGTAATACTCTTCAAAGTGAATTAGAATTCTCAACATGAATAGTTAAAGTGTTTTCTAAACAAATACATAAAACTAACTTAGGGTTGTAAAAATATGCCTCTTCTGTTAACACTACAGACCAAACGATGTGCAATAAAACATTATAAAAAAAATGGAGTAATTGCTATAAAGGTTGACAAACACGTTTAGTCTACCTTACATTGCACTTACTAGGTTTTAAAAATAAACAAACACAAAAGGTAAAAAAATAAAAAACAAAATTGCTGTAATTGTCTGAAAATTAAATCAGATCATCTATGTTATAAATTAAAAAATATTTTCATTTGTCTTGACATAAGTGTTCTTTGCAGTGCTAAAATGGATATTGAATGGATGTAGTGCTGTACAGATAGATGAAAAGAACAGCAGCAACAAAATATATTCCTTTTGCTATCACAGTAGAACATGCTAATAATATTACAAAAAACAGTCAGTACTGGTAATGTATAATATAACTGCTAAAATATTACGACTAGATATTTGCAATGCTACAAAGTATCATGTAACTTTTTGGGTCCAAGTAATATTACTTTCTGTATGCCTAGCATTATCACATTGTTGGCTTATGATGAGAATTGATTTCTTGAATATTTGAACTCGAATACTTGCAATAGTTCCTAATGATAACAGTTTCATTAAGTTTGACTGACAAATTCAGTTTCACATGTAAATTAATGCTTATTAAACTGAAAATGGGCAATGGTAGCCTACTCTGACAGTATGATGCAGTAATCTTCGAATATCTTCCGTCAAATCCCTGAAGCTAATTAACATACTATTGATTCAGATTGACTAGTATTTTAGCCTGCCAAGTTTCACCTACCACATCAATGCTTACACCATTTTCAATGTTTCCAATGCATTATGTTTAAACTAATATAGTCTGTTTCTGAGACTAGGTAATACAGGAACTGTCATCAGTATGGGAGTACTTATAGGATACCCCCTCCCCCCTTTCTAAATTATGGGATGAACTTTATATCTATAAATTCTTGTCATCACACAAAAGAATTCCAAACTTTCATGAAGATATCTCAAGTTGTTGAGAAGATATGAACTGTCAAGAGTGTGACATTTTTTTTGTTTGTTATAAATAGGGATAACTCCTAAAATGATTATTAGATAACATATTATTTACTGAACATATTTAGTCATGACACAAATTAACAAGCGTAACAAACTGACAAGACCATACTGAATTGACACAAGACTATCAAATTGACACAAGACTATCAAATTGACAAAAGACTAACAAACTGACACAAGACTAACAAACTGACACAAGACTAACAAACTGACACAAGACCAACAAATTGACACAAGACCAACAAATTGACACAAGACTAACAAATTGACACAAGACCAACAAATTGACACAAGACTAACAAATTGACAAAAGACTAACAAATTGACACAAGACTAACAAATTGACACAAGACTATCAAATTGACAAAAGACTATCAAACTGACACAAGACTAACGAATTGACACAAGACTAACAAATTGACACAAGACCATACTGAACTGACACAAGCCCATACTGAATTGACAAGTCTGTAACAAACTGACACAAGACTAGCTTGACACAAGACTAACAAATTGACACAAGACAAGAAAACTTCATGAAGTTATCTTACATAGTTTAAGAGATGTAAACTCTCAATACAATGTTTAATACCTCAACAAGTAGACAATATATAACATTTTCAGATGGCATGCAAAGAGTTAATGGCTGTAAAGTGGGTGATGGAAACAATCTGTCAAAAAACTTTGGACAGAGACAGTTTAATGGACAGAATATCATAAAATTGGGGTAGAGACTGATGGATGGACACAATCTGTCATGCAATTGGGACAGAGACATATGGATGGCCAGAATCTGCCATAACACTGTCACTGATGGGTATAATCTAATAAAATGGGGACAGAGAAATGGATGAACACAATCTGAAATGAAAGTGACAGATGGATTCAGTCTGTCATAAAAGTGGGACATACAGATGGATGAATGCAGTCTGTCATAAAAGTGGAACAGATACAGATTTATGGAAACAATTTGTCATAAAACTGTCAGACTGATGCACACAATCTGTTAGAAAACTGGAAATTACTGTGAACATGCTCATGAGAGGAACTATATTCATTACTGGACAAGTGTCTTGTAAAAGAAAACTAAGTTTCATGATGCAATCTCAAAGTAATTGTAGGGATGTTAAGTAAACAAATGTGTATAGTCAGAGGGCAGCTGGACAATCAGACTCCAGTGTGATAGATGATTGACTGTATAATACTCCAGCAAAAGATGCATGGCTCATGACAATCAGACTCCAATATGATGGACAATGTGGCTGGACAATCAGATTCCAGTGTGATAGACAACTGGCTGGACAATCTGATTCTAGTGTGATGAATAAATGGCTGGCTGGAAAATCCAACTCCAGTGTACCCCACTAACCTCATATGCACAAGGATAAACAACAGTTGAGAATATAGTCATCTACCTAACCACCAAGGCAGATAATATTTGTATTTGTATATTTCTATTTAATTTAATCACATTAAAGCAAACTGCTTTATAAAATGTAGTGGTACTTCAGTAGTAACAGCCATTATACACTTACCAGGCTTCAAACATCACTTGCCACAAGCTGTGTGATAATTTCCAGGTTTTAGAATTCTATTCTGTTAAACACACTATTCAAAAATTGTTGGTAATTTGTTTGTCTGATTAGGGCTTTTAATATAGCTTTAAAATTTTTTCAGTCATATCGCTACGATGTCTGCAGTGAGGCAGTTTATAGAGATGTCTAGCACTGAGACATCATGCCGCAGACATGTAGCATGTTGTCCCACCCAGTCACATTATCCTGACACCAGGCTGACCAGTCCTAACACTAACCTCTTAATGCTGAGCGCCAAGCAAGGCAGCTGTTAGTACCATTTTTGTAAGTAAATGTTGGTAAAGACAGCTGTTTATTCCAATACTACACTGAATTTGAATCAAAAGTAAACAAAATGTTTTAGAGCAAATATTTACAGATATACTAATCAGTTCAGTGTGAAAAGTCACATAAAAACAGACATGAATAAAAGTCCATTGCAAAGACAGTCAAGCTCGAGTGTTTCCCAAAATCTAAGATATTATAATAAAATGCAACAAAGTTGATATGCATTTTTAGATGCCCTGTAACTAAAACAAGAAAACAATTGTTTACATAACAACATACATGATGAAAGGTCTTCTAAAATTGCTTCATGTCCGTATCAATTGTGTCTTTATAAAGGAGTTATCACATAATGATAGTGAGAAAATATAAGGCATAAAAAAATGAATTTTTGGAAAAAAATTATGGTCTCAGCGTACCATCAATTTCTCTTTATTATTAATGTAACAGAATACAGGTTCTAACAATTGCAAAGTATATATAAATATAGAAAAGACTGAAAACTCTGATCATAAATGATTAAACAGTCGTGTATTTTATATAAAACAAGGAGAAAAAAATGATCATCGTAAATGAGACATTCTTCAGGACATATTTCTGACAAATATTTAACTAGAAATTCTGAATACAATCTTGAAATATATTGTTAAAATTCTATGCACATACACAGGGAAACTCCATTAATCTATATCATTACATCCATTTTGTTAAAATTCTATACACACACACAGGAAAACTCCATTAATCTATACCCAATTACATCTATTTTGTTCAGATAAATAATTATCAAACTAGAATAATAATATACAAAAATGCTGGTAATTGCTTTTAGAAATGTTAGTTTGGCTATTAAAATGTTTAAATCGTGATAAATAAAATCAAGAATCTTGCCTGTAAATTAGTAATGACGTACTAATGCATTTCACAGTATAGTAACACATTTTCTGTGAATATTTGTCATTAAATAGGACATGATTTAGCACTGAATTAATTCATTTGTAGTTCTCTTTGATACCAAATTACTGTCCAATATTAGTTCTCTTTGATACCAAATTAGTCCAATATTAGTAGTTTTCTTTGGACCTAATTACTGTCCAATATTAGTAGTTTTCTTTGGTACCTAATTACTGTCCAATATTAGTTCTCTTTGATACCAAATTACTGTCCAATATTAGTTCTCTTTGATCCCAAATTAGTCCAATATTAGTAGTTCTCTTTGATACCAAATTACTGTCCAATATTAGTTCTCTTTGATACCAAATTACTGTCCAATATTAGTAGTTCTCTTTGGTACCAAATTACTGTCCAATATTATTAGATCTCTTTGATACTAAATTACTGTCCAATATTAGATATTTGTTACCAAATTACTGTCCAATATTAGTAGTTCTCTTTGATACCAAATTACTGTCCAATATTAGTAGTTCATTTTAGTGTAATATTAGTTTTCTTTGGTACCAATTTACTGTCCAATATTAGTAGTTCTCTTTGATACCAAATTACTGCCCAATAGTTAATAATAGTTCTTTTTTATACCAAATTACTGTCCAATATTAGTTCATTTTAGTGTAAAAATATTAGTTCTCTTTGGTACCAAAATACTGTCCAATATTAGTTCTCTTTGATACTAAATTACTGTAAATTTGTAGTTCTCATTGACATATACCAAATTACTGTACAATATTAGTTCTCTTTGGTACCAAATTATTGTCCAATTACTTCTATATTTTTTAATTCATTACATTAATTTCTACTAATAGCAATGGAATTGAAATACAAGTGCCTAAGTCTAGATTTCTCATGGATGTCTCTTTCAAATTTCTGTTAACATAATCAATGATTAGTTTAGATTTATGCCACTTTTAAGTAAACTTTTTAATCTTGAGATGTACATCTGTTTTCTTTTCCTTGACCTACTGTTTTTAGATACGAAGGCAACATCCCTATGGTTGGTAAAACCATCATCCCCAGTACTGGTATTAAATGCCAAGGCAATATCCCTGTGATTGACAGTGATTGGCAAAACCATCAGATGTCAAGGCAATATCCCTGTGATTGGCAAAACCATCATCCCCAGTACTGATATTAAATACTAAAGCAATATCTCTGTGATCGAAAATGATTGGCAAAACCATCATCCCCTGTACTGGTATTAGATGCCAAGGCAATATCCCTGTGATCGGCAAAACCATCATCCCCAGTACTGGTATTAGATGCCAAGGCAATATCCCTGTGATCGGCAAAACCATCATCCCCAGTACTGATATTAAATACTAAGGCAATATCCCCCTGTGATTGATCAGCAAAACAATCATCCCTGTAGTGTAAGCCTTAATCTAATTAGCTGGTATTAAATACTAAGGCTTTATCCCTGTGATCAGAAATGATTGTTAAAACTATCATCCCCAGTACTGGTATTATATGCCAAGGGAAAATTCCTGTCATCGACAAATCAATCACCCTAGTCATTACTATCATTTCCTACATTCTTTAAGCACTTACAACTTGATATCTGGCTGCCAATCATTTTTACTTTCAGTAATCAGTTTAAATTCTTTACACGGTTGCTTCAGAGCATGAAATGATCATAATCAATATATAGTTTGATCCATTAGCTGAATTATGAATTCAGCTATCTTGCCAACACCATAAACTGCCTAATAGTCAGGACACAGTCTTTAGAATGATGTACAGCTATATTTTGGGGGTTTTCTTTAATGTTTGGTTTGGTTTTATGCCATTTCAGCACAAGATAGCATCATAAAGCAGCTGGTCTATTTGCTGGAGGAAGAAGTCAGGAAAACTCTGGAAAGAATCTCTGATCCTGGGAAGCTACTTGTATACTTTCTGCCGTAGCCAAACCAAGACTCAGACCCACATATACAGAGGTCAAATGTCAGTGATCTGACAGATGAGCACCTCTAACTATTTAGCCACCCCGTCTTACTTTTAGAATGCCAATATTTGTGTGCATCATGCCAAATTTTACTGCAAAATAGATATAAGAACACAGCATGTAGAAAATACTTCATTTATATTCAAAATTAGATTTATAAAACTAATCATTTCTAACATTTACTTGTGAAGACATTTAAAGGAAATTTTAAACATTTGAAATTCATAAAATTCATTGGACATTACTGATTGGTTCTATTTATAGGATATTAAATAATGTGGTCCAAACAATGTCTTCATCCAATAATGAGAAATATGTGTTATTTTATTAAATATATGATCATTCTGCATCAACAGACTTAAAATGTTCACATGTGAGAGCCATTTATTCGATAAAAATAAGGAACAGAGGATTGCATGATCTTGTAAAATGCTTAATGTCGGAAGTTAGCAATATCTTAAACCTCTTCTCTGAAATTAAAATCCCAGCATTTCACAAGAGATGCACACAGGCAACATATCATTCACAAGGCCTGCCTAAGAATGCCTCATTTACATGCCATCTTAAATTTTCTATACCTAATTTTTTAAAAATATGATCGAGAATATAGCCTCTTGTTTGGAAGTATAGATTTCAGAATACTCCAATATAACATATATGACAACATGCTCTGCTAATCTTGTGCATTTGATCAAAACTGGATCGAAAGATAACTATATAATGACAACATGCTCTGCTAATCTTGTGTTTTTTATCAAAACTGGATCAAAAGATAACTATATAATGACAACATGCGCTGCTTATCTTGTGTTTTTGACCATGTGAGTTAAAAAGGAAATGAATGACTCTCTAAACTTTGGTACAATTCTATTTTGGCAAAAAGAAGTTGTTTAAACAATATTCTATTTTTAGTAACTGTGCCCATATCTGATGAAAAACTGACATTATCTGTACAAATGCCTTATGCTAAATGATCTGTACAAATGCCTTATGCCAGATGTACTGTGCCAAATGATATGTATAAATGATTTTATGCCAAATGTTTCATGCCAAAAATGATCTGTACAATTGTCTTTATGCTAATGAGCTGTACAAATGCCTTATGCCAGATGTTCTGTGCCAAATAATCTGTATAAATGATTTTATGCCAGATGTTTCATGCCAAAAATGATCTGTACAACTGCATTTATGCTAATGAGCTGTACAAATGCATTATGACAGATGTTCTGTGCCAAATGATCTGAATAAATGATTTTATGCCAGATGCTTCATGCCAAAAATAATCTGTACAATTGCATTTATGCTAATGAGCTGTACAAATGCCTTATGCCAGATGTTCTGTGCCAAATGATCTGTATAAATGATTTTATGCCAGATGTTTCATGCCAAAAATGATCTGTACAATTACCTTTATGCCAGGATGCTGTGCCAGATTTGGCTGAAATTGGTTTGGCTGGTTTCAAGAAATTCAAAGAAGCAATTGTTGATTGCTGATGGACAAGAGTTTTCAAATTTTAGTAATGGTGGCCATACATGATAGTGGATTGATATAACTTGTAAAAAATTTAAAAACTTTCATGCCATGATGTATTATGTAACGGTTTATCTCTTTCTAGTTAAAGCAGTCACATATAATGACAGATTTTACATTGATTTGACAGTCCTTCATGACGATATGTTCAGAGCCAAATTGTGACCAAAACTGGTCCAATGGATATTTGGAACAAGTTAAAAACTGTTGAATGACAGACAATGAATGAAAAATGCAGGACAATATCATAGGCTTACTGATCTTAGGGCCAGTTGAGCTATTTAAAAAAAATGATCTCACTGCAGGCAGTCAAGTTCTTCAAAACGAGACCAGCCAAAAATCAATTCATGAGAAACAGAAAGCATAAATTCTTGATTCATTTCTTTTCTCACAAGTAAAAGAAATATGTGCATAGTTCTTATGGTATAAAAACAAAACTATCAAATAAGAATCTAATGTGAGCTATGAAGACATATAAGCTGAGGTACAGTTTGAAAGAACATAATAATTATTCAATAATCTAACCTACATGAGCCACAATTTTCATCTTGAAGTCATTACTACAGCACAATCTGAGGAAATAAATAAATAAATAAATAAATAAATAAATAAATATAAAAATATTGTAAAGACAGCCTTGTGAGGTAAAATATATAGGACATACAATTAACTTTCTTTTAGACATGATGCCTGTGCAAAGCTATCAATTGTCTGCAATCCAAGGCAGCCAATTCCACAATGAGGTGGAAATTTCTCATACATGTATATTCAGATAGATCTTTAGAGAGGCAATGCTACACTAAAATGGAGTTTCTCATATATATTTGGATAATCTATAGAAGACAATTCCAAACTAATGGAAAGTTCCCATATGCATATGTACATACAAGTTCCTGTGCATTGTGTGATTTAATGCTTAAAAATTTTGATTATGTAACATGTCTACTGGACAACCAGACTGAAAAATCATGATTCCAAGCAAAGACATTCAGCTGTCGGATTAAGAAATTTCAAACAATTTCAATAAAAAAGTGTTCATGGAATAATCCAATGTTTCGAATTGAATTTTTGTGAATCATGTGAAAATGATGGCCATCAATCCAATTTTCCTAATTTTATGCACACAGTCCATATGGATTTCATATCGTGGCAAACATAATAAACTTTTAGTTGTGGCGGGGCCTGACTTCAGTCACGTCCCTTCATTACCTGAATCAAAATGTTAGATTTCCCAGGCCAGTGGGTAACAATTTTCTACCACTACACCATACTGTTTAACATTTAAAACTGACCTCCGCCCATCTGATTAACGCTTTGGAATCCGTATTTTTTTTTTTTACAAAGTAAAAATGACTGAACTGTCATTTGCTAACATAATCAGTGTTATTTGAATGGATAATCTAGTTCACCCAACTATTAATCCTTAAATTATGATTTTCACATGCAAGGCATACATAATTTTTCCCGACAACAAAAATTTATATAATATTTACAAAATTCATGAACTTGACAGCTAGGCTATAAATTGTAGAAACAACTTGTTAATTTTGAATTATGGTCAACAAATCATGTTTCTTCAGTGCAATCAACAATAATTAAAGCTGGACTGAGTTCGATGTTAATCAAATTAGACAAGAGATCCAGTCTAAATTAAATTCAGTCAGGATTGTGATATTTTAACTGTATTCATATTGTCTGACATCAAATATACAGTCACAATACCAATAGGCAGATTTTGTTTGCATAATCATTGAAAATAATAAAAACAATAATGCAATATGTTCCTTTACGTTTTGTACACTTTCATTTTACATGCACCATCAATCAAACAAAACCACCAATTGTTCAGTGGGCATTCTATATATCTGGCTGACTAGTATTTACTGCATACTTATATGGGATTAAAAAGGGATTCAACTTCAAGTTAAATATCTCAGCCCTTTTCTTTACAATGATGTTTACTTAACATAGCACTCAGCAAAACCTTAGAAAAAGGTTACAGTCAACAAAACCTTTTAGGTTTTGAAACACACAACAGGTAAGTAAATGTTTTCAACTTATTTGACTCAATAGCTTTTAGAGGTTTGGTCCTTTTGCTTTTCTCTCTCTTCTGAACTTAAAAGTAAGTATGATGGATGGAGAGAAAGATGGAGGGACTGCACATATCAATGTTTCTGAGACTGAAAGAGTGAGAAAAAGATACATATAGAAAACATTATAAATGAAATCTTTACCAAAACAATTCAAAAACGAATCTCAAAATCCTAATTAAAGTGACAAGTAACTTTTATACAATTAATTATTTTGGGCAATAAATTAGTCAGCATCATTACATTTCTCTAAAACTCTCAAAATCCAATTTTTTTTTTCAAAAGCAAGTTTGCTAATATTAGGATATACAGCAATTTTTCTTCACATACAATGTGCAAATAAGAAATAAAAGTTAAAAGAGAAATGTACTTGGCACATGTAAAACTTGGATCACTTTTGAAACCATGCAAACTGTTACATGCTGAAAATGGAAGGAGTGGTTGGTATTTAAGATAAACGGTTTAATACTGGATTGGTCTTGAAATTTTCTGTGCCTGAAATAACACCTCAAAGCCCTCCTTCCAAAATCAAGAGAGAAAAAAAAGTCAATGCTGAAGAAAGAACCAAAGAACTCTTGATCTGGTTCTGACTGGAATGTGTCACAGTTCACTCCCCTGAATCATGAAGGAATGTCGTTTATAAACCTGGTTGTCATGTATTCTCTAGGCTGGAATGTCGTGTATAAACCTGGTTGTCATGTATTCCATCAAGCAACCCATGGCTCCAAAATAACCCTTTAAAGAAAAAGGACTGATGTTTATGATACACACTGAAAGCTCGTTCAGCTGGTTTGCTGAGTTCTTGGTGATTCATCATTTTATAAGTTATATTCAATAGTAAGTCAATGACAAGTCATTTAAACAGATAATTATTCTTCATTTATCCCCTGTCAACTTCTAAAAAAGAAAAATAATCAAATTTGGAAGATATCTGTTAAGGAATTTATTTCCATGATTTTTTGTTCTTATATTAAAGAAATACTAGAAAACTGAAACTGAAAATAGAACAAAAAATGTGGATATGGCAGAAATAACTGAACTGAATTATGCATCATCAGATTCTAGTTTGCTCACAAAGTGTGTATTTCTGTTATCCAAACTAAACATCCAGGAACATTTCTTGCCTCAGAAGTGAAAATATGATCTTAATCAAAATGAGAAAAGGTTAGCTAAGCAAAACAGCAAAGTTAAATAAATAAAATACATTTTAAAAGTTTCATTACATGTTGAAAAATAACAGATTATAGAGATATAAATTCTAGCCATATTAAATTATCATGGAGCTAAAAACCTGTAAAATTAAAACAAACTTTGAGACCATTATGTTCTTCTTATTCATGAAAAGAAGAAGTCTGGTACTGCTTATGAAGTCAGCACTGAGATGAAAGCCAGTCCGCTTATCAAGTAAATCACTGAGATGAAAGCCAGAGTCTGCTTATTAATCTAGTACTGAGATGAAAGCCAGTCTGCTTATAAAACCAGTTCTGAGATGAAAGCCAGGGTCTGCTTATCAATCCAGTACTGAGATGAAAGCCACTCTGTTTATCAATCCAGTACTGAGATGAAAGCCAGGGTCTGCTTATCAATCCAGTACTGAGATAAAAGCCAGTCTGCTTATCAAACCAGTACTGAGATGAAAGCCAGTCTGTTTATCAATCCAGTACCGAAATGAAAGCCAAGGTATGCTTATCAATCCAGTACTGAGATGAAAGCCAGTCTGCTATATCAAACCAGTACTGAGATGAAAGCCAGTCTGTTTATCAATCCAGTACCGAGATGAAAGCCAGGGTCTGCTTATCAATCCAGTACTGAGATAAAAGCCAGTCTGCTATATCAAACCAGTACTGAGATAAAAGCCAGTCTGCTTATCAATCCAGTACCGAGATGAAAGCCAGTCTGCTATATCAAACCAGTACTGAGATGAAAGCCAGTCTGCTTATCAAACCAGTACTGAGATGAAAGCCAGTCTGCTTATCAAGTAAACATCGAGATGAAAGCCAAGAGTCTGCTTATTAATTCAGTACTGAGATGAAAACAAGTCTGCTGATCAAGTCAACACTGAGATGAAAGCTAGAGTCTGCTGATCAACCAATACGGAGATGAATGTCTTGGGTCCACGTAACAAGATAATGCCAGGGCATACAAGTTTTCCCAAAACCTAAAGAAATGTGTTCATAATGATGCCATCACTAATGACACGTGGAAATTCTACTAATATAGACTTCCATAAAAGTCATTTCTTTGTGGAAGCTGTATTTAGCTTAGAAAAGTAATCTCCCTTCACATGGCTGCTGTGTGTTATGAAAGGCTGTGGTCTTAATGTTTATATTGCCATTTTATGGCTGTTCGTGGTAAATTTGAGATAGACCTATGCATCAAGAATGGTCTTTATGGTTTCTGTGCATATTCACACACAATATATGTGTGCATCTTAAAAAAAAATGATGCACTAACAGCAAAATCTCTAGCCAATGCTTTTTGTTAAAAAAAAGTCAGGGAAAGAAAGCCAACGATTACAAAATATTAACATAAAGAATGTAACACAAAAGAGAATTTAATCCTACATTGTACTCTGGAACCAGGTTTATCTAAAGATAATGCAGGTCTGAAAACTATTAAGTTGGAATGAATTAAGAATTTAACCTTATCACATACTCCAGAACAAGGCTTACCTCAAGATAATTCAGGTCTGAAAACCATTATGTTGGAATTCGGTAAGAACTTAATTTTAACTTATACTCCGGAACAAGGCTTATCTCAAGATAATGCAGGTCTTAAAACTATTAAGTTGGAATTAGGTACAAATTTGATCATACCTCATGCTCCAAGAACAAGGCTTTCATAGTTCCATTGGACCAATATTCCATGGCATTGGACAGCAGTTTCATTGATATTGTATTCACACGAAGGAAGTTCCCAACAAACACAACTCTGTCTATTTTCTAGAAGAAACAAAAGAATTAAAATATACATTAAAATTACATATTCTGGAAAAAATATTAGTTTGGTTTGCCCTAATAAGATGGATGCATGGTGTGACACTATTAAGACAGTTACATGTTGCATTCATATTAAAAGGGTTACATGGTGTGACACCTTACTAAGTAGGTTACATGGTGTAACACCTTACTAATTAGGTTACATTGTGTAACACCTTAAGTAGGTTACATGGTGTGACACATTACTAAGTATGTTACATGGTGTAACACCTTACTAAGTAGGTTACATGGTATGACACCTTATTAAGTAGGTTACATGGTGTAACACCTTACTAAGTAGGTTACATGGTATGACACCTTATTAAGTAGGTTATATGGTGTAACACCTTACTAAGTAGGTTACATGGTGTGACACCTTTTTAAGTAGGTTACATGGTGTGACATTTTACCAAGCGAGCTGCATGGTTGTGTCCTTATCAATAAGGTTGGATTATGTGGCACCATAATAAGATGGTTGCATGATTTGACACCTAAGAAGGTTGCATGGTGTGACATGTTATTAAATTGATTGCATTGTGTGACACCTTAAGAAGATGAAAGTGTGGTGTAAATTCTGAATGGTGTTACACATTATTACTAAGAGGGTCATATGGTGTGACACCTTGCTCAGAAGGTTGAATGTGACAATTTACAAAGAGTGTTGTATGGTGTGAAACCTTACCAAGAGTACTGCATGGTGTGACACCTTACTAAGCAGGTTACATGGTGTGACACTTTACAAAGAGGGTTGTATGGTGTGGCACCTTACTAAGAGTTGCATGGTGTAGCTCCTTACTAAGAGTTGCAAGGTGTGACACTTTAATGAGATGGCTAAATTGTGTAGCACACTACACAGAGAGAGTCATATGGTGTGGCACCTTATACTGAGATTTGCATGGTGTGACACCTTATTTTACCATTGGATATTAAAACCTGTAGTTACTAATCTGATACAGTGGTACCTTGACTTACGAGTTTAATTTGTTCCGTGAAGGAGCTCGTAACTCAAATTACTCTTATGTCAAATCAATTTTCCCCATTGAAATGAATTGAAATGCCATTAATCCGTTCTGGACCCCGAAAAAACACCTTTGTAGCACCCTGCCAGGCCATATCGATAATTCTGTGGCATATCATGATGTTGTAGCCGCTCACATTGGTGCACAGTGCGAGGGTTTGCCTATCCTTCATGGGTTTGTGGCCTGGCATCCTCTTCTCTTCTGCTGTTATATAAGTCCTCCTTGGCATCTTCTTTCAGAAGAGTCCTGTCTCATCACAGTTTAAGACTTTCTGGGGGATGTATCCTTCTGCTGCTATAATTCCAGCAAAAGTTTTGAGGTAATCCTCAGCTGCCTTTATATCCGTGCTCGCTGCCTCACCATGCCTGACAACTGAGTGAATTTCGGTCCTCTTTTTAAAATTCTAGAACCAGCCTCCCAATGCCTCGTCTGTTGAAGTGCCTGGGGTCTGCTGCAGCAAATCAGCGTAAATAGCCTTCTTGCAGATTATAGCCTCCGTCACGGTATCTTATGCGAGCTGCTTCTCCGTCAACCACACCATCAGCAGCTTCTCCATATTTTCATGGATAGATGTCCGCTGTTAAGAAACTTTTTTAACGCCATTGGCTGGTGTTATAGCCTTTATGAACTCCTTCTTCTTCAGTATGAAGCAGATCGTAGAAGTGCTACACTCGTACTGCTTTGCCAAGTCGACTACATGCACACCTTGGTCATATTTTTAGATAATTTCTTTCTTTAATGCAATGCACATCTTCTTCTTCTCAGCACTGTCCTTCGCACTCACTTTCTTCGGATCCATTGTTGGAAAAACGAAGTTTTGCAAAATAACTGCAAGCACAAATGCGAGCACAACACTGATGCTTCCACTGAGAGCTAACCACTTAAAGTGAACGATTGAGACACTGGATGCTGGGTGGATGTTGCGACGTTCACTGTGGCTTTCGCTGCACCAACTAGCGATGGGGTATCTGAAGCTGGCTCGTAACCCGAATTTTAGCTCTCAACTCAAAGCAAAAAATCGGCCGAGAGACAGCTCATATCTCAAAAAACTCGTTAGTTGGGACACTCATTAGTCAAGGAATCACTGTACCTTATTTTACCATTTGATATTTAAATCTTTGCTTAATAATGTGATACCTTAGTTTACCATTGGATATTTAAACCTGTAGTTACTAATCTGATACCTTATTTTACCACTGGATATTTAAACCTGTAGTTACTAATCTGATACCTTATTTTACCATTGGATATTTAAACCTTTAGTTACTAATCTGGTACCTTATTTTACCATTTGATATTTAAATCTTTGCTTAATAATGTGATACCTTAGTTTACCATTGGATATTTAAACCTTTAGTTACTAATCTGATACCTTATTTTACCATTGGATATTTACACCTTTAGCTACTAATCTGATACCTTATTTTACCATTGGATATTTACACCTTTAGCTACTAATCTGATACCTTATTTTACCATTGGATATTTACACCTTTAGCTACTAATCTGATACCTTATTTTACCATTGGATATTTACACCTTTAGCTACTAATCTGATACCTTATTTTACCATTGGATATTTAAACCTGTAGTTACTAATCTGATACCTTATTTTACCATTGGATATTTAAACCTGTAGTTACTAATCTGATACCTTATTTTACCATTGGATATTTAAACCTTTAGTTACTAATCTGATACCTTATTTTACCATTGGATATTTAAACCTTTAGTTACTAATCTGATACCTTATTTTACCATTGGATATTTACACCTTTAGCTATTACAGCTGTTGTGCAGTTTTACTACTGCTGAGTGCTATCATATCAGTTGCTAAGACTACTGAGGCTGAATGCTAGGCTGAATACTAGAGCATCAAGGCTGACTACAGAAACTGACAATAAAAATATGGTTATGTTAAATTCATTTATTTCATTAGTGTTTGCATGACTTCAGTGGGGAAAAAAACAGCTTACCTTGTATAGTGTCTGTTTTTCATATATTTCCACATTACATACACCTACATCCCCATCATAAAAGAAATCCCAGTCATGTAAACTGTTTTCAATCCCACAAAATAAATCCAATATTTACATATGTACATCTAAACCATGAATGAATTCCACACTCAAATTACAATGTTGAGAATGGTACCTATCAAAACAGTCATTATCCATAAATAAATGACAATGTTATCATGTATATTCCAAGATATGCTTACATCTCATGTGATGCTGATTTCATACCATTACAGGTTTTGCTTTTAATCCCCTATTTTCTTGGCAAATTTTTTTTGTTTATTTCACAAGCTTTTCCACCAGACAGTCAGGAAAAAACTTGAGAACAAAATCTTTCTAATTGCTTAGTGGTCCAAGCTCAATTGCTGAACCAATATGAGAATCAAAATCATTGATCTCGAACATGGTGAGTTCATCACTCCATTGTGCATGTGAGACTATATCTGCCTTGTCATCCAATTAAAAATCACTTGCAACAGGTGTTGAAATGGGACTAATATCAATATCTGATCCATTTTCAAAGAATGATCCATTAGACTCCTCAATATCGCTTGCACTGAACTCTTTAAAGTCACTCATACCGGAATCCATCTTTGCTTATCTCAACTAGACATGTTTCGTTAAGCGCATAAAAGCTTTTACTAGTGTCTAACTTTAACTGCCCAGCTTTCAAACTTTTATCAAATGTTAAGTAAACAGTCCACTCATTGGTTATGATAATCAAAAGCATGTAAACTTCTGTACTTTCAACTAATCAACAATTAGTTAATTTATATTGGACATTAGATTTATTTACATTCAGAACAAGCTGACACCATCTTATGTCCTGTTTGATAAAAACAACATTTATTATGACTGTACAGTACATGTAGGGGACATAGTGATGAGAAGATTTCAAGATGGCTGGATTTCAAGATAAAGTTCAGTTAGCTTTCCATTCAAGATAATTCTCAGTCAGCTTTCCATTGAAGATAACTAGCAATTAGCTTTCCATTGAAGATAACTAGCAATTAGCTTTCCATTGAAGATAACTAGCAATTAGCTTTCCATTCAAGATAACTAGCAATTAGCTTTCCATTCAAGATAACTAGCAATTAGCTTTCCATTCAAGATAATTCTGTTAGCTTTCCATTCAAGATAACTAGCAATTAGCAATCCATTCAAGATAACTAGCAATTAGTTTTCCATTCAAGATAACTTGCAATTAGCTTTCCGATCAAGATAATGTTCAGTTAACTTTCCATTCAAGATAACTAGCACTTAGCTTTCCGATCAAGATAATGTTCAGTTAACTTTCCATTCAAGATAACTAGCACTTAGCTTTCCATTCAAGATAACTAGCAATTAGCTTTCCATTCAAGATAATGCTCAGTTAGCTTTCCATTCAAGATAACTAGCAATTAGCTTTCCATTCAAGATAATGCTCAGTTAACTTTCCATTCAAGATAACTAGTAATTAGCTTTCCATTCAAGATAATGCTCAGTTAACTTTCCATTCAAGATAACTAGCAATTAGCTTTCCATTCAAGATAACTAGCAATTAGTTTTCCATTCAAGATAACTAGCAATTAGCTTTCCGATCACGATAATGTTCAGTTAACTTTCCATTCAAGATAACTAGCACTTAGATTTCCATTCAAGATAACTAGCAATTAACTTTCCATTCAAGATAATTAACAATTAGCTTTCCATTCAAGATAACGAGCACTTAGCTTCCTATTCAAGATAATTAGCAATTAGCTTTCCATTCAAGATAATTTTCAGTTAGCTTTCAATTCAAGATAATTCTCAGCTTTCCATTCAAGATAATTCTCAGTCAGCTTTCCATTCAAGATAACTAGCAATTAGTTTTCCATTCAAGATAACTAGCACTTAGCTTTCCATTCAAGATAACTAGCAATTAGCTTTCCATTCAAAATAATTAACAATTAGCATTCCATTCAAGAAAATTCTCAATTAGCTTTCCATTCAAGATAATTCTTAGTTAGCTTTCCATTCAAGATAATTCTCAGTTAGGATTCCATTCAAGATAATTCTCAGTTAGCATTCCATTCAAGATAACTAGCATTTAGCTTTCCATTCAAGATAACTAGCACTTAGCTTTCCATTCAAGATAATTAACAATTAGCTTTCTATTCAAGATAACTAGCACTTAGCTTTCCATTCAAGATAACTAGCACTTAGCTTTCTATTCAAGATAATTAACAATTAGCTTTCCATTCAAGATAACTAGCACTTAGCTTTCTATTCAAGATAATTAACAATTAGCTTTCCATTCAAGATAATTCTCAGTTAGCTTTCCATTCAAGATAATTCTCAGTTAGCAGCAGAGAGGGTGAACCCTACAACTTTCCGAGCGTCGATTCGGATATCTGAGGCTTCTACCAAATAGTAAAAAAAATGGTGTCTATTCGATAAAATAAGATTTCCTTATATACGCCAACGTCATTGTCATCCACCCTCTCTGCTGCTGGAACTTTCAGTTCTGGTTAACAAAAATCATTTACGATTTCAACCAAATATTTGATCGAGTCCGATACGATATCGTGTCCGAGGATCATGTAAATTTATTGTTATAAATCCGTGCGGAGTCGACTGAGCATGACTAAAGAAATTTTTAAATTGATTGAAGTCCATATCCGAACACCATGTCTGCCAAATATTTCGTAGCGTATGTGTATCAACGCCGTTAAACACAGCAAGAATATTACAGTTATCTCTGATCACTTTTGGAATCTGAGTGTAGCGTTGAGTGACATATATCACGTCAGTGTTTTTATGCCTGCCTCTGGAAAAGATCCTAGCTGGTTTTTTTTGATTGTCTAACATCACATCGTCGTATACGACTAAATTGTTAATGTTCCCATCAAGGTCATCCACGGATGGCGCCTCGTCAATATCAGTTATAAAATCAATGGCGTTCTCACCTTTAATTTCTGATGCATTCTCGTTAAAATCCTTTAACACTTCATAACAACGCTGATCATCTACGCTAGGGGCAATTAAATACAACTTATCCCACTTCATCCATCTCATTATTAAATTGAGCAACAATTGTGTCTTGCCGGATCCAGATGGCCCGATTATAATTGCACGGATAGAGTTTGGTAGCGCTGCATGATGCTTAACTGGTTCTCTTATTTTAGTCGCTGAAAAATCAATTATATTCATATCTCTATACATAAATTATGGATCTATATTGTGTGAAGTGTAAAACGCGTACTAGCACAAATGATGTGACGACGGTTACAACTAAAAATAACAGATCAGCACTAACTGGTAGATGTGCAACATGTGGTATTAAAAAGTTCAGATTTGTTTCTACAAAATCAAAGATTTTACAATTCGGAGATGTTTTTAAAAAAAACGAGGAGGTGATATCGCAGCCAAATTGGCAAAGCTCCCTGGAACCCCATGGGCAAAGTACCCCGGAGAAAAGCACCTTCCAGGATATAGCTACTGTGGCCCCGGAACACGATTAGATATCAGACTTGATGATCAAAATCAACCCCGGCCCGGCGAGTATCCGATAAACGCTATTGATAAGGCGTGTCATGCTCATGATGTTGCATATAAAAGCAGTAATCTGCAAAACAGGCATCTCGCGGATGTGAAATTAATTCATGCGTTAAATGCTGTTCCTGATAAATCTTTGAAAGAAAAATTGGCTTCGTGGTTGGTAAAATCAGCTATGAAAGGCAAATTGATGATGGGCGCTGGTAATTAATAATATGGAATCTATTTATTATTCTCCGAGGGGATACTGGAAGGGTAAAGCAGCAATCAGTAAACTCGCCAGCGCCACAAAAGTGAAAAAGGCTACTGCGGCTAATTGGTTATCCAAACAGGCTATATGGCAAATTTATCTACCGCGTCCTAAACAAATCAATTTCTCGCATTTTGATGTTACTGTACCCAATGAAGTTCATCAAGCTGATTTATTGTTTTTACCACATGACAACGGTTACAAATACGCGCTAACCGTAGTTGACGTTGCGAGTCGATACAAACAAGCAGAACCGCTAAAAACAAAATCATCACCTGAAGTTGCTTCTGCATTTGAAAAGATTTATCGACGAGGCCCACTACGCTGGCCAAATCTGTTACAAGTTGATCCTGGCAAGGAATTTCAAGGCGCTGTTTTATCAGCGATGAAAGATCACAATGTCACCATCAGACGGGAGCATACTGCACTACATCGCGATCAGGCAATTGTTGAACGATTTAATCGGACTCTTGCTGAACGGTTATTTGGATATCAATACGCGAAGGAATTCATCCAAGAAAAGCGATCCCGTGAATGGGTTAAGAGATTACCAGGTGTAGTTACCGCAATCAATAATGAGATTACTAGAACAATCAACATGAAACCTAGCAACGCTATTAAAAAGAAGTTTATACCCGTACAACCACAAAAAGATTTTTCAAAAGAACCAATTCTTGGTAGTAATGTCACTGTAAGGTACTTATACGAACCAGGAGAGCTTGAGGGTGGTAAAAAAAGAGCTACTGATCCTATTTGGAGTGTCACTACGCATAAGATATCCGGTATAACACGATCTACTGGTAGACATCCAATCTATAAACTAGATTCAACTGCTCCTCAGCGAGGATTTACTCGACAACAACTACAGGTAATTCCCGAGGATACTCAATTACCACCGCGTGGTCTTAACTAGCACCCAGGGTGCTGGCACCCCGGCGTCTGTTGCACTCAAGACAAGTCAGCATAACGTTATCTCTGATATGACCAATGCTGCTATTCTTTCTGTCTACGGTAAATTGGCGAGGATCTTTATCCGAATACTGCCAACGCATTATACAATTGCAACTCGCGCAGTGATTATTTTGTTGTTGCTTCTGCGAAATTATTAATTCAGCATCAATGTCAAATTTTCTATTATTTTTTTTATCTTGTTGTTTATAACCAGAGAGTTTTTTTCTGATTATGTCCTTGACTCTATCAACGTTGACAATATCACTTATTGTAGTGTCATCATCATCTAAAACGATTCTTCGAAGTTGATCTATTCTTCGTACTCTGGATACTGCAAGATAAACTAAATTCGACCACTCAATGCGATTATCTACTATCCAAATAATTGTGTCTGTGATAGTTAATCCCTGTGAAGAGTGTATTGTCGCTGTGTAACCTAACGTCCACGGGGATTTATCAGCACGCAATGCATCTTCGACGACGCTGATATCAACCAGCACAATATCATTTAATACTAAATTCTGCTTTTCACGTTGTCCAGGAATGTCAACGTCGATATTCTGCTTTCGTGTATCCGAAGGTCTATAACAGAGCGGTACTGGAAGTGTTGAAAATTTACATTTATGTAATTCAAATAATTTCATCTGAAGTTTGTCTCTGACTATTTTTCTACTTGCTACTATCAAATCGTTTGGTCTCCATGCTTCCCAAAAATTATTCATGGGAGTTTCTGAAATTATTTCACGCATTATTTCACATTGGATTCTATCCGGTTGTAATCTGATTAGTTGTTTAAACTCCTTTAATACTTCATCTAACGATCTAATGTCATCGTTCATCTCTGTGTAATAATCAACGTATTTTTTTAGCCATTCATGAGGAGATTCACCGAAAATTGGTGGTGGTTGGCCTTGATCACCACACATAATAATTTTTGTATTTTTCGTTGACAACCATTCAAGAAATGTTTTTAATACTTGTAACGGTACTGTACAAATTTCATCCCATAATATCACCGGTGGAATAAATTTCTGTCCCATTCTTTCAGGGGTCCACTTATCGCCTTTCCATCGAAAGAAGCTGTGATAAGTACCAGAATTTTTTACATCTCGTTGTTTTATGTCTCTGGCAAGTTTATGAGTTGGCGTTAACGCATTCATGTTAATTTTATCTTTGAATAAATTAATTACTCGTGTTGTCTTTCCTGATCCTCCTAATCCGTTTATATAAACGATTTTATATCGCGTAATCGGATCAGATATCGATGGCGCGTTAGATAATTCTGATAATTGGTTGCTTTTCAAGTATTTATCGTCGTTGGTAACATCTGCCGATTCACAATACTCGTGTAGCGTCTCCTTTTTAAATCTCCAACATCCCCACGCTTCCTCCGGGGATGTGAATTTAGCTACATCTGATTTGTATTTCTCGTGGATATAAATAGAATCAGTGGCTACTCTAACTGCGGTATTAGGAAATCTATTTATCATCGAAAATAAATTGATAGAAGCATAAGCTAGCATAGAACTTCTCAAATGCGTATATTGTTTAATATATCCATCACAATAGGTAACAATTGTACCTAATCGTCTTCCATCGGATAGGAAAGCGTCTTTACGATTTACAAGTTTTCCCTGTTTCGTTAAATCCGTTACAATAAAATCGTATTCAGCGTTGTCTATAATCAACCTCGAAGAGTATTTTGCATTGTCGTATCTTCCACCCTGGGTAAATTTACCGATTATTCTTCGTCCAAAATCTTTTGCCTGTTCTTTTTTAATTTCAAATAACTTCTTAGACCAATTCATGATTTGTTCTTCATTGAAAATCTCCGATTTTCCATTCGAAGAATTTCCATCTAGAAACTGTTTTCGCTGTTCGCTAATAATACGATCTAGATCGGGTTGTGGTAGCCAAACTTCTTTCTGAGCTCGATAGCATATAATAGCTTCGGAAACAATCAACGATATTAGCATACCACAATCAATCATATATCGTAGTAACACTATTGGCATCCAGGCCTTTTCAGATATATGTCTACCAAGCCAAACATAACTACATGGATGTAACCCTGTAGCGAATTCGAATGATATCACACGAGCGAATCCAGTTAAATCAAAATCAGGTAATGGACCATTAATCGCAACACGAGTCATTTCATGCGTGGGGTGTCCAAATCATTTAAAATAGTTACTACATTCTCCATACCCGAGGAAACTTCCAGGATAACACACGGATATATCAATTGAAATCATACCGCCACGATGGTATTTTGTATTCCACAGTCCTCCATGACTAAATTCGACGCAACTCAATTTGACGTCCTCGAGAAAATCACTGTGTTGGACGCCATGAGTTTTTTTCTCTTGCGAAGTGAGCTACCACTGATGGAATAGTAAAACTATCCGTTAATAGTTTTTCATGGGAACTCTCCGGTGAAAAATCACTAGCGATTTTTCTCATTCTGTTATCTAATTCTTCAACGCGATATAATTCACCATTTGGTCTTACAAATTGATCAAATCCTATTTCGGGATCTTCATCACTTCTAAGTAACCACACTGACACAGGATCATCTTTACACAGCGTGTGAATAGCATCGAATAATTTCTCATTATAAAAAACATCCCCGACGAATTCTGGGGGGATATATCTCACGGTTCGTTCTCGTGGAAATATTGTTACTGCAGGTGTCCACGCGTGTTTGTTATGATCAATAATTTGTATTGGCGCTCCATTTTTGTTATATTTCGGTTCGTATAATACTTCTCCGGTTATCGTCATAACGGTTATTGGGAATCTTAATGATGTTTCTAATTTAGCTATATCAGAAATCTTTGCACCGTGCTGTTTCACTGTCAGTTCCCATTCGGTTATTTTCCTACGTCGCAGATCAGTTAGTTTATTTCCTCGGGATGCATTTGTGAAGTGTTCCATTACCCGTGTTGCTACACAATTGAGCCTTGACGAAGTCAAAGGTGAATATTTCATAGGAGCTAGTTTTGCAATATCGGGTTTATCATTTAACGGATATATCCCATAAACGATTGCTGTTACGGGATAAGATCTCTCGTAGTATGGTTTGTCAATTCCAGTTAGAATTCCTGGTTTGGAATCTCTACTTACAATGACAGTTTTTTTATCCTTGAGGATTGGTTCAAATTTATCCCTGATAATCCATTTGCCTTCGACTTCGATAATGAATTTTATTCTGAAAAAATACTTTTGTTGGGAATTGCTTTGTTTGGGAATTGCTTTGCAATTTACCTTTGGATTTCCATCTTTGATTTTCCTTGATAAAATTCTTCAAATTTCCCCTTTGGATTTTACGCCAAGGTGTGAAATTATCTCAGCTGCTCTTTCATCGTTCATAGTAGCATCGATGATGGGTACATTGACATCTTCATCAATAATTCGAAATGTCGACCAACAGTATACTGCACCGTCTCGGTAGAATTCATTAAAACACTCCCTGATTTTACTTAGTATAGTTCTATCACCGATTAGACGTTTTGGTGTATCAGAGACTCTATCGAGATTGAATTTAGTATTTCTCCAAGGCTTAATTTTTGATAATCTTTGGAACTCCTTATCAAGATTGAATTTAGTATTTTTCCAAGGCTTAATTTTTGATAATCTTTGGAACTCCCTATCAAGACTGAATTTAGTATTTTTCCAGGGTTTAATTTTCGATAATCTTTGGAACTCCCTATCAAGACTGAATTTAGTATTTTTCCAGGGTTTAATTTTCGATAATCTCTTGAACTCCTCCATGTTATAATTAAAACAAGTATTTAAATAGAAAAATATAGTATAATGAATCACTGCAAGTGGCTTATGATTGGATCAACAACCCCGTGTAACAAATCATGCAGGAGCGAATTCTGTGGGTATCATATGCAAAGCGTGAGAAACGGTTCAAAAGGTCCTCTCCCATGCCTCCGATGTGGGGTGGGCGTTAGAGGAAAATCACAATTATGCCTCAGTTGCGGTGGCAAACGATACAGAGAACTAAAACGCTATTATGACAAACGAATAAAAAATGTAGTCATTGATCCTACCGATGACTCCGTCCTTGATAAAATCATAAAAAACCCTCAAGATTATATCAAGAGATTTATAATAAATTAGACAAATAGTATTATTATACAAATGAGCCAAGATTTCAGACCTCACCCAGTGCTTGTTAATTACGAAGCATCCCTTGATGGTGTTGTCAGGCACCGCAGACTAAAAAAACCGGTTGGATATCTGAATAATATGGGGTATTTGTTGTTTAGTGCTAAAAACATATCTCTGTCACAGAATTATTTTTGAATGTCATAACGGATTAATCGAAGACGGATTTGTGATTGATCATATAAATGGCGTGAAGACTGATAATTGTCTTGTGAATCTTCAAGCCGTCTCACAAAGTCTGAATGCAAAATTAGGTGGAACTGGCAAATACGCAAAACGCCCTAGGGGAGTTAAATCGTTTGATTTAGAAAATAATGAAGAGAGAAGCTTTCAGTCGATAAATGAAGCCAGTAGATACTTGACATTTGTATGCCTTCAATACGATTTGTTGCAGAAAATATAATTAAAACTGCTCTGTCTAAAAAAAATGGTCATAAAATAAAATTCGTATACACCTGAAACTATTCAAGGGAGATAAATCCTTTATGGATAAATCCGACGCAATTCACACTCTACCTACTAAGTTCCCTTGTATTATGACGTCAAAGGAATTTGTCGTCTGCAATTACCTGTATACCTTGACTAGGCGCGCCCATCCAGCGTATTACCTATGTTCGCTCAGCCGGAACGCGAGTGTTTCCTATTCATTGAAGTAGGTGGGCGTGGTTAAAATTCCTTGTATACAGCTCTTTGTGATCTAATCGATAATGTATTTTGACTAGAGAATTATAAGAGTAAAAACGCTGTTTTATCTAACAACTACATTATTTTTTTTAGTGTTTTATTAAACTATTTTGTCTTTTTTAAATGTTGTGAAACAGCATTAATAAGTAATTCAAGGAAATAAAATAACACACTCGTGAATCAAGGCTGCTGTATTAGTCACCTTATATAGTATATGAAAGGTAGAAAGCTGGGGCTTTCGAAGGCCAATGCGACCGATCAAAAGCAACCCAATTAAATTAACCCGGGCGTGTGGTTGTCTTTTGTTCACAATCATGCAACCGGGTTAATTTAATTGGGTTGCTTTTGATTGGTTGGTTGGCCGTAGAAAATCCGCCCCGTCGTTTCATGTTTGTGCTGTCTTGTGCCGTCCCCACATCATATATGTATGCCTAAAATTTGCCACAACACTCGAGTGGAGATATATATGGCATTGTGACGTCACCCCAAGCATATCTTCTGGGCGGTCTAAGATGGCGTTTGCCACCTTAGGCCTCCCGCCGGAGATGTATGTTTCGGGTCCCCTTGGGCTTACTTGGATGTGAAGGCAACCAAGGAGTTCCAAAGATGTGTTGTCGTATATGTAACCTCTGGGTCTCTCTGACGTCATAGGGCGCCAGCGAGATTGCCAAATGAGTGTTTTTTGGTTTTTTTTTAATAATTAGAGATACAGTATACTATAAAAATATGGATATCAAAGATGTAAATTCTATAATTGCTGAAATCTCAGATTTAAAAAATAGAGGAATAGTATTATCTGAAGATCTCGACTGTGACAGGATTGCCTCGGAATATGAAGACATTGAGTATCAGTCTAGTAAGGGTCGTTATGTTTTACCTAAGATGTACAGGCTTGTGAAAGGAATTCAAAAGTCCATCAATGCTTGTTTGTACGGTAACGACATTAATTTATTTATAACGCTATTTAGCACCGTTGAAGCAATACGTCAAAAGCTCGGACAAGAGTATCAAAAACGAGCTGAAATTAGTTCTAAGGTTCGTGATCTTAGAAAAATGTTAAACGAGGAAAAACCAGTATCTTAACCACGTGAGTGTTAGGCTTTCGGTAAATTTTATTAAAAAATAATTATTTTTTTAGCGTTTTTTGTAACACTCACATGGGATTTTCTCCTGAAAGGATACTCATCAGTTTGGACTTGCCCATGCAGTTATGTGCATAATGGATGATCTGGTTGTAGTAGCAAGTAATCACCGCGACGCCTCCATTTTCACGTAGTTGTTCTTGTTGCCGCGTCGTTAACACAAATCGTTCATCGCCGTTCTCAGATATTACAATTCTGAAACCCCCAGCGAGGTTATTTCTGAAACACTCGCGGATAGCATCGTACAGTTTAACCCTGTCGAAGATGGATACGTTAGCTTGATAGTACATTTTATTTAATAACTTATCTTTTAATTGTGATAGTTTCACATTTGAAAAATTAGTTCACAAATAATATATGGTAGGTGAATCGCTTACAACTAGATTAGCCCGAGAGCGGCTAGCAGCAATTAAAAAGTTTATACCGGTTCGAGACAGACTTCGTGAGAAACTTCAACAACGACAACAAGCGCAGACTGACTTTTCTGTGTCAAGTGAACAACTGTTTACTCCGATAACAAGTGCGACCAAAGATGTGAAAACAGCAACTGAACGAGCAATATACGGGGATATTCCTGAGGAAGGCAAGCGACGAGAAGTGCCTGTTCTTGGTGTGCTTGAAAAGATAGCAGCGGAAACTGAACAAACACGCGCAGGGATACAACAGCTATCCAGTGATATAAAAGCTCAACACGAGTATGAACGATTAGCTGATATTGATGATTCTGCGCCTGAAACTCAAAGAGTTTCCACACCTGATCCACAACCTGTTGATGTCACCCCAAGAGGTGTTTCTTTTATAGACAAATTCACCGAAGGAGCTATAACAGAAATCAAACGACCTCAATTAATAAAACTCGAAGATTATACGACTTTTGGTGATTTTGCCGCCAAAAGCTTTCATTCTAGAAAGGACTTTTTAAAAGACGAGTATAAAGACAGTAAAATAGGCCGAGATGAATGGGTTAATTGGTTGTATAAAACGAATAAGGGGATTACTGGTAATTTGAAAAAGGATACAATTGAGTACAGATCTTTTAAAGCAGGAGTTGATAGTTATGGTATACAAAAACAACAAGAACGAGAAAAACAAAGTCGAAGCCGACAAAAGCAATTACTTGATGATAGTCAGGGCGCAACTGGTACAACTGAGAAAACAAGCGGAAAAGGATATTCGATTAAAAATCCAAAGGATTTCAACGCTGGAGTCTTTGACTCTACCGTGACATGCCCTGGTAACATCCTAAGTGATATATCACGGTTAGAAGTACTTATGGGTGGAAAGCGAGCCGGAAATAACTCACCGGAAGTAATTAATAAAGGAGCTGATATCTGTAGACGATTATTTGCCGGCGGTATCATGGACATTGATGTATATCGAGAACTCATTGCTGAATTAGTTGAAAATCACAAAGATGCCCATGGTTATGATGAAAATCCTATGGATTTTAGCGATTGATCATTAATTGAAAAACTACTAGTTTTATAACAAGATGATTATACACTACAACCATGATAAACCCGTAAGCGTCTACGTGGTGAACTCACGATTGCCTGTTTATAGAGCATATTACGGAGATGGTTTCGGCAATACCATCGCGGGGTTATTTACAAGAATGGCTCCCAAGGTGGCGCCGCTAGCTAAACAATTATCAATGAAGGCCATTGATGTTATTCGTGATAAGGGAATTAACAAAATCGGAGATTTAGTTGGAAAGGCATTTTCTGCCGCGAAAGATAAAATAGCATCATTGGTGCGAAAGAAACCAGGAATGACTTCGTCAGTGGTGAAACCACCAGTGCTGCCATCAACTACAGTGATGCCTGCAAAAATCAGCAAAGCAATAAATAGTGCAGTGGAAGAAAAACTAGCGTCGTTGGCTGCTTCGGTGACTGCGTCGCCATTGACGACTTCACCAGTAACAGATAGCGCTATCATGAACGCGATAGCAGGAAGTGGTTTGAAACAAAAAAGAAATTCGAAGAATTTTCAACGAAGATGATTACAAAGAGTTGAAACGCTAGCGTTAAACTCTTCGAGTTTCACAATTGAAAACACTAGTATTTTAATAAAATGTTTAAACGAACAGCTGATCCCGCGTTAGATATGGAAGCCCCAGTGCGCAAAGACGATTCCGTCCGCGATTATCAATACTATTCCTATCATGCAATACAACCCGACCTACGATCGCGAATTGAACTTCAAGTTCAAGATACCAGTAAATACTTTTTGCCATGTGAAGCATTTATCGAAGTAGAAGGAAAACTCGTAACAAATGTTGCAGCTGATACCCCATATGCAAATGATTCAAATATCCGAGTTGGTTTTGTTAATAATGGCATAATGGCATTATTTGAAAGTGCAAGATATCTCATTGATGGAAAAGAAATTGAATCAATAGACCGTGAAGTTGATGTTGCAACAACAATAATCGGGCTAGCAAGATATTCCGATGATTATACAAGATCGGCTGGTCCATCTATGATATTTGCAAAGGATACCTCTGATAACGCTGACCACCTTCAATACATTAAAGTGTTAACAGCACAAGATACTGCAGAAGCAAATCAACGAGAAGCAACTAATCCAGAACGTCGAGCTAGACCAGGAGCTGCGTTTGATATTCTCGGAGGCGTTAATGGTAATTTCAATTTAGGATTTGCAACACGAGTAGCAACGTTGCAAGGACAGCAGCGATATTTTTCATGTGCGATTCCACTCCATCACATATTTGGATTCTGCAGAAATGTCAGAAAAGTCATCTATGGAGCCAAACACACAATCGCGTTAGTACGAAAAGGCAATGACAATGATGCAATTTGGCGTACTGGTGCCGATGAAGGTAAAGTTGTTTTGAGTAAAATAGTATTGTGGATGCCAGTAATGACCCCATCAATTACCACGGAAGAGCGGCTACTTTCATTTATGGACACAGGTGGCAAATCATTGATAAGTTGGCTAACAACAACGACTGATGCTAAAGAGGATGATGTTAATGGTACATTTACATGGCACTTAGCAGCCAAACAAGGCATTTCAGCTCCACGTCATATATTTATAGCGCTGCAGAATAGGAATCGATTAGGTTCCCAAGAACGCAGTCATATGATATTTGATCGGTTAGGGGTAAGTGAGGTTTCACTGAGAATAAACGGACAACAAGAACCATCTGAGGATATACAGCTTAATTACGGAAACAACCAAATAGCACGTGTGTATCATCGGATGCTGTCATATATGGGTCGTGATCAAAATGTTGATACCGGTTTGCAAATATCGCAACTCGATTTTAAGAACTTGTATCCGATTTATTACTTTTCGCTGGAACATCTTGATTTAATGAGACAATCCGTTGTTGACATACATTTTAGGGCTCGTATAGATCCTGGTGGTGTTGATTATAGAGCGGTTGCTGTTATTCTCAGCGACAAATCAATGTTGTTAGAAGGGGCTGACGGACGAATGAGAATCGTTGATGCACCAGTGGAAAATATGTAAATGAAACTTGAAGAGTTTCCAATTAGATCAATTGAAAGCATAAATGTGTTTTACAATAAAATGTCATATAGTGTTGTTAGTGTCAAGCTGACTGATGGTCAGGTCAAGAAATTGCGATCAAAATCCGCTAAAGAATGTGGAACCACAATAACGTTAAAACCAGCGCAGATGTCCGGCGGTACACATAAAATATCACTGACGGATCGTCAAATAAAACATTTCAATGATGCGCTAAAGAATAAGAAAGGGGTTCAAATAGAATTTTCGAAAGCTGCAGTCGCCAACATGATAAAATCAGGTGGTATATTTCCATTGTTAGCTGCAATACCAGCATTGATTGCAGCGGCTGCCCCAGCGGTGGCGAAAGCGGCAGCGTTGGGAGCCGTTGGGACCGCAGCAGGGATGGCATTGAAAAAGGCAACTGGGAAAGGATATAAAAAAAAGGGAAAAGGGTTGTACCTACCAGGAACCCCGTATTCATGGTACAGCGGAAATGGTCTAAGAAGAATACCAGGAACGGTTTATTAGTTGAAAACCCAATTGTTGAGGAGTCTATGACTGAGGAACCTATGGTTCCCATGTCCAATTTTGATTTAATTGATGCTGCTAAAAAACTAGCGATAAAAAACTTCAGAGGGTTTTTATGAGAGATCAGTTACCAAGAAAACCAAAAAACGTTGAAACCGGTATCATCAATCTTGATACAGTAACGGATCGGGAACTCACTGGGTTGCATACGCGATTGATCCACGTGGAATTGTCTATTTCGATTCATATGGGCTAGCCCCACCGAAAGAGTTTATGCGGTATATAAATTCTTCGACGAAACTCAAAAGAGTTTCCGATTTTTTATTCCACGCTGCCAACACAACAATTAAATGATCCACCAATATGCGGCCGTGAAGTATTAAATGTCCTCGCAGAGATTTCATTAAAATCCTTTGGATCTCCGTGGAAACCACCTCATGTTGTTGTAAACGAATACACGAGTGGGAAATTACTAGGTAATTTTAGAGAATCAATAAATTAAAAATACTATAGTCTTTATAATAATGATCGATATTTGGGGACAATCTCTGTCAATGTCGGAACCCACCGCGGAAACATCTGCGGGTTCTATTGAAGATGTAAAAAAAATAATTGAAAATAAAATCGCTGAGACGTTAAATTTAGTAAGTGTTGACCCAAATGAAATAGTTGTATTTCAAGATCGCCAGGGTAAATTGAAAACTAGTAATGTGTCATTGGATGACATTTTAAAACGACAACACGACGCCGCTGAAAACTCTATTGCGCTGTATTCCAACGGTGGACAACTTAAACCAGGCGCACTTGTGTCTACGATCACCGACGCGATTGCCACCCACGGCCGTGAGCTGGATGATTATATACGAGGTTATAATAGTTTTCGCAAAAATGTCATACATAAATTCTTTGGAACCCCGCTTGTGGTTGGCATGACTCTCGCTGAAATTAAAAGCTATCTATCGCTATTCTTTTTTAACAAGGACGCGGGAAGGATGATGAATGAAAATGAAATCAAGGCAAATTATCTCGATATTTACAACGATATTTCTAAACTAATAGAAAATCTTGAAAAGGTACAAAAACCCACTAACGACGTCATTGTTAAGTTTTTGGGAAACCCGCTTGTGGCTGGTATGACTCTCGCTGAAATTAGCGAGTTTATTGGCAAGCATACTCAAAATGCCTACGTCGTTAATAGTTTCTTTGGTGTCCCAGCTACATCTACGATGACTCTCAAAGATATTAATATGTTTATGGTGAGACAAACAACACTTAATACCATCGTGGATAAATTTTTGGGGAGAACACCTGTGTCTGAAACCACATCGTTAACAGGCCCAACCCTCGCTGAAATTAAAAAAGCTATTGACGAACAAAAGCTCACCAGCGAAATTGTTAACAAGTTCTTTGAGGGCAGTAAACCCCAAGATATCACGACAAAATTTTCTAGCATCGATTTTCATATTAAAGACCAAGCACAGCTTGGAATCAAAGGCATTCTGACTTCGTTCTTTTTTAACGAGGGGGCGAAGAGGTTGATAAATATCAGCGAAATAAGGACAAATTATCTCGAAATGTATAATGATATTCTTAAACTAAAAGAAGATTTTGAAAAGGTACAAAAATTCACCAACGTGGGTATGTCTCTCGTTGAAATTATCTCGGCTATCAATAAGGTAAAAATTCCACATAGTGTAAGCACCGTTAATAACATCGTGTACACGGTTGATAGTGGAACTTTTGATTGGATCCGAGGAAACAGAAATTATCTTAATGTTGGCAACAGACATACTGGTGTACCAGGTTGCTATCGACTTACAATAATACATCACCGTAAATTTGATTTGGAATTCAGCAACACAGGTATCAGAGGTGTTAACACATTGATGTATATACTAGAGAAAGTATCACGACCTCCACCTTCTGTACGAAACACGCTTACGATTACTATAAACAATTCCGACGAGTCTATGATTAGGGAGTCACTACCCTGGATAATAGAATTTGTATCCGGTGTCCCCTCATCCGATCCTAAAACCGTTTCAATAATAGGATAATTGAAAACACTATCAGGTTTAAAATAACAACAATGACTTCGTCATCAACAATGACAGCGTCATCACAATATCGATTCGACACCGTGAAAGAATTTTCCGCGAACTTGAAATCACTTTCTGAGCGCTATCGTGAAAAAATGAAAAAATACCGCAGAAGAATTACCGCCAATACCGCAGAAGAATTACCGCCATCGACATCACCGTGTACTCGGTGTCCGGTGTGATGGCCAGCGCCGGGGTTATTTTGTCGACGGTGACCATGATGGCTCCAATTGCAGTTCCAATTGCTATCTCCGTGGCAACAACAATTGCGGCAGTCGCCACCGCGATAACTAAAAAGTTATCATCGTGTTCTCAGAAAAACTCAGTGATTATACAGCTCGGTACAGGGTGGTATTTGACGCGTACTCGAAATTATCCGAGTTGATCTCGCTGTCAATAGATAATTCATTCATATCCGATGTTGAATTTTCCAAGATGACCCAGCTGTATAACTCCGCGATGTTGAAATTGGAAATTGAAGACAGCGTTAACAATAATGTCACTACAATTCAACGAATTGCAACTGCTTCAACGAATCGCGGAGAATACCACTCCGATACGAACAAGCATGATATCAATAACATCAACAAACCCACAATTTAGTGTGAACTTCCCTTCTCCGATTCCAGTGCGTGAGATCGCGCTGGCAAAATTACGAGTATATCATAGCTGGCCTAATATCAGATCGGTTGCATTTGGCGGTCAGCAACCCAATAACGCACTGGTGTTCTCGTATAAGAATAAACCCGATGGTACTCCAGTGTGGGAAACTGTTTCGTTACCAACTGGGTCGTACCAAATTAAGCAAATCGATGCTGAAATTCAGCGTAGAATAAAATCAATCACTGGAAAAGAATCAAAAATAGCTATTAATCTTCATCAACCGACGCTCTCCTCGTCGATCGAAATAAGCACAGAGGGATACATTGTAGATATCTATAACAGCTCGTTAAGAACAGTGTTAGGATGGCCTGAAAAACCACCGGAGATATCCACCGCCGACTTAACCACGGACGTACAATCATATCATGAAATCAATCCCAGTTATCGAGATAATTTATCTGATATAAGAAAAGGAAGAATCGACGATAGATTTATATTTACCAATAAAGACACATTGCAATGGGATTTTATCATTAAAAGAACAACCGACTCATCTGTTACTATTTCATTTACGCTAACTGACGTCCGTGGTTATTTTAATGAAATTAAACAATTATATGACACACAACTAGAACAACTATGGAAAACAAGATCGCAAAAACACGTTGAAATAATAAATCAACTTATATCTGACATGGAATATATCTATGAACTAATTATTCAAACAATAATTAATGACAACAGCGAAAATAAACAACGATTCCTAACCGATTACAATATCACAGAAGACAATCTACGTAATTTCAAGTTTCCCAAATACAACGCTGATGAACTAGCAAGAATTGTTAGAACCGATATCAAGGCGCTACAAAATCCAGATTCAACTGTCCTTCTCAAGTATAATAATGATCCAGATGGTGGTGGTAGGCATATTGCCCCGCACAATGTGAATATTTCAACGGTGATTGCGCTCAATTTAACATGTGATGCAATTGAAGGAAGCTATCAAATTAATCTAGAGCAATCAAATCAAGCTCAGCAAGGATATATTCTTTATTCGTTTGCACCAACAGCTCCTCCAGGATTCCTAATTATTGAAAACCCAATTAATCCTGTCTACATGCGATGCCATAATAATTCGTTAACGAGAATTAATTTCCGACTTACCGACCAGTCAAATAATTTAATTGATCTACAAGATGAGGTGTTAGCGATTAGTTTGTTTGTAAAGTCCTAAAGACTCGATCAAATATTTGGTTGAAATCGTAAATGATTTTTGTTAACCAGAACTGAAAGTTCCAGCAGCAGAGAGGGTGGATGACAACGACAATGGCGTATATAAGGAAATCTTATTTTATCGAATAGACGCCATTTTTTTTACTATTTGGTAGAAGCCTCAGATATCCGAATCGACGCTCGGAAAGTTGTAGGGTTCACCCTCTCTGCTGCTCAGTTAGCATTCCATTCAAAATAACTAGCACTTAGCTTTCCATTCAAGATAACTAGCAATTAGCTTTCCATTGAAGATAATTTGAAATTTGCTTTCCATTCAAGATAATTAGTAATAATGATTCTGTAAACTGCCTGTATGACAGCCATATTGGAAACAAGACCTGCACATTCATATGTATAATGAACTTAATATTTTAGTAAAATAAACATTTTGTTATTATCATCCAATCTGTGGATTAGTGAAAACCCCATGTTATTATCATCCATTCTGGGGATTAGTGATAACATGATTTTCAAGATATGGCAGCCATATTTGATGTCTCGTGCATTTTGGACAAACCAGACCCTGTGATGACAGAACACATCCTAGCTAGAGAACCAGTCTTGTAAGTAACTGTAACTATAGAATCAGTCTTGTAAGTAACTGTAACTAGAGAACAAGTCTTGCAAGTAACTGTAACTAGAGAACCAGTCTTGTAAGTAACTGTAAACTTGAAGGGTGATTGTCATGATACAGACCTACCAATGCTGATGACACTGTCTCAGTAAGGCAGTTGATTATATTCGTTATGTTTAGTCAGTTTTAAGTAAGGTGTAACAAAATATCATAAACTGCTAGTCAAAGCTGGAAAACATTTAAAAGTTCTGTAATTGAAATATGTTACAATGGTAAACATTATGTTCGATTGAAAAGTAAGGAAAGTAAAGGTAAAACTTATTTACCTCTTGTACCATAGTGACGTAATTCATGGATTTTTTCTCCATTACACATGACAACTACAATCATATATCCTGCCATGATACACTCAAACTGATGCGATGCTCAATCAATAAATATAATTTTGTCTCTTACTGTTTTTCATCACAAGAATCTGAATATTCCTTTTTATTCCTCTGTGCTGATTAAAAAGACATTTTATGAGGTTTATCTTCCCTTTCTCTAATCAACCATTTGATCATACTAATGCTTTGCATACAAAAAATAAGCAGTTTAAAGCATCTGAGGTACTGCAGTAAAGTTAGTCTGGTTTTCTTAATAACTCCACTAATATGAAACCCAGATCCAAATCAAACATGAATGAGCCACTTATACATATCTTTTTGGTCATAATCATTTTCTTGTAGTTATTGGTTTCATTCTGTTAGCACCTATTTTAAGGTTCTTTTTTTTTTGTATAAGACTTACAGCAAAATCATAAGTGTTGGTAGGTCTGAAAATGGCATACCTCAGTAACAGCACACATCCTTGCAATAGAACCAATATTGTTAGTAATTGTAACCAGGGTGGCTCGAGCTAGATCGTGCTTGCTGGCACTTTTCCTTCTCTCATCATTATTCATGTGACCAAAACTGAAATGAAGAAAACAAAAAAATGATACGGATAATAGAGATTCCCCTGACTATCTTATAAATTCAAATTTACTTCTTGAAAGCCCAGATATCAAGAAATTACAATAAAATATTTGGGAAGAAGGTAAGCAAAAAGATTGCAAATCAAATTGATTCAAAATATATTTTAAAATTTTTCAAAGGATTCTATAATGACATGAAAATCTAGTCAGGTTATCTAAATATACAAACAAGCATGCATGCAAAATTTCATCCATCTACCAAAATAGTGCTTAAATCATTTTTTGTTTAAATGGTACAGTTAAAAAATGTCTGAAGAACATAAACTTGCTATAATGATCTGAAAATCCAGTAAAGTCATTTGCAATGATATGTCCACAAAATTTAATTTGCCTGCTTCACACAGGTTTTGCTTAATCATGCTAACAGACTTTTGTCAACTTGTTAAAAGTCCAAAAAATCTAAATACACTACTCCCTCGATAACTCGCGAACCCGCTTTTAACGCGGTGTCTGGCGTGGATCCCGATTTTTCTCCAAAGATAAAATATATTTTAAAAGTCTTTCAAAATATGCTGAACGTGAAAAAAGTATGATAAGAAATGGTAAATTAAACCTTAATACATTTCTGGCTTTATCATAAAAAAGGTGATTAATGCCCACAAAGATCGATTCCATATTGTGAAATTTGCAAATTCTAAATAAGATATCACAATATATTTTTATTTATTGATACATTGTCATCAATACGCCATAAAAAAAAAGTCTGATGAAATAGCGATCAAATAAAACGTCCGGTAAATGCTAACAGGTGGCAACAGATAATGAAATAAACAGAAATTAAATATCTTGCTGTGTGAAAACCACATTATAATCCTTTATTTCCTTTTCAATGTAAACATTATAATTGCAACATATTCTTTTCTAAGAAAACATGAAAAGAGTCAATCAACTGTCACATCGAAACCCGTGAGTACTTCCATGAGAACCTAATTACCTGCCGGTTTTGTTTTGATCAACAAACTTGGCAAAGTGTTTGTTGCACTAAAATAATCCACTGAAAGAGACTTGTGTTGTTTTATCACTTATGCCTGGTGCATGGAATCAAGTAAGTGACGATTTTGCTCAAATATATACACTGTATATGAATCGATCGATCGACTGACATTGTTTCTCGAAAAGAGAGTTGATCTTTTGTATTAAACAAATACATCTAATTTGGATCAAACAATAAAACAAGAATGTATCCAATTCAGCACAATAATTAGTGATGTAATACCCAATCTGTGAATTGGTACTCGAGTTAATCAAACCACAAGAGTCTGACGTTTTATCAATAAAATACGGCGAAATCTCTGACAACATGAATTCACCTTATTGGTTAATATTTTTTTATATATATTACTGATAAGGGGAATTTATGTTGTCAGAGATTTCGCCGTACTTTCTTGATAAAATGTCAGACTCCTGAGATATGATCAAACAGAAACCACATGGAATAATGTTTTCGATTAACTCCTCAATATACAGTAATTTATCCTGAAATTAATGTTACTCTATGAGGAAAAAATAAACTACACCATTATGAAGATATACTTATTCACAGTTAATCACAGCATGATTATAAAGTGAGTATTAAAAACTAAAAAATCTTCCACCCACCCTTTTGCCTTTGTATCAATCCTTTTGTTATTATAGGTCCCTCGATAACTCGCACCTCACTTAATAGTGCGGTAGATGTTTTCGGACCCCGATGTGCGCGAATTATCGAGGGAGTGGTGTATGCATACAAATGGTGAATTATTTCAATGGCCTGAAAATCTAAGTAGAGCATCTACTTATAAGCATAATAAATTATGTAGATTTTCATGGCTCTAGTGTTAATATTTACTGTGCTAAAATAGATTTGGGATGGACAGAATCAAAACAATATGCTTCTTTCTTATACTGCCATAGAGGAATACAACTAGTGCATATACAGCTGTGTTCTGTAAGGGAGTAACATGTATATACAGCTGTGCTATTACTGTAGATAATAATGATACATACACAGCTGTACTATTGCTGTAGGAGAATTACAATAGTGTGCATACAGCTGTACTATTAATGTTTGGGAATAACATATGCAGCTGTATTATTGATGTATGATAATAATGCTAATGTAAATACAGCTGTAATAACAGTCTAGAAAATAACAATGATGCATATACAGCTACAGTATTGCTGTAGAACAAAAATGATGCATACACAGCTGTAGTATTGATGTAGGGGAATAACACATTGACAGCTGTGCAAATGATGTATGAGAATACCAACAGTGCATTTATAGCAAACTAATATTAGTGTAAATACAGCTGTACAACTGTTGTAAGGGAATACATTTTGTATATACAGCTGTATTATTTTAATAGGAAAATACCACTGATGTATACACAGCTGTACTGTTGTTGTAGGGGAATATAATACAGCTGCAAAACAATGGTGCATATTCAGCTGTACTCTTTCTGTGTGTGGAAATCATATGCAGCTGTATTTTTGCCATCAGAGAATAATGTTAGTGCATATTCAGATGTACTATTGATGTAGGATATATATGGACAGCTGACTTACCACTGTAGGGGAATTACAATAGTGCATATACAGTCGACTAATATTAGTGTATATACAGAATAGCTGTCAATCCCCAAGAACAAAAATACTGACTACTTGTGACAAAAATACTGATTTTCAGGAACAAATACTGATTTTGTAAAATTTTAATGCATATGTAATTATTTACAACATATAGAACCATCTATAAAAAGTAGGACAGTGCCTTACATAATTATTTAATGTCAAAGATGCAGGTGTTGCACACCTGTACCTTCTGCATGGGCACTACGTTCCATTCGGAAGGATCAAGCCATCAACACACTCAGACACAGGTTGTTTATAGGTGCATTTTGCACACCTTTGTTTTATCCCCCAATCATTATCAATTCCAGTCTACCAACTTTCACTGATGATCTCAATTTTGTGATTTTCTTACTGAACTGTTTTCGTTCAAGCAAAAGAGTATTCCTTTGCGATTTTAATGTCTGGAAAACGTGTTCAAAATAAATCACCAGCAACACTAGTAACTGAAAGTAGAAGGTTTATTTCTAAAGGAAATTTAATAAATCAAATTTTGATGGAAGAAACATTAAGGTTTTCTTTGGTATTTATATATGTCATAAGTTCAGGCTGAGCTGTGTGTGATCAAGCAGGAAGCTGATGTTTATTAGCTTTTTTGTTCTCTTGCATTTCATTGGCGCCTCCATGCCCAATAGCGAAATCATGTTACACAATTTGCAAAACGTAAAGTTTTCTCCTTTTCAAATTTACACTAGTGATTACCTTTCAAGTATGTGTGGTACCTACATGATAAAATTTACACAAGTGATTACCTTCCAAGTATATGTGGTACCAAAAATGATAAATGGATATTAGTAATAGGTTTTCTTTGAAGAAAAAGCAAAATAACTGCCTAGAATGTCCAAAAAATGACTGGAGATTCCATTATGTATTGCTTGCAAGTCAAGATAATTTATCTTCATCCTCAACATTTAGTTGCTACTCACATTGGTCAGTGGTAAGAGGAGGTAATTTGAATGAGTTTCTTCCCTTTGTGTACATGTTAAAAAGTGGAAAAAGAAATTTTGATAATCTTAATGTCATAGTTATGGATTCCCTACAAATTAGTTCATTTTTATCAGACCCCCTTATTCATGGAGTCCATACAAACTGGTATATTTTTCTATAGTAAAGCTACTTAATTTAAGTTTTAGTTCCTGAACGAGACAATTTTATGTAGTTTGACATCCTTACAAATCCCAACATTATGATAAAAGCTTGCCACAAGATACTTTAAAGCAAAGTGACTATAGTGTGGGTCATTTTACCTTAAAGCAAAATGACTATAGTGTGGGTCATTTTACCTTAAAGCAAAGTGACTATAGAGTGGGTCATTTTACCTTAAAGCAAAGTGACTATAGAGTGGGTCATTTTACCTTAAAGCAAAGTGACTATAGAGTGGATCATCTTACCTTAAAGTAAAGTGACTATAGAGTGGGTCATTTTACCTTAAAGCAAAGTGACTATAATGTGGGTCATTTTACCTTAAAGCAAAGTGGATATAGTGTGGGTCATTTTACCTTAAAGCAAAGTGACTATAGAGTGGATCATCTTACCTTAAAGCAAAGTGACTATAGAGTGGGTCATTTTACCTTAAAGCAAAGTGACTATAGAGTGGGTCATTTTACCTTAAAGCAAAGTGACTATAGTGTGGGTCATTTTACTTTAAAGCAAAGAAATTACTATAGATTGGGTCATTTTACCTAAAGCAAAATGACTATAGTGTGGGTCATTTTACCTTACAGCAAAGTGACTATAGAGTGGGTCATTTTACCTTAAAGCAAAGTGACCATAGAGTGGGTCATTTTACCTTAAAGCAAAGTGACTATAGTGTGGGTCATTTTACCTTAAAGCAAAATGACTATAGTGTGGGTCATTTTACCTTAAAGCAAAGTGACTATAGAGTGGGTCATTTTACCTTAAAGCAAAGTGACTATAGTGTGGGTCATTTTACCTTAAAGCAAAATGACTATAGTGTGGGTCATTTTACCTTAAAGCAAAGTGACTATAGAGTGGGTCATTTTACCTTAAAGCAAAGTGACTATAGTGTGGGTCATTTTACTTTAAAGCAAAAAAATGACTATAGATTGGGTCATTTTACCTAAAGCAATGACTATAGAGTGGGTCATTTTACCTTAAAGCAAAGTGACTAAAGAGTGGGCCACATTTATGGCAACAGAGATCAGTGTTAGATATAAGGAGCACCGTATTTTCTGTGTCACATACAGTAGTTCCTAAAGATAACATGGTCAACGATGTCACAAAGTCATCTATTTGGATAACACAGTTCCTGATGTCACAAACAAATAGTTCCTTAGGATAACAGTCGCTGACATCTCACACAATCATCCTTTGTAATAACAGTGTTATGACTATATAATCTTAAATTAAATAACAGAAAAGTATGAAACATAAAAAATTTATTGTCCTACAATGAAAAGTAAAAATTTAAAAAGAACCTACACTTTTGTGACTTAAATCCCAAAAAGTCCGCTTTATTTTTCCACAATGTTCAACTTTCTTGAATTAGCACTCTAACGAATATTATATCCAATTTATTTTTCACAAAGCTCAACTTTATTGAACTGGCACTGGTACTAATGAATATAATGTCTGATTTATTTTTCCACAAAGCTCAACTTTCTTGAATTGGCACTCTCATGACAACAATGTCCGATAAATTTTTCCACAATGTTCCAACTTTCTTGAATTAGCACTCTAATTACTATGTCCGATTTATTGAATTGGCATTCCATAATGAGTACTGGGTCCAATTTATTTTCCACAAAGTTCAACTTTATTGAATTAGCACACTAATGAATATTATGTCTTATTTATTTTTCCACAATGTTCAACTTTCTTGAATTGGCACTCTCATGACAACAATGTCTAATTTATTCAGTTGCCACTCTATAATGAGCACGGTGTCCAATTTATTTTTCCACCAAGTTCCTCTGTTTTGAAGTAGCACACTAATGACTACTATGTCCGATTTATTGAATTAGCACTCTAATGACAACTATGTCTGATTTATTGAATTGGCACTCTAATGGCTAATATGTCTGATTTATTTTTTCCACAATGTTCAACTTTCTTGAATTGGCACTCTAACGAGAACTATGTCCAATTTATTTGTCCACAATGTTCAACTTTCTGGAATTGGCACTCTAATGAGAACTATGTCCAAATTATTTGTCCACAATGTTCAACTTTCTTGTACTCAAATGACTACTATTTCCTATTTATTTTTCCACAATGTTGTATTAAGATTTTAGGCCCAATGTCTACTTTTTCAAACTGATGCGTTTTGATCAAATAAATACTGTCACTGCAAGATTTCATTTTTAGGTTCTTATTCATCAGAATGATCATAACCTGTACGCAAGGGCTCTATGGTTTTGTGAAGATAAATGAAAATTTCAAACGACATTTAAATTGTCTGAAATTTGATTTGTCTTCTCTGTCTGCCTTTCCTACATTCAGTTTCCAAATACCTTTAAAATGACAGATTGACCAGCATGCCATCTGTTTTCATCCACTGAGCCTGTACATCGGACTTGTATTTAATACCATTTTCGGGTTAAAAATCACTCACTGGTAGCTCCAATAATCTGATACACTACTGACATCAAACTTAAATTGCTTTCATCTCTATGAACAGCTAAAAATTTGCCATATGAAATCACATAAAATTTCCTTGATGAAAGGTTCAGGCCAAAACAGCATGCTTGCTACAGTATCCAATGTACCAATCAAATTAGTTTAACAACTATTCATGTCAAGCTGAAGATACCTGGTGTGTAAACAGTTATGAAAAAGATATTCAATAAGCGCTACAAAATTTCTACCAGATTAATTTATGTTGTGCCAAGCACTTTAAGTGCTGATGGCCAAATAAAACTGAATATTGCATAGTGTACAATAAAACTGAATAATGCAAAGTGTACAATAAAACTGAATACTGCATAGTGTACAATAAAACTGAATAATGCATAGTGTACAATAAAACTGAATAATGCATAGTGTACAATAAAACTGAATACTGCATAGTGTACAATAAAACTGAATAATGCATAGTGTACAATAAAACTGAATAATGCATAGTGTACAATAAAATTGAATACTGCATAGTGTACAATAAAACTGAATACTGTAGTATCATTTATTTTCGTTGGGCTCAATTTTCGTGGTTTTGTAAAAAAAAGGCATTTTCGTGGGGATGTAAATTCGTGGTTTTGCCTGTCAAATTTGGCATATTATAAGGTAGTTAATTTCATGGTTTAACCTCTACAAGTACCCCAAATAAAGAATACAAAAGAATAAAACGATGACGACGCAAACGGCAGTCACATTAATGTTTAAAACAATACTACCACCTGTATGAGTACATATCTAAGACCCCGCAAGTTCAATACTTACGTGTTTTTGACCAAGTGATTAACATCTGTCAAAGCAGACTCAGCCAACAACACTAAAACAATACTTCCACCTATGTGAGCACATATCAAACACCCGTCAGGATTAATCAGTTTCGCCATGTTTTCATTTGAGTGTTCAAGATCAAAGGAAGCAGACGCTGCCAACAAAACCAGACCAATCAGTTATTAAAGTACATTTGAATGATCTCTTACTTAAACCACTGTCCATAAAGTTGCAATATCAGTACTTTATGACTATCATAGCGTTAACACAGTGGCTTAAGAGTGGTAAAATTCAACTTAGATCACCCTCGGTTCCTGGACTTCCTAACCCATCAGAAGCTGAGAACCCGGCGCAGGCTCTCGCTTACCAGGCAGCTAATGACACAGTAGAACCACTGCTTCAGTCTGTGTCCCGGAAAAGAAAGCGAGGAGAGTATAACTGTTATAGCGAGGAATTACGGGCAAAGATAGCCAGGTATTCCATCGATAATGGTGTTGCCAAGGCAGCCCGCAAATTCAGTAGCGATCTGAGTTGTACTATCAGTGGGACCACTGTACGGAGTATGCGGGACCAATACATAAAGTTAAAAAAGCAAGATGGACAAGAACATTTAAATTTACCAAAATCACCCCGGGGCAATCCTTTGATGCTAGGAAGCATGCTTGATTTAGAGGTACAGGACTGGATCAAAAAAGTTAGAATTAATGGAGGAGTTATAAATATTAGGATTGTAATGGCTGGGGCAGAGGCTGTGATTACCAAGCATGCTCGCATCCAGGTGGAGACTGGACGATGGAAGCCAGTGGATCAAAGCAAAGTGTCAGTTTCCGCACTTGATGACAAGAGGCAGATTATGATTTTACTCGCAATAGCAAAATCTGGAACTCTCCTGCCCCCACAAATTATTTACGCAGGGAAGACTGAAAGATGCCTGCCTAATGGTGAAGTTTTCCCTGACCACTGGGATGTGACTTAAACAGAATCACACTGGAGTAACGAAGAATCAATGCTGCGTTATGTGGATAATGTCATCATTCCATATGTGAACAAAACACGTGACCGGCTGCCCCTTGCGCAATGCAACCAGCAAGCAGTGGCAATATTTGATGTGTTTAGAGCCCACCAAAGTGCGAAAATGCTAACTAAATTGAAAGAAAGTGGAATCACTCCTTTATTTGTGCCTGCCTCTTGTACAGACCAGCTTCAACCACTAGACCTGACCGTAAATAAAGAATACAAAGAAGAACTAAAGTTACACTTCCATGAGTGGTATGCTAAACAGGTCACGGACATAATTACGGAAAAAGAAGGTGACGATCAGTGCAGAGTAGTAGTAAACCTTGCAACATTGTTAATAAAACCAATTCACGCTAAATGGATAATTGCAACTCATGCAACACTGAGTGAGCGATCGGACCTAATTATGAAAGGTTTCGAAAAAGCTGGACTTTTTTAATTTGGGGATTATTTACCCGAGAAACATTTATAAGTACCATGAGACTTGATTGACACGATGTTGAAACAGTGGCTTTGTCCAACAATCTGTGCAGTGTGAGCTTTAATAATCTGCTTTAGTGTTTCAAGAAACATATTTTCTTTGACAGGATTGTTGTTCTATTGGATTTAAAATGCATGGATAAAATGAAATGCTTTCAGAAGGATTTGAATGTTTAAACAACAGCTGCACTAGATTGAAGGATCGACTTGAATAAGTATTAAATCTAATTTTCATAATCAGTTATTTTGTATTACTAGTATTTTTTCTTTCTTTCTTTCTGTTTAGTATTACTATTGTTTGAATATGTTATGCTTTTTCTATATTTTCTCTCTATCCTTACTTAAATGAAACACTGTAAAAAAAAAAAAAAACAGGAAAATGGGTCGGGAATTGGGGGGGGGGGGAGATCATCAACCTATGTGGCTCATTTTTCGTTGGGGATTTAAATTCGTGGTTTGTGGCAACCACAAAAACCACGAAAATTGATCCCCCACGAATATTGATGATACAACAGTACTGCATAGTGTACAATAAAACTGAATACTGCATTGCATAGTGTACAATAAAACTGAATACTGCATAGTGTACAATAAAACTGAATACTGCAGTATATATTTTCATATATGCAACTTGAAAATAATATGCAGCAGCACATCATCACTTTGCACATCACTGAATTCATACAAATCATGGTACCTTGGGAGCTTATCTTACTAATAATATGCTTTAATGATTCAGCAAATGGATATATACTTAGAAACCATTTGTTTTAAAGAAGGAAATTCTGACTTTTACTTCAGGCATTATGTTTTATAAAAACAATTTAAAAGAATAAATAATGATGATAAAATAACCTAAATGTGAATAATGTTGATGTAAATACTAATGCTACAAGAAAAGTAGTGCTTCACTATAGTGTAGTTCCTCATAAAACATGGGATGTAGTTTCAAAAACATATCTCAATATACAATAGCCTCGCTTACAATGATCTACCCATTAATGGCTCTTCTTATGATTCTTAAAGTAACTGATTGCAGTAATAGCCAATCATCAGAGTTTACCTGCTTGCGACAGTGTCCCCAGTGAGTCTGAATTTTTCATAGTCTCCACCATATATGTCCTTCACCAGCTTGTCCACCTTTGTGCTGTCCCCATCAGCAGCAAGTTCTATCGCTTCTTCAAAGGTCTCACAGCCAGTTAACAGACAGCACAAACCCAGAAATGTTCCTCCCCCAAGGCTGAAATATCACTTGATCACTTAATACTGTATTAAGTAGCATCATATAATAATATAATAATTATTCAACATTAAATATGTGAAATAACATATCACTACGGCATAAATAATACCATAACATGATAAAGCAAAGTATTATAAAATACACAAGTCATCCAAATGCATTTCCAACAAGTCTCCCAAATGGACCTGATGATGCTCACCTGGCTTGCACTTTTTAACAATGATGCTCACCTGGCTTGCACTTTTTAACAGTTGACCATTTCACAAAGAACATGTGCTGCATAAAGTAGCGCCTGTTGATTTTATTACCATAAATTGACATATCTTATTATTAGCAAATATTGACACATCTTATTTCTATCCCGTTGATTTTATTACCATAAATTGACAAATCTTATTTCTATTCTGTTGATCATATTAGCATAAATTGACACATCTTATTTTTATCCTGTTGATTTTATTAATATAAATCGACACGTCTTATTTTTATCCTGTTGATTTTATTAGCATAAATTGACCCAATCTTATTTTTATCCTGTTGATTTTATTAGCAAATATTGACATCATCTTTTTTTGTCATGTTGATTTTATTACCTTATATTGACTAAAGTGGTCACCCTCTTATACTGCCACAATAGAAAAGTGGCCATATAAGATGGGTGGCCTTTTTTGAGGTTGATTATATTCTGTGAAAAGTATGTTGTATGTAGTAAAAAAGCTATAAAAAGCAAAGCATCTAATATCTTCATTTAAAATTAGCACTAACTATTAAAAAGCTGATATAAATATACACTATATTAAAATTTAAATGGATATACTTTAATTATTAAAAAACTATATTCTTGTCTTACAAACTGATTTTTTTCAAGTAGATATTCACTAATTATTAAACGCTATTCTTGTCTTAAGAACTGACTGATTTCAAGTTGATATTCACTAATTATTAAAAAGCTATTTTTGTCTTAAGAACCGATTTATTTCAAGTTGATATACATAAATTATTAAAAAGCTATTCTTGTCTTAAGAACCGATTTATTTCAAGTTGATATACATAAATTATTAAAAAGCTATTCTTGTCTTAAGAACCGATTTATTCCAAGTTGATATACATTAATTATTAAGTGTGAAATGCGAGTATGATTTTGCTGACATACACATGGGAAAATCATTAAAAATTGACATTTACATCTTGGTACATACACTGCTTGGCTTTAATATATTTCTCTTTTCATTTACTCCCTTTTTCCACAGAATATACTCTTTATCTGTTACTATGTTTGAGTCTTCCCAGCATAAAATGCTTCAACAAGGACTCTAGAACTCGCCCCATTGTCAAGTCCAATAAATAATAATTTTCTTCTAAAGTATTAATTCTCTAGTTTTATAATGATTTATTCCTATACTGCAAATTGTTCTGAAACTTAATTATGCTGAGGAAACTTTTGTAGAGCTGATGAAATGTCTTGTTATAAAGGAATTGATACATGCACTGTCACTTGATTTTTCAGTCTTTGTCTGGTACTCTGTTTTGTTCAAGGCTAATTTTGTCTGTGTTAAGCCACAAAAGCAGCCTATGCTGACCATGTGATTATCTTGACAATTATGTCCTACATCACACTGCTCAAAGTTGATAAAAGAAATGTACTCTGAGAGACGATCTTTATATCAATCAGCAACACAAGTCCCTTGAAGGAATTCATGCTCTACTGAGCAAAATGTATTTCCAAGAATTCAGTAACTCTTGCACATAAAGAGTCCATAAACACTGACTGCAGCCACAGTATAATTTTTGTTCAGGAATTTTAAGTCATCTGTAATCAGGTTATTAGATAGCTAATTCTTAAACACGGGTAAATAATTCTAATTTAAGATGCTACGATTAGATTGTGTGGGATATATAAACAGGTGGAACATAAGTGTTTACAATCATTAATAATAATATTAATAATAAACCCTGCATACAAGATTCGGGTAATTTCTCAGTGGCTGGTGGGGTCAGGTGGATCTTAGAAGAATTAGGTTACTTCCCATTGGATGGGTTAGGTCAGATTGGTAGGCATTTTCACCCCTTTTGCTTGAATATACACACTGGAGCTGGACAATTTAGTCATTCTCATACATTATACTCTTGTTATAATATCAGTCTGCATTAGGGCTGTCAACGGGTACCCGGGTACTCGACCATAGCGAAAGACCTGAGTATTGAAAATTAATCACGAGTACCCGTTCACAAAAAATTTGTCGACAACACTATCAAAATATCATATATCAGCAGCAGCACACTGGTCTGAGTAGTCCGAGTTTCTTCTCACCCTTGCCACCCCTTTTTTGATATTTAGACATTATTGTTGGGGTGTAGGGTCTGAGAGCATTTCCTATAAAAAAGTTGGAATTCCCAGACACCATTTGATGTCAGCATGGGTAACAGCTTACATGCCGGTCCAGCAAACATGAACAATCTTTCATCGAAATATACCAGCATGAAATCAATAGGAATATGATTTATTTTCTCAAAAATCGTGAGCATAGCATTTGTTATGCCTTTAATCTGCTGACAGACGAGACTAAAGTACATCATTGCTGAAATTTGTCCAGGATCTGGCTATTTGCATTTCTAGTCATGTGACTACACAAATCTCGCAACCTAGGTAATACAGTCACATGATATCGACAATAGGGAAATTTCCAAAAGATATTGTACATATAATTTGGACATATTATATAGTAGCCACATAAATAAATATAGTCTGTTCTCTCCTCACTCAACCATACAGATGCTATAAATAGAATTCGTGGGGAAAGTAGAACAAGGTTTGCTATAAATAGAACTTGTTACTGTAGGAAAGTACAAGTCCACGGACAAAAGTACATGTACTTGTATATTGTAGTTACGTAAAGCGGTCTTTTCTAAAATACGATCTGTGGGAATAATGGAATGTTAATATAAACGAGATTTCTGGAAGGTGGATATACCGAAAAAGCATAATCCATATGCGTTTACGCGTAACGCGTAATTTAGTTGGAAAAAAATTTGTTGCTCAAGGGTTGGACATGTCTTTTGATGTTCTAACGAGAACCCCAATACCCGTTAAACGGGTAAGTTTTCCGTGGTTTTTAACAGCCTAAGTCTGCATATTTATTTAATGTGGATTTGATATTATTTGACAGGAAACAATTGTTAGGACTATTAATTATAAAGTGCTCATAAACTAAATATTATTCTGGGACTAATGTAAATTATTCTAAGGGTTCATGACAATGCCATACATCAGGACTGTTGGAAGACCACTTACACAGGGTTCATACAGAATTTGATAAAGTTTCCCCAAGACCACAATTATCAATTTCCTGGTCCTATTTTGGCTAATATTTTGTAACTGAAATTTTTTTTCTGAGAAAACGAACACAAAATAATATTGCCATATTTTCAGAATGTGAAAATGTCCAAAAATAACTACTTTTGGTTGTCAAAAAACAAACGAGAACCCTTCTCCCAGTCATAACAAGGTTACTCTTAACACATACAGTGATGTGCTGCCAATTAGTAAAACAAGTATTTTTTCTAGCAATGACAGACTGTCTACGTTTCACAGCCATACAAGAGAGATGTTAGGAAACTGCATTGTACACCTTCATCTTGGTTAACAGGCACATGTCCTTGTGCCGCAAGACCTTGGTTCTGAGTCATCAGAGAGCTCGACTGGGTTTTATATTCACGCAGTGATCTCTTTGTCCAGCGAGCCATCACTGGACATTGTGCTGCCTAGGTATTTGAAACTGTCCACATTATTCAGCTGCATTTTGGCAATATTACAGGGTTATGATGGGATTGTTTGGGGTTGGCTAGAAGAGGACTTTTGTCTTTCAACTGTCAAATGTACTATTGTTGTTGTTGTTGGAGGTTTAACGCCATTTTTCAGCACACGATAGGCTATACATGGCGCCCAGTATTAATGGTGGAGGAAGAACCCAGGAAAACCCCCGGAAAGGACACCTGACCCACGATAAGCTACTGGCAAGCTTTCTCACATACCCACATTGGCCAAATCCGAGACACAAACCCACAAAGACAGAGGTCAGATTGCAGTGATCCATAACAGAGAGCACTTTAGACCAACTAGTGGTAAATAAGGTCTATGTGTACACTTTTTCAGTTTTCATGTTGACCATTGCTGTGTTTTGTATACTTTACAAAAAAAAATCAACTGCCTTACAGAGACGGTCTCATCCGAGTTGGCAGGTTTGGATAAAGCTGTGTAATAAAATTACTAGACTTGTCAGATCCACGTAGTCCTTATTGCTGATAATTGGGATTTTCCAATGACTGTTCAGTTATCCATTTTATTTCTTACGTGTTTTCTTTTATAAAATTCTTATCAATTACATGTTTTAAATAAAATTATGACAAAAAGCATGTACAATTTTTACTTCTTATCATTGGCAGCTGCACAAAATTTTTTTGCATCCATACAATTAAAATGTTTAACAGTCATTCTTACCTTGTTCCACTGACACGTTTATAATCATTTGGTCCCCTAACAGACAGGATGCTGACCCCTGATCCAATATTCACCACAAGATAAGGGTATGGATCCCTAAAGTCATAAGGAACTTTCTCACATCGTTCTGGATTAGCACAATTCTTCCAATAGTAACACTCAAAAGCATGGTTATTACGGTATATGTAGTGTATTCCTTTTATCAAACAGTCTAGTTCATCATACTTGTGTAGTATTAAGTCTACATGCTGTAATGAAAATAAAAAAAAATCTATTATTGTCCACAAAATATTACCACTCAGCATTATTACACTGATAGTAATATGATTATTGTTAAAATACTGTCAACCCCATTGTAAGCATACATTTTGGTGGGGATTACAGCAGACTCTGATGGCTGGTGGCTGCTTTACAATGGTTTTAGGTCTTCAAAAATTTAGTTTATGGGATAATAATAATAATAATAATAATAATAATAATAATAATAATAATAATAATAATAATAATAATGACTTTATTTAAGGAGGGTAACACAATTAGCTAAGAACTAATCTACCTTGAGGCCCTCATACAAGAAATTATTTAATTCAGCAGCATCTCAGGAGCCACTGGACATATTGGGTTTGGAAGATGGAAACAGAGTGGGCATTTCAAATCTTAACTGGAATACTATTCCAGAGCAAAGTTCCAGAGTATTGGAAACTTTTCTTGAATAATTCCTTATTTGGTTTAGGAATTTTATACTGTTTTGTAGATATTGATAGCAGATGGGGTGTATTACCAGGTAGCCTATACTGTAATAGGGATTGTAAAAATTCAGGAGCACTATTATTGGATATCCTGTACATTAATTTGGCTTTTCTTAAACATATTCGGTCTTTAATAGGTAATATTTTTAACTTACCAGCTAAATTTTCCTTGCTTTCTTTCTGGTTTGATATTAGCCTAAATGCTCTTTTCTGAAGATTTTCCACCTTTTGATATGTTTTTATCATTTGAATTACCCCATACTGTATTACAATAGTCTAAATACGGTTGTATGTAACTGCTATACAATAATTTTCTATGCCTTTCAGGGAGAAAATGTCTTATCCTACTGAGAAGCCATAAACTTGAATTGACCTTTTTACTGATATGTTTGATATGATCAGTCCATGATAGATTATTATCTACCAAAACACAAAGTAGTCTGTCATGACAGACCATTTGCAAATTTGTATCCTTCCATGTCAGACATAGTTCATTGCTACCAAGATTTTTCCTTTTTTTCCTTGTTGAGATAAATAATATTTTAGTTTTACCAGTATTTACTACCATGCCATTGCATGTGCACCAGTTTTCCAGCTTGTTTAATGCATTCTGTAAAGAAATTTCGAGTTCATGCTTTGTGTTTTGGATGTCTGATAATGTTGTGTCATCTGCATAGAGATCTGTAGATGATATCGAGTCTCTTAGTAAAAGTGGTAGGTCATTAATAAATAAAATAAATAGTAATGGACCTAGAATTGAGCCTTGTGGCACTCCATATCTAACTGTTTCAGGTTCGGACAAAACGTTATTTATATAAACATGTTGTGTTCTCTCACTTAAGTATGAAGTAAACCATCTAACTGTTTTTTCATCGCATTGGTAGATTTTTAGTTTCTTCAAAAGGATTTCATGATCCACCATGTCAAACGCTTTCCTGAAATCTACAAATACAGATCCTATTATTTTACCTTGGTCAAGTGCTTGAAGCCATTTATCAGTTAGGGAGATCAAGGCAGTCTCACATGTTTCTGCCTAAAGCCTGATTGATTAGGGTGTAACAGCAATTGTTTGGTTAAATATGACATGAATGAGTCATGGACATGTTTTTCAATCAATTTTGACAAGTTTGGTAGTATTGAGATTGGTCGGTAGTTATCAGCATCATTCTTAGATCCAGATTTGTAAATAGGAGTTACTGTTGCAGTTTTCCATATTTTGGGGACAGATGAGGTTGCAATACTTAAATTGATTATGAATGTTATGCTATCTAAAATAGCAGAGGCAGAAGATTTAATAAGTCTTGGACCAATCTGATCAAGTCCTGTAGCTTTCTTGGTATCAAGTTCACTGAGATATTTTTTAACAAAGTTCTTCCTTTAGGTCATCGCAGGCAGTGAAAAAATGTTGAAGCCAAATCAAATGGCCTATTCCCTGAATATGGAGTCTACTAGTGGTACCGTAATATGTTATAGTTACATGCAGATTTTTCTCCTCATCATGTAATTGGAAAATTTGACCATTTTGCTTGATGTTACTATGTTTGTGCTCTAGATTTTTAAGCAGAAAGGTATGGACAGCACTTATCATGTGAGGGGAAACTGTAATTGTAACACTTTGAAGATTAAATACAACCTGCATAAATTCTGGCTCTTGTTGGCCTGGTATTCTGGGTCTGCTTCATATGTTGGAATTCTGGGTCTGCTTCATATGCTGGTTCCAATCAGTATATTTCTTGGAGCTAGTCTCAGAAACAGAATTATCCACGATTTTGTTTTGTTTCGTCAGTAGTTATTATGGGAATAATATTTGCTCCCACTCTGAGGTCTCCATCAAAATTACATACTGCAGATTATCTGCAGTTTACAAAATTCGTACAAACGGCAGTTTGCAACCCAAATTTGTTAAACAAACAAAATCATAACAAATCCTCCATGTTTGTTGATTGTGACGTCATCATGACGTAAATAATCAAATTTTAAATGGAAAAACACTTTTTTCTCCAAAATTGCATATGATCCACCAGTAATGTTATATACCCTGCATTCCTTGAATACTCACATATCATCCCAACAATTATGAATCATTTCACTGTAGAAAAAATCACTTATAACTGCCAAAATCTACAGAGCCACTTTTCTAGGTTCCACCTATAGCCGTCGTGACGTCATACCCCCCAACATATAACATAGGTGAATACCAATACCTTTGACATATACACTAAAACCGCTGTACTAAATGAAAATGTTTTGTGGGTGTGTCCTTAATACTGATAACAACAAATCATGTGCCCCAAGCCCAGGGGCAACCCAGTTGGTAGTTCTGTGCTAACATTTACTGAAGTTAGGTGGCCCAGGTACTATACAAAGGGTAATTATATTTAATGAGGCTCCAAAGTCAAGAGGACAGGCAGAGGTCAAAGTCATTCACTAGGCAAAAGATTAAGTTCGGCAACCTAGTAATAGTCCTTGATCTTGACCTTTACATTTGTTTGACCCTGCAAAAACATGGTTCGTATAGATATTTTCATCAAGAAATAGTCAAGCACTTTTCAACAATAAGATATAAAGTACTAACTAATTTTGTACATAAACTTAGTAAGTAAACTTGTCATTGTGTAAATGGTGTAGAAACTGTTATTTGTCATTATCTACATTGTACAGAAACCATTATTTGTACGTGTTCATGGAGTAGAAACCAGTATTTGTCATTGTGTACATTATGTACAAATAAACTTTTGTCATTATCTACATTGTGTAAAACCATTATTTGTTACTGTGTAGAAATCAGTATGTGTCATTATCTACACTAAATGTGTAGAAATCATTATTGGTCATTACTTTGTGTAGAAATCATTATTTGTCACTGTGTACATTGTGTAGAAACCATTATTTATCATCATGTACATTAGGTAGAAATCATTATTTGTCATTGCGTAAAATGTACAAATCATTATCATTGTGCAGAAACCATTATTTGTCATTACATACATAGTGTACACACCATTGTCATTACATACATAATGTACACACCATTATTTGTCATTACATACATAGTGTAAACACCATTAATTATCATTACATACACACCATTATTTGTCTTTACATACATAGTGTACACACCATTATTTGTCTTTACATATATAGTCACAATGTACACACCATTATTTGTCTTTACATGCATAGTGTACACACCATTATTTGTCTGTACATACATAGTGTACACACCATTATTTGTCTTTACATACATAGTGTACACATCATTATTTGTCATGTTGTACACTCATCTATTTATAAAAACAGTTTATGTCATTGTAATCAAAGCAAGAAAAGGATATGTAACCCGATTTTCAGGTTGCCAAAAATCTGGTATGGTTCAATTCTTTATTTTTACACTTTATTCCCAAAACAGGATCAAGTACAAGGAAACAAATAAGCACCCAACTGAATTTTTGTATGAATATATAAACAACCCAACTAGAATTCATATTGAAGACATAAACAACTCAACTGGAAGACCTACTGAACACACAGCAATACAAATAAAGTTTTAATGAATATATAAGCAACACAACTAAAATTTGTACTAAATATGTAAGCAGTCAAATGAAGGTCATTCATTGAAAACTCCATGTTGATATGACCATTCACTGAAAACCCCATGTTGATACATGTATGACCATTCACTGAAAACTCCATGTTGATATGACCATTCATTAAAAACTCCTCGTCTGTATGACTATTCATTGACAACCCCATGTTGATACATGTATGACCATTCATTGAAAACCCCATGTTGACAGGACCATTCATTGAAAACCCCATGTTGATACATGTATGACCATTCATTGAAAACTCCATGTCGATACATGTGTGACCATCCATAGAAAACTTTATGTTGATATGACCATTCATTTAAAACTCCATATTGATATAACCATTCATTGAATTCCCCATGATGATACATGTATGACCATTGATTGAAAACTCCATGCTGATATGACCATTGATTGAAAATCCCATGTTGATACATGTATGACCATTGATTGAAAACTCCATGTTGATATGACCATTCATTGAAAACCCCATGTTGATAAATGTATGACCATTCATTGAAAACCCCAAATTGGTATGACCATTCATTTAAAACTCCATGTTGATACATGTATGACCATTCATTGAAAACTCCATGTTGATATGACCATTCATTGAAAAGCCCATGTTGATACATGTATGACCATTCACTGAAAACCCATGTTGATACATGTATGACCATTCACTGAAAACTCCATGCTGATATGACCATTCATTGAAAAGCCTATGTTGATACATATATAACCATTCGTTGAAAACCCCATGTTGACAGGAGTATTCATTCAGGAGAACTAGCAATAACAAGATTTTTAAGATGGCACCAATTTAAGCATTTGCTCAGAAAATGTTGAAACAATAAGAAATATATTTTATTATAAACTATCTTTGACAACTTGTTAAAAATTCATTACTAAGTCTATTTATTTGCTTAAAATATAGTTGAATATATCTTTTTTTTTTACAAAACACCTCTCTGAAATCTTGTTAAAAGCTCTTTGGGACTGTCCATTTAGTATGTACACATTGAGAGGGTTCTTTTAAAACCCAAATGCATGGGCTTGTGTATTGGGGGGGGGGGGGGAATTACTGATAATGTATGTATGTATAGGAAATGGGAGGGGGGACTCGATAATAATTTGTCTAATATATAACCTGTTCTGACTGGGTCAAGTCGGTGTATGGCTTTTTGTGAATGCTAAAACTTTAAAGTTATGCAGCTTATTTCTGTCACGCAGCCAGACATAAATCAGTGGACTGTGTTATTAAACAAGTTAATGGTATTGCTCCTTGATTGTTTCTGTGTGGATTAAATATAGGCCATTCTGTAAAATTAAGGGGGTGCATCAAGCATATACAGGTGGGGGGTATAAAAAGGTATGCATGTGTACAAGCTTTTCCAGATTTTTGCATACGTACTAAATGGATGGCCTCATACGTATGTCCAGTATCATGTAACAATTATGGAACAATAAAAAATATTTTATTTTTAAGAGAATTACCTCTCTGAAATCTTGTTCGAATTTATAAGCACCACCTCCAGTGGCACAGATTGCTTTTGCCAGACTAGAGAAGTTCTTAGATTTTGCCATGTCAATAAAACCCATCATTGAGCATGTGGGAAATCGAATAAAATGTAAACTCCCTGTCCTATCTCGGATCTGTTGGTTTGACATTTCCAAGTGCACATCTCGGATTCCAGTTTTCCCATAAGCTGTGTTGCCTGTCAAATATTTTCTTATTATTTTCAAACTCTCTGCTTCTTCGGCTTCATCTTGCACATTGTCTCTTGGCTGAAAGTAAACCAGCTTTGTCAGTGTGCCACCGATGTCCATTCCAAACCAAGGCATTGCTGAAACATAAAGGAGACCAAACATGTTAACTGTTATATTCCTCTTCCAGAAAAGCAACTTCTGACATTGAATAGAAAATTGTGATAATTCAGCAGGCTAGGTCTACTAAAAAACTAGCTGATGAAATTTTCTCAGCAGTGATAAAAAACAAATCAGCTAACGATGAAAACGTACCATGCAAAAGACCCTTCGAGCCACACAAAATATGAAGAAACTTTATATAGAAACAAAATTGTCAATAATAAAGACAATTTTCTTGGTGTTCTTGTGGCTTCCATAGAGTTCCGCTCTAGATTTGATCATGTCGTAATATTGTCTTCAACTTTTGAAAGTATACAATTAGTAACTGGACATACCTCATTAGACAAATATACCCTAATTAAACAGATCATAACAACTTGGATATTTGGTATAATTTTCAACTGGGATTATGTTAGTTTTAAAATACAGCTTGGATGTATTTTCAAACTTTTCACATTTCATACTTAAAACAGAATTTTATTTTTTTTACATGAAAATATTTATGTTACACTTGATAAATATAAATACATGTACCGTATTTTCCGGGGTATAAGTCGCCACTTTTTTTCGTTTTTTTTCTTTTAAATGACATGTGCGACTTATACGCAGGAGCGACTTATACGATAAATAAATTTTTTTAACGACCGATATGACTGATGCGCAGTGATGCTGTGTTATAGCGAATGCATCTACGGTATACCGGCAAGCCAATTGCTCGAAACTTACATACACGTAAGTATTAGATTACAAGAATATCAAATTAAATAATCAAATATTATTTAGTTATTATATATACGTGTTAAAATTTGTTGTTATTAATTTTAAAAAATATTGAAATTACGATTGCCATTGTTTTCCTTTTATTATTCACCACGTGCTTCAAGCAAAGTGTTGGTCAAATGTCGCTACAATATATGTATTTAAATGTACCGGTAGCGCTTCATAATTTACTTCAATATTTTATAAAAAAACTCTGGATTAACCCGAGACTGGCTTCATTGAGAGAACTCCAAAGTAATTAATAAAAATAACTGGAAGGCTGGCGAACAATTTCAGTTGTCGTATAAAATGCCTTTGAAGTTCGCTCTGGGTGTGGAATTGACCGGAATACCGAGACTGGCTTCATTGAGAGAACTTCAAAGTAATTAATAAAAAAAAACTGGAAGACTGGCGGACAACTTCAATTGTTTTATAAAGTGCCTTTGAAGTTCGCTCGGGTTGTGGAAATTGACCGAAATACCGAGACTGGCTTCATTGAGAGAACTTCAAAGTAATTAATAAAAAAAACTGGAAGGCTGGCGGACAACTTCAATTGTTTTATAAAGTGCCTTTGAAGTTTGCTCGGGTTGTGGAAATTGACCGGAATACAGAGACTGGCTTCATTGAGAGAACTTCAAAGTAATTAATAAAAAAAACTGGAAGGCTGGCGAACAACTTCATTTGTTTTATAAAGTGCCTTTGAAGTTCGCTCGGGTTGTGGAATTGACCGGTATATAAATACGGACCGTTCATACCATGGAGCATTAAAAAAAGATAGTTTCACAATAACGTTGTATGATTTAAAATTGTTATGTTAGCGTAAGTCAATACAGTTTAATCATGGCACCAACAACTACCACGCGAAAAAGTTATGATGCAGAATTTAAGTTAAACGTCGTAGCATTTGCGAAAGAAACGGAAATCGTGCAGTGGCGCTATTATTTACTTAATAAACATTATTTATAAATCTTATTTGCTTATATTTCTATTTTTAAAATTTCAAACAAGAATATACTTACACGTTGTTGGAATTACTAAGTCGTATGCAATGGCCGGCAGTATCAAAACCGTGATTACGGTAAGTGCGCAGGAGCGACTTATACGCAGGAGTGACTTATCTGTTGAATTTTCCAAAATTATATGGATTTCCCCCTCCCGCGACTTATACCCCGGAGCGACTTATAGGGCGGAAAATACGGTATGAGACATTTTGTGTAAGCAATACTGTTAATTAACTGTCTAATCAATATTATTTATTAACTTGAAGGGTAGCATTTTTTTTATTACTTATGAAAGCCTATCTTGCTTCTGTAATTTAGACTTTCCATTTTTTTTTACATTATCAAACATATGTCAACATAAAACTGTTACACTTTTTAAAAAAACTCTGACTGGTTAGGATCTTCCTTAAGATTGTTAATCCAAGTATTTGTCCCAGCAGAGTGGGGCAATCAGAATCATTCTGCATGTTTGGCTAATCAGTTTAGGTTTAATCTTTAGAACTAAAATTGTTTGGGGGTGGGGTGGGGGGGATAGACAAATAACCATAGACAATCACCAACTTTGAAAGAGCATCAACAGACCAAGCCTTGGGATCCAGTATTGGGGAATTAAAGATGGGCAGTTGCATTCCCACCTAATTGCAAAAAGATCAAACACTGGATGCCCTCACAAATGTTAAATCTGATTAAAGACTGACAGATGGAGGGACCTATACGAATGAAACATGTCCTCACCATGACAAAGAATCAGCCAATACAATAAGTCTACTGTCTGATCTAGATGTCAGTGTTATGCTGTGCATGCCAACGGTGAAACTCCAAACCAGAATGGGTTGATTTGGAACCACCCTGTTGGAGAAGGTCTCATCACTACCACTTAGTTGTCTCACATGAAGAGGATGACCTCGTTCTAAAGGTGGTCACTTCAATAATGAAAGGCTATGATGATAACTTTTAGCTCCAAGGGAATGATGTGAGGACTCCTCTGTTTGCTAACAAACCCTGGTAAAAGCTGGGCTCCCAAGCACATGTACTTCCATCTGTAAACATGGTCATATCCAGTGGTGGCTGTTCCAAAGGTATATCTGTCGTGGACCATCTCGTTGTGCCAATGGTCCAGGAATTATGCAATCTTGCTCATTATGGTGATTGTGTAGCAATTGAGTGGTACTGAAAATAGGCACTGTGGAGAAAGCAGAGCTGCCTGTTAAGAGCATATAAAGAGGTACAGAAGGATCTATAAAGAGCACATCTAGAGGTACAGAGGGATCTGTAAAGAACACATAAAGAGGTACTGAAATATCTGTAAAGTGCACATCTAGAGGTACAGCGGGTTCTGTAAAGAGCACATAAAGAGGTACAGAAGGATCTGTAAAGATCACATCTAGAGGTACAGAAGGATCTGTAAAGAGCACATAAAGAGGTACAGAAGGATCTGTAAAGAGCACATCTAGAGGTACAGAAGGATCTGTAAAGAGCACATAAAGAGGTACAGAAGGATCTGTAAAGAGCACATCTAGAGGTACAGAGTGATCTGTAAAGAGCACATCTAGAGGTACAGAAGGATCTGTAAAGAGCACATCTAGAGGTACAGAAGGATCTGTAAAGAGCACATCTAGAGGTACAGAAGGATCTGTAAAAAGCACATCTAGAGGTACAGAGTGATCTGTAAAGAGCACATCTAGAGGTACAGAGTGATCTGTAAAGAGCACATCTAGAGGTACAGAAGGATCTGTAAAGAGCACATAAAGAGGTACAGAAGGATCTGTAAAGAGCACATCTAGAGGTACAGAGTGATCTGTAAAGAGCACATCTAGAGGTACAGAAGGATCTGTAAAGAGCACATCTAGAGGTACAGAAGGATCTGTAAAAAGCACATCTAGAGGTACAGAAGGATCTGTAAAGAGCACATCTAGAGGTACAGAAGGATCTGTAAAGAGCACATCTAGAGGTACAGAAGGATCTGTAAAAAGCACATCTAGAGGTACAGAGTGATCTGTAAAGAGCACATCTAGAGGTACAGAAGGATCTGTAAAAAGCACATCTAGAGGTACAGAGTGATCTGTAAAGAGCACATCTAGAGGTACAGAAGGATCTGTAAAGAGCACATCTAGAGGTACAGAGGGATCTGTAAAGAGCACATCTAGAGGTACATTCTATGACAATCGGATGTCCCATTTGCCTGCTTGAAAAAGACTGAGTGACATCTGTCTGTCAGCAGGCAGATATACAAGTCAATGGCAAGAGTCGATGGCTTTCAACCCAAAGTAGACGACTGCATTTGAGGCTGATCAGTAGCTTGTCTCCATGAGTTTGGTAGGGATAACCTATTTTATGGGCTAAGAACCAAATGACTCTGCATCCCCACATCTTTAAGGGTGAATCGGTGATTTATGAGGCTTTGGTTACTGCATAAAGAGATATTGTGGCAGTTCCTGGGATGCCTATCTCCATATTTCTATTTTCTTGCCAATGAACTAAAAAATAGTGGGGGGAAAATAGAGAGGGTCACAACAAAAAAAAGGCTTGATGAGACATAATAATACTTGAGTGAAGTAGAGCCATCAAAACATTAACCAGTAGACAGTGGATTGCCCAGTTAGCCACTTTCAATTATTTTGAATATCTGGTTTCATTTATAGCTGATTTAATTGTTTGTTTGTTAGTTTCAATTTGTTTATTCATTTACTGCTAATTTAATATAACTTTATTTACTGAAATAGTGTTCAGTTCTGATTTTTTATTTTTGACGTAAACAATTTTATTGATGCTGACCTTATTCCTGACTTTGATTCAGAAATCAGTGGAGTTGTAGTAAACAACTTTTAAAACAAATTCTATTTCAGAGTAAGATTCATAAAGTGAATTAAGGCCATACTTGGAGTATGTGACAAATGACATGTAGCAATTGTTATAAACTCTCACTTTTCCATATGATCGACCCACGTCCAGGCATATTTACTGTTGTGTTGTGCCAGATTTATTATTGACGTTTTTAAAAAAAACAAGAGTTATTAGTGCCTTAACACCTAAGAAGTGTTTTATGTTGTGACCAGTTTGGCGCCAATTACTTTGTTTTCTCCAATTTTGGATTTCAAGTTTGTTTTTCCTAGAAATATTCAGGTCTAAAAAAATTCTTGGATAGACATTTATTGAAATTTACTCTGAATTAAAAAAAACTAATTTTATTTTCTGTGATTAAACAAAGAATTCTCAACATATCAGTAATACATTGACAACATCATATGTCATTGCCTATCATTTTGGATTTCATTGGGATTCAAACTTAGTTTTATTAGGACTTTCTGTCTCTAGGACTTCTATTTTTTTTCAATTCTTGGATTATTTTTGGATTTGATTTGTAAAACCAAAAGTTCTTATTGTCAATTTTACCTTGTTGTCCTAGGAAAATAAATTATTTATTACATTTTACAAAGCTTGTTGTGTTCACTATTTTCTTGTTACAGTTTGTAAGAGCCTAAACATTTAACAAAATAGTTAATATTATATCCACTGACTTAAAGGTGTTCCTGTTAGCCAGCCAGAAATATGGAGGTGATGCCTAGTCCAATGATAAAAATGTGGCCACAAAGTTGCAGTTAAGTTTCAAAGTGGTGTGCAGAATATCTTTGTAAGTAGGTGAAGTCATAGTGATCGCAGTGTAGTTCTTTCCTAATGCCAAAATATCTCCAGAACAAATATTATACCAGCAAGATGCATAAGATGCTAGTAATTGATTCTCAAAAAAAAGGCTTCAAAATTGCCTGGATCACTGACCTAGGCAGAAACGCTCTGTGAATTCCTTAATTTTTTTTCCAACTGCATCAGAAGATAAATGGAAGGACTAACTTCATCAATATCAATGAAGGCCTTGACCCTGTATGCTGTTGTAGAAAAGGGAAGCGGCAGTTTTAAAACACCCAATAATTTTTCTCTATGGACATTTTAAAGCTATAATTGGTTTTCTACATGGTGGGATACGAGTGTTAACATTCATCAGGTTTATCACATCTGGATAATGCATACCCAGTGAAATAGGTGCGATGTGACCATCATTTCTAAGGCTGTCACTGTCTAAGAGAGTAAGGTGTGAGTGGACCGCTGTAGGATGTAGTTGCTGGTAATGATGGGAATCGGTCAGAAATTCATAATCAGTTACTAAGAGCTAATTATAATTTTTATTAAACAGTTATATCTTTGATCTCGAGTTCATCAAAATATGTTTATAATATAAATGTACAGGAGTAATCTCTTTTAATGACATGTATACTTTAACCTGACAATAATATTACATTGTGTGTTACTTTTGTTTTACAACTTTGTTAAATGAACGCAACGTTTTATGGCTGATCAGTCATTTGTAATTGCTACAATCTCCCAAAATTCTATCGTTCACATGTGATGCGTCTATAATTAAAAGTATAGAAGGACATGTTTTTCTTGTTTGTCATTGTTTATAAATACTACAAAAGATGTTGCAATTTAACTGAAACAAATCAACAAAATCTGTTTCAATTTATTAACTCAACAATTGAACAACCTGACCATGTAATAATGACTATATGTTCCTAATTATCAATCATAAGGTTTCATATTTGTAGTTTTTAAGGAGGGAATTAATAAATTTCAGGTCAACTTTAGTGGCTGGGAGTTTTACTAACCTTTGTGCTTTGCATACATCTAAAAATGTAGTCTCCCTTTACACACAATCAATTATGGAGTTTACAATCGATTATCTTGTTGGTTTGCTCAACCAACTGATGATCGATTATAATCGATAATCAGAACAACACTAGTTGCTGGATCGGTACAAATAATCAAGATCAAAATTAATATGGTTCAAAGTGATTCATTTTAAGGTTGTTAAATGAAAATCGGAAATCCGATTATCGGCTTTGAAAATGATTATCGGTTTTTGTTTTTTCAAAACGATAATCGAATTCAATATTTTTTACCATTTTTGTAGTGAAAATTTTTAAAAAATGCCAGCAAACAATTCATTCATGCATTTGTTTAGTGTTTACATTTTAATACAATATGGCCAGCAGATAAGAAGGTGTGTTTGTTTAAAATTTTTGAGCGCTCCATGCAGCGTGTTTGTAAATGAATACATTTATTGTTGAAGGATGTCAATAGTTAGTCGACTGACCCGTCACTAAGTTCTTTGATGTCCGAAATTGAATACAATAGACTGTTAATAGCTACAGTCTCTGTTGTTGAGGACTGGTCTCTGCTGGTTGTGTCTTTTCAAGTTTACAAATATGGCTGGTCGTATAAATCAATCTGATTTATGGGAAAACTTTGAAAAAATTTCATCAAGCATGGCTCGCTATAAACTATGTTCACAACAAATAAGTCGGAGTGGTGGTACTACTACTGGATTGCATGTATATTTGCGTAGCAAACATCCCAGAATTGCGGCTCCTTCAAATGTTCTGCAGCGATTAACAACATTTATTGGAATACAAAGAAACTGTCCTGATAGTCATCAAGAAAAAGCTACTGCTGCGGTAGCTAAATTTGTCACTGAAAACATGCTACCAATTTCGATTGTTGAATCCAATTCCTTCCGTGATTTGATGGCTTTGGTGGAGCCACGATATCGTCCTCCATGCCATCAGACGATGCGCGTCTATACGTTATGGTATGTAATGAATATCTTTTATTCGCAAGAGGCATTCACTAACTTGCATTATAAGAATATATTTCTTGTAATTTCAATGTAGGACAAAAACCGATAATCGGTTTAAAATCGGATTTCTACAAACGATAATCGGTTTTGGAAAAAAAACGATATTAACATCCCTAATTCATTTGGAAGGTTGTATAGACTGTGGCATTGCTCCCAAAGTGGTAATGATAAAACAACATATAGATCTATCAATAAGATCTCTGGCAAAGCAAACATTCCATGGCTCTACATGAGATATTTGGACAGTATACAATGGTAAGCTGAGAATAACTGGACAGTATGGACCATATGATGGGATGTATTTTAATTATTGCATTTGTTTGAATGTTTCCCTTGCTAAATTTAAATAGTCATTTATTCTCTGGTTGCCTGATTTACTTTTTACAAGTCAGATATTTTGTTAGTTATTCCTAAATACCTCCCAACTAATTTTTACGAAGTTAATTTGTGCATTCAAGAAGGAAATAAAATTTTAATGGACTTGTGGCACTTAAATAGTTACTTAAAATCTCTAGATTATTTATTCAATGCAATAAATTGTAATATCATTTAAAAATACACTAATTTGGAGCAATAATAATAAATGTAAATATTAGTACAATTGCGAATTCGTACCAATGTCACATCCAATAAATAATAACTCTTTTCACTCCACACATTATATAAGTACATAATGATGTCATACTTTTATTTTGTTTTGGGAAGAGTAACTTAAATATCAGACTATAAAATAAATGTGTGGCGTCCTATCGGCTGATGTAAATGTGCGAGAAATAAACTAAATGTTTCCTACGCTTTATGCGGTTGCTTTTGGCCCTCCCACGCCACCCCGGCCCAGGGTTCCATCCCAGGACAGACCGATTGCCAACTTATTGATGATCGCCCACCCCCACCCCAATGATAGGCATCCGTCCCTGCCTAATCCAACAATTAATAACTTGGTCTTGTTTTAATTTATTATGGCTACTCTCTATGGTATATCGAGGCTGCTGAACAAAACTTACGTGGTTTGGGGCTCCCGCGGGGGCTTAGATGATCGTAAAATTCATCGTCCCCAATTACTCCGCCGTCACCGTTCAGTAGGGATGCCATATATTTCAAATGTCCTCAGAAACGCCAGAGAGTAAACTTGTTTTCTAACCCGGTAAGTGACCGGTCCCAAAAGTGGTCAGCTGCCAATATTTCATCCGTGTCAATTTAGCAATAATCAATTATCAAGCACCTGTCGTTTCAATCACGTGCCACCCACGCGGGTAACAAATCGGTACAATATTATATATCATAAATATATATATTTCATAGGATATGTATATAATGGAATTAGGATGCCGTCTTCAACAATCGTAACACTAAACTCGTGAACACTCAGCAGCTGCGTGTTTCAAACAATTCGTGGGATAGAAAACATCAGATTGGTTCGGTACAAGGCTATTGGCCTCCAAGTTTTGTATACGGTGCTCATGCGTACACTGTACTTTAGCGATTTTATCCGTCTAGACAATTTCGAGACAATGTTTGCTAAACAGGATGTATCTGTTTCAACCTAGAAACACAAAAATGTTATCTAAGATTCGTGTTGTATATAACATAAGAAAATGGGGCGAGAATCCAGTAGAATCGTTCGTAATAGCAATACACGCATCTCCAGTCCCAACCAATAAAACCTTTACCTAGATTGCCAGAGTGTATTCTCCTTCCTTCTTGGTGTGGATACCTTTCAAGGCTATGCTCCGCTATGAACGGGAAGTTGGAACACGAGCTGTCTGATCGACTGACCAAGAGAAGTGGTTTTCTAGAGACACCGTTTTCAAGTACAAGACGGTTCCATTCACGAAGAAATTTACGCACAAACAAATTTTTCTCTCCGGAGATCCTTCTCCCTGGTTAGCAATTTTTGCTAGAGTATTATCAGTCAAATGTTCCTTGTCCCACTTGAGTTCATATAACGTTCCGATGAGAACACCTCATCGGCCGAATTATCCGAAACAATCAAAGAAACGGAGATGGTGGCTGAATAGCAAATGGCTTCCACCACGTCTGGAAACATTTGTGGTAAACGCGAGAGGATGTCAGCGTCAGGGTTATTTTTGCCAGCTCCTGATGAAAAAATTGTAGTTTGCTAGAGCCGCGATCCATCTGTAGCACCAGGTTTTGCCGTCGAAAGGACGTATGTTAACGGGTTGCTGTCCGTGACCACCTCGAAGGATGAACCTAAGAGATAGTCTTAATTTATACGTCACGGTCCATTTCAACGCCAAAACTTAGAACTTGTGAGTTGGAAAGCTTTGATCACTTGGTCTCAATCTACGGTTCGCGTAGGCAAATAATGTTTCTTCACACTCGTGCTTTTGATACAGGATCGCGACTATACCAGAGCCACAAGCATCCCAATGAACGATAACAGGTTTAGTTTACTCGGCAATTGCTAAAATGGGGTAGAGGTCAACTTGTCTATAAGAGTTGTAAAGGAGGTTTCTTGAACAGTACCCCAAGTACAAGGTGCTGCTGGTTTGTTTTTGGACTTCTTCTTTCGAGACGCATTGGTCGTGCCATGGCCCTCTTAATAGAGTGTTTAATGATTGTGCTATCTACCAGAATTTCTCGACAAAGCGGCGATAATACCCTGCGTACCCTACAAAACTGAAGTAGCACTTTCATGTTTTTTTTTTTTTAGGTTTTTGCCAAGTCCTAATGTCCGGGTCGGTCTTTATTCCTTCTTCAGATATAACTTGGCCCAAATAAACGACGGAGGACATGACCAAATCACATTTAGAGGGTTTCAGCTTAAGACCTGGAGAAAATGATAATAGCATCTATGCCAATGAGGCACTATTTACGGTTCATGTCTCCCATGCATTTCTCCATAAGACGTTGAGAAGTATCCCTAGTGTTACACACATCCAAAACTCATGCCGTTCGGCTCATGAAAGCCGAACAGACCCACCGAGAAGGCTGTATATTGCTTGTATTTTTCTTCCATCTCAACTGGCCAATAGCCTGACCTTAGGTCCAGCTTGGAGAAGAACTTAGCCCCTTGCAAGACATCGACAGTATCATCAGACTGTGGAAGCTTATAAGCATTCTTCCAGGTCTTTGCATTGAGGGTCCTGTAGTCTATACAGAAACGTAGGCTGTTATTACATTTCTCGACTAATACAACATTAGGGGAGTAAGAACTTTCAGATTCCATGAATGCGCCATCATCTAACATTTCCCTAACATGTTAGCACACCTCATACATCTCGATGTGTATTCTCCTGTATGGCTGTTTGAACAGCTCGTCGTCATCAATCACTATCTTATGAGGTCACTCATTCCTAAGTCTGTGGGTCCCTTAGAAAATATGCAATCCCACCTGCCCAATACTTGCTTCAGTCTAACCAGTTGATGTGGGGTCAGACTTTCAATATGGATCTTAACTTTCAAATTCTCCTGAGGAGAATGCCTACTATCTTTGGACAGGCTAGGGGTAAAGTCGGAAGCTAAGTTGTCAACAATATCGACTGAACGTATAAGACATATCCGATTTGAGTCTTATTGTCACATTTGGTGGATATACTCTAAAGTCTACACTGAGCCTTGGAATATGACCCCTTGTGATTAACCCTGATCACATTTATACAGACCGTAACCTGTTTAGAGTTTCCCCAAGTACTCTGTAATCGTTTCTGCTATATGAGCATCAACATTGCAGGCAATGCCGTTGATAGTAATGGTTTCATACGGTGCAACGTTGACGGCAAGCATATTGGTTGATCTTACCGTAAATGACTTACACGTAATACTATCAAAAGCACTTTTCCATGTATTTGGAATTATAGGTGGATTATCAATCATGTAATCCCTACACAAACGAATGACATTTATTCCAATAACGACAGGACATGTACGGTTGGATTCTGTATCTGGTACAACTAAACAAGGGGGACACTGAGTTCAAAATCAGATAAAAACGGCATTAAATTCGGGTACTCAGTGTATCCCAGATAACTCAGAAAAGAGCCGTCACATTGACACCCAAAGATTCAAGTGAGTGAAGCACCAGCTTATCTCCAAGAGATAAATAAAAACTATTTGACACTGTAGTCACCATGGACCCACTGTCAATAAGGTCATTAATTGGAACATCATTTAGATAACAAATACTAGTGTTGGAAGAATCAACCAAGCACTTATATAGTTTATTATGGCCTTTACCTGCCTCAGTATGGGCATCTAATGATGCAGTTGTTTTTTAAATGATGCTTTCCTCTACAATGTCCACGCCCTCGGTTACCGTTCCACCGATCTATTCGGTAGTTGTCGTGGCGTCTATTGCGACAGACAGACAGATAGATAGATAGATAGATAGATAAGAATAGAATAGAATAGAATAGAACAACACTAGACCCAGTCTGTACAACATAACAATTTAATCAATTACATAAACAAAACGAAATTCATTTTTACATTTGAATTATACACGTTCTCTTAGAAACAGAAGTACAAAATTTGTAAGAAGCATAATTAGCCGTTCTGTTATACAGATAAAACAAATTTGATCAAAGAATCGAGTTAACTCAAACTTATTTGCCCAGCATGCCTGAATAATCTGGTTGTTTCCGGTCAACTCAAAGTCAACGTTGTGACAGTTCAGAGTCAGCGTATTTCTCTTCGTCTTCTCTCTGTCTCTCCAGCCTCGTAGGGTCATCAGCCGTAACTTGGTTGATAGCTCTCTCTCTGTCTCTCTCTCTCTCTCTCTCTCTCTCTCTCTCTCTCTCTCTATTTCTCTCTCTCTCTCTCTCTCTCTCTCTCTCTCTCTCTCTCTCTCTCTCTCTCTCTCTCTCAACGTTCCCTCTAAGTTGCGCGCGCGCGCTGCTCAGGCATCCCCGCGCAGTTGAGTGGTCAATTTTTGCTCAATCCAACGTTAAATTTTGCTCGTCTCAGTAATTCTTGCGCAGTGCAGCGAGCACTGCGCACACATCTACCATTCGCTTACAGGGAACGTTGCTCTCTCTCCCTCTTCGTGGTTTATCTGTTGAGATATGTCCCCTTAAATAAATACATCAATACGCAACGTAAATATTTGCCAGGCTTTCTTACTCAACGCTCCCGTGGAATAAGTGATTAGAGCGTCCCCCTCGGATGTGGTAGGTCGCAGGATGGATTCCCGGCTGAGTCATACCAAAGTCATACCAAAGACTTACGAAAAGGTACTAGTAGCCGCCTCGCTTGGCGCTCAGCATTAAGAAGTTAGTGTTATGACCGGTCGGCCTGGTGTCAGGATAATATGACTGGGTGGGACATCATGCTACTTGTCATGTAGCATGATGCCCCAGTGTTATAAATCACTTTAAACTGTCACACTGCAGACAATGAAGAGATAATACAGGAAAATTGTTAAAGCTACGTTAAAAATACAAGTAACACACACTCACACACGCTTTCATACTATGGTTACGTTTTGTTATCGTAATTCAACAGGAACTAAGACTAAAATGGGTTAGTTCGCAGCCTGTTACTGATACATACAACCAAATTATCATAATATTAATGTCTTTCCATAGTGCCAGCCATTTCCTAAATGGATCCATCACATAATGATACATCGTAGTAAATATTAATACGCCATACTATGGGCTATAAATCACAGACTGGATTAGTTCGATCAGCACGCATACGTATCTCGGTTAAAACGAAATCACAACTTAATTACACAAATGTATTTTTAAAAAAATTCGCGTCTTAACAACATTTCTTGTTAATTGGCATATCATTGTCATAACATTTTCAGACATAATAAGACCAGTTCCTTGCCTACAAGATCATTTAATAATTTCACACATCCTCAGTATAAAGTCCTGTTACATACAAATTCGAATAATTCTCTCCAAGTTCATATTAAGGTAAGACTGCATGAATTTCTTAGAATAAACGAGTCATATAACATGTTTAAAAAAAACAATGAATGCAAACTATGCTTCTTCTAACCGAAGGAAAATTGATGCATGAATTTAAACAAACAAATTCAAACCAATAATTACGAACCTGAACAACTGAACATATTATGTGCAATCGAGGCCAACCTTGAGCTTTCCAAAACTCGCTTCTTTTCTATGAATCCGAATCTCACTATCCTGTGTCTCTCAACTTACAAACACCAGTCCCTTGGAAAATGTAAAACGAGAAATACTTGTTATTTCTCGGAATTACCTTCTTGCATGCCTGCAGAAACGTAGACTGATTAATTTCGCGATGGAAAAGACTCAAAACATTGAACTGCTCATGGGAAACACAACATCCTCATTGTGATTATCAAGTCAGGATTAACTTAATATAACTCACCCCAAATTTAACACGCCTATCAAAGTTAGAAGAATTCTTTCAATTTCATATTTGTTAATAAATATTTATGCGAAAACTCATTTTATAACAGTTATTTTAAAAATGGCCCAAACTTTAATATATTGTCTTCACGTTGTCATTTCCCCGCTACTTAACTCCAAGTTAACATCGCCTCTATCGATATCTGACTGTTATCAAAGCTGCTTCTCATTTTTTAAAAATCAATCGTACCCCCAGACAAGAACATCACATACATCACCTTTTAGCAATATATTGCGGACATAGCCCATCCTTGAACGTTAATTATTTCGTATCAAGCTGATCGTGATAAGATTCTGTCTACCATCCTCGTTATTTATGAAACCATCCTCGTCATATATGAAACCATCCTCGTCATCTATTAAACCATATTCGTCATCTATGACACATCCTCGTCATCTATGAAACCATCTTCGTTATTTATAACACCATATTCGTTATCTATGACACCATCCTCGTCATCTATGAAACCCTATTCGTAATCTATAACATCACCACCGTCATATATAAAACCATCTTCGTCATCTATGACTCGTCACTTATACGATATTCGTCATCTATGACACCACCCACGTCATATAAGAACACATATTGGTCACCTATGACACCGTATTCGTCATCTATGAGGCCATCCTTTGCATTTCTGAAACCATTCTTGTCAATCTATGAAACAGTATTCGTCAGCTATGAATCCATATTCGTCATGCGTGAAACCATTCTCGTCATCTATGAGACCAAATTCATCATCTAGGAGATAACCTTTTTTGACAGCTGCAGCAGCACCAGAACAATAGAGAAGATGACAAAGTAGAAATGTTTTTAGACATGGGTTTTCTACTTATTTTTTTATTGAATAGGAACAAAAAAACTGGTATTAAGTGAGGTTTGGCAGACTTGATCATTAACGAAAGCAAACAATAATAGAAGGAGAGACTTCGTAAACAGCGGACACGTGAACACGTCATAAGACCCTACATGCAACGACTTCTATCACCAACGTTATATCAAATTCCATGAAAGAAAGTTAGTAAGATCATTTGCTGACTTAGTAGATAAAAAGGTACGTATAAGCAACTGGTTCACAAAACAATATGCTTCCTTTGAATTTGGAAGACTAGATTTATTTTACCTGCATATTCTTTTTGAAAACTTTATTGACAGTACATGCAAAGACGTTACAGCCCAAATTTTTTATGTACACAAAAACACTAAATGTTAAAAGTATTATGACTCATAATAAATACAATTACTGTACCACACTGTGAAAAAGATATTCGTCAGACTTCATGTACTCTTCATAAGAAGTGTGTATACCTAGATGATTGCACCAAACAAATAATTACTGGAAAGATGTACGTGACAGGAAATATCTAGGATTCAACACATGTGAACAAAAGTTGACTGACCATGTCAAAAAATTGTGTGTGACTGAGTGGTTTTTTGTGTTTGCTTGTCTTGTTGTTTTTTTGTTCTGTTTTTTATGTTTTTTTGGGTGGTGGTGGTGTTGGGATGGGGGTGTTATATATATATATATATATATATATATATATATATATATATATATATATATATATATATATATATATATATATATATATAATAAGATTATAGTTCATGACAATGGTTTTCCCTTGAAAATTTTAGGATTTACATGACTTTGTCAGATTGTTTTCTAAAATGTAAGTTAACATAAAGTACTATACTATAAAAAAAATATACAAAAAAAAATAAATGTCTTCATTTTGTTCAAAATATGAGTCAGACATTCACATTCACACATAATGTCTCTCTAAGATGGACACACACGCACATGAAAATATTTTATCAATCAAAGCAAAATTTGATAGCCAGTTCAATTTCATTATTTTCAAGACGTGCGCTGAATAAACGAATAGTTACAGTTTGTGGTGGCTACACAGAATTATGACAATGCAATGTTACAGTCAGTGGTGGATAGACAGACTTGTAATAGTGTAATTTTTATTGCTAGATCGTGAGTCTGACAAAGGTTATGGTAGACTGATATAATCGTTGTAAATTTAAGACCATCAATTATGCACACTTCAAAATCGTACTGCGTTCATTTTAAAATGTTGAAATAAGAAATAGGTTTTCAAAAACGGATAAATGAGAAGTCTTTCAATCTTCTGAACAAAACACACACACACACACACACACACACACATCTGGATACAGAAGTTATGATATATTTGCCAATCAAAACAGACAGAGAATTAAAGCTTTCTGTAAACATACTGTCTGTAATATAAATAGCAATCTTATTTGATCGACCAAAATTCCATTAATCTAACGACAGATCAACACATGATAAATGTACAAAGTATTTTCAATTTCAGTTTGAGTGTACAATAACACCGCCGTATTACATAGCCCCAAAACGAAGCCAATATGTTTCAATGGTACATTTCTTACCAGATGCTACACTTAAACAAGGTGGTTTAATGTTAAATCCTTAGTGTTACAATAATGCTAGAAATCGAACCCTTCTGAAACCTCATCACCACGAAGCCGCGTGTCAAGTATATTGAAGTCAAACACTTCTTGGTCAAGTAGTGCCGTGAAAACCAAAGTTTTTGGACGGGCAATCAGAGATCATAACTCATATGATTTTATATAAAAAGGTTCTAAACAGTAAATCTCAAGAGATGTTTAATACAGAAAATCTCGCTAGATGTTTAATACAGAAAATCTCACTAGATGTTTAATATAGACAATGTTGGGGAAAATCCTTGTCTCGTATTTTTAATGCCGCATACATGATTTAGATCACCTAGGGAACATAGAAGCCGAGTGGCCGATTTATCGACCTAGCCATGTATAGCCTATCTCGTTCTGAAAAATGACGTTACACCCAACAGCAAAAACAACTAATACACCTTGGTATAGGTATCCTACAAAATGAGCTGTCAAGCGTCTTAATTCATGTCAATAATGTCACAGATTACTGACCGTCACGCTTCCAGGCCTCGTGAATATATAGCTTGAATCAAACAATCCATATGTAAAGATGAGGTACGAAAACAAAGATAATGAGGACAGGCAAACAGGCTCCATAACTCTTACAATTAGTGGCATAAAAGGCTAGAAATAGAAGTCCGATATCTCATCAGAATAAAATGGTATGCTAAATCGGGTTAAATTCCAATACTTTCTTATTAAGTAATCTTGTGGAAACCAAATTGTTAGGCAGCTTGATGGACCGCTGTGATTACGACCGATTTCATCGAGTGCCGGAGAGAAAGGAGCAACAGCAATACTATTGCAACTTCCATGTCTCCTCCTTCGCGTCCTTATACTACTACTTTGTAGTTACGGTATTAGTTGCAATAGTCTTCCACTAAATCCCATCCATGTAAGAACGTTTTACCGCTCGCTACACCTCGTGCAAATTAGAACGTTTTTTTTTACTGGTCCGCAACACCCCATACGAATAAGAACGTTTCTACTGCCAGCTACATCCCATCCACATAAGTACGTAACACGTATTATCGCTCGCAACACCTTGTGCATGTTAATACGATTCTACTGATCCGCAACACCCCATACGAATAAGTACGTTTCTACTGGCCACTACACCCTATAATTATCAATATGTTACTAATGACTCTCTTAACGGTGTATGGGGCGTCCTGGGAGGGTTGAACACCTCTGGCTGACTAAGCAATCGTACTCCTTCGGGGGTAGCTCGCCCACCTTTGGTTCCCACATGGCACTCAGCAATCATCTGTGGCTTCAAGAAGCAGTGGCATGCGTAGCGGATACATCTCGGAAAACGGCTTCGACTGGCCTGCTAAACCAGGCTGAGGGTAGCCAATGGGTCATACACCCACGATGAGTTAGGTGTTGTCTACCTAGCATGTGAAGATTGGATTTGGAGGCTGCGAGGTAGGAACCACCTGCTGCTCAACAGGCAGAGAGGCGATTCACAGCAAAGCGCCGTGCAGCGCTAAGAGCTCGACGAGCCCCGTAGTATGTCCTGGACATCCACTGCACGAAACACCGTCTCCCTGATTGTTTTGGCCAAGAAAGTTATGTCGACGAACTGCTCAACTCTTCATCACTTTAAACAAATTCACCGCACAAGTCATTCTTGTCATCCACCTATCCCACTTCAACGCCCACTAAAGTCCTGTTGAATTAGGCAAGGGACGTAGTCGCAAACCTGTACACAAGCGGCTCAGGCCATTAGAGTCGTTCACCAATTATATGGAGCAGCAGTGGAGTCCGGCAGCCCACTGAGCGACTGATTAGCTCTGTTCAGGAATGCACTGATCACCTTCCTGGCATGAGGAAAGGGCTAGAAAAGGTGCCCTAAACATTGCCTGCTCTAAATCTAACTCACCAGCATACAGAAAGGCGGGGACCCTACTGCGGCGGACCAAATACACTTGGCCCATGGAATATGCGCACCTTACTGGACAGAGACAAATGCCGAAAGATCCCAGAGAAGAATCGTTCTAATACGAAAGGAACTCGCCAGACACAATGTGAACATTACTACTTGAGCGAGACGCGGCTTGCAGGAGAAGGCGTACTCTCTGATACACATTCTTTTGGAGCAGCCGAGAAAGTAAAAAACGCCATGAGGCTGATGTCTGCTTTGCAGTGAAGACAGCATTAATTGCCAAATAGCCTGGAACTCCCAAAGGAGTAAATGACAGACACATGACCATAAAGCTCCCTCTCTTGTCTGCAAAAAAGCACATTACAACCATCAGTTGCTATGCTCCAGCCATGACCAACACAGATGAAGTGAAAGTCAAGTTCTATGAGGATCTTCCCTCCATCCTTTCTGACGTTCCAGTGGTAGATAAACTCGTCATTCTCCGTGATTTCAATGCAAGGGTAGGCAGTGATTACGTAGCCTGGGATGGATTGCTAGGAAAACATATAGTGGGTCAACAAAAATGGTATAAACTGCTGATCACTAATACATTCTTCCGCCTCCCTACCAGAACCCGGACGTCAGGGATGCACCTTCACTCTAAACACTGGTCTCTCATTGTCAACGTTATTGTCAGGAAGAAAGACAGGCAGGATATGTGAGTGAACAAGTCCGTGTGCGACGTTGACTGTGGGACAGACCACCGCCTCATTATCACCAAGCTCAACAACCGCATTCAGCTCATACGACAAGGGAAAGAATTCTCCTAAACGACTGAATATCACCAAGCTGAAATGCACCAGTATCAAACAGTCTCTTGTGGATGCACTAGAAGAACGTCTGAAATCCACCCCTCTCGACAATTAGAATGTGGAGACCGACTGGGCTGCATTCATAGAGCTGGTATACAGCACATCATTGGAAATCTTAGGACCCTCAACCAGAAAGCATCAAGGCTGGTTTAATGAGAACTGCGACGAGAACAAGCAGTTGCTGGATTTGAAACACCGCCTTCTTCAAACCTACTTCAACAAGCCTAAGTTCACCTTTAGGAAAGATGCGTACAGCAACATAAGGAGACCTGTACAGCAGAAGGTCCGTCAGATGCGAAACACATAGTTGTACAACAAATCTGATGCGATCAAGTGCTACGCAGATCAGCATGACATTAAGAACTTCTACAATTCCCCGAGGGAAGTGTTTGAACCTACATCCTATGGATCATCCCCCCTTTTCAGCACAGACGGGAACACACTATTTACTGACACAGAGAAGCATTTGTAACGATGGGTTGAACACTTTGACAGCGTCCTGAATCATCCCTCATCCATCAATGATGAAGCCATCTGTCGTCTCCCACAATTACCCGTCAACGAAGCGCTGCATGACCTTCCAACCTTACTGGATACACAGAAAGCGAAATGTCTACTTTCCAGTGGTAAAACGCCTGATTCAGACTCCATCTCCGCTGAAGTCTACAAGGAACGGGGCACAGCCCTGATAGAAAGGCTCCACCAACTGTGTTAATTAATGTGGCAATAAGAGACGATCCCTCAGGAGTTCAATGATACTTCCGTAATCTACCTGTATAAGCGCAAAGGGAACCTCCGAGCCAGCGACAACCACCGGGGTTCATCCCTTTCAATTGCAGGAAAGATACTCGCCAGAATCCTACTGAACCGCCTAACTACATACCTTGACCAGGGACTGCTGCCTGAGAGCCAGTGTGGTTTCCGAAAAGAACGTGAAAGCATTGACATGTTGTTTGCTGCGAGGCAGCTACAAGAGAAATTTTAAAAGCAAAACACCGATCATTTCGTTATCTACGTCGACTTGACAAAGAGCTTTGATACTGATAGCAGAAAAGTGCAAGGTACGACTAGCTGAAAATTCACATTGCCAGAGCCAGCACAACTTTCGGCAGATTATATGCTAATGTCTGGAATAGAAGAGGCATCAGCATCCCGACCAAACGCGCCCAAGCAGGTCTCCGCAAGATCCACACACCGTCCTGATGCAGTCTCAGCTACGCTGAGAGGTCATGTTGTACGCATGTCAGACCACCGGTTGCCAAAGAGATGTTTCTATGGCGAGCTAAAGCAAGGACAGCGATCCCAAGGAGGTCAGGAAAAAATTCTTCAAAGACAATCTGAAAGTTGCTTTGAAAGTGTCCAACTTAAACCCTGATTCCTGGAAGGAAACAGTAAGCAATCGAGTCAACTGGCGTTCCTCTGTGCACAAAGACTACAAGCTGTGTAAATCAAGCAGGACAGTGGTTGCAGAGCGGAAAAGGCAAGCAAGAAAAGTAGTACGCGCTATCAACACTCCTGAAGATGTCCCACTCATTCCAAGTCCCTTATGCAAACGAACATTCCGTACAACGGTTGGCCTCATCAGCCACCTGCGCACTCACATGTCAGAACTAGTCCACCCAACCCTCGAATGACTAGAGAGGTTCTTGTCGAATTGACGGATGAACAACACTGACTAGCTAAACCCCATCCGTGTATGTTTATACTCGCCCACTGAACTGCATACGAGTAAGTACATTTACAATGGCCTGCTACACACTTTCCTGAAAGCAAGTTTCCACTGGCCCGCTGCACCCCATACTTTAATGTTTCTACTGGCCCATGAAAAGCACCGCGACTGCTTTAGATTTGCTTTGTTTCTAAATATGTATGGAGAAACATGAATTACATAAGTATTATTAAGGTAACCTTTCTTTTTCCTAAATGAAAAACGTATATGTTTAACACGATTGATTAATACCCATGATTAATCCACTGCAGGATTTACCAAGGGTTTGGCATTATCTAGGCATGTCAGCACAGCTAACATATTTACATGATTGATTTATTATGCCCTGTGCTTAATATATGATACTATAAGACTCACCGATCAAGAAGCAATTCTTTTTATTGATCTTATTCATTTCTGTGTACATGCATGTATGTATGTATGTATGTATGTATGTATGTATGTATGTATGTATGTATGTATGTATGTATGTATGTATGCAGGGGTCCGCAACCTATTTTACATAGCGTGCCACCTTTTCTCCGGATTATTTACAAAATGAACGATCGGGTGCCACCAGTAAGAGAGTAACATTGTTAAAATGGACATTTTTAGCTGCCCTTCGCGTGTCATACAAATCCTTTTGTCGTGCCATCTTGTGGCACGCTTGCCGTTTGTTGCCGCTTCCCAGTCTACATGTATCAAGATTGGTAATTATGTATATAGACAAGTTGGTAGTTTTTTTTATAAATCCCTTTTCTCCGGAAATTTAGATAGATTAAGCATTGAAGAGAAACGCTCTTCTGAAAAGCAAAGAGGATCTATGATCAAAATCTATGTGAATTTTCTTTTTTGCATTCCTTATTATCCTTATTGCCTACCTTATTATATTATATTATATTATATTATATTATATTATATTATATTATATTATATTATATTATATTATATTATATTATATTATATTATATTATATTATATTATATTATATTATATTATATTATATTATATTATATTATATTATATTATATTAATGTTATGTTATGTTATGTTCTATTCTATTCTATTATAATACATCATATTATATTATATTATATTATATTATATTATATTATATTATATTATATTATATTATATTATATTATATTATATTATATTATATTATATTATATTATATTATATTATATTATATTATATTCGTGTGTATGACAATGTTCAAAAATAGATATTGACAAATGATACAGTAGTGCATTTGCACTTAATAAGAATAGGCCTAACACAGTGGGTGGGTATGGTACAGCCAAATATCAATTATGGTACATAATATTTGAAAAATCGTACATATTGAAATTCAAATATACATACGCAGATCTTGGAGAGTTATATTCCAATACTTAGTTCAAGGACAAACCTGACCGTACTGGATTGATTCAACACGATATCAAGTTGAACACCTCAGAGCCAATCAGGGTTAAAAAAATATGCAATATCTTTTAATGTGCGGGAGACAATCAACGTAGAAGTGGGGAAAATGTTAGACCAGGAAGTGATCGAACCCTCTAGTTCCCAGTACTCGACCATTTGTGTTGGTCAGAAAGAAAGACTGGATGAACCGTTCTTGCATTGACTTTCGGCAATTGAACAAAATGACAGTACTCGACACAGAACTTTTGCCAGATATGGAACATTTATTTTCAAAGTTGGCAGGTCATACACACCATTCCAAATTAGACCTTACCAAGAGACACTGGCATATATCAATTGCTGATATTTATCAATTTAAAGTTATGCCTTTCGGTTTAGTCAACGCCGGTGCGTCGTACGTTCGTCTCTTGCGCAAACTGCTAGACAGTAACGAAAACATCGACAGTTGCGTAGATGATATCTTTGTTTATACACATATATGGAATGAACATGTTAAGGTACTAAGGGATCTGTTTGATAGACTTCACAATGTAAATCTTACAGCTAGGCCCGCCAAATGTAGTATAAGATATTGTAACCTAGAATGTTTGGGACATCTTGTAAGTGGAAGAGGGCAGTTTAAACCTCACACATATTCACTAGGAACAATCAAAGATGCACCTAGACCAGTAACTAATAAAAGGAAAGATCTATCCTGAGTTTGATTGGTTCTTACAGGAAATTTGTCTCGAATTTTGCGGCTAATGCCAGCCGATTAACATACTTGACTAGGAAAGGGCAACCGAATAAAGTTCCTAGAGGTATGTGTCAGGAAAAGCATTTAATGCTTTAAAACAGAAACTGGTAAGTGCACCAATCATACAGTTGGCCGAAATGAACAAACGTTTGTCCTGAGGACTGATGCGTCCAAGACTTCGGGTTCTTTTGCTACAGGAGCAAGAAGGGATAAAACTGTCTCTTGCTTATGCAAAAAGGAAATTGCTCTCGAGGAAGCAACATTACTCCGTGATTGACAAGGAGTGCCTAGCCGTAGTATCGGGGAACATTACATACGCACATATTCCGAATTAACCTTACAAACTGACCATCAGCCGCTATTATACTTCAACAGGGCAAATTTTGAGAACTGACAACGCATGATTGATGCGTTGGGCATTGTCTTTACACCCGTATAGTTTACGAATCGAGGAGATTCGAGGATCAGAAAATGTGGTGCTGATTGTGTAAGTATAATGTAATTAGCAGATAATTTTCGCTCATTATTCCAAAGTTGAATGTTGTAACACATATTTATGTTCACGTTCTGCAGATTTTTCTAAAAGTGTTAACACTTTTTTTCAGGACAGAGATATTGTCACGGACTTGTATAAACCCTTTAATTTATTTAATGCATGCACTCGAGTTTTTCTTTTGGTGTACAACGGTGCCCGACGGTGATTAATGTATTGTTACACGCACAGGGGTATTCACTTGACCGAGCGGTGTCAAAACCCTGGCGCGAGTCACGCTGGAAGTCATATGTTTTCCCCAAATTTCCAAAGACTTCCATACAACTTGAGTTGTAAAATGGAAAGAAAGACGTGTCTGCTATAATTAATAATCTTTGCTCTAATCAATTGGCGACCCAGAAGAAACAACTTGCCCAAGAGTCCATTAACCGCACCTTAGCATGGTTTCTCTTCTTTATCATCCTATTTCCGTACCGCAAGCCCGTCATGCCATAGAAATTCCACTAGTATTCCCTTACTAACTGGGAAATATTTAACTGCGTGACCCTAGGCCAGTCAATCCACAGAATTTCCGGCGTATCACGCTCATATACATACGCCCATTTTCCACTATGGACACATAAACGGTACCTACCAAGTTCCAACTTATTGATTCCATTATATTCCCCCCATAAATACTGCCATTTCAATCACATCACTTTTATACACCGCGGAATTTTAATATGGACTATGTTACTCAGGGACAGTCATTCGGCTTTGTACCCAAATTCACTACTAACGACCCCAGCATGGTTCAAATTCACTAACACTCGGCTCTGTGATGTTTGCTCCTACTAACTGGCTAACTATTTCAGGCTAGTAATGTTTCCATGGCACCGAAGACCAAATACTCGCACAAATTAAAAACGGGATGCTGTCAAATACACATACTCCAAATTTATTACAGTATATTGTGTCGTATTTCAATATACTAAGTTCGGTTCATCATATGCCGCACGCGTGTTTTCTATGGGAAGAACCGAATGTCTTCAGTGCACATACACTATATGTGTATAAATAACTCACCGTAGGTAACGTTCTGTACATTACATAGTCTTGTCAGTGAAAGGGTTGTTCTGTGGTGAATCCGGAAATCTCACTGGGTTATCTAGTTACAGCATGTAACCTTAATACTTTAAAATTTTCCATATTAAAGGTACAGCTTTTCTGGTATTGTTATTAACGAAATAAATATGACAAATTCCTAAAATACATACTATAAACTGACTTTTTTTCTTGTTTAAATTTTACATTTCTCTCGTTTTCCACCGTATATATACGAATAAATAAGGGCCTATTAATCCATCTATATGTACATCTTTAGGTGTTATCAATCCTTCGTTCGTATTAACCATTCAAGGATAATTAAAAGTAATTGGCATTAGCTAATTATCTTAAATATACCTTATATGTATGCGTGAATGGGATATAGATTGAATCCGAATGTTAAGAGGAGAACTAATGTAGTTGTGGTATGTGTTTTCGCTACTGTGTGAGAAATTATTTCCCGCAAAAGACAATGTTTAACAAATGTATCAGGTAAGCTACATGAGCAACTGCATACTCCAGAATACGAGTCTTCGTTCTGTTGAGTATTAGGATTTTTCTAGTGTTAAACTGACTATAGTGCTACGTGCACTCGTGACAGTGAGTATGGCATGTATACACTCAGTTATGTACTTTCATTACAGTGCATTCTACAGAGTGTCTAATAGGCCATGTATACGGAAAAAGTTGACACCCTTATCTATACAGTTAGTTACATTGATACTAGACACGATTAGTAGTTTTTTTTATAGTATTATCGTGGGAAATATGAACTAGATCTTACATTGGTCTTTCTTGCACTAACTCAAGAGTCTAAATTTTCTCGGACTTCTATCCAACCCCACCACATTCGTATACATTTTAATGACTCACATTTTATAATAGCACCCAATATCACAAGGTCATTAAATTTATGCTTTTATGTTTGTTACCTACTAATTTCATTCCCTAATGAATATGTACCTGTCAGCTTTTGTTCTTAGCAGATCATGTTCTCCTATGTTTGGCTGTTTTAGGCAAACACTGACGTCTTCGATCTCTTTCATGTTACATGCTATGCGAACTAATGGCACTTTCAAAACAAAACTATCTTGCTGCAAATTACCCACGGATAAATGTGTGCTCCCACTAAAACTGCAGTGTGTAGAGATTTTACGCTCTTAAAGCGTATTTTTCATGATTATATTTCAAGAGTTCTAAATGCATAGTCAAAACTGTATATCCAGCCGAATAATTCAGATATGTCCGATCCTAATTTAATAATATTTGTAATAAATAAATCTAACTGGGTACGCCAAATTTGTAGAACATTTCATCAACATATACACTGGCCACGGGTAGGGGATCCTGATAACGCAACTCAAATGTTTCTGTCTGTATGGCAAAATAATCTCCAATTACTAGAAGATTTTCCTTTCAAACGAAGTTTTTAGTAGGATTCTCGTGATGTCTATAGGAGTTTCTAAATTGCAGAATTCGATCTGATTTCCTAAACTGCAGACATCCATCTGATTTCCTAGACTACAGAGTTCCATCTGATTTCCTAAATTGCAGAGTTCCATATGTTCTCTTCTCTTCTTGCCTGATGGCTTTTCTTTGCACATACTTCTCATGTAGTAAACATTCACTAGCATCATGCTGTAATCCTACCCAGTTATATCCCTTCATGATTGTATAAAGTCGTTTTAAATCTATATGTGTCCTCCTGTTCTACCATCATGCGAAAAGTTCAATACACTTTTCCATAGTTTTATACGGGACAACTGCTTGATGATGCCCAAGCTTCGCCATTACATGTTTGGCATCTCCGACACAGAAGTCCATTGTTGAAATCATGCTGGTTATACTGGATCCATGAATATCAAAATTGATTGCTTTGGCCTGATGCTTCATTCCATAATGTCTCGTTAGTCACCCACTGTTTAACAATGGATTTGTATTTTTTTCATCCGTGAGACTCAGCAGCCTTAATTCCATATCTACCGATTCATCCATAACCTGGTTTTCACCATGGATTTCTTGATAATGCATCCCACGCAATACCCCGTCAACAGTAATTATGATAAATTATAGCTTGAAATGTTTCACAAAGTACATTATAGCAAGTAATCTTTTCCGTGTCACGCAATATAATTGGTCTGAGTATTGACAATGTCCTACTTCTATATGCCACTACTTATTCGCCACCCTCATGCTCGTGGGAAATTACTGCACCCATTCTATTTTAAATGGCATTAATATCCAACATTATATTTGGGACATGTCAGGGTATGTGAGTACTGGTTATTAACTTAACTTTTAGCATTTCAAACGGTTCATTGCACTTTAACGCACTTCAAGACACCGTCATCTTATATGTGCAATTAGCGATTAACGCAGATTTATTTTTAATGAATCTCTAATTGGTTGGAACAAACACCCAGGAAGCTGCGAATCTCGATTTTTCAAGGTTGGCTTTAATCCCCTCTTTGGATGATTTTTGCTCTAAGAATATCACATCATCTGCAAACAAGTTTCAATTAAAGGGTTAAAGTTTAAAGTTTGCCTGTTGCAATAGTGTGAAAAAAAACTTCCTGTAGATGATTTAGCTCCTAATCAAACGTTTTACGTAAAATAATTGTCATCCAGAAATATAAAGCAAATTTTTCATTGCAAACCTGAAATCAAAATTGCCTCCATCAGTATCTCAATGGTGAAACCTGATTGACATAGTCTTAAAAGCATTCAACGAAACTGATACCATTAATTTAGTGTTATGAAAGCTAATTTGGTTTTCATGCTATTCCATTTCTAATTGTCAATATCCACTCATTAAAAATCAGTGGTAGAATACCAAGACACACCGGAATGTTGAACTAATGAATTGTCTATAGATTGTATAGGATAAGCGTCTTTTACAGTTACTCTTTTGACTGCCCTGTAGTCAACACATACAAACGGGAAGTGTCATCCATCTTAAGTATGGGCAAAGAACAGGAGCTTGATGGTGTTTAAGATGCATTGACTCACCATTTGTTCCTCCTGGTCTTAAGTGTCATCTCTTTCATGAATTGTAATTCTACGTAGCTTTGTTTAACTTGTCTTGCATCCCCCGTACTCAGTTTATGACATATATGATTGGTTCTGCCAATTACAACTTTGGATTTAGCAAATAATGATGAAATCTGCATAGACGTTGTACATCGTTCTTGCATTGTGCTGACCATAGACCGTTTTCGTCTCTTGGGAGAAAATTATTTCAGGTGTTCATGCATTTGGGTGGATTTTACTTTAGCCAATAAAACTCCAGAAACATTTGCAGCATCATTGTCATTCAATGAGACCCTCTACTAGTTCCAGCGTGAACAAGATCTGTTTTGTCGGTAACGTTCATGTTCCTTAAATGGATGAAATAATTTGGTATAGCCCTAATGAGTAACTTTTGTATCAGAAGTTGCTTATTTTCAAGAAATCGGCTTCTATAATCCCTGTCGACGAATCAGTAGTTATAACCTACGTTTTGTAATGTACAAGGTACGTTGATTTCGTGCCTTGTTGGGATCTATATTATCTATGATAACGTTACACGCACATTCCGTCAAAGTTGAATTGATAGCATCATATGACAAAATGGTGTAAGCATTAGACAAATTGTGATTCACAAAACCAATTTTGTTTCCTACGTTTTCTAGGAAATCCAATCCAAAGACTCATTTTACTAGCAAAGCCCATCGTTGCAACGATAACATAATCTTTATAACGTTCCCTCCAAATTACAAGGTATATTTTCCTTTTTCAGCTACTTCTAACGGTTTTTCATCTGCACACAACATTTCCAGTAACCTCATATAACCGAAGTCGATATTTCAGCGCCATCATCTTTACTAGTATTGTAACCGTGGTACCTGTATCTATTATAAAGTTGACACCCTATTATTGTCGAGATCCCAGAAGGTGCATCACAACATTTTTTTTTATCCTTGGACGGTAGTTACATCTCTAAGCTCAAAATCACGGTGCCACCCTGGCCTTTGGAGTGGGCCCCATCTTGGTTTCTTACTGTTAATCTTTAGGCTACCTCGTTGGGCAGTTCTTTTTTAATTGCTCTATTTTTCCATAATTGCAACAAGATTTTTCCTTTTTCACGATTATACTTCCAGATGTTGCCTTCGCATCATTTTAATAAAGTCGCGCGTCCCACAATTTCTCTCAAGGGTTCTTGAATCTCACGTGTTCCTGCATCATCCGTCGTCATGTTCCATACATATCTATCTTCAAACATCCTCTGATAAAGGCTGCGAGTTTTATCCCAATCTGAACTACTTCATCAACGGTATTAGGACGTGCATGTTATAATTTTAAACAAATTTCTATACCATTGAAAGAATGGATAAATTGTTCTTTCCACGGCGTTTCGAACAATTCATCTGGATCTTGCGATATGCTCGGAAACCGAGGGCGAATAGTTTTTCCCAAATATAGGAGTGTTTATGTCTCGTCGAACGTCAGTGGCGTTAAAAATGCCCTTTTTCTTTTTTATTGTTTCGAAACTTCTAACTTTGTTTAGGAGCTCGTTTAGGATATCGTTCACGGAGTAACGATTGTCGTCATTTGATAGCGAGAATCTTTTTGCTTTCTCGCTACAGTTCCCGATTTCTTGATTAATTATTCTTGTGTATTCGTAATTGATGATACTTTTTTTACAGAATTTGCAACTACTTCACAAAATAATACTTCCACCGCTGCCACCAAATTGTGTAGCAGGCAACCTGGCCTAGCTCTTTCAATCGACCCTCTAATACCAAGTCAAGCTTCTCGATTTACTCTAATCTCTGCATCCCTTAACCTGTATATTTTCCTGACAGCGACAATCTCACCCAAGATCACAAGGTCAAACAAAACATATCAGGTTCAGGTTTGCACAGAGACAACTTCTCCTCGACACTAAATTGATTATTATAGATGTGTCAGCGACATTTTGTTTTCATTACATACGGACTATATAATTGTTCTGCATTTTATAAACATCTGTGGACTAAAAGGTGTCACATTTGTTTTATTATAAGCTATTCTTTCACATATACTCCAAACTATTGCAGGATACTTAACTCTAACTGAAAGAAACGGGACATCATTATTACCATAACCTTTAGCCATTTCTTCACAGAGTACTTTCCCCCACCCACCTGTACTATATTGTGCGTTAATAATATCCCTTAAAGAGGCATCAGTATAATACTAGATACATGGTGACGATAAAAAGCTATACTCTAAAGATAAAACATAATCATGGCTCAGATAAATATATGGCCAAGATAAATACATGTTGATAATTTCAAACTGACCTAGGTACATGTTATACTAGCGGTGTAACTATATATACCGGGTAACGAAGATATGTACTTTAGAAAGTCTAACGCCGGGAAAGGTATATTTTACGCTGAGTCATTAACACCTCATTGTTGTGTAAGTTACACGTGTTTTATTTCCGTTTATTACTTTCGGGACTATACTGTCATCTGTCTTACCGGATCTAGCTATAAGAGTAACGTGTTGTAGGGACCATAAATTAGTACAATCTCTTTTTGCAGATATATATGTAATGATAACTTTGCGTAGGGTCGGTAAAGTAATATACAATGTAGTCTGTTTTACCAGATCAGGTTTTAATGATAAATTGTTGTAGGAACTATAATGTAATAAGCTATAGCTGTAACCTAAAGCAGGGACTGGAACGTAATCGGTCCAACCCGATCAAAGTTACAAGAGTAACGTGTTGACTTATATATTATGTTTTTATGACTGTTGGGTCTTAAGCTAAGTACCAGAATGAAGCAGAACCAGCAAGTTTTGTAAACATGAAGAAAACATGAATTATCTAAGTTTGAAATGAACCTTTAAGTGTTGTTTACAGTAATATGAATTAAATTCAGATTCCGTCTTTAACGAACTACACAATTTTAAAATAATCGAATTCTGGGTTCTCGAACGAGCTGATTTGCTATCTGCCCTATCGCATCACAATGGTATTTTCTATAATTCATTTAAATAAATCCCCAATAATCCCAGAATTATACTTTGATCAAGAGTCAATAAGTACCTTGTAAGACCAATGAATAATCCAAACAAGTGGTTTCCTCTCAAATTATATCATATTATATTATCAAATTATAAACACAGAATTAAAACACATCTAAAGACTGATATTAAAACAAAAACATATGAAAATAAAGGATTTGTTCACTTATTCGTTTTTACGTACACTCGTTCGGCTCTGCATCTAAATATTTTCCTACTGGATTGATGCCTTAATATTTCATACGTGATTTATGTGCACGTCGCAACAGAAGCCACCTGACTGAAATATCCAATGGCAAATCACATCAAACTTGTATATAGTTTACTTATTATGATTGTTTAAAAAATACCTATAGTTATTATGCTATCTAAAAGCATGCTCCAAACGTATAAAATAATGATATACATAAAACTCCTGAGCAACGATGCAAAAATATATACGACTTAAGCAATATAGAACTCATATAAACATGAAAGTGCAACTGCCAGGTTTTCTTTTCCCTTGATGTGCCTAATATCCATGTTGTATTCCTTCAACATCAAACTTCATCTCTTTGTTTTATTTATCATTTGGTTGATGAGAATAAGGAGGATGTAGTCACTGAACACATTAATTGCGAAAGGAGCACGTCAACGTTTTTCAGAGTCATTATGAAAACCAAACACTCCTCGATGGAAGAACAATTTGTCTGGTGCTTGTTTAAATTTTTAGAGAAACGGCACACTGAATGTACAAACATTTCTCTTTTTAAATGAATACCCCAACAACAACAATCTCACTTTCATCTACATTTATTTTAAATGATTGGTTAAAATCGGGAGCTGACAACCATCCACTCTTAATTTACCAAAAGTCTCCTCACATTTTTAGGACCAATACAATTTAGTTCTCTTATTAAACTAATTGGTCAGAGGTTAAACAATTATAAAATAATCTGAGCAAATGTTCTATAATATCCAGCCATGCCCAAACAGAATTTTAGAAGGGTTTCCAGACTATCTATCCATGTTTCTTAGTATATAATGGCATCATCTACGTACACATCAAAGTCGTACACACCAGATGTTATCATAAGCTTTGAAGTGTTGACGAAGAATGTACATAACGAATGACATTACTTTAAATTCATAAAGTCCACCTGGAGATGCAAATGCTGAAATATAATTTTGCTCTTTTCTTGTGGCTGTAGATTTGGAATTATTCTTGTTCAGATTCTATAATATTTCCGAAATCCGAGGACTAGTTAAACCAAAATCACTACATTCCTATTACACGCAAGCATTTAAATCTTCACTACGTATGATAAATACACCCAAACTAATTTAATGATTAAGAGGGTTATATTGATCAGCACGCTCCGTTAGCATTTGTATATGACATAATTGTATCTGTTTTCCCTACCATGAATACTGATTAGATAATTTAAGTCATTTGCTTTCGTTGAACTGTATAAGGAACAAAATACTTAGTCTGAAGATGACTTTGAGATATAGGCGTGAGAGCCGCTATTTTGTATTTATGTCAGACCTTAACTCATGTTTGATTGAATAGATTGCAGATTAGTTCTTGCTAAACACAAGTCTTTGACAACTTGTTTTTAAAATGTGAGACATAATCAAGAGGTTTAATTTCTGAATAATCAGTTGACCATACGTTTCTCTTTTTAATAGATTCAATAGTCCATGTTATGTCTTCTGAAACTTCGGTTGACGGACGTTTCTCTTTTAATAGATTCAATTCGTACAGTATGTCCAAAAACAAGTTTAAACGGACGAAAACCTTTTGCCAAGTAGGGCATGATATACAGTATTTGCAAACATCTCTTTTAATGTACGGCTAATAAAGACGATTCAAGATCTTTTGAAAACGATTTATCGTTTGTTTAATTACCAGCCAATGGAGTTTCATAGACTATCATAAGAATCTCATGTATATACGTCATAGGAACAACAATTTCACTGACCACTGACCACTTATACTAATAATTGTTTTAGTTCAATATGTTCTTGTTGCAACAGACGTGAAATATTCCAGTGCAGATTATTCATAACTTCTGAATTCCGAAGATTGATTAGACTGACGTCAAATCAGTCCGATAACATGCTCTCAGGAGTTGGTGAAAATGAGGGATCTCACCCACTCCTTATGGTCTTTGGTTCTTGTTACGTAGGAGATGATCGACCAAGGCGTTAATGCCCGGATCAAGTAGACAATACAATAAAATTCGAAGTTAATGGATGGAATAATAGAGTTCTGATCAGGGATATAGAATGGAATCATATCAGTCCCAGTGTGTAATATATAACAATTTGATCAATTACATAAGCAACATGAAATTGATCATGACGTGTAAATGATTCCTTATTTCTTAGAAATAAAGTTACAGCATTAATGCTCATTTTAAATAGCAATTATGAATTATGTTATGATAATAAAAGAATATTCATCATATGATCGAGTGACTGATATCTAATTCAGATTGCAATCATGACAGCATCACCGAATTACTGTTGACTGACCGGTGGCAATTCAGTATTTATTTCCTTCTCTCTCTCTCTCTCTCTCTCTCTCTCTCTCTCTCTCTCTCTCTCTCTCTCTCTCACACACACACACACACACACACACACACACACTCTGCTAGCGTATTAGGTTGCAGACTGAGCTCTTTTCCAATACAATGGAGGTATGTTGCTAATTTCCTTAAAGGAAACAATAGAAATGTGTCAGGGTTTTCTTTCACCCGAAATCAACCAATATTCCTACTTTTCCGCGTCATAGAGCGTATATAGCAATTTGACAAAACTATCTATAGTCATTTCGCAGCCAATGCACAACCTAATTATCATGCAAATATATTCTATTTAGCTCCTATTGCAATCCAACTGAGACCATGACATATTTAACCCTCTTACATATTATTACTGCCCCACTGTGACAATAAATCTATCAGCTGAAGTGAATTTAACTACATAAAAATAATTGACTTCAGTTCCTGTACTCACTACGTTACTTACTAGTTCGGGAGTCATTGACATGCAAATAAGACAAAAACAAAGCAATCCTCAGCATAAATAATGCAAATCAATTAAGACATATAACGTATATTCACACAATTTGTTTCGGATGAAATGAATGAAATCTTACACTACATGATTTCCATTGCACCAAATAATTGAATGAGAACAATTGAATGGCATTCTTAACATAAATGAATCATAGAACACGTCCAATTATTAACGAACTCAAGGACAAATTGAAGGAAGATTGAAAATGAACAAATCCAATAATAAGTATAAACTTCTATCAATGGACACATTATATGCAATTGAACAATACTTTTTTCGTTAGTCCTAGTTCGCTTACCAGCAGAGAATTCCCTTGATCTCCTCTTTGGTTTAGGGTATCTAAAATGTCCTGACCTCCTTGTCTATTGGACGATTTTTTTACTTGAGTGGAGTACTCTCTTCTTATTGAAAATCCCTTTAGACTTGAATAGACTTGGATGGATTAATATCACGAGAGAGATTATTTGAATACCTGAAGCCTGCCTGGGAAATCAAATTTAGCTTAGCCAGTGAAGGATACCCCTCTAACCGCCAAAACAATTTATCTTGCATATAATTCAGAATAATCCTCTGTAGTTTTCTTGCATTAATAAATATTCTGGACAATATTATTTAAGTCACATGTTTCATACAGTCTAAGTCTTTCAAACATTTTCCGCTGAATTGTCTCAACTCTTGTCATCTTTCACATTCTATCGCTTAAACACTCACGATATGGAAAGTTTACAATTGAACTAAGTGCATGATAAAATTTGTTATCACATTTGTTGTTTTTGTTCTCTCACAGGAGTATTGATGATTTAAATCAAACAACTTAATCACGTTCATCTTAATCTTTTCCAGTATCAAAACAATATAACCGAATACAATTTTGAACGTTTGATGAAATCTTTATAATGCTTCATAGCATGCAGAGGAGTGATATGCAGAAAACTTTAATTGCTTCATACCTAATTTATGCATAATGTCCTGGTAAATTCCAGAAATAAACTTTTACACCTGATCAAACTGAACAAACTTGAGATGCCCAAATTTAAAGAAGAAAAAATACACGTTTACAAAATCTGTACAATAGTTTGTGTTTATATATTACTCAAAGAAATTACCACAAGGAATATAATATACCCACACATTATGGTCATCAAGTATTGGTTTCCTGATTTGGTCTTAAGGAAAAGATCGACACAGTCTACGATTTTCTGCCGAATTGTTAGTTATGTGCGGGACTAGGTTTCAGACGAGCCTTGTGTACCTTCTGATTGCATTTTCATACTGTTTGACAAGTATTCACAAACATCAATTTTAATTTTAACCACAACCTTATCTTCAGCTAGGTCATTGCCTAGTAATAAAGGCTTACCCTCGATATAAAGACAACGCAGTTCCGACCGTCATGGGTCTTGACACTACGCCTGATGACAAATTTACACAATGCAAGGGAACAATAACAAAACTGCACTATACTCCCTAACAATTTTAACACAATATATTACCAAATAGAAAATTTCATTCTTGAAGGTTCCATATGTTTTGTTTTCAAGATAAAATCTTAGATATCATGAAAAGGTCTGTTCCTAGAATATAATAAAGAACATGGCCATGAGAATGTCCTTGATTAAGATCAAGTTAAATATGTTTACTTGTATTAATCATGCTTCTAATATTAAACACATACTCTCAGAGGAAATATTAGTTATGTAGTAATTATTTACAGAATTGAAAGAAATCAACGAGTTTTGTCAGGTACACAAAAACACTTGAGTTTGAACAAGGTCAACATTAAATCAGGTTAATGAATAATGATATCAAACAGCTGACGTTATTTCATCGATGGAATAGAAATCGAAGCCTGTTTGGATAAGCTTAACTTAGTGTTACGCATATTTGATTTAAGTCATTTATTTTTATTTTAATTGTTTGTGTGTCAGATTCAAATTTGACATTTTATGTTTAAGATTCATTCATTGGGAGATATTTTTTTTAAAAGTGGGATGACCTGTACTTTACGAATAAACATCAGATGTTGACCTCATTTCTGACCTAGCTTCAGAGTTGTAAACAAGCTTTTAAAATGATTGGTTGATTCCAAGGACATTATGGAGCTTTTTTTTGTAAACATCTTTCTATTTTTAGTTTGGGTCATACGGTGTGCACGAGATTTTTTGAACGTAAATTTGTTCAAAAGATTCTAGAAGATCATATGACCCCTTCCTAGTTTACGTAAAAACAGGTATATAAATAATGTTTTAGAGCGAACTATATAGTAGAAGTTGGGCTGTTAGAATACTAAGTTGTGTGTCATTTTGAGTTATTTTAAATTACCTTGTACTGGAAATTATTTAAATTCCTTTGGATCAAGAGGATTTATTTTGTTATTTATCTGGAAAATAATTGTGCTCATTGAATTTCATAAGACCAGAACTGACTTCATCACGTGACATCGTCTTCCATCTTGGAAGCTTCACTAAGATTCGAACTGGGAAGCATTAGGACATTTTATTACCAGGACTTTTGCAATTACAATAGTGTATTATATTTTGAATTATTTTTGGATTAATTTTGGAATTGATTCTTAAAACCGTAAGTTTATTTTTCTTTTCTGGAAAATATTTGTGCTCAATAAATTGTTTATTACTTTTTTACAAGCTTGTTATTTTCACTCTTTCTTTGTTACCTGTTTATTCGAGCCTAAGCACGTAACATTAGCTTCAGCAATACTCGGACTCACCAATAACAGCAATGATTATCCAAGATTCGCTGGTCAATCTACGATGTTCACCAGCACAGGCTGCATTCTCTGACCCACAGCCTGCTATATTCCTGCAATATACTATTTTGTGCTAGGCCTTGACTTTGGAACGTGACAAAAACAGATTTAACGCCAATCAATAGAGTTTTCATGTACCATTTCACTCGCACACATATTTGGAGTCTGCATAAATGTTCCTAAGGTTATTCACAGGTCCAAACACACAGTCGCATTATCCCACAATAACCTTGCTTATTATAAGTTTGGCATACTGACTCTAAGTTGGATTGTCAAAATGTACGCTTTTGGTGCTTTCCATCAGTCCTTCAGTGCCTATGGACGAACGTTGGGCTACTGTCTGTCGGGTCTGGCGGAACATTTACAGTTTCAGTTTTCAGGATTATCACGTGTTTACAGCATTTTAAGTTATGGCAAATACAAACAACCAAATTAAAATTTTGATAATGTTTTCATCACTGGCGACGGGTGAGGTCTCGCTATAATTAGAGGGCCATCAAAAACCCGCCCAATATATTGTGATCGATTTTGAGGACAATCATATCTAGCGGCTGTTAAAATACCAAAATAAAGACCAAAGCATTGATTGAGACTTTCGGATTTGTCAACAAAATTGTACTAGTGTACCCGATTTATTATTTTTTCTCTTCTAGACCAGGTTAAAGCAGCCTCTGGGAGACATGTACCTCAAAGCACGAGGAGGGTAAGTCGGAAAACTCAGCACAGATGCATTGCTATGATTCTCTCGGAAAGCATTCTGTTTTTCAGGGCTTAAGAAGTGGCAACATGAGGATTATTAATGCGCCTGTGGAAGATTCGTACGACTTGTTTTACGCTCAAAGAGTGGGTAACAAACCTGTAACAATTGAAATAAAATACATATGCAAAAACCTGTTACACTGAGCGAAGGCCAGCTCAAAAAGATATCAGCCGCGATAAAGAAAAACAACAATCACGAGTTCATTTAAATCAATCCTGAAAAACATCATCCGGGACCACCCGATTGATATTGACACGACTCAAGCACAATAGTTTCAAATTGCTAAATGTCAACACTGCAGAGAGCTATTTTTTAATTTTCCAGTTTTTCCCCCATCAGTTCCATCGCTGTTAGCAACGGTTCTATATGCTAGTGAAACTGCACTCGAAATTGCTTCGAAAAGGCTGTCGGCGTGGCAAACGCATACAAAAGGAAAAGGCCCTCGATTTTCCAAGCGTGGAAACCAAAAGGTACCAAGTGTAAGTGGTCATTGATTGTAGCGTCGTCGTTGACACATCCATTGACCTTCTTTGATATTTTAGCAACGACATTGTCAGCCAAACATTTTCTATGTGTCTATATGTGGGAAACATTCGGGGTCATAGTATCCGAGACATTGATTCCAAACACTAGGAAATTCTGGGTGCATCAACATGAACTGGAACACACTGGGTCGCATACATGGTGTTACCCAGGCATCTAATATATTTGGACTTGAAGCTATTACTCAGTTAACCAGGGACACTAGCACCGTCGTCTATCGCTGTTTTTATTCAACTGAAGTGATGAGTTGCCAAATATGCGGTCATTGTTTTGTTAAAGCGTTACATCACGGGAAGCGAAATATTCTCAAGCAAAGCCTGAACATACTTATTAATCAACATAAAAGCAATACGTGAATGCACAAATCGCTGATAAAAAATGCAAGGAATAGTAATAAAAAAAGAATGGAAAATACCTTAGAACAATTCTTACTATATTCATCCTCATAACAATGTTTTTTGTATACCTAATCGTCACATTCTAAAGGTGAGCGAAGCTGAATCATACTTGTTTATGATAACCGGAAAATAAGATCGGTGGGTTGGACTGGTACTGTTGAAAAATGATTATCGGCATATTGATCTTTTGTCACCAATAGTGTTTATGGACAAAAGTGGTACGTACTGTTGTTGATCTTTTCCAATATACAGTATCAAAATCATTGTTCACATGAGATAAAGTCAGTTCGAAGCAACGTTTATCAGAAGGAAACTGAACTGTCCTTGGTATTTGTGTTTAACATTAGATTTATCATTACATATAAGTTAATAATTCTGACAGCCGTGGTGAAGTATTGAATTTTACACTTTTGGCGTTGAATCAAATGATAGCAGAAGGTAGCATCATTAATAACTTTGTTCCACTTCTCAACGAATATCTGCTTCAAAATGATGTCATATCTTATGATAAACTGAAAAATAATCATCTTAAGGGTCAAATATAATTTGAACGTTGTGACCGACCTGATGTATCACTACTAACTCGAGGCCAACTTGGTGTTATAGCATTATCACGTGAAAACGTTCAGTCGTTGGCATCATCTCGCAGGTTGCAAAACCTCACCGGGTCTGTTTCTATAGCGATGCAGTGGAATTTACCTCTGCACCAAACAAAAGTTAACTTTTCCAACGAATATATTACACCAACACTGACTCAACTGAGACAAAAATAATCTTGACTGTTATTCATTAAGAGAGCTCTTGTTCGGCCAACAGTTTTTGAACGAAGACGAAAACGATCGTTCAAACATCATTCAGTTGTGGAATCCCTATCTTTGTAAATGAAACTGATGCTAGAACCCCAGAACGCATAATAATCCGAAATTTGAATATTTGTCAAGCAACTATTTTCTATGATTGTATGCCAGTTATGCCAGTAAAACATGGTAACTGGTTATAAGTATACGTGTTTCACCTGATCAAGGTCGACCTGCCAATCAATTTTATTATGCAATTGATTTATTAATAGAGGAAACCATAATGTCCTATCAGTGTTATTGACATAAAACACATACTCGTAGCTGAACTGCAACTGCACAATGAAATCTGCAAGAGAACCGTGCTTGACATAAAATACAAACGTGCATGTTGTGTCGCTAAAGCAATTTGCGGAATGATACCAGCAATCGGCCTGTATGTGACAGGAATAACGGCAACATCAGCTCTTATATACACGCTAATCGCAATTTTTGTTTGGACTCTATCTATAGTAACCGGTTTTGCCACTGGTGCTGATGAAATGATTTTGACATACATTCACGAATACGTGTAAATTCGGTACTGTATAATGCTGCACAAAGTCTCAATACAATAAGTAACTGTATTCGAAAAATTATTAAGGATACAATAATTAACATGGCCAAGTTCAAGAACCGTTTGTGTTGACGGAAAAGGAAAATCGCCAACAACTCCGCGTAAGGAACTGTGTTGTAGCAGATTTACAGGCAATACGGGTTGAGTAATTTAAAAACAGAATACTCCACAAAAATCAAGCAGAACTTCCACCGCAAACGATAGAGGAAATTCAATCTACAACCACTGCATGATTCTATTCCTGCAAAAGAAGGTTAAGCATTGTATGGAATCAGCTCAACTAGATTATGTCAGTTATGTAATGCTTTCAAATATGAACTATGTGTGTGTGTGTGTGTGTGTGTGTGTTTTCACATTTGGTTCATATTTGAAAGCACTGATATAATATACATTACATACATAGCTTAGCCTTATATATATATATATATATATATATATATATATATATATATATATATATATATATATATATATATATATATATACATATATGAACATTTCTACATCAACCAGTAAAGACCAGGTAATATCCTGATACAAAATGTATGCAAAACTTTATAATTTATATAAGCTCCTAATATAAATATTTACAGATGTAAAATATACAGATTCAAAAAACTGTAGAAGAAAACAAACGAATAATAAACCATCAAATTAGATGATATATCAGTGGGATACCAGGTACCCAAATGAAATTCAGAAGCGGAAAGAGGACAAATAAGTGCTTTAAACTATTATCGTCGAGAATCAAGACTATCCTTTTGCCTTTGTGTCGTTAGCAGCTATTAGCCTTTTGCAATGTATGTTGATGTAGATGCTTTGAAAATACTTGTACTCAATAGTCCAGCTAAATGTATGATTTCTATATAGCATTTAGGTATTTTCTATGTCAATGCAGGCGATATGTTTGACCGTGGTTCTAATATTGCATAAAATTAAAGATGAAGTGAGAATCAAATCTGACTTTGTACCTTAGAATAATAATATTCAACACCATACCTGTTTCTGTTTAGGAAACAAACATCGGCTGGATTCTTTGATTATTGTTCCTGTTCAAATTTTTTATGAGATTGGTAGAAAGGTGCCTGTTAAACAATCGCAGCGTGGGACACCCTCTTTGTTTCAGCTATAAATAAAGACATGTATACTTGCTGCCATAAGTGCTCTCAAGGTCATGCAGCAAGAGTCAACTTGATAATAAAACATACAAAATGAGACAGTGTAGACGTGGCATATAGTCAATACGATCGCGAGAGTAGATATCGACATGAAATGTAACTGCTTAATAAATGAAAGCGGTGTAGAGACCGGCCAACAAGCTGTTCTTGTTGTGTATTTCAATTTATCTCATGCTGATAATGGGTAAACACTAAACCGGCTCAACAGATCGGTTTGGACGAGCTTAAGATTCGCATGATGCAAAGGAAATTTATCTGTCCAGCACGTCAGCGCAATATGATAATGGTTGATATGAATATGATTTATGAAAACATTTCTGTAGTTTTGTGCCACTTTGGACAACGCTGTTGAAATAAAATACTAAATAATATGATTAAGACGATTTTGTATAAATCAGGCCGCAAAACTAACCCAACAGTTCGAAGACTATGTTATGGTTTTACTGACAAATTATGTTTCTGCCAATAATAAAGACTGTTACAATATTTCCACACATATTTTACTCGCAGATGTTGTATGTTAGACATAACGTATGCTTCTCTCTTTACTCTCAGTACTATGATTTCTGTTTTGTTGTCCCGGCAACAGTGACCTTAAAAACTGGAACTTTCATGTGTGAGTGAATAAGATGCATTTGAAAGATAAATAAATTCAATACTTCGCATATCAATACTACACCATTGTTAAAAGTTAAAAGTGCATGTAACTGAAATAGTAGAAAGATAATAAAGGAATTGTAGTTTTTATACTGATAAGGCTAAGGCCTCAATGCCGCTGTTACGTACTAAAACTCTTACATGTTAGATTACCTGAATAATATTGAATCATGGAAGATATCGGTCTTAGAACTAGACAAATTCGACGGGGTTTTCTTTTCACATTATACGCCATATAATTTCCCCCTCGAGCTGAGAAACGCATAAATTCTTCACATGAGTAAGAATTAATGCGAAGTTGATCGGCGACATCCGTTTATCAAATGATCTGAGTAGAAAATTAAACACAGGATCTGATAACTTCACAGCTACAAATATTATAAGCCAACACCATGCAATATTGGACTCGGTCTGTGATACGTGTGATGATATTCGAAATAACTTTGTTCCAAATATAAATAAATCGCACTAGAAATTAAGGTAAAAGTTCCAGATTATTGCTTATGATCCACTTAATTCGTGACCCTACCTCCCTTGCTTTCCTCTCGAATCTATTTGTTCGCCATGTGCAAATGTTGCTGTTACATTAGTCACTAGAAGAATTCGTCAAATACGTTTTAGCAATCCCAGAAAAGAACGGAATTACCAGACACTTCGATGACTGATCTAAGAGGTGGCACAACTTAATTCAAAACTGATAATTATAGGACGTTTACACACTCCATGATCTATTTAAAATAATGAATGAACGTTGGTTAAACGCAGCATTGTCTATTTTAAAAAATGACTAATGTCAGATATGTTTTAAAGCCAATCATTTCTTTCCCACCAAATGTTAGTTAGATCGAAAAAATGGTGAAAATTGTAATAAACGACGGAATTGGCGCTTTAAAGACTTCTATTCCATAATTTATGCTCACGTCACATGCTCACGCTAGCGCTTAAATTACCATTACGAGCCTTGACAAAAGGGAACGTCATGTGCGATAGAACACTTTGATCTTGGCCCGAAACGAACAAAATATATATTATCTATCTTCTTGGGGGTGTGATCGCCTTTGTGTAAATGTTTATTGTTTGTTTACTATTTTCAACCGACAAAATTACTGCATATAAGGATACTCTCAACCAATAAAACCACTATTATCATACTACTCATGGTCCAGAAGGACCAAAAGGTCCAGAAGAACCACAAGGTCCACCATGGTCCAGAAGAACAACAAGGTCCACTGTGTAAGACTACGACAAGTACGTAAGAGGGCGAGGAACTAACACAACATGCTATCGTCATTATTTGCATTAATGCTTACGTAGTAAACAAACTGTTTGGTAAACTGACCGGTTAAACCAACATATTTGCCGGTTGCCCAATCTCATCAGTCATGTGGTTTCTTCTTTAACTTTACATTACATTTTTTCTGCCACTTATTTGCCTCCTTTTGACGTTCGTTGAAAATACATGCCTACCACGGACAGCTTAAACAAATCCATGTATTTCAATGTAAAGTAAGTAATCGGGTACAATGTACAAACGTGGTCTCGGATAATCTGCTAAAATATGTCAATGTTGGACAACAACTTGTGATATACACGTGCAACCTGACTGTCTTCAAATTTCAGGAAAACTTATTTAGTCTGTTCATGGTGGCAGTGAAACCGCAGAGAAACATTATACACTGCTATCTTGTCCAATATTATGGTACAACCAGGTTTAATTGTCAGCCCGAAAGCAACTAATTGGTGCGTTTAGGTCATGTTGGGTACTTATTTGCCATGCAAAGTGTCATAGAACAGTACTTCGTTTTGAGACTCGAAAGCGGGGTTTCAAAATATCTTAACGGCGATGATGTAACAGTTACGTTAGCGATGTTACTGGTGACACTGTGGAGCAGATACCCTAGTAAAAACCACATTCGTGGACATTATTATCGTAGGCCCGGTACACAGATGAATATACAACTTAATTATTATAAGCAACGTACGTCCGTATCAATGCCGCATATTACCTATATGACCTTCTACATGAAGCATTAAGCGATGCCCGTGCACGTCAACGCGCTGATATAGATCCAATTCATGATTCGCTGGAAAAACCGTAAAAGGAGATGTAAAGGCTAAGATTCTTAGTGGTGAACAATATCAACTCATTAGTGGTAAAATACATAAATATTACAAAAATGGATAAAATTTACTAACGTCCCAACGTTTAGTGGAAAAATGACGCTGCTGTTGAAGCAATAGCAAGCTCAGCAACGGTCATATACGCTCGAGCGTGGTTGGCTAAACAAGCGATGTGGCAAATTCATATACTCGCACCAAAGAACATTTCCAGCAGATGGCTTGAAGTTAGGATCCCAAATGAAGTGTTTCAGGATGATACTTTGTTTCTTCGACACGAATCGGACACGAACAAGCACGCCTTAATCATTGAAAAAGTTTTCAGAAGATGCAAGGAAATAGAGCTGTTGACATATGAAGATCCAGAGATTGTCGCACACCTAGACCACTAATATGGCCAAGCCTGTTTGAAGTGGACCTAGACAATGAGCATCTCGGAGCAGTTACTACAAAGTTAACAGAGCATTATGTTCGAGTTTATGTTGGACATGCTTTTGTATGTAGCAAATGAGCTGTTGTGGAGCGATTGAACCGTACACATGCAAAATGGTTATTCGGATATCAGTGCGTGCAGAAATTACTGATACAACTTCAGACCCAATATCGCGAGTGCGACTTCGTTGTGTCATACAAGCGTGGAATAATAAACCCAGACGTACATTTGGATTAAAAGCTGCTGAGGTGATTCGACACAAAATTGTCACAATTACCTACACAATAATTTCACAACCACCACCAGTAGAACGTCTTGGAAGGAACTGTATGTATGCATCGACTGCTTTCAAAGGTGAACAATGGCGTGATATTCACTCGGCATGATTCTTTAATGTACACATAATCTCGGACAGGATTTATACTCCAAGGCAAGTAGCACGTTAACTTTTGGCGCCTGCTTGCCAACCACGGAAAATGTGTGGAGCATTTATAAGAGGGAAATTGAAAGTCATTAATGTGGACACAGATTTTAAGGTTTATTATCGATTCCCGATTGCATGGTGTCCGTACGGGTAAGTAGTAATTCCTTCGGGAAATATCTTCCGTTTCTTGTGCAGCGGGGACAAACGTAATTTAGTGCAACGATACACACCCATCCGATATTTATGTTAATAATCAGATTGGTGTGTGTGCGAATTCACGTCCCCCGTGAACACATTCCATATGTATTCATACCAAAATTATTCTCGCAAAATCACGTGTGAAGCTCTTGCTTTTCAGTAGCTCTCATATTTAAACTTGAAAACTACCATTTTATGCTTTTTATTAAACCGTGAGTAATTTTTCGAATACTCGCTGTTATCAAATTAATTTATCAGCTATACCTCACCAACGTCCGTGTACACATCAGTGACGTTAATATGAATCAACAACGAATCCTTATCCATTTAGAGCGTTTTAATATTATCGCCGCACTGCAGTTTGATCTTGTTGTAACTCGTATACGAGCATTGATGAATCCAGGACTGACGCATACAAAATCGATAGATTTTGTCAGGTTCAGTTTGGATTATTCTTTAACTGTGAATAGCAATGAATCAACTATCAAATATCTATCACGACAATAATGTCTGGTCAACAATAAGCTTACAAAGTTTATACTGTTTACTGTAACGGAAAACGGTCGACGCGAATGCATTTCTGAAATTTTTTTTAACTAGTGCTGAACAGCTTTGTTCATAAGAAGAAATCTTTCTGAGACTCGTTTGTAGAATGTATGCTTTCTGAGACTCGTTTGTAGAATGTATGCTCTGACAAAATATATGGAGCCAGTGCACTATGCATGTAGATATGTTTGCAAACTACGTATGTGTATTACATGTTCAAATGCTGTTAGTTCTCATATTTGGATCTTGTTTAGTACATTCTGTTTAGTTGCGTCAGGTATCCTTTTTAATATGATACACGGGACAACCAGTCATACGGTCTTGACATCACTTTTGTTTTTAGCTGATAAAAATTGTAGCAGTTGTGAACTCATCTCCAGGATGTCTACATGAAAGTAACCGATATCACTATACTTTTGTACATGTAAATGTTTTTCGCTCTCGCAATTGACCCACTGAAACCATCCAACTAGCATGGGATACATTATCGCCTGTCTCTAATAATTGTTGTCATACTTACACATGATGTAACTGTCTGGAACAGAGGCGTCGTATTCGTTCACATCAGGGTTTATAGCTTGAGTATTTGTTACTCGATTTTGAGATACCACCACGAATACTGCGTTCAATATACAGATGCTGATCAATGTGAGCAAATCCGGTTCTACTTTTGTCTTTGACACATGTGCGTCCGAAGCCATTCCCGTTGATAAATAGTAAAACACGTCTTATAGTTTTACAGAGGCAAGGCCGTGTGATACACACGAAGCATCTCAACACGCAAGCATACTATGAAACTAAACACACAAGCAAGGGTAGAAGGGTTGCGGTTTTCATATATGCACTATACCCACAAAGATGCTATCAAACGCAAGAAGGGATAGGAGAAGCTTGTAATTTTTAGTTAAAAGTGAACAGACATAGACAAACACAGAGATTCAAAAATTAAATACGAATGTGGCAATTATCTTTTGAAGATATTTGAGTTGTTAGCAAAAGGTCAACATAGATCGCACCGCTGTACAGTTCTTCTCAGTAAAGTTTTCACAGAAGATGCCTTGACATATATCAGAAAGACTTGATTAAACAACATGATAGAACCGATGGTCGATGGATCCCATTTTACACGCATTATGTCTGGTTGTATTGGGAAAAGGTGTTAGTATATCTCTATATATAGTTTAGGAATGGATCGAAATTGATGAAAGAGTTCTAACAAGCAGAACGCGGCAACATAATTTAATTATGGCGTTCAACCTCTCTTCCAATCCGACGACATGGGGCTTTTCACGCACGAGAGTTCTTATCATGACCATTCACGGACGACGATAAGACAAATGCGTTTGTGTGATAGAATGAAGTTTATGAAATGGTGCGTGCCTTACTCGGACACAACTGGAATGATAGTTCGACTGCATATATTCTTACAAAACAGAATGACATCATTTTGGATTCGGCATTGGGCAATTTTCTATCGTCTTTGTTTGCCAGTACTGCATTCTCCCTCCATCAGTGGCTTTTTATTATGTGTTTAAAATTAAACAGAAGAAACAACTTGAGTTTAACGTATAGCATCAGAAAGTAAATATGTTTATTCAGCAAAAACGATAATAGCAACACGAAGAAACAAGAAGTAAGACCAATTGTTATAAACGTTTGAACAACGAGAAATAGCAATAATCTGGCGTAATTTTTTATGCACTGTATACCTTCAGTTGCAAGATAAATTAACAAGAGGGTCTTCAATTTGATAGCCGCTAGTTTTAAAAGGAGTGTTACGATGGTTTACTTTGACAGAATGTCAATTATTGCAAGGCATTATTTGCATACTTCATCAAACCAAACTATATTCGAAAGACATAAGCAGCATAAATTATCCACACAAACAATGCTCAAACCAAAAACAAACCATTCTGATACTAGGTTGAAGTTGATATTCAGGTAGTGTCTTTATTCGTTCGATTTAAAATGTAATCTTAATGTTGTAGCTAAGAAAGCAAAACATACATCTCTTTTTTATGTCTTTGTTTTTAGTTCTTCACACTAAGAAGAAGAAGAACACCTACGAAAAGGCAGTGTATCCTGTAATTATGAGATGTATAGCTGCAAACACGCGCGCACGAGTTAAAGAAAAAACTCAGCTCATTGATGTTTATCTTACCATATCTTTTCCTCCCTTCATGACGATGCCTGTCAAATGTTTTGTTATGACAAATGCTTCCAATTTCTAAAGAAAGTTTGTCTTCTTTGATATCATCTTCTACTGTTCTAACTCTTGTTTTGAGGCCATGGAAGGGGCCTCTTCTAAGGAATAGTTGCAAGATGGAACAGGCACGTTTCACAGCTGACTAGGTTTGTTCAAATAAGTACTAGAAACAAGTAATCTGTTTAGACCACCAATAGTACCTATAGTCAAGTTGAAACGACATCCCAACATCCAACCGTGACGCGTGTGTATGAGTGATTAGGAAGTATAACGTAGCTCTAACAATGTTCCAGACATATCGCTACGAAGTCTGCAGTATGGCAGTTTACAGTGGTGTCTAGCACTGTGGCATCACGACGCATACAGGTAGCATAAGTTCCCACCCAGTCACATTATCCTGACACCAGGCTGTCCAGCCTGAACACTAACCTCTTAATACTGAGCACCAAGAGAGGTAGCAGCTGTCAGTGCCATTTTTGTAAAGTCTTTGGTATGACTAAGCCTGGGTTCGAACCCACGATCTCTTGCATCCGAGGTGGACGCACTAAGCACTAAACCACCGGAGCCGTGTTTGACAGAGACGGATTCCAGTATACAAAAAAGTGCCGGGTGAGATTCAAAACTGCCTTTTTCTCCTAAAACAAACATGTATTCATATCACACCATCATTATCATATGCAACGTCCAAAGAAACCTTCTTCCAAAACAAAAATGACTATCCACTCATGTCACAGAATAAGGCAAGAAATAATTCGGTTTGACCTTAGAAGTATTTGACCAGTTTGGGTTGCACATGCATACAACGTTACCTGGGGTGAATAATTTTTATTTTCTAGTTAAGCAGATGAACTAGCATGTTGTCTCGTCGTAGATCGCTTGCGGAGAGAGACACCAAAATCACCTTATTTCCGGGTATTTCACCCTTACTAATACTCACTCTCCTGTGGATTTAATAGCAAGTCATTTTTTTTATCTGACACACTGGCCTTTGGATCTTGTCAAGGAATGAACGTTCTCCATTTTTGCCATAACGGTGAGTGTTACATTTGTATGTTATTTAATATGTTAAGCATATTCGGTTTTTAATGGTATATCGTGAAGTTATTCCTTTACTACTACGTAGACTTGAAACGTTTTGATTAAGGGTTATTTTAGTAGCATATATATATATATATATATATATATATATATATATATATATATATATATATATATATATATATATATATATATATATATATTAATTCCGACTAAAATAAATGAAAGGTTCTTATCAAAAGATGATGTGAATATTTACTTCAGCAGACGAAACAAATCTGAAGACAGAAATGAAAAAATAAAGAAAAAATGACAATGGAAACATTTGACTTCTCCTCCTCCTATTGTTCATCAGACACGTCAAGCATCCCGATCCATCTATTTGACAGCAGACACATCAAGCATCCCGATCTGTCTATTGTTCATAAGTATCCCGATACATATATTGTTCATCAGACACGTCAAGTATCCCGATTCATATATTGCTCAGATGACACGCCCAGCATCCCGATAAATCTATTGTTCATCAGACACGTCAAGCATCCCAATACAGGCCAAAATTAGCATCGAACTGTGGGTGTCAACGTGAGGAGCAGTAACAGCAGCAAGCACTTTGAGATACATTTACAAAGTATTTAATACAGTTCTGTATATGCTTCTGGCTATGGAGGAATTTAACAATGGTATCTTGCAGCTAAACACAGAAGCTAGCATCTACACGATGTACGACGTGGGTAACAATAACAGACACACACGTTGTCCATTCTACGACCGTTTCCCACGCCTCAACTGAATTTATCAGGAATCGTTATCAATGGCAAGCAGATTCAGAAGACAATTCTCATTTAGCGTCATATAATCGAGGTTGAAAATAATTGTTTTTGCGTGTGTTCTACATATTTGCAAATTTAATTTCAACGTTTCCTTTGACTTCTAGAACAAGTTCAGAGTTTGCGCTATATTCGAACTTTCTCAAAGAGAATGAAAAGAAAGCCATTTATTTTCAGCGCTGACAAACCTCCTATTCAGCTGGCAACACTCATGTGTAACGAGTTTGTTGAACTACTGCAAAGTAAAACAGCCATACATCCGGTATCCATAATGCCAAAATTAGTGGATAGTTGACGACGTGCTTGAACGTATAAGCCCATGTCTAAGACATAGAAGACATAGAAGCTGCTTCCAAATGTTTTACCCTCTGCAAGATATCCTAGGTGCAATAAATAGCCTGTCTAAGACAAGAGAATAAAAACCAAATTGCCTATTGTTTTTTTGTTTTTGTTTTCGTATTATTTCCCCAAAACTAATCTCATATCTAAACACATCTTGCTAAGTTTCGTGCGAACATAATTAAGATCACGTAAAGAATGAAAAAAATAATTTGTATCCAAAACGAAATTGTTTCTTCTCTATTGTAATATTTCAACTAGTTACTGATTATAATCAAAGGCGAGAGAGGGACAACCGATTCTCAATACCAAGCGGATGAGGGGGCAAGAGAAATTGCGGTCGAGGTGGGTGTATGATAGTAATCCGCAACTTAGCTTTGTATAGCATCTTCAACGTTAGCATTACCTTTCCCCTATAAAATATGCTTAAGTTCATAGATAATATTCGTGAGTCTCTTGCTCCAGTTATGATGAACCCATGGACAATTTACAACTTACCTTTATCATAATGGCCAGAGAAACCCATAATGTAATCCTTCACTCTCTAATAGCATTGGGCTAAAGGGTTGGGTCTACAGTATATCCTGGCTTTAGTCTCATCTCTCTGGGGGAAATCCTGTTCCTCGTGAGTGCAGTATTAGGCATTTCTATGTGACTATTTTTGTTATTTTTCCATTGGCGTTTTAATTTTTCAAACCACTGTTCACCAAATGGGGTTTTCTCGTTCGTGCTGAAGAGGTAGTAGGTCATTATATTCCAAGGAAAATCGAGGGTGAACCGCCAAACAAACTCCGCATTACTCGTATTTTATGTTGACTGGTGTAGTACTACAGTATAATGTACGTGAAAATGGCATTGTTTTGTGCAACATCAACATGATCTATAGCTTGCCCAGCCGAAAAAGCAGGATCTTATGGGATGGGGGTGGGAGAAACCCATTAATTAGCAGATTGTTGGGACTTTTTGGGCCTTCTTTCAGTCGAAAAGCAAAGCATGTGCCTCTTCGGTCCTAGCATCTTTACCTTTAAATTACATCTGGTCTTTTTTCTTAAGCATATAAAATATGTTTGCATTCGCTGATGTTTTGTACATTTTATTTTCGGTCATCAGTTATATCTTGTGCAACCGCTCCGGTAGCCTAATGGTTAGAGCGTCAGCCACGGGAGCGGAAGGTCGTGGGTTCGATCCCCGGTCGAGTCATACCAAAGACTAAACAAATGGTATTTACAGCTGCCTCTCTTGGAGCTCAGCATTGAGAGGTTAGTGTTAGGATTGGTCGGCCTCGTGTCAGAATAATGTGACTGGGTGGGACATCATGCAACATGTCTGAGGCATGATGCCCCAGTGCTAGACATCACTATAAACTGCCTCACTGCAGACATCGCAGCGATATGACTTAAAAATTGTTAACGCTACGTTACAAATCCTAATCAAACAAACAAACAAAACATTTTTTGTGCAATTACCACATTCAAAATGTATATCGGTCTTGGTCTCGCGATATAGCCAGTCTATGTGAGATTTGTAAGCGGCACAGACCTGCTTGCTTTATGATTGTCCTCATTCGTATTAACCAACCAGAAATAACCTTCGAGTTTGATCCCTTCCATTTTTTGATTGTTAGTTGCACTACCATGAGAATAGGTGCGTAAAAGAGATAGTGTTATAAAGAGGGGATACATACGACTGACAATAGAATTAGTGATCAACACGACTACTCAAAATGAAATTGTATAATTGTCCAACTTGTGATATCATTTAGGTTTGGAATGAAAATATTCCACTAAGATAACTTCAATAAAAATATTCAATTGCATAAACATACAAGATATAAAAATAAGTGTCACTAATCAATATATTATTATTAGTTGTAAATATTAAATATTTCCCAAATTGACTCACGTTTGTGAACTATTCGCTTTTTCACTCCATTCTGTGTACTGTTCTGCATACTGAACATCAGATTACACTTCTGCTTGCTTTGATAAAATATTCCGACATCGAGGTTCACACAAGACTCAGATAAATTAAATCAGCTTGTGAGGAACAAATATATAAATGATACGGTGAGACCGCATTGCCTAAACTTTGAAAAAGTCTACTTGACTATTCATCCTTGACCTCTCTTAAATCAACAATAACAGCGATGACCAGTGTTATGTTTTGACGGTGATTGTTTGACATTATTCTTCCAACCAACGAGTGACCGGGCTTTACCCTTTATATGAAATCAAGACAACAATATGGCAGACAGGACAAAGCTACTTGCATGTCACCAAACATATATTTAACCCAAATAACATCAAATAACATTCTTAACACTTCATTATTTCTGGACGAAAAAGAGTAGTATCTGTATCGTGAGCGCTAAACCACACAACCAGATTCAACGTTAATCAACACAGTTAATTGTGTGTAGCACCATTTTGTATCCTTTTATTTCATTTTATTAAAGGTTGACATTTGTCCTGCTCCTGTTATACATAAATGCTGTATACACACTATAATGCAGATCGAGGGTGTTAAATTAATCTTTGTTTTCAATTTTAAATCTCGTATCCCTAAACAAATCTATGCAACACGCGTATGCCGAATTTCCCATTTGTCTCGAGCGTAATACACGTTACTACTCTGCCTAACGTACTGGCACAATTGACCAATCATATATTTTGGCCCATTGAAGTTTTATATACCTGGACAAGATCATTTATAGACCACTCGCATTCTCTACAAAACTCGTATCATATACCTAGAATGCAGTACACACTGATATGTTAAATCCCACATAGTATGTAGTCTTACCATCTCGACTAGACTTAATATGCTCTTCGGAACGCCTCAGCTTTGGAGCCGAGAACATTAAGAATTCAATTTGAAGAAAAATAATTACAAGTGGAATAGACTAGAGTGCAAATTAATATACTATCGCCTGCTACATTTTTCAGCGCAAATGAATGCCTTTAGGTTGGCACATTGATCAGACAGCCGGTGATGAATTTTAGGAGTGCCACTTATCAATTACGTAAACTGCTCTTATCTGTAGCAAGAAATCACTTCAGAGAGACCGCACCGCTATTTCAGATTAGTTCGCATCATGTACTCTTAGATTCAGTATGAAATCTGTATTTTCTATAATAAATGGAACTATTCAAAAGACTGTAAATGACTGAATATTTTTACTTCGTTTCAGAGGAAATACTTCGTTACTATTTGTTGTATAATTGAGCACATACGTACTAGTCTAGTCAGTTCATACTTCGTTACTATATGTATTATAATCAGCACATACGTACTAGTCTAGTCGGTTCATACTTCGTTACTATGTGTTGTAAAATTGAGCACATACGTACTAGTCTAGTCGGTTCATACTTCGTTACTATATGTTGTATAATTGAGCACATACGTACTAGTCTAGTCGGTTCATACTTCTAAAATGTGTGTTGTATAATTGAACATATACGTACTAGCCTAGTCGGTTCATACTTCGTTACTATGTGTTGTATTATTGAGCACATACGTACTAGTCTAGTCGGTTCATACTTTTAAAATGTGTGTTGTATAATTGAACACATACATACTAGTCTATTCGGTTCATGCTTCTTCACTATGTTCTATAATTGAACACATACGTACTAGTTTAGTCGGTTCATACTTCTTCAATATGTGTTGTATAATTGAATACATACGTACTAGTGTAGTTGGTTCATTTATTCCAGCGTACAAGAGGATGGAGTTGCTTCGTCTGAGTCGAGCGAATGTAAAATAAAATCGGTGTCAAGAATACAGAGAACATATGCTTCGATTAAATCTCTGGATGATGTTGTCACTATGCATACAGGTTAAAGTAAGTCACTGTTTGTAGGAGGGTTAAATTCAACAATGCCATTGGTAATTCCACGACATACTAGCAGATTTAATATATAAAAAAATAAAGGTAAGATCCCTACAACTTAACCACTACAAAGTGTGATGACACTTATCTATATATTATCAAACTTAACCACTACAAGGTGTGATGACATTTATCTATATATTATCATCATTGAATGAAATATATAAATCGGCATCTCATCTAAATATTAGCAAATCAACGCTTGTATTCTCTTGTGTTTTATTTTGAAAAAAACTAGATTATTAGCATTACTGCTTTCATTAAAGCACATGCAGGGTGTCTGTCATTTTCTAAAAACTATTAAGAGCAACAGAATGTATCAATAAATGTATCAATGAGCCATTTTGAAAACATTGAAATGACAGTTCTGTTTTGTGCATGTTGTGTCTTTATAACACGTTCATTTGAATGAATCCTACGACCTAGGGACATGGGAGTATTTTATTTCATTTTTTAATTTTAAGACGATTAGTACGTTTACATACTTCTGTACACAAACTCTAGAGTGATATTGTTCTTGAAAAAAAATCACAAGTGTCGTGGAGATTTAAATTTTCTCAAAGCAAATTTTTTTAAGAATGTTTATGTATTTAGGTGTATATACATCTCTGTATGTATACTACAGTCCGGGGTACTTGTACAAAACTGTGAGTTATACAGACAATTCCTCGTGCAGTGACACAGATAGTAATACCCAAATGTGACTCTGGTTTACTGTGATTTATCTGGTTAATTGTCCAGAACTTTCAATGGATATACTACTTACAACATACACTAAACAGGAATATATTTAGGATTTCCAAAAATAACATAGAACAAATTAGTTTGATCATTACCGCCAAAATGCTCTACAAAAAATAAGCATCAATCACACAGGTTAAAAACTGCGTCATGGTTTACTGTGTTCATCTCGACTAATTTTCTGAGATATTGTATTTAATGTTACACGTTTCTTGTTTAGCTTTCAGTATATAAAGAATGTCATTGAAAGGTCGTGAAGATATTAGAAGGTCAATTACCTGTCCAACAGATAATGACCTCTGTCAGGTCATTTGGGTAAGGATCAGGTGAGGTGGTATTCATCAAACAAGTACAGGTAAGGTAATCAGTAGCTCCATCTGAATAACAGGTCAAATTTTGGACAAATGGAGAATTGTGAGCGAAAAGGATCAATACCATTTTCATAATATGTATATACCTTTTGACTGTTCGAGCTTGTAAGAGCAGTTTGAGGTCACCAAGAAATAGAATGTTGACTGAATATTTGATAACAGTTTTGAGTGTTCAAGTTGGTAGGAGTGGTTTGAGGTGGAATGTTGACTCAATTTTTCAATCTCAACAGTACTGTCAACTTTAAAACAGAAATATATGTGAAATTTCATGTATGACCAAACAATGAAAACGAAAACACGTTTGCCTGTAAAATAAACATGGATTTTGCAACATTCTGATGTAAAATGTCAAATACGTAGTCTTTAATACAGTACCCATCTAACCGTAAAAAACCTCACGAATCTTTTGATGGTTTGGTAATTCAGTTTAATGTCAGCAAGACTATAATAAAGATTCTAATTTAAAAGTATACTGTAGAAAGTCTAAATGAATTATTAACTTTCTCGAATTTTAACAAACAATACATACTTCGCCACTTAAAGCAGTAAAACCAATTGTGCAAAATAATTGTATGGATTTCATAATGTAAATATAAAATGAATAAATAAATAAAAGATATTAAATCTTTAAAAGAGTATTTACTATCAAACTGTATCGATCATCATTGATAAAGAATATCCAAACTGATAATTGATGATAAAGATTACCCAAAACAAATCATCGATTATAAAGAATACACAAACTGATCATCATCGATAAAAAATACCCAAAACACATCATTGATTATAAAAAAGTTCCAAAACGATCATCAGTGGTAAACAAATACCCTAAATATACACGTTTCAAGTTTAATTATTTCTTAAATTTCTTGGCTTCTTTTGTCTTCAAGATTTTGGAAAATATGGCTGCCTTGAAGATTTGTAAAGTCACTAATGATATGCTCTGAAGAAACCTTCCACATTGGATATCATTTTCTATGTTGGCTTACTGTAACAAAATCTATCTCTTTTCACATTTGCCTCCACCACTCCGGTGGCCTACTAGCTAGTGCATCCAAGTCCGGTGCAGGAGGTCGCAGGTTCGAACCCAGGTCGAGTCATATAAAAGACTCACAAAAATGGTACTAACAGCTGCCCCTCTTGAAGTTCAACATTAAGAGATTAGTGTTAGGACTGGTTGGCCTGGTGTCAGAATGAATGGACTGGGTGGGACATCATACTACACGTCTGCGACTTGATGCCCCAGTACTGGACATCACTATAAACTGCCTTACTGCAGACATCGTAGTGATATGACTGAATAATTATTATAGCTACATTTAAAGTCCAAATAACATACACGCACTCCATTTTTATGATGTCTTTCTATAACCTGTATGTTCCATCTTTCCACCAAAAACGAAACATACACGCTGCCACAAAGATCTGCATATAAAGTACACTCTTAGTCAAGCTTTTATAATTATGTTAATAATGTATATAACAATCAGACTTCGACCTTGTAACACGACAAAACCGAAATTTGGAATTTTCATTCCATTTATGTTTTGCAATAGTCAATCCTGATGGCAATTTTTATTAGTTGTAGTTTATGGTGCATTGGAATCTGCACCCCACGCGTACAGAATTATGTGATATCGGTATGCATACAACACGCACTGCATTATGGGATATATGCATGCATCCCACACTCACTTCATTATCTCTTTTAGTCGGCATCCAACAGAAAATGCCTGTCATTTGGTGTTTGATGTATGTGTTGTTTTAGCAACTCGCCATTATATTTTGGATGATGATATAGCTACTCTCTTGTTATAAATAAATCACATGCAGTTGAACTCAAATATGTATATTTAAACAGACTGGCAGATTTGCAATTACCAAACAAGACTATTCCCCAAAATAAATACTTAATTCGTATTTTCTCTCAAGTAAAGAATTTTGTCTAGACTAATGAGTCACTCCTCCATCGACAAAAGTCAAAGGGTGAACATATTTTCACCTCCATCGTTAAGAGTCAAAGGGTGAACATTCACACCTCCATCGATAAGGGTCAAAGAGTGAACATAAGCTTTTCGTTATATTTGAAATAATGAACTCTTCATCAAGCTGATGAACATCAGTTAAAGTCAGTAATATACGTATGTTTTGTAGATCGTCCAGAACAACATTTTCATTGCGATTCAAGCCTTCTAGTCTGTAATCTTAGCGCAGTGATTTTAAAGCAGACCTGATGGTTCTGATCATCTTCGGTAAGTCCATGTATAACTGTGGAAGGTCTAGAACGATTACTAGACCCAATGGCACAACCATAATGGCCACGCCAACAGCCCCGATACTAACCGATGATGGTCTGTTATCCTTAGCACACTCCTTTCTCATCCGGCTTTTTGATGTATTCTTTCTATCGATCGTCAATTCCTTCAACATTGCCTGCACGTGCGGCAATGATCCGTTAAAGTAAGATAAAAACTGTAAGTCTTTACACGGACATGTACACAATGTCCCTGCTGTAGTTCTGGGTTGTACTTCTGAAAGTTAATATAATGTCGATGATTAATACACTCGTGCTATTGATGCTTTGGTAGCGGTGTTTATAAATGACTGCATGCGCCGATAAATGCAACGCAAACAACAAAGCATGTCTTTAGTTTCCGTTATTTCAGTGATTTATTTATTGAGGCTTATAGATAATGAAAGTTTATATCTTTAAATAAACGTAAAGTGCTTTATCCAAAGACACACTATGGTCGCCAGCCAAGCCTGGTCTGAGCATGGTCCCATCTATCTGGTCTGGCATACATACTCCTATTTTGTCATTGTTATATTTCCTAATTACTTACTAGCACCCTTAAGGTTCTGATATTAAACTAGATTTCATTTATGTGATTTTAAAGTATGCTTGAAATTTAATATCATTAACACAACATATTGTTTGAAATTGAATATCATTAACACAACATATTGTTTGAAATTGAATATCTTAAAGACAGCATATTGTTTGAAATTGAATATCTTTAACACAACATACTGTTTGAAATTGAATATCTTTAACACAACATTTTGTTTGAAATTGAATATCTTTAACACAACATTTTGTTTCGAATTGAATATCTTTAACACGGCATATTGTTTGAAATTGAATATCTTTAACACGGCATATCGTTTGAAATCGAATATCTTTAACACAACATATTCTTTGAAATTGAATACCTTTTAACTCGGAATATTGTTTGAAATTGAATATCTTTAACACGGCATATCGTTTGAAATCGAATATCTTTAACACGGCATATTGTTTGAAATTGAATATCTTAAAGACAGCATATTGACTGAAATTGAATATCTTAAACACAACATTGTTTGAAATTGAATATCATTAACACAACATATTCTTTGAAATTGAATACCTTTTAACACGGAATATTGTTTGAAATTGAATATCTTTTAACGCAAGATATTGTTTCGAATTGAATATCTTTCAACACAACATATTGTTTGAAATTGAATATCTTTAACACGGCATATTGTTTGAAATTGAATATTTTTAACACGGAATATTGTTTCGAATTGAATATCTTTAACACAACATATTGTTTGAAATTGAATATCTTTAACACGGCATATTGTTTGAAATTGAATATCTTTAACACTGCATATTGTTTGAAATTGAATATCTTAAAGACAGCATATTGACTGAAATTGAATATCTTTAACACAACATATTGTTTCGAATTGAATATCTTCAACACAACATATTGTTTGAAATTGAATATCTTTAACACTGCATATTCTTTGAAATTGAATATCTTTAACACTGCATATTGACTGAAATTGAATATCTTTAACACAACATATTGTTTGAAATTGAATATCTTTAACACAACATATTGCTTCGAATTGAATATCTTTAACACGGCATATTGTTTCGAATTGAATGTCTTTAACACGGCATATCGTTTGAAATTCAATATCATTAACACAACATATAGTTTGAAATTGAATATATTTAACTCAGCATATGAAATAAAATATCATTAACATGGCATATCGCTTGAAATTTAATATCTTTAACAAAACATATTGTTTGAAATTGAGTATATTTACCAAAACATGTTGGTTGACATTGAAGATCTTTAACAAAAGATATTGTTTGAAATTGAATATCATTAATACAACATGTTGTTTGGCTAATATCTATATACAGACATGTCGCAAAATGTGCCATAGTATTGAGACAAACCGAATGCGCTTCGACAAGAAACTCAGGTGCTAGTTTAGTGTCTTTGCTGCTGTACATCCCTTTCCCCCAACATATTGCCAATAACAAACTTAGAAATGAAAGCCTACCGTGAATCGAAGTGTTTTTAAAGAGTACAGCACGGATTTGAAGCAAGCTTTACCCCATACAATTTTACTTGTAGAATGGTTCTCAAAAACGGCATAACAAAGACGCTGAAGCATCATATATTTATTACGGTTGATTGTTCTTATATTTCTGACCTTTTTCAAACAATTAAAGCAAGTGTTGTAATAGGTTTGAAACCTAAATATAATGCCATAAAATTCCAAGTTTTCTACATGTACATAATGAAAAGATGGTGAGACTGAATACCCGGTAAACCTGCTGTTGTTCTTTCCACCGTTAGACAAGCTGACAAGCTGTAATCTTCCGAAATCGTGACATTGTAGTTGATGGCTAGAGAAAAATAAAACGTAGTATGTAGTCAGTAAATGCTTAGAGAAAATGTTATTTTGACCAAGTATTTAAAGAATGTTTTCTAATTCCATCACTGTTTTCAAACCTTAATTAATTTTAAAAAAAAATCTTTTAATTTAATGGTTTTAAATATATAGTTTGAAAAGAAAATAAACCAAAATGTCGGTGGCTGTAAATATCCTGTTCCATGCCAGCTTTTGAATACTACGCCAAAAAAATATATAAATAACTTTCCTTTGGATAGCGACAACTTCGAAATCATTCGACAGTTTATGGCCCCCAAACAGACTCTGTCATCAAGAATGTTGTCAAGGTTGATAAAATAAATTCCTAAATAAAGGTCAGCATTAAAAAGGGTTAATAGGATGAGTACGGTACAGTGAGACCTAAATCATTCAACAAGACCTAACAAAAATATACATGCTGGCTCTTTAATGAAAGAAAATATATGGCATTCTCCAACGTTTGGCAACATCTGTATGTCAATTTATTGGATATTTACAAAAATATTTAGGAAGAATAACGATGTAACACGAACCACTCACCTGCCTCTCCAAGGACCCGTAATGTTTTATACAACGTTTTGTAAAGAAAATATAACATTGGGTACACGGTTTCCGTTGGCGCATTTGTACAGGGTAGGCACAAATATAGTAAACATAATCTTCTCCATTATGTTAAATGTGTCGAAAGGTTTAATTTGCATTAATACGTTTCTTCTTCTTCCATATGTTTCAAGTTCTCAAATATATTCAAAGTATTGCGACTCTATGGTCATAAAAAAGTTAACAGAAAAGAGTGAGAAGGAATTTATGTAATTGTTTACAGAATTTCTTAAAAATCAATGATTCTGGTCAGGTGCACAATGAGCTTGATTTTGATCAAGATCGGCTATAAAATAGTTTTACTTGGCATGCAGCATATAATTAGAACCTAACAAAACGATTCATTTTAAACATCCCGAAGAAAACTTAGTGACTTGTAATTTGTCATATTTGTGCATTTGACATGAATATGATCGTGTTCCCTTATTCTGTGTCTATGAACTGAAACCGAATGCCAGATGTGACCATCATCAAACATCTTGACACCAGTCAAGCAGAATAAGGATAGTTATATAAACATTTTTGTTATATGCAGACCTGACTCCCCTCATTCGTCATAATTGTATACGCCTTACCTCTTATCGCCGATCTATTTCTTTTTGAGTTTGACAATTTGGTGTTAGCACAAGGCTCAATGACATCATCAAATCTTACAGAATTCCCAGATTGTTCAAATCTGGAGATTTTTCAACAGGACCCAGTGAATCATATGACACTGCGTGGTGATCGAGATTATTACCTTGTGAAATCTGCTCGTGAGATTGAATGAGAAAACTTAACGTGCAAACTAAATAAAACTAGAGTAGCTGGTTTATTTAGCAGCTACAGTTCAAAAATAGGACGAGTCAAGGCATCTTCATAGAACAGATGAGCCGAGGAAATTATTGAAGAAAATAACAAAGAATGAGTTTTCTTGTTATAATAAATCGTGTTTTATGAACTAAATATTATTGGAATTTTCCAGAGTTTAGCCAACTGGGAATTGAGTAAGATTTTGAAAAGACGTGGACCTGAGCGCTACCATTGAACGTCCTAATACTGTAAGAGTTTTAAAGATATGAACCTTAGTATAACCACAGAACGTCACAATACTGTAAGAGTTTTAAAGATATGAACCTTAGTATAACCACCGAGCTTCCATTAATAATGTAAGAGTTTTAAAGTTATGAACCTTAGTATAACCAAAGAACGTCACAATACTGTAAGAGTTTTAAAGTTATGAACCTTAGTATAACCACCGAGCTTCCACTAATACTGTAAGAGTTTTAAAGTTATAAACCTTAGTATAACCACAGAACGTCACAATACTGTAAGAGTTTTAAAATTATGAACCTTACTATAGGCACCGAGCTTCCATTAATACTGTAAGAGCGTCCTAATACTGTAAAACTTGTGAAGGCATTGACATAATGCTACCGCCAAAAGTTATATAACTGTATATTTTTATAATGGCATGCATATTAGCGATACCCAACAATGTCCTAATCCTGCAAGATTCTTAACAAGGTATTGACCTTAGAGCTATTCTTAGAGTTCAATTTTGTAAGATATTTTAAACGTAATCAGTTTAGCGATATGCCAAAAGGTATGTATCCGTAACCTTGAGAGATTTATTTTTACGAAAAGCATAGTGCTTTAACAATCGTCAAAAATTCTAATCATGAAAGATCTTAAAAAGGCATTAACTTTAGGCCTACCGCCAAACGTTCTAATCATGTCAGATTTTTGAAAAGACAATACGTTTAATGCCACAGCCAAACATATGCTAAAATGGCATCGACCTTAGCGCTAACGGCAAAAGTCCCAATTAAAAAATGTCTCAAATTTCAGCGTGAAGTGCAAAGATATTAAAATTAAAATTAATCACTTACTCAGATCTACAGGGCACCTTGTAGCTGTGTGATTTGGATTCGAGATGTAGCACACAGAGAAATAATCTGTGCGTTGATGCGAAGGCGTAAAGATATGACAAAGCTGTAAAGACATGACAAAGCTGTAAAGGCATGACGATGCCATAAAGATATGATAAAGCCGTTAACACATGACAAAGCTGTAAACACATGACAAAGATGTAAAAATATACAGGGCATTGTATATGTACGTAAATATTCTTTCTTTGATACAAGTCTTTCAAAATTATGTGATCTTAGGGAACACGTACAAAATAGTGATCTTGAAAATTGATAATTGAATATTGTATAAAATACAATAATTGATTATAAAAATAATTTAGAGTTATAATTTTTTTAAACAGAAAATTTAAAGTTTTGATCAGCAAATTATCTTACTTTGCCATAATAAATAAATTAAATTAATAAAAGAAGTTCTTTCCTTGATAACATTTATTCTTTCTTCAACTCGTATCTCGTGTTTTTTCAGTCAAAAATATATCCTTAAGACAAAAAGATGCGAAATATACAGGTTCCATTTAAATTCTTAAGTCCCTGACCAAAATTCACACACGATTATGGTTGATAATCAAGACATTCTCAACAACCCAACCCCGAATTCGGACATGATGAAATAGTTGAACTGTAAGAAAAACTTACCGTTGCATTGTCATCAATCAGATGGACCTGACACGTATTGACGTCATTGGTTACAAACTTGCACAGTTCCGTATTACAGATAACATCAGATGTGTTAATGACGGCTTCATCGCATTTCATCGGCAAACAATCTGGACAAGTAACAGAACTAAGTGTGCATAAGCAAATAAAATTACGTTTCTGCATGAATGTACTTCAGAGCAATATGCTTTAGTATTCAACAACACGTATACTGTATGACGTTTAAGTCCCAGTCAGTTTTACGTATTCCTGAAACAAAATGTGTCCGCCATATTTTGTTGACACTAAAATAGGAGTAGAATTACCACAGTGTAGCAGCACTGCTTTACCGCTTCCGGAAATTATAATTTCTCTAGAGATTGTCATATTTTTATGGTGGATCTTAAGTTAATAGCAAATCAAATCCAATGACTATACATTTGTTTATTTTAAATCTCGACTGAAACCATGGTTACACAGGAACAAATAGCCATGAAATTTTATGTTGCAACATATCTGTTGGTTAACACTTTAAAACATAGTATATTTTAGTCAGAAAAAAGAAATATGGATGCCAAATGCATAACTATAAATAGCAATATTCAGAAATGGTACATTTGTTACTGCGCTGACATCGTCAAATACTGAAAATATATGGATCCCAGAAATACAGAATATCCAGTGCATATTTACACATTGAAGATCCGTGTGCAATAATTTACCGAGCCTTTAATTTTCGAGAAAGATATGCACTTTTATCAACCAATGTGCCGCTGTCAAACAGCTGATTTATAGCAGTAAAGACGAGTATAGTCATCATAACAGCTGATTTATAGCATTAAAGACGAGCATAGTCATCGTAACAGCTGATTTATAGCATTAAAGACGAGCATAGTCATCATAACAGCTGATTTATAGCATTAAAGACGAGCATAGTCATCATAACAGCTGATTTATAGCATTAAAGACGAGCATAGTCATCATAACAGCTGATTTATAGCATTAAAGACGAGCATAGTCATCATAACAGCTGATTTATAGCATTAAAGACGAGTATAGTCGTCATAACAGCTGATTTATAGCAGTAAAGACGAGTATAGTCGTCATAACAGCTGATTTATAGCAGTAAAGACGAGTATAGTCATCATAACAGCTTTAAGATTAAATGATATTTAGGTGAGAGTAAAAACAAACACACCACCAACCAACACTTTAACCATAACCCAACTCCAGAAAATAAAATAGTCGATCCCTTTCAAAAAATAAATCCCTGCTTTCAATATTTGTGGTAGTTTCCAGATAGTCTACAAGCCTAAGAGAGGTAAGTATGTATGCCAATAGTGCCAAGCCAGTTGCCATACCGTTCTGAAGCCAGTCTATTGACTACTCTAAACTTCTATATTTCAGATATCATCTGTACTTTTAATCTCACACGTAAAATAAAATTTAGCGGTGCTGGTCATTGCAAATTATTGCACCTGTGCATAACAATATGCAGGAGAAATAAGACACATTCAATCGTGCACAAGCACTCCACTAATGTTCTTGTCTAGTAATTTTATGTATCTGCGATGTAAACCCAAACCACTGGAATGACTTTAGTTGATATATAGGCACAAAGATTGTCAATTTTACCTTCTACATAAATTATTGCCCCTTTCTTCTAAACCTATTTATCTGCATCATGTTATTTCAAAGTAATACTAAAACTCAAGTGTTATCACTAAAACACTCATGAGCAATTATGTTCAATCTAGATTCTAGGCAGATAGGAATCCGGAACCATCACGACTGCTTCAAAGGAGCAAAGTCCTTTGATCACAATTGACTGTTGCCGCGGGCATAGTTGTGGTAAACAGCCAAATGTGGGACGGTTGACAGAGTTTAATACAAAAGGACCAATCAAAAATAGTGCACTAGAGGGAAGAAACAGAATTGGGGCGTGGTTAAAAAAAAACTAAGCTGGAACAGGCATCATTTATATCAGAAAATTTCACTAAAATTTAAGTGTGCTTAGAATTCGGAAGAGTACACACAAGCAAATTTTAAAACAAGGCCAATCCAAGATTTGTGGCGACACATTTAATCGAGCGGAATTGGGATTACATTTAACAGTATCGAACTAAGCTTTCAGGATGCACGCACAAGGCAGCACAATATAGTAGAACGAAATTAGCAGAAGAAAAAGTCCCAAGTGGAAAGAATGAGGACGAACACGAGGAATTTAAAAAGATGAAGGAAGGATGAGAAAGTTAGAGGAACAAAAGAAGAAAAGGTGGAAACGAAATAAGGAAGGAGAAGGACTAAAGCAGATGTGTCGAATGGACAACACAAATCTCACGTGCAGATCTGAAAATTCCATATGATGAATTAACTTGTTCAGTTTGAATTGCTCTTACTAGGTCAATAAATATGTTTATTTATCATGGGCAGAAATTAAAGTATGATAAATATATTTATTCTTAACGTGACAAATCTAAAACAACAATACAGCCCTCTGCTCTCGAGAGCTGGTGCAAGTATGTCTGGTGGGCGTATAAAATATAAAAGATGGTGAAATTTCGAATTTTAACTATTTTGTATGACAAAACTCCATTTGTAATTAGATAGCTTTTGTAATTACATAGCTTTTGTAATTTCCGACATCGATAATAGCACAAGCAATTTCCTTAACACTTCTATAGCCAATTAAGATGCAGCGAAAAACGTTTGACAAATCATTATGTAAGGCCCAGATAGCCCGCAGTCTAAAGCAGCCTACTGTCTTCAATGCATGTAGCATTATGTCATTAACGTGTCTGGATTTAAAAGAACAAAAATTAGAGTATAACGTGGAATAAGTCGTAGTGCTGCTATGCATTGTGAGAAACAGACATACAATTTACTGAGATCTGATCGCCGTTGTTAACTTCTATTGATTTTGCTCTCTGTGGTATGCAAGACTGCATTGCCTAACTAAAGCTACATATTATACAAACATTAATTGCATATAATTTGTACAAGACATTTTATCCAAGATTTGTAAGTTTGATCTACTATCTCCTGTGTTTGCTCCAACTTTTTTCGATTTCATTTATATAAGAAAGTCTCAGAAGCAAAGCGGGAAGATTGGATTATAAACGATTGAGACAATATCAGCCCATTAATAAGTCGAGCTAAAAACTGCAGTTACAGGGACCATGTGTTATTCACAATATATTTAAAACGTCATATTATAAACGGATATCATCTTTACAAATTGACTTTAATTACACAACGGCTTATTATACGAATGTATTTAATTACACGATATCTGATTACACAAATGTCTTTAATTACATAACAGCTTAGTACACGAATGTATTTAATTACACGATATCTGATTACATGAATGCTTTTAATTACACAACAGTTGATTACGCGAGGTATTTTAATTATACGATACCTGTTTCATGCAGTTTCATAATATTCAAAATACAAATCCAACAATTTTGGAACACAACTAAAATCTTAGCCTCTTTTTTGTTTAAAACAACCATCTGGACGGGTGCCAGTCCTCTTTTGACTTGTCTGGTTCTTGAATGTTGTTTTTTCATGGCTTCATATTATTATTCATATTTAGATTATTCCAGACTGTTGCATGTGAACAATTAATATTAGAATTCATATTCAACCATCCTCTAATAAAGGTTAACAATATTACTTCATATGTATTTCATTTTACAAAGAAAGTATTTGACAGAACATCCATATAGCACGTAATCTGTTTTTCGCAGCTTGGTATGGATGCCATTAACAAGGGCGTGAATACGTAAGCAAATACGGACGTCATAGCCTAATATTAGAGCCGGTATTGGCATTGAAGAAGGTTGGTTTTGCAACTATGCTCATTGCTACACTAGACATACCATACTGATCTTTATATACCGTACTTACATTGTATAAATTTGAAAATATCAAATAACGTGGTAGACATAATGTGTTATTTTGGCCGATGGAATTAACATAATGTTAGAAGCAATGATTCGCATTTGAAAAATTCGCTATGCTCTTATCGAATTGCGTCGATATGGTATACCGATAAATGTGCTAACGGTTATAATTTCAAAACTGGGTTTTTGAATTTATATTTTATTTCATGCGAATAAGTTTTGGAACTAAGAGATGTGGTGATGTGAGGCTGAGTAAAAACCAGACTGTATAAAAATAAAATAAATTTGCATTTCTTAAATTATTAAAGGGCACAGGGTAATTTGCGGAACAAATCTTGTCTCTGAAATGTATAGATTTTTAAAATTTAAAATAAGGTTGGTTGTTAGTACTTTGTTGTGGTTTAGCCAATACAAGCCATATAATTGGTGAATTTCATACCTCAGTTGAATTATAAACAATTATGAATTTTTACACGTTCTAGCCAATTTCTTTATGATCTTTTTTATACTTAATTGATACTTGTGAGAATTGTTTCCTTTGTGTCAAAACTTCATTCCTCTAATTGTAAACGTTTTGGATTATGTTCTCAGAATGTTTCTTATCGGGTGTTTTAAGTTACGTTTCACTTGCAATCTTTGTTAATCAACGTATATTCTTCTCCTTTTATATTTTCATGTAAAGCTTCCATCATAAGCGGCTTCGATATACAATAAGTAATCGATTATCCACAACCAGTCTTTTGTTTTCAAGTATATTTATTACACCTGCTGTAAGCAGTATCGCCTTTTTCTATGTGTTGTATGTTCTTAAACAAATTTTGTATATTGCAGTTCCCATTTATTTTGCTGAATTATTAAGCGATATAATAGGAACTACAGGTGAGTGAGCGGCGGAAATGCTCTTGTGGACAGGTGAGTGGGTTGTTGCAAATGCTATTGTGTCTAGGTGAGATGATCGTGGAAATGCTCTTGTTTATAGGTGAGTGGGTGGTGGAAATATCTTGGGGATAGGTGGGTGTGTGGGTGGTGGAAATGTTCATATGGAAAAATGAATGGATGGTGGATATGCTCTTGTATATAGATGAGTGGGTGGTGGAAATGCTCTTGTGGATAGGTGAGTGGGTGGTGGGAAAGCTCTTGTGGATAGGGGAGTAGTTGGTAGGAATGGTCTTGTGGATAAGAGAGTGGGTTGTGGAAATGTTCTTGTGGACAGGTGAGTAGGTGGTGGAAATGCTCATGTGGACAGGTAAATGGGTGGTGAAAATGCTGAGTGAGTGGACGTGGAAAATTATTTAAAGCTGTTAAAGGTGGCTTGGAAAATGCAGATGTGTCATAATATTGGTGTTTAATGTTTTATTCCTGTATGTAGATTAAACTTGGAAAATGTTTATTTTCTTTGCTTTCTTTTAAATAATGACTAATAGCTCAAATTAAATTGTGGTCTAGAGAGCACAGAAGCAATAGACTACTGTTGAATAATTATATACCTAATTACAACTTGATGTAACAACAACATTGGTATATAAAATTGCTTTACAGACACACGCACACACATACACGCACAGAGACGAAACCGACCTAAAATTTCTGTCTCGCAAACCATTGGCAGAGAGCCGTTGCAGTATTTTCCCTTCAACCATAAGTCAGTGAATAAATTAGAGAATACTTCTCGTTGTAGCTCGATATGAACGCAAGGATCATACGAAGGAAGATAGTCAAACACCGGGTTATTAAGATAGACGGGTACGCCACAGTCATCCCAAGTAAAGGTGTTCAAGTCACTGGCATTTGGTGCATGTAGACCAGACCAAAACGGACCGGAAAACCGTCCTAAAGAATGAATCGTTGATTTTCTGTCAAAAGAAACATAATAATTAGGTAAACAGTCAATTATGTGCGGAACAAAGTTTAGTTTAATTACCTGATAGTATTTTGATTGTCCTTTTAGTAGTACAGCAAAATTATAAATGAAGCGGAATCGAGATCGTTGTTAGTCGTCGATCGGATATTCCGCTCAGTATTCGATGATCTTACTTCATTTTGGTTAGAGATATATAATATGGAGAAATACCGTTTATATACTTGTTTGTCATGATTCCATTTAAATAAATATTAAGTGTTTGTACAGGTAGCCATTGCAGACGTGAAAGCAAACCATTTGAGGGAGCCATAACAGGAAGTTTCAATATTATTCTCGCTGCCCTTTTCTGGAGTTTATCAATTCTGGACAGATTATAATTGGTTGTGTTTCCCCATATGATAGTATATAACCCGAAAAATAACGTTCAAATTATTACGTAGGTAGAAATGTTGAAAGCAATTTTAACAGAGTTATTATTTTGACTACCACTGCACATAGGTGATCGATATGTGCGTTCCTTCTGAGGTGTTGATCAATGTAGATAACAAGAAGTTTTCGATTTTTGATAATATATACGTCTAAGTCAGTTTGAGTTAGAAGTAAATCCATGTTGGTAGAGAGACACTTCCTTCTTCCGATTGTCATACATTTCGTTTAATAGATGTTAATATGCATTTTGTTTTGATGACAAAAAACTGATATATTGTTGAGGTCGGTTTTAAGCTTATTTTCAACAGAGGCTAGAGATTTACCAGATAAAAGCAAATGTATAATCTTCGGCGAAAAGATCTATGTTAAGAGTGCGCTTGATACTATGCTATGTCATTGATAAATAGTAGAAAAAGCAGGAATCCAAATATTGAGGAACTTGAGGAACTTAAAATATGACTTGGTTCAGATACATATTTACCCGTGTAAACAATCGCAGTTACCTGGTGTCTGTTTGTGAGATACGACGTGAACCAGACAACTCTGCTTGGTGATAACTTCTAAGATGAAATTGTTTTAATAAGCACCGAATAGTTCACCAAATCGATTGCGTTTTCAAAACCAATAAAGATTGAGCCAATAAGTTCTCCTGATTCCACTGCAAGTAGCCATTGGTCTATAAGTTTTGTTAATGCAGTTTGACATAATGATTCTTTCGACATCCTCACTGTGGTCTATGGTGGAGCTGGTAGTTGTCAGGATATCTGATCATCTGCTTGCTGACATGTTTTTCAATAATTTTTTTAAAAGCGGATAAACAGATATGGGCCGATAGTTGGATGGGTCATTCTTTTCATTTCCCTTATAATTTGCAAATAATTTTGAAAACTTCAATGACCCCAGGAATTTACAGAGAGTGATACTACGGTTGATTATTTCTTTCAATGACTCTGAGATTGATAAAGCCGACATTTTCAGACTTTTGGGGTAAATTCCCTCTAGGACAGATATATTAGTAAGCATAATTTGGTTCAGTTTGTTTGCAATATCAGGAGGTGTTAATTTAGGTGTTTAGGTGTTCAAAGAACATATCAAGCTATCAAACAAAAATTCAATTGGCCTAAAATGTATCAAAATATGTATGACTACATTACATCGTGCTCTCAATGTCAGCTCATTAAACGAGACACAAATGCGCGAAAGGTCCCATTACACCCATTGCCCCCGGAAGACATATTTTCTCGGTAGCACAAGGACATTTTGTGCATGCCATAAAGTAAGGAAGGTTACCAGTATATCTTATTGGTGACAGATAGTTTGTCACATTGGTGTCAAACCTTTTCATTACGTTATCAAACAGCAACGGAAATCGCCAGTGCTTTATACAATGAAATATTCACACGTTTTGGTGCACCGCGAATACTTGTCTGTGATTGTGGACGAACCTTTATGTCACGAATTGTCCTAGCACTTTGTGAACTGTTTCAAGTAACACGTCACCGTACAGTTCATATCACCCTCAAAACGCACGAACAGCACAAATAGTCAGTTGCTAAGGGCATACTGCTGCAAACAAAACTGATTGGCCGTCTTTGCTGCCCAGCATAATGATGGCATTCCGAATGAGTCCATCAGTTAATTCGAATGGCTACTCACCTAATTACATAGCTTTTGGGAAAAAATGACCTTACTATTAGATGTGTCTCTTACATCTAGAGAAACTATCCAGAAACAAACACAGCAATACATAGATCAGTTGATCCAAGATTAAAAATAGTTCAAGAACTAGCTAAAACAAATATACGCGAAGCGCAACACACAAGCAAACAGATTTGACCAGAAAGCGTCCTTTCGCGCTAGAGATTATGATTACCTATAAATGTCACGTATACCCATAGGGTAATCAAAAAAGCTTTACCCCCGATGGGAGGGTCCATATTACATTAATCAATTAGGTCCGAATAACACCTACGCCGCTATTCAGACAATAAAGAAGGGAAATCACTTGTACACGCCAACAGACTTAAACACTATAAAGATCCTAGGGAATATCGGCCTCCAACACCGGATGCAACCAATTCAGCCCCTCAGTCGACTCAGGCACCATATGGTCAAGCGAATAATGATCACGCACCAACTAGCAAAGTACAGAATGGTACTTAGTCAATAAACTTTTGAAATCCAAATGGATTTCTGGGAAGAAGCTTTACATGGTTAAGTGGACCGATGGATCCACGCCATCATGGCAACCAACGAAGAATGTTTCGCAGGCATTAAACGAAGCGTTTCAAAGAACACGCACGCAAACGTATACACGTCACAAACGACTAGGTCGAATATTTCGTAATTGAATTCAATACGAAATTCTGAAGACAAAAAGTTTCTTCGTATTTGGGAGAGAAAATTATAGTTCTATTGTCCATTCCATTGATTCCTCATACCTTCTATTTCCTATGCATGTGTATCCGCAAAACGTTTCCTGTCCGTTCTGTGATGTTGTTAGTCCACATTTTTCTCTGTCTACATCTCCTTCTGCCACCCTGGATGCTACCATGCAGTACTGTTGTAGATAGACTGTTGGCTCTAGTGACATGGCAATTACCATTTTAGCTTTCTCTTTTTGACACTGGTGAGGTCTTCATAATGGCCTACTTTGCGCCTGATGGTGTTACGCATTTCTTCATTTGTGATGTGGTCCATGTAAAGATGGCTCTGTAGCATCTCATTTCATTTGCATTTAGACTTCGGTGTAATGCTGCTGTCAGGGTCCAGGCCTCACGTGAATACAAACCGATTGAGATGACTAGTGCTCTCAATAGTCTGATGTTAGTTTTCAGACAGATATTCTTGTCTCTCCAGATTGGTCTTAACTTTGACATAGATGCCGTTGTGAGTGCTGCTCGTGACAAACGTTCTGCTCTTGATATTTAACTTTGATTTACGATGTTTCCAAATGTATGATATTTTTAACTATGATTTACCATGTTACCAAATGTATGATATTTAACTATGGTTTACCATGTTACCAGATGTATGATATTTAACTGTGATTTACCATGTTACCAAATGTATGATATTTAACTGTGATTTACCATGTTACCAAATGTACGATATTTAACTATGATTTACGATGTTACCAAAATTATGATATTTAACTTCGAATTTTGACGTTGCCAATATATGATATTTAACTCTGAGTATCGATTTTACCAAATGTATGATATTTAACTTTGATTTGTATGTGCTTATGTTTTCTCGGTTAACGTTACATCGTCAGAATCGTTCAGTATTTTACGATACTGAACTCGCACGCACTTTGTATTGCACTCATAAAGGAACTAGTTTGTATTGTAAAAAAAAAACAATGAACGCAGATGAAAGCACTTTTAATTTGTAAACAAATCATGTACACTCACTTAGTGGGCCTTTACGTTTTTGTGAATTAAATTTGTTTCTGAATGAACTGAAGAAGATGTTTCATGGACTGTCACATGCGAGCTGGTTTGCTACATTCCGCGTCAACTTTCTGATACAATGTTTCTGATTTAGGCATGCGATTGACACCAAATTTCATAAAATTGCTGTGTACCTACAAATAACATGTAAGTGACAAGACATAAACTGTCTTCTTCAGTTGGCAATAATATAGTTAGTTTTACATCCCGAATGTCCTCACAATTTATGTTTTTGTTCCACAAATCCGAATCACATGAGCATTGTCATGAAAAATTCAAGCCTCATGACATATTTCAAAATTGTACTGTAAATTCGACTATATTCCAAGTGCAATTACATTCTCCTTACTGCACTCAAAATGAAGAAAACAAACATTAAATTCCACAGCATCTTTAATATAGTTACAACTGAATGACTTCTTATTTTCCCCACATTAAGATTTCAACATTCAATGAAAGAACAGAAATACACTTGCCGATGTCAACACGCTTCTTCCTCACTGCTTCAATCCGATGTATTTCATGTAGACTTGACAAAAATAAACCCAGCCAATAATCACGAAATCGACAAAATTACCCAAATCTATTTATTCCATATCAAATGGAAAAATTTAAAAGTTGTTAAAATGGGCATACATTCACAATATGACTGCAAATTTTTTTTTAATAAACCAAAACGCTATTTGCTTTCAAAAGTTATGACTAGCGCGCAACTACATTAAAATTTATCTTTTTGGAGTTATGTGCACATTAATAATGTTGTCATATAATAATGAATATGAGGCTGGGTATTTAGCTTGGAATACGGCATACATACAGTTACTTTTTTCTTGTAGTGTATTTTTGTTTATACAATTAAACCTTTTAGTTGAATAAGACAATGAGCATTACAAAAAGGTTACTGCATTTGTAGGAGAACATATGAATTCGCTTTGTCGGATGATAATACTGCACACCCAAGGTCGTGCACCATTTCCTTTCGAAAAACTCGTTCATATTTTCCCATACAAATAAAGAAACCTATAATTATTTACATTGCCAATGTATGATATTTAGCTTTTTTTGGCGTAGCCAATATATCATATTTAACTTTGATCGTTTACGTTACTAAACCTTCGTTTCATATACAGCTTTTACCATTATGGTAACACTTTTAGGATGCAGTATAGCACTGTGGAAATCGAATGCTTTGATTAGATGATGTATAAAGAATGCAATGAGCACTAGTGCATATTGATAGACAATACTTTCCTACTTTCAGGTACATTCGTCGCTAAGTGGAAAGGAATACTTTTTGTTTTGTGTTTACAGGTGAAGAGAGCTTACAAGTACAGTGGCGTCTTGTGCACATTCAATTTTATCTAATGAGTCAGAAGAACGAGCGTTTTTGTTTCAGATAGTGATATAACGATTCTCATATGTGTGTGGGAAAATATGCATGAAACAAGAAAAATACTTGCAGTAAATGTTTCCACATATCCCATTCCTGACTGCTTTGAATAGAAAGAAGGTGTCCACCAGCTCCACGGCAAACAGCTCTTGACTCCGTCCATGGTTTTTTCACATTGTGTACAGTGAATATACTCGAGGGTCGAGTCCCTGAAACGCCCAGGAAAAGCGCCCCCATCAACACAACGTATACAGCTGTAATAGGCAAAGGTACAATGTTACTATGGTTTCCAGTGAGTTTGCATATTGATTAAAGTAGTTGGATAATGAAATACATCAAACTGAGTAAGATCAAATCATCGAATCTAAATTGTTCGCCTAAAACTTAATGTAGGCAAAATGACGGCACTAATTTGGTAGGCAAAAACCAGTAGCCCTTGACATCAGGAAATGTACATAGTGCATGGCCAAATATATTCTGAGCTTTAATCTTTTTTACGCATTTTGGGATTCATTAGCTGTGATATAAGTCAATGGTTTACAGACTACTTTTTCTATTAATCGCTGTATGTTATTAATTGTTCTAATCTTGCGACGAGTAGATGTCATCTCGTTAGTCTCTGATTAGTGATTACTAGGTCAAAGTTAACTAAGTGTGCATTATCTACTGAGTTCGAAATAAAATTGGAATATTGCAAAAATAACAACGTAAGCATATCATATATATATTTCATATTTCATGGATGTTACATCTTTAGAAAATAAATAATGTCAGACCTTTTTAGGCGTTACAATATCCAACGACTTGAAATAATAATCTTATTACTGATATGATTAGCTCCAATGCAAATCAAGTATAGAGATTCAATCAAGTAAATTACCTTGTTGTCTAAAAGTTGTGGGAAAAACATTCCTTTCAACAGATCGGCTAGACCTGGTAACATGAAGGGAACTGACTGAACTAAGATTAAGGCGTTGATATGTATATCAATATTATGTGTATAATTCTTATAATCATAATGTTTGAAAGTGTAATTTAGATAATGACATTTGTAATGCTAATGTCCTATGATCGTAGTCTGCACTTTAAATATGGCATGTGTAGTGTGCACGTTGCCCATTCATAAATGTCATGGATGAATAAAATTAGTTCATGGAAGCATCAATGGGAATGAAGGTCTTGACTTTTATTTGCAAAGCGCTCCTGGCCTATTTGCTGATTAACGAATACAAATAAACTGAGCTGGATACTGACAGGCTATTATTTTAAAAACCAACGTACTGCAACTTTTACTTTTGATTGCTTTCTTGTAAGTGAATTATAACGCGGACTTAAATTCTAAGTAGTAATATTGGTCTTAGAAGATTTACTGACAAGATTGATTCATACATTTGATTAATTCTTTGTGCTCTAACATTCATTTGAATATTATTTGGATTTATAGTTGTACTGAATTACTGTGAATTCATTCAAAGGCATATATATATATATATATATATATATATATATATATATATATATAACTGTACTGGAATTACCGTGAATTAATTTAGTGATTTTTGGAGATTACATCAGTGATTTCTACTGTACTGTCGACACATCAGTGGTGTAATTACATCATTTGGATTATGAATCGATATGACATTTAGGACTTTAGAATTCCACGTACCAAACTGTACGTTTTTTTTAATTCTCTAACTGTGTATTATATTTACAAGTTTGCAAAAGTTCGAAAAACGGTGACAATTAAAAACAATGCTTATATTTTTGTTTTTAGTGTTGGGAGATGACCATACTATCACTAACTGCCTTGTTTTGTGTGAGTATGTAAGTGTCTGGTCAGTCACGTGTGTGCTCTGAAATGTATGTGGCACACTTGCCCGAAGATGCAGCTTGCGATTGTTACATGAATGGACGACTTGTTGCAGTTCGGAGATTTACGCTACTCGTGCTTCTGCATCGTCTCTACATTTGGTACGACTATATGGTTACAAACTAAGCGTGAGTGTGTGATTTTGATTCTTATCGTAGCTTAATAAACATTTTCAGTCATATCGCTACGAGGTCTGCAGTTTGGCTTTTTGTAGAGATATATATGACTAGGCCAACATATCGCAGACATGTAGCATGATGTCTTACCCAGCCGCATTATCCTGACACCAGGCTGACCATTTAGAACACTATCCTCTTTATAAGTCTTTGGCATGACTTATCCGGGGTTTGAACCCACGACTTCCCATATCAAAGGCGGACGCTCCAACTACTTAAGACAACGGAGCGGTTACAAATTAAGTAACAGATGAGTTTAGCACAACCAACACATATTTCAAAATTTAAAAAAACATAGATAAATATGAAAACGTGAGAGAACATTATAATAGAATGAAGTGAATTGAAACTAGTCCCTATACAGGTCTATGCAATTCTTAAATGATTGAAAGTTCCTTAAAAATTTCAAAATAGGAAATATACTGGTCCTCTTAAAACATTGATGTTTCCATGATGGCGTTTTCAAGAATTTCGTGGAATAATAAAAGATAATTGTTCAAGAATAATATTATTGTCCAAATAATAAGCATTTTCTACTACTACTGAAAAGTCCAAACAAATGTTTATCCTCGAGAAGAATATCTAAATACAACTAAAACAAGTCTTCAGACACGCAACTAGAACAAAATAAGTGTGAATCCCTAAAAACTCGAAATCTAACTGATTGAATTTTTCTCTCCTTTTGCGTGTAGTCTGCTAAGGGTTTCACATTTTTTATCAATTCTGGCGCAGGATTCATCATTGATACACCACCGACATAAACGAATTTTCCCACTACCAGGAGAGTAGCGTGTTTTTCTGTTTAATGTCATGGTAGACTCTATGCGAGGCTTTCACCTTTGTCGTGTTGATATTGACTGTTATAATGAAGTGTCACAAGCTGAAGAGGGATAGTCCATACTCTGCTGCAGACTCAGATTTGTGATTCAAGCAGCAGTCGCCTGCACATAATAGATCACGAACAGTCATTTCTAACACATTCATCTTTGCCCGCATTCTAGTCAGATTGAAGTACTTGCCACCTGTCTGGTACCTGATGTCTATTCCAGTGTCAGTGTCCCGGAAGTCCTCAGTTTCCAGTGTCACAGTCCTAGAAGTCCTCAGTACGCGTATTATGGATCATTAAGAGGGTTGGGGCCAACACACCGCCGTATCTAACTCAATTGGAGACTGACTGGTTCAGATGATTCCCATTTAATCCATGAATGGGCCTCCTGCGTATATTGGTGTAGCATGTTCTCCAGATGATTTGCAGGACTTGTTTAATCAGTCTGCGTTGGATGATTAGTACCAGCTATGTTGATTTCTTCTTTGATCCTTAGTACAATGGCTTCCTCAGTCATCGGTGACGTTTGATTGAGGATGTTGTTCAAGTGTTTTATCCATCTTGGAAGTGTTACACGCACAGGGGTATTCACTTGACCGAGCGGTGTCAAAACCCTGGCGCGAGTCACGCTGGAAGTCATATGTTTTCCCCAAATTTCCAAAGACTTCCATACAACTTGAGTTGTAAAATGGAAAGAGAGACCTGTCTGCTATAATTAATAATCTTTGCTTTAATCAATTGGCGACCCATATACATACGCCCATTTTCCACTATGGACACATAAACGGTACCTACCAAATTCCACTTATTGATTCCATTATATTCCCCCAATAAATACTGCCATTTCAATCACATCACTTTTATAAACCGCGGAATTTTAATATGGACTATGTTACAAAAAGGGACAGTCATTCGGCTTGTACCTAAATTCACTACTAACGACCCCAGCATGGTTCAAATTCACTAACACTCGGCTCTGTGACGCTTGCTCCTACTAACTGGCTAACTATTTCGGGCTAGTAATGTTTCCATGGCACCGAAGACCAAATACTCGCACAAATTAAAAACGGGATGCCGTCAAACACACACACTCCAAATTTATTACAGAAGTATCTTCTCATTCTCAATGAGTAGTGTGGCAATGTCATTACTCAGTATTTGATAAATTCCTAATGACCTTGAACCCTAGACTGTCCATAAGTTTCATAGACGTTCTTTATGTAATTCCTCTCCGTGCTGGAGAGAATTATATCTGCCTTATTGTTCAGCCATGAATCTTGAATTTGTTGCACGCTACCTTCTTGGGCGATGTAGTATTGAAATCTAAACAGATCTTCTGTAGTTGATGTTTTTCATTCAGACGTAGCTGTATTGCAGCATGTATCAATCTTGATAATTAAGTGTGATTGGACTAAGCGTTTTAAGTACAGTTGAGTACAGAGTTCTTCTATTATGTGGAGTTTTCCTATATTTAGTAGTAGTATTTAGTGATTTTATTGATTTGTCTGAAGAGTTATGAGACAACTGCCTGTTTCACATTATCCTTTTTAACTTTGGAGACATTAAGCATTAGCCACACTAATGCCTTGTGGTATTCATCAATCTTGAATATGGATATTGAGCTCGATGATTATGAGCCTGTGGTCATTACATCATTTTTCACGTATCACTAGGACATCCTGCTGTTGTCTCTGGTGACGATGACGTTGTCACGAATATGTCAGTGCTTGGATCGTGGGTGCATCCAAAATGTCTTGTTAAAGTTAAAGTTAATAATAATAATAATAATAATAATAATAATAATAATAATAATAATAATAAAATAATAATAATAATAATAATAATAATAATAATAATAATAATAATAATAATAATGAGGACTTTGTATAGCGCATAATCTTTAAAAGCTCTAAGCGCTTTACACCATCAATAATGCTATGACTACACTACAGAACAACAAATGACAAAAACAATGAAATTGGAAAACATAAAAACTTGCTGAAAACATTTAAGATACAAAACATGATAAAGTCGCTAAGTTTGTCCCTGCATTCGAAACAGGTGAGTTTTAAGAGCACTCTTAAAAGGGACCACTGTGTCTTTGTTTCTAATTTCAATGGGCAATTCGTTCCACGTCGCCGGACCCTGGTGTGCAAACGAACGTTGTCCATATGACTTTGTTTTCACCTTGGGAACAATGAGTATACGATTATCAGAAGAAGAGCGTAAGGATCTAGCTGGCGTATACACATGGGTGAGGCTGGATAGGTATGTTGGACTGGAGTCTGTCATTGAAACATAGACCAGAGAACAAATTTTGTGTTTGATTCTGTATCGAATTGATAGCCAATGTAGGGTAAAGAGCAGTGGTGAGGTGTGCTCTGATCGAGGTACTCTAATGATGATCCGTGCAGCTATGTTTTGAACTTTTTGAAGTTTCTGGAGTACATATTGTGACGAACCAGACAGAATTGAGTTACAATAGTCCAGTACTAATGAACACACAAGTGTTTTAGTGACATCAACTGAAAGATATTTACGAATGGAACTGATGCGTCTCAGTTAAAGATATGCAGCCTTGCATATGTTCATGACATGTTGGTGCAATGTGAGAGTACTGTCTAGAGTAACGCCTAGGTTCCGTACTGACTGTGAGAATTTAATGTTGGTGTTGCTGATATTTATTGTCTGAGGTAAAGGATGTGAATGAGAAAGTCTTTGTGTTGTGATCAGAATAGCCTCAGTTTTATCATCATTCATCTGCAGCTTGTTACATGTCATCCATGATTTCACATCAGAAATGCACTTCTCTACTCCATGAATGGTAGCATCAACTTCAGTTGGGTGGATAGACTTGTATATTTGGGTGTCATCAGCATACAATTGGTGCGACACTGGGTGATGATCTATGACACTTGAGAGCGGCTGAGTATACAGAATGAAAAGAACAGGTCCAAGAACAGATCCCTGTGGAACACCACAACATACGTCAACTGGGCTGGAGTGTATTCCATTTGCAGATATAATTTGTGTCCTGTTAACTAAGTAGGACTTGAACCACTGTAAGGCTATATTCTGAATGCCAAATACATGCTGGAGACGGCGAAGTAATATATCATGGTCTATTGTGTCAAATGCTGCAGATAAATCCAGGAGAGTGAGGACTGTAATCTTTTCACTATCCAAAGCAGAGAGAATGTCACTAAATACTTTCAGAAGATTAGTTTCCGTACTGTGGCAAGGGCGATATGCAGACTGTACATTGCTAAAAAGACTGTTTGAATTCAAATGAGATACAAGTTGAGTTAGAACAACCTTTTCTAAGATTTTTTATATGAATGGGAGATTAGAAACTGGGCGGTAGTTCTTTAAATCGTTATGGTCCAGTGTTGGTTTCTTCAGCAGTGGCTTTACGATGGCAGTTTTGAAAAAATGATGGGAATGACCCTGATGAGAGAGACATATTAATAACATCAGTTAGTGAAGGCAATATTGGGTCTAAGCACTCAAGCAGCAGTGATGTCGGAATTGAATCAAGTTCACAAGAATTTGGTGCACTTTTCATCACGATTCTCCGTACTAAATCAATAGAAACAGGTTCAAATGCTCCTAATGGTTGTCGCTGAAATTCTGCATCATAACTGTATGGTGACGAATCAGTTGAAATTGTGCTGTCAAGCGAATCTCTAATGGTTTGTACTTTGTCATCAAAGAAATTTGCAAATTGGTCTGGTAGGTCTAGTGGAGAGAAGGTTGTTGGAAGTTGTGTACATTTGTTCCTTGACATTAGTTTGTTAGTTATCTCGAAGAGCTCTTTGCAGCTGGAACTCTCCGTGATCTTAGTACTGTAGTGGGATGATTTGGCTAAATGGACTATGTTTGTGACGTTCTTCTTAGCGGCTTCCTAGATTTGTTTATGAATAGTGAGTCTGGAGGAAATCCGAAGCCTCTCTGCTTTTCGGCGATGTCTTTTAGCAGTGCAAAGCTGGTCCTTAGCACTGCTATACCATGGAGAACACTTTTTTTATTGACACTCCGCATTTGGTGGCTGGGGCATGTTTTTCAAGCAATGAACGCAGGCAGTTATCAAGTTGTTCCGCTGTTTGATGTAAGAAAGTTGTTAGGTTTTCTTGGATGTCATGCATGAATTTGGTTCTATCTATCATACGGAGGTTTCTCTTAGTAGCAAATAGAGGTGGAGGGTTAGGGACTGATGCATCGAGATGGCATACAATGCAGAGGTGATCCTATGCACGTTCGTGGGATACAAGGGAATATTGCAGAATAGTATCATCAGGTCTATAAAGAAACCAGTCTAAAATGTGACCAAGTTTATGGGTAGGGTGGTTAACTGACTGTTTAAGATTGAAAACATGAATGGAATCTAGGCGTTTTGACAAGTATGGTTGACCAGGACAGTCAAAGTGAAAGTTGAAATCTCCAAGAATAATTAGGTTGCCACCTATCGAATTTCCATACTCTAGAAGATTTGGAAACTGCTCCAAAAAGAGAGATTCAGTCAGCTTGTTTTTTTTCTACTAGGAGGAGGACGGTAGAGACAGAAAAAGGGACTGACCTTTGTTCCAGTGTGAGCATTGTTTGGACTAGTTCAAACGATGTGTGGCAGAAATTGAAGATTGCGTTGTACTTAAGGCATATGATCATGGAATTCTTTGTAATTACAGCAATTCCACCTCCGCGAGAGTTGCGGGGGAACGACTTGATGGAGTAATCGCTGGGTGTTAAATCCGCACACTTACATTCATCACTTGCGGAATGTAACCATGTTTCTGTCAGGAAGAAGACGTCAATATTCTGGTCGTTGATAAAATTAACAATTTCTGTCCGCTTTTCCGGTGATCCTACTGATTGAGCGTTGAATAATGCAATACGTAGTTGTATCCCTGGGACAGTTGACAAAACTGTTGACGATTTAAGAGGAATTTGAACCAGGTTATTAAAATTAACGGCAGAATTTTTAAGTTGTTTATCCGTTACGGGCGAAAGGGTGATAACTGGAATTCTTCTTCCTGTTCTACGCCGGCCAACTTTGCAAGAACGTTTCTTTTCTCGCTTCCGTTTACATTTAAGAAATGATGAATGTATTCCCAGTTCGTTTAGTCTTGAGCACAATGTAGTATCCAGATCCAAGGTGTGGTCATTTAATCCAATTAATAAGGGTCCATTATATTGTACGCGGTCACGTGACGGCGGTTTATTAAAAAACAAATGACGTCTTAACATTGGGACAAAACAGCTGAGAAAAATTATAATTGTTCTCGTTTCCAAAACAAGGAAATGAATTAACACATACGAACGGAACAGCCAATGCATGATGAAACACAATAATGTAGACGATGATAGAGAACAAGCACAAATATCATAAATATAGCACAAAATCGGAAGAGCCTAACTCGAGCAGTTAAGCGATGGCGGCCATCTTTAATCGGGCAGAAGACAATGATGGTGATGTTCAGGCCATGCTCAGCGTGTCGCTGTTGCATTTTCGAAAACCAATTTTGCCAAAAATATATTAACATGTCTCGTGATCTGTGCCAACTCTAGCAACTGTGAACACGGTAGGCTATAGTTGAAGACCAGCACAGCTTCGGCTCAGGGTACATAGAGTCCATTCCCACTGAACCGAAACGTTGGAACTAAGCAGCAGCCCGGGTAACTCAGCAGCCCGTTTTAGAATCACACTGCTCAACGTAAGAAAAAACGGAAGAGGTGAGAAGATGTGCCTTAGGTATCGTCTGTTTTCACTAAGCCCTGATAAGCATAATGCTGCTAACGGTGATCACGGCTTAGAGGTTGAACGACTCACAATATTGATAACTCAGCTCACCATCGGTGCCTGAAACGTACGAATACCAACGGGCAATAAATCAGCTGACATACCAGGGAGAAGAACAGCTCTAGTTGGTGTATAACTGGCCAGATTAAACAGCCACATAGCAACTCTGCGTATTACTTGTCTGCCTAACGAAGAAGAACTCACCGAAGTAGGAAATGTACACCTTCTTCTGCGGTGGCCGTAGTAAAGAAAAGCGACGTAAAGCTGGTGTTGGGTCTGCATTCAAGTCATATATATATATATATATATATATATATATATATATATATATATATATATATATATATATATATATATATATATATATATATATATATATATATATATTCATCACAAATCTCACAAAAGTTGGTAAAGGGCATACAGCTGTTATCAACGCAGATGCATCCATTCGTGACCAACCCAGAGGAGAGCAACGACAGAGTTATGAAGACATTGAAAATCTTGCTGTAGTAGAATCGAAGGCAACCAGCTAGATAGGTTTATATACAACCATTTTTATTTACCTAAAGCAATGAAGGACAATCATTAAAACATCCTTGGGAACACACACACAAACACACACACAAACAAACAAACACACACACACACACACACACACACATATATATATATATATATATATATATATATATATATATATATATATATATATATATATATATATATATATATATAGATATATATATATATATATATATATATATATATATATATATATATATATATATATATATATATATATATATATATATATATATATATATAGAGAGAGAGAGAGAGAATGTATCAATGACATACCACGAGATGTATAAATTTTTCATTAAAATGAAACGTGGCTTGCTTCTAGTTTCCTTTTAATAAAAACTTATACAGCGAGCGTAGTTCTACGAGTTTCTTCTTGTTCACAAGGACATATGCAAATTGATAAGTTGATTCTTTTCTGTTTTAGTTTCTATTTGTATTCAAATGTAATAAATCAATATAAGACACAATAATGATTTAAACATGAAATATGTTTTTTTTTTTAATGAAGAACTAGTGCGCCGTGAAGACGGTTAGCTTCTTATACTCTGAAAATGTTCTACAAAGGCATTAACGTACTGAGTATGGAACTTAGCGTGGCAAAGAAACTAAAAGAAACAAGAGCTAAATAAAATATTTTAATATATCGACAGTTTTTATAAGTCTCTCTCTCTCTCTCTCTCTCTCTCTCTCTCTCTCTCTCTCTCTGAATTGATATTTAGTGCCAACACAGTGTAACAATATCTGATTCAAATATATATTGTTAATACAGGATTATGAATGATGGAAATAGATATATTCTAAGAAAATATTGTGAATAAAAACCTTATATGGGATCAAAATAATTAAGATATTTGTTGCATGAAGCTATTCAATAAACAAAATACATTAATCATTGTGTACATATTCAATAACGGTATTAACCACTAAAGCCCCATATTTCTCGTCCATATAACAATATCAACTAAGCTGTAAAATTAAAACAATTTCATTTTAAGTACAATGGTAAAGACAAGCGTTTCTTTCATTTCTGTAAAAGAAGTCCATTCAAGTCTTTGCAACACTTTTTAGAGAATTAAATGAGCTTTTTTGTGGATAAAATTAATTAATCCTAGGTACAAATACTGATCTAAAATTTCGAATGATTACATACCAAATGCAAACTGATTACAGTTAGATTGCTTTCTAGCAAATATAGCTAATTGTTTATAAAGCTGAATTCTAATCTTTTTGTCCCTATAATATACCACATACATTAAAAATAACATAGCATTTAAAGTGTTGGTATAAAGTAAATTCTTATACCAATACTACATGTATTGGTATATCAAATTTTGATCAGCCCATACCTCAATAATACGAATATATAAGCATTCTTTCAACTGCTGTCCTATATATCAATGATGAATTTCTATTCATTCATTATTCATAAATGACATGAAAATAATGTTAAAAAATATTTAATAGTATGTTTTCTAAATAAAATTAAAATAGTACACAAAATCATCGGAATCCTTTCTTTCTTCCAATCCCCTCTCCCCTCACGTACGTAAATAACAAAATAAGCGAAACGCTGGAGAGAGCGAAACAAATTGCACTGGATGGAAAAATTAAAACTGAACTACATGCAGTGTTATATATACAGTTAAAACTGAACTATATACAGTGTTATATATACAGTTAAAACTGAACTATATACAGTGTTATATATACAGTTAAAACTGAACAATATACAGTGTTATATATATACAGTTAAAACTGAACTATATACAGTGTTATATATACAGTCAAAACTGAACTATATACATTGTTATATATACAGTTAAAACTGAACTATATACAGTGTTCATAATATCTTTGATGCATAGTTGCAATAGCCAGTCGATACAAGGCCTATATGTTAAATTTGTCGGTTACAAGGCACATATATTGTATTTAATGCTTTGTTGTTGTAGTATTAGTTTAATTATAATGTCCCCCCCCCCCCCGTTACCGCCCCCCCCCCTCTCTCTCTCTCTCTCTCTCTCTCTCTCTCTCTCTCTCTCTCTCATCTCTCTCTCTCTCTCTCTCTCTCTCTCTCTCTCTCTCTCTCTGGATAATCGTAGCTAAATGCGGGCCGATTGTGTCACACGACAATGTTTCTGGATGTCACGGAATTGTACAAACCCTTTTGTTTATTAAATGCATGTGCTAGAGTTTCAGTTTTGGCGTACAACGATACCCGGTGGTGATTAATGTATATTTTGTCGTAATTCAAAATTCGGTTCAACCTATGCCGCACTTGCGAAGTACTTTCCGTGGAAAGAACTGAATACCTTCGGAGCACAGACAATATCTGTGAATAAATACCCCACCGCATTTAAAGCTCTTTACATTACGGGTTGTCTTGTCAGTCAGCGATTTACTATAGTGATTGCATATCTATAGCTGTAGAGGTATGTAAGTTTATTCATTTCTTGTATATACGATATCACTATTGTACTGTCAAATCAATTGTGTACGTTTTGTAGCATTGGATTTCTCAGTATAATGCACACGTTTATATTCTTGATTACGACTTAGGGAAGGATTTATATAAGTAATATAAAGCTACTTTTTTTTAGAAATGTTTAGTACAGTAGGGTTCTTATCAAGCAGGGTTAAGTTTATTTCTGAACTTGTTGTTTTGTAATTGGATATGTTTTCAGCTGTCCAGTGTGTGGAGTGTCCAGTATCTGGAGTGTCTGGTGTTGTCCGGTATGGTCTATAGTCTAGTGTCTGGAGCATCCGGAAAGTGCAGATCTGTCTGGAGTATTCAGCTTGGCTAGAGCGACCCAAGCGATCGACGTCTACGTGGTGAAAGCCGTAAAGCCAACCATAAGTATTGTAGCAGCTGTAAAGCTGAACTTTAGCAGCCGTTGAGCTGAAATAAAGTGTTCTGACAATGGAGTGTATCTCCTTGCGATGTAATATTATAGTCGTGGGCTAATTTTGGGTATCGTAAAACCCATTGTATCGATCGAGACTGGAAAGAAAAGTTGTGTATCTGTCCTTTTTCGTTTGCATAATTTCATTATGCGTGAATTCATTTTACATGTACTACATGAGTAAAATTCTACATTTTGTTGCTAGCTGAGTAAACTAAATCCATCTTTTCATTGTGCAGTCACTGTGAATCATTCACCCATTGTGTTTTTAAGTTGTAGAGTAAATCGTTTGTATTTTTCTTTATTACATTTGTGCGTTATTACGTTAATTAATCCAATATTTGTATTAAATATACACGCAAGCATTCATAATTTAAGTGCTCATTCAAGTCATTCATTACAGGCTTAGTGACTCAATCTAGGAGTGAGCCAAGATATTTCAGTCATATTGACTCAATTAAAATATTAATACATATAATATAGGGTATTTTATGGTTACAGTTTTATTGTATTACCGGTTAAGGAAAGTTATTAAACAGTATTTTAAACCTTTAATGTATCATTAGTTATTATGGCATCCTCAGCAACATTTTATCATCATTTAGTAATACAGAGTCCGTTAGGTATTACACTATTGGTTGTAAGAAGCACACATAGCTCATGTCCCACAACTTCTTTGGATTTTCAGTCCATTATTAGTGGTACATAAATCTCTATTGTGGCATGCTAGAATATAAAATACAGATACTGCCAGACAGGTATTCCCAATGGAGAGGTCACACATAAATCAGTTCGAACATCAATTATCAATGTTTCCCAGATGGTAGAACTGCTTCAAAAATTAATGTCGCCCCTGTTATTCTTTAGAATAGAAACGAAATAACATGCAAATCAAATGCTTGGCATTTTCTATTTTGACCAGTTTTGTTTTAGGTAAAATGAATTTGGAAATAACTAAAACGAAAATAACCTGGTAGGGTCTGTTATAATTTAATGCTGTATAAATAATTCATTACTTGCCAGTATTTTACGTCAGACATATAAGGAAGATAATTAAGGGAGAATTTCGAACATTGGGGTTTATTCAATATAGTTTCATTTATAATGCATACTCCTCCTTGTCGAAAAAGAGAGAAAGGACAATCGCATGGTAAAGGAAAAATGTGAATGCAACTTCCATAGATTTTCTTAATATTTTCTTTTAATATTTTCATGGAAAAGTGATGGTTGTCTTTTATTCCGTGAATGTTTTGAGTATATTTTTGAACTGTAATATTTGTAGTTATGGCTTTTAATATTAAGTGAATCTTTGGGTGACTGTGTTGGGGGACCATTATTAAAACCTGTTTTTTACTTTCTTTTCAATTCATACATATTTTTCTTGGTACGAACATTTTGCCAAAATGTTCCAGTTCTTGTCATAAAATTCCTAAATAAAATAAGACATGGAAAGCTGGTATACGCAAGTAGGCTTCGTGAAAATGGCTTTCTGATGGCTTGCATTGTCATCTAAATATCAGTTACTACTTACGATAAAGTTATTATTATCATTATTATTATTATTATTATTATTATTATTATTATTATTATTATTATTATTACGTTGATGATGATTATTATGAATATTATTATCATCGTCATACTCATTATTACTTTTGTCATTATTATTATTATTATTATTATTATTATTATTATTATTAATATTATGAGTAGTAGTATCATTATTATCATTGTTGTTGTTATTATTATTATTATCTTTATTTTTATTATTATTGTTGTTGTTATTATTTTTTATTATTATTATAAATGTTATTATTATTAATAATATTATTATTATGACGAGTATTATGAATAGTTTGATCATCGTCATAGTCATTATTATTATCAATGATATTTATATTATTGATATTAATATTATTAATGATATTATTATTATTATTATTATGTTGATGATTATTATTATGAATATTATTATTGTTATTATTATTATTATTATTATTATTATTATTATTATTATCATCATCGTCATAGTCATATTAATATTATTGTTGTTGTTGTTTTAATTATTATTATTATTATTATTATTATTATTATTATTATTATTATTATTATTATTATTATTATTATTATTATTATTGAAATCTTCAAAATACAATTTGTACCATATGTGAAATAAATTTCCTTTACTTCGTCTTTCAATGTAACAACATGATAGGTGCTGTTGTTCACTGAGCGTCTTGACTTGATCTTGTTCGTTTTTCTACTAACGACTTGAAATGAACCGGTTAGTTTAAATCAATCTGTTTGTTTTGCTAATAACGAGTTTAAATCATTTTGTTTGTTTTGCTAATGACGAGTTTAAATAATCATGTTTGTTTTCACAATAACATGTTTAAATCAACCTGCTTGTTTTGCTAATAACGAGTTTAAAACATCCTGCTTGTTTTGCTAATATTTAGTTTAAATCATTTTTTTTGGTTTTGCTAATAACGAGTTTAAAACATCCTGCTTGTTTTGCTAATATTTTGTTTAAATCATTTTATTTGTTTTGCTAATAACGAGTTGAAATGATTTTGTTGGTTTTGCTAATAACGAGTTGAAATGATTTTGTTGGTTTTGCTAATAACGAGTTGAAATGATTTTGTTGGTTTTTCTACTATGGTTAATTGTGGTTAGCGTGTTGGACTCTTGACAAGGATGTGCCAGGTTCGAAAAGGAACCTTGAAAGAGATCAACTCGATTATCGCGATTTGTCCCGATAAAGGCACTATACTGCCGTTGCCTCTGTACCAGATGCCCTTTATATTTAGCTGTGCCGTAAAACGCCCAAAATAGGTAATTAATAAATAACGATTCGGAAAATATCGGTACGTTTTTAATTCCAGTTTTCGCTAGTAATTCCCTCGCAAACAATTTTTCTTAAAAGTACCTTTTTTATTGTTCAAACGAAGAGTCTCGTTTGTATTTGTAAATCCTATCATCACAGCGTAAATGTCATATAGAGTCTCGTTTGTATTTGTAAAGCCTATCATCATAGAGAAATTGTGTTATAGAGTCTCGTTTGTATTTGTAAATCCTATCGCTATAGCGAAAATGTCATATAGAGTCACGTTGGTTATTTGTAAAACCTATCACCATAGCAAAAATGTCATATAGAGTCTCGTTTGTATTTGTAAAAGCCTATCAACATAGTGTAAATGTCATATAGAGTCTAATTTGTACTTGTAAAACCTATCATCATAACGTAAATGTCATATAGAGTCTCGCTTATCATCATAGCTTAAAAGTCATATAGAGGCTCGTTTGTATTTGTAAATCCTATCATCATAGCGTAAAAGTCATATAGAGGCTCGTTTGTATTTGTAAATCCTATCATCATAGCGTAAATGTCATATAGTCTCGTATATATGCGTAACTAAAATGTTATGTAAGTAATACAAATACTGAAAGCATTCGATTATTCATTCTGTAATACATGTAACTGCGAAACTACCGGGAATATTCAGGTCTTCTTATTTTACGTGCTGAACACTTGTTCTCTCACACAACGATGTTTTCTATTATGATCTCACACAACGATGTTTTATATTATCCTCTCACACAACAATGTTTTATATTATCCTCTCACACAACGATTTTTTATATAATCCTCTCGCACACAACGATTTTTTTATATAATCCTCTCACACAACGATTTTTTTTATATAATCCTCTCACACAACGATTTTTTGTATAATCCTCTCACACAACGATCTTTTATATAATCCTCTTAAACAACGATGTTTTATATTATGATCTCACACAACGATTTTTTATATAATCCTCTCGCACACAACGATTTTTTTATATAATCCTCTCACACAACGATTTTTTATATAATCCTCTCGCACAACGATCTTTTATATAATCCTCTTAAACAACGATGTTTTATATTATGATCTCACACACGATGTTTTATATTATCCTCTCACACAACGATTTTTTATATAATCCTCTCACACAACGATTTTTTATATAATCCTCTCACACAACGATGTTTTATATTATGATCTGACACAACGATGTTTTATATTATCCTCTCGCACAACGATGTTTTATATTATCCTCTCACACAACGATTTTTTATATAATCCTCTCACACAACGATTTTTTATATAATCCTCTCACACAACGATTTTTTTTATATAATCCTCTCACACAATGATGTTTTATATTATCCTCTCACACAACGATGTTTTATATTATCCTCTCACACAACGCGGTGTTTTATGTTGCCCTCGCACACAACGATGTGTTTTATATTGTCCTCTCACACAACGATTCTTTATACTGTCCTCTCACACAACGATATTTTATATTATCACGGTAAAAAGACTAAAAATGGTCACGTTTTAAACAAGAATCATTCTAAAATTCAATGATATTTGCCAGGCATATTGAACAAAATACACATCTGGACAAATTTCAATTAAGTATAGTATTTTGGCGGATTTGATTTTAGCACGTGTCTGGACTGATATAACTGATACATGAAAAGTTACATGACAACAATGAAAAGAAAACTTGAAAATAACATAAAGGACACTTGTTCTAGAATACTCCCAATCTTTGATACATTCATGTCATTGTCATTAATTTGCTGTTGAGTCCATATGATAAACCCCTAGCTTCCATCTTCTTGGCATGATATAGAGTATTCTATGCTAATATTTTCGCAAAAAGTAACACATAATACAAATCACTTAGGTTCTTAAAACGTTTCTTTTTATCCAGTGTATCAATTAAGAAATTTCAGCACATATATATATATATATATATATATATATATATATTATATATATATATATATATATATATATATATATATATATATATATATATATATATCTCCTTAACTTATCAGAAAAAAACAGCGTCAAAACACTTTACAAGAGCAAGCCAATTCTTGCTTATAGAAGACCTAGGAATTTACAAGATCTTTTGATCAGAACTAAACCGAAAAAAAAATTTTCAAAGATGTTTTTCGTCATCTAAATGCAACAGACGTAGGTGCTCTCAATGTGCAAATATTACAGAAAGTACCTATTTTAGTAGCTCCAATACTAAAGAAATGTTTTCTCTACGTTATAACACTGATTGTATATCAACTGATGTAATTTATTTGATAACCTGTAAAAAATGTAACATGCAATATGTTGGACAAACACTTCAACAAGTTTCTAAGAGAATGAATAATCACCGCTTTCATATAAAAAATTATATGGATCCTCAGTTCTCCTCTAATGTTTCAATGCATTTTAATACAAATAATCACTCTTTAAGGATTTTTCTTTCATGCCAATCGATATTGTGCACGGAGAAATGAACAGACTCATTAAAGAAAGTTATTGGATTAATCGGTTAGATACTGTTTATCCTAATGGCCTTAATACTAAGGCATTATATAAAATTGTATAGAATTTTAGTGGATGATTT